>CM053789.1:785990312-786732812 GCA_028749045.1 Cupressus sempervirens | reverse complement strand
TGTATAAATTGATAATTATTTGTTTCTATCGCAGTATGTAATTGCCTTAATTTGACTATAGATGCAAACTAAACTTGTAATATTTTGCCATGGGATTGGTGATTTTCTCTCTAGAAAAGATTAATATATATGGAACCAAAGAGCCATGTCTATATAGAGACATGACTCTATGTGGCTATGGCTATGTAGGGTCATGTCCCTACGTGGACATAGCCAAACATAATTTATATTACCTTAAAGGTAGCCACTTGTTACATCATTTGAAGATCATAATATGAAGAACAATCATTATAACCAAGAGCCTAATGATATTAGCATTGATAATTTTTTATTATTATTTTATTCATTATATATATATATATATATATATATATGAACATGTTTGTGTGTGTGTGTGTATGAACATATTTCAAATATATACTTGATTTATTATGTGCTTCAATTCAACTAAAGCTACAAATTTAACAAAAATTTGTATGTGGATCATACACTATCTCCCTAACACGATGGCAATGGGAGTCTGATTAGGTGACCACATGATTAAGAGGTAGTGACTTCTTACTATTTGGGTCCTCATCATATATGTATATGTTGGATTTTCATTGATGCAATTTTATCATTATCGTTCTTCTTTTTATCCTAGAGATTTCTATTCATATGTTGGATCTATGTGTATTATGTATCCTGCATTTGAGATCCTATGGGATGTTGTATCGTATTTTGATATACTTGTATTTATTATTACATACCATGTGACATTTGCAATGGATGATATTATCTAGATGTATTTTATCATATTATTTGTTCTTATGTATGTGTGTATGAGCTTATGTATTTGTTTATTCATTTTATGATTATGGACATTGTACTTGAGACTTAAACTTATTAATAAAACTTCTTAAATATGACTCAACCTCGAAGGAACCCTTGAGGAATGACATATTGAAAAAATATTTAGACACTCTTCCAATTTCACCTCTTGACCAAGATGACATCAATGGTTTACAATGCATGCATGCTACACCTATCCCCCCTCCAATTGTGTTTATGCTTGATGAGTTTCCTCCTAAGGATATTCATGATCATTATGATGTTGTTGTGGTAGTTGTGTCTATTAATAAACCACATGTCAGAGATTGATTGATAATGGACATGGTTTGAATGTTTGTAGTCTAGATATGTTGAAGACTATAAATGTTGATCTTACATATATTCATCCTGATAATATTCCTATTCAAGGATTTGATAACATTGCTAAGAGAACTTTGGGTATTCTAACACTATCTGTTGAAGTAGATCTAGTGATATTGAATACTCTTATTCATGTTATGCCTACACCCCTCAATTATAACCTTCTCTTAGGAAGACCTTGGTTTCACTCTATGCATGTTGTTTCTTATGGCCTTCATGGTAAGGTCAAGTTTGTTCATAACAATATTAGACATAGTTCTTTTTCATCTACATGATTCCCAATCATTGCAAGTTGGCCTTTTAATTATGTGATTCTTACAAAATAAGATGTAATGGTCTCTCCATTGTTCATCTTGATGTAAAGCAATTGTTGTTTCAAAGTGAGCAATTTGCTGGTATTATTTATTTCAAATATATTTTTAATAGTCATTAACATTTCATAGGTAGTTTTTAGATTTCATATGGATGGAAGTATGTTTAACAGAATCTATGATGATCTTTTTCAAGTTGATTTATCTAGACCATTTTCATGGATTTTCTTATTTTTTTCCACATAACCTTCCCATTCAAGTTTTCATAAAATAACCATAATTTAAATTTTTCATGAAACAAAGTTTGAAGAACCTTCAAGTCTACCTTCCAATCGTAAATGGTTCACCATGTTTTAATATGAAATTTTGATGTATGTATGCTCCATTAGTGTGGCTCTAATACCATGTAAAAGTTTGTATACACATAGGATCCTTGGTAGAGTAATAGGTCGACATTATAAGGATGTTTGACAAAGGTCTTTGAAGAACAAGAATAATGAACTTGAATTCAGAATCAGTGTTGTTGTATAAATTGATAATTATTTGTTTTTGTCATAGTGTGTAAGTGCCTTAATTTTGACTGCATATGCAAGCTAACTTGTAATATTGTTGAAGGAGATACTTTTCATTGCCATGGGATTGGCAATTTTCTCTCCAACAATGATTAATATATATATGGAATCAAAGGGCCATGTCTATGTAGAGACATGACTCTACGTGGCTATGGCCAAATAGGGTCATGTCCCTATGTGGACATAGTCAAACATAATTTATATTACCTTAAAGTTAGCCACTTGTTAAATCATCCAAAGATCATAATATGAAGCCTAATCATTATAACTAGGAGCCTAATGATATTAGCATGTTTAATGGGAAATATAAAGAGATGTTTGATAATGTGAAGAATCATTGATAATTTTTAATTATTATTTTAATCACTGTGTGTGTGTGTGTGTGTGTGTGTGTGTGTGTGTGTGTGTGTGTGTGTGTGTGTGTGTGTGTGTGTGTGTGTGTGTGTGTGTGTGTGTGTGTGTGTGTGTGTGTGTGTGTGTGTGTGTGTGTGTGTGTGTGTGTGTGTGTGTGAATATGTGTGTGTATATATGTATGTATGTATGAACATATTTCAAATATATACTTGATTTATTATGTGCTTCAATTCAACTAAAGCTATAAATTTAACAAATATTTGTATGTGGATCATACACTATCTCCCCAACACAATGGGAATGGGAGTCTAATTAGGTGACCACACAATTTATAGGTAGTGACTTCTTACTATTTGGATCCTCGTCATATATGTATATGTTGGATTTTCATTGATGCAATTTTATCATTGTCATTCTTCTTTTTATCCTAGAGATTTCTATTCATATGTTGTATCTATGTGTATTATGTATCTTGTATTTGAGATCCTATGGGATGTTGCATAGTATTTTGATATACTTGTATTTATTATTACATACCCTACAACATTTGCAATGGATGATGTTATCTAGATGTACTTTATCATATTAGTTGTTCTTATGTATGTGTGTATGAGCTTATGTATTTGTTTATTCTTTATGATTATGGACATTGTACTTGAGACTTAAACATATTAATAAAACTTCTTAAATGTGACTCGGGACTAAGGAACCCTTGAGGAATGACATCTTGTAAAAATATTTAGACGCTCTTCCAATTTCACGTCTTAGCCAAGATGACATCAATGCTTTTTTACAATGCATGCATGCTACACCGATTACCCCTCCAGTTGTGTTTATGCTTGATGATTTTTTGCCTAAGGAGATTCATGATCATTATGATGCTTTTATGGTAGTTGTGTCTATTAATAAACCACATGTCAAAGATTGATTGATAATGGACATGGTTTGAATGTTTGTAGTCTAGATATGTTGAAGACTATAAAAATGTTGATCTTACATATATTCATCCTGATAACATTCCTATTCAAGGATTTGATAACATTGCTAATTAAGAGAACTTTGGGTATTCTATCACTATCTATTGAAGTAGGTCTAGTGATATTGAATACTCTTGTGCATGTTATGCCTGCACTCCTCAATTATAACCTTCTCTTAGGGATACCTTGGTTTCATTCTATGCATGTTGTTTCTTATACTCTTCATGGTAAGGTCAAGTTTGTTCATAACAATATTAGACATAGTTCTTTTTCATCTACCTAATTCCCAATGGTTGCAAGTTGGTCTTTTAATTCTTCAATTCTTAGGAAATAAGATGTAATGGTCTTTCCATTGTTTATCTTGATGTAAAGTAGTTGTTGTTTCAAAGTGAGAAATTTGTTGGTATTATTTATTTCAAATTTATTTTTAATAGTCATTAACATTTCATAGGCAATTTTTAGATTTCATATGGATGTAAGTATGTGATCTTTAATAGAATCTATGATGATCTTTTCCAAGTTGATTTATATAGACCATTTTCATGGATTTTCTTATTTTTTTTCCACATACCCTTCTAATTCAAGTTGTCATAAAATAGCTATAATTTGAATTTTCCACGAAAAAAAGTTTTAAGAACCTTCAAGTCTACCTTCCAATCTTACATGGTTCACCATGTTTTAATCTAAAATTTTGATGTATGTATGCTCCATCAGTGTGGTTCTAATACCATATAAAAGTTTGTATATATATAGGATCCTTCGTCGAGTAATAGATCAGTATTATAAGGATGTTTGAAAAAGGTCTTTGAAGAAAAGGAATAATGAACTTGAATTCAAAATTGGTGTTGTTGTATAAATTGATAATTATTTGTTTCTATCACAGTATGTAAGTGCCTTAATTTTGATTGTATATGCAAACTAAACTTGTAATATTGTTGACGGAGATACTTTTCATTGCCATGGGATTGGTGATTTTCCCCCCAGCAATGATTAATATATATATGGAACCAAAGGGCCATGTCTATGTAGAGACATGACTATAAGCAGCTATGGCCATGTAGGGTCATGCCCCTACATGGAAATAGTAAAACATAATTTATATTACCTTAAGGTTAACCACTTGTTACATCATTTGCAGATCATAATATGAAGCTTGATCATTATAACCAGGAGCCTTTGAAAATTAGTCGGAGCTGAGTAAAAGTTCATTCTAGTGTGTGTGTGTGTGTATAAATGTGTTGGAATACTTTTAGAATAACTGAGGGGGGTAGGGGGGTGAATCGGTTATTCAAGGTCCAGATGTATAAATAAAACTTTTCACAACTTAGTGAACCCATAAAACATTTATACTCATGCATGCATCCATAAGATTATGCAATCACTAAAAACTTGTAAGTTATTGTCAAATCAACTTGTAGAAATGTAAAGCATGAAACATAACAGATTCATCATCAACACACACTTGACACAATGATTTATGTGGAAACCTAATTTGGGAAAAACTACTAGTAACATGCTACTCTTTTCACTCTTCTAAAGTGATGCCCTGTGAAAGGCCAACATTGTTAAAGGTTATAATACACAATATTAAATGTGACTTTGTTAAAGGATTTCAATCACCCTGTTAGAAGTGAGCCTTGTTAGAGGACTTTAGGCCATTCACTTGGAATGTCGCCCAATTAAAGGATTTACAAATGACTCTTAGGTCAACCTTAATCCAAAGGATTTACCCTAGATTGATATAATTGTTAGAGAGTAACAATAAGGCTTTGATCTGATACAACTTACAACTTCTCTTGCAAATTACATATCTCTATTCAGTCCTCAATTCTACTTGGCCTTCATACTTTGTAGCTCTGATAGCTTGTTCACCCTTCAAGCATTCATCTCCTTAAGCCTTCTTGTTTGACATGTCATTGCAGACTCTTCTCTTAGGTCACTTGATGAAGCAAAACCCTTGACTCCTTGTCTCCCTTAGGTTCTCGCACATGACAACTTTGCTTCATGACCGAAATTCCTATAATTAGGAAATTAAGATATTTTTTCGCTCATTCTCCATCGTCCAAATTAGGGTTATGATGGATTAGGTAGGATACAATGTATCTACCTATATCTCATATCTCTTCTAGAAACTTCTCCTAGAATCCACTTTGAATTCACCTAAAAATAGTTTACCTCAAATTTGGTGCCACTAGCTCATCACTTTATCTTCCACCTAGTTCAAAAAATCTAAGAAAACAAACCTTTCAACTCAGATTCATCAAATCTTCAATCTTTTAAATAATGCAGTAGCTCAACATTATCAACCTTTTGATGCTTGGCACAAACTGTGTTGCTCGGCATCCACTATGAAATTACTCGGCACCTAGTAAAGTTTACTGGTGCTTAGCATCAACTAAACGTTACTTAACATCAACTATTTTTCTCGACATACACTAGAATGAACTTTTACTCAGCTCCGACTAATTTTCTTCTCGGCTTGCACTGACTTTTCTCAGCACCTACTATCCACTCGGTCAAGCTTGGTAGACAAACTTTGTGTAACTTGTTCTTCTAAACTTTCTAAGTGTAACCAGCCTTTGTAAGCTTAAGTAAATTACCAATACATCATGTCATCACCGTCTTAACTAATCCTTGTAGTTCATTACATAATCATAACTCAACCTTTCCTCTAGGTGCTATTGTTACATCTTTTGATCAAATCCTATTCATCAATCAACTAAGTGATAGTACTTGAATCTTATAAGTAGTTGTCTTACCAAAAAATAACATGTTTGACATCAGTGACCAAACAATGATTGAAACACATAGTCTTCTTCAACAATCTCCTTCTTTCAATCTTTCTCAACAATGATCTTTTCAATTAGATCTCAACAATCTCCCTCTTTGGCATTGATGGCAAACCAAACTAATCAACCAAATCAACCAAATGGTAAACACCTTGTTCAACCAAACTGACTAGGTTAAAATAGTAAGACAATACCAAAAAGAAAACTTGTATTGAAATCTCTCCCTCTATCAATAACTTCCATCTTTTGATTAGGTTACAAAACTCTTTCTTATAACTCCATCTTACTATATCTCCCTCTGACTAGAGAGATTAGGATTTTTTATTTCTCCCTCTATCTTATATTCTTCTCTATCTTTGTGACTACATTCTCTTGATATCTTTCTCTTGATATCTCTCCTTTAGCATTTACACTAGCTTGATCTATATCCCTCTTGATTAGTAAATTTATTTCTATGATTATGCATATTGGCTTGATCAGAAGAATATCTCCCTCTTTGACAACAATGTCAAAGACATATACCAAAAACTTTGCATCTTAAACATGTAGATATAGGCATTTTCAATTTATTTGAAGTTTTTAGCTTTGAGATTTCTTTAGGCAGCTCCTAAAGTAAGATCCTCTGCATCAATGAGTAACATATGAACATCAACTTGTTTGATGCAAAGCACTCCTCTTGTTACTTAGATAGTCTTAGATAGGTCTCCTAATTTACCTCTTAGATACTCATGAGCATCCTTAGGTAATGGTTTTGTGAAGATATCAACAATTTGTTCCTCTATGTTAACATATTCCATCTTCACTTCTTTATCTTGAACTAATTCTCTCAAGTAATGATACTTGATTGCAATGTGTTTTGTCTTTGTGTGCATCACTAGATTCTTTGATATATTGATAGCACTTGTATTACCACAATAAAGTATCACTGGTTCTGTGATTTCTTCCTTCATTTCTTTGAGTAGTTGTTTGATCCATACAATATTTGTGCAATTTACAATAGCAACAACATATTCAACTTCAATAGTAGATTGTGAAGTACAATTTTGTTTCTTACTAGTCCATGTAACTAGTCTCTTTCCTAAGGAAAATGCTTCTCCACCGGTGTTCTTTCTATCATCAATGTTTTAAGCCCAATCAACATCAGTGTAGGATCTCAATTCAAAATTTTCATTCTTCTTGTAGTATAGAGCAAACTCTTATGCTCCTTTTAGATATCTCATTATTCTCTTTATAGCCATTAAATGATTCTCCCTGGGATTAGCAGAGAATCTTGAAACTATTCCTACAGATAATGCAATATCGGGTCTACTATGTACTACATATTACAATTTGCCAATCATAGACCTGTACAATGTTTGATTCACCTCAGTAGAATCATCGCTCTTTGACAACTTGTGTCCTGTCACCATAGGTGTACTTACTAAGTTCTCAATATTTCCTTGACATACTTTGATTGAGTGATGTATATACCATATTTCATCTGATATACTTGCAAACCCACAAAATTTTTTATCTCTTCAAACATAGACATTTCAAATTCTAGCTTCATCTAATTTGCAAAATCCTTACATAAGGCATCTTGACCTCCAAATATGATATCATCAACAAATATTTCAAATAATAAAATACCTTTGCCTTTCTCTGTCTTCATGTACAGATTGTTGTTATCATCAATCCTTTTAAA
Source organism: Cupressus sempervirens (assembly GCA_028749045.1). NCBI lineage: Eukaryota > Viridiplantae > Streptophyta > Pinopsida > Cupressales > Cupressaceae > Cupressus > Cupressus sempervirens. The sequence continues at coordinate 786,724,934 of CM053789.1, read as the reverse complement.
TCCAATCTTCACAAGATAATTATGAAGTCTCTCATACCATGCTCTTGGTGCTTGTTTCAAACCGTATAGAGCTTTGTGCAATTTATATGCCATGTTCTTATTGTTAATATTAAAAAAACCTTATGGTTGTTCTATGTAAACTTCTTCCTCTAATATGCCATTCAGAAATGTAGATTTAACATTCATTTGATAAACTTTGAAACCTTCGTATGCAAAATAAGCAAGTAGAGTTCTTACTCCTTCTAATCTAGTAACAGGGGAAATTGTCTCTCCATAGCCAATTCCTTCTTCTTGTGCATATGCCATGAAAACTAATCTTGCTTTGTTCCTTTTGACTTCACCATTTTCATCAGGCTTGTTTCTAAATACCCATTTGGTACCAATCCCATTTTTGTTTTCTAGTCTAGGAACTAGACTCCATGTTTTGTTTTTCTATATTTGTTCAATCTCTTCTTCCATGGCTTTATACCAGTCAACATCTACTAATGCATCTCTTACTGATCTGGGTTCCTTCATGCTCAACAAACATGTTTCACTTCTCAATCTATTTCTTGTCATTGGTCTAGCATCTTTATCTCCAATGATTTGAACATTAGGATAATGTCTTTTGACATACTTAGACAATCTTGGTTCAACTCGTGTTTCTTCATTTTGTCTTGCAACTTCAGAATCATTGTGTTCACCTTTATCATGTATCTCAACTTCTCTCTCATGTGTACTAATCTCAAAATTAGAATGTACTCCCACTTCATCTTGTAACTCGACATCTAAATGTAGCTCAGTTCCTAAATGCAACTTGACATTCATAGGGTGTGATTTTGTAGTCACTGTAACTTGCTGTTGATTTGTAACTTGATTTGCAACATCTTCTTTAGTAGGCATACCTTCATAAAAGTATACAAATGATTTATATTCTTTTGGTTCTTTCATAGGTTCAGCCTCATACACTTTTGTATATTCATCAAAGTTCACATTTGCACTTTCCACAATTTTGTTAGTCTTCGTATTCAACCACTTATAAGCTTTACTTCTTGTGGAATATCCTAGGAATATACCTTCTTCACTTTTTGCATCAAGATTGCTATTCCTAGCATCTTTAAGAATGTAACACTTGCTTCGAAATACCTTAAAGTATTTTACATTGGGTGAGTATCCATACCATAGTTCAAAAGGTGTTGAATGAGTACCTTTCTTGATTTTCACACAGTTCAAGGTGTAGACAGTTGTACTTACAAATTCTCTCTAGTATTTCAAAGCAACATTTTTCTCCATCATGAGTGTTCTTGCACAGTCCATTATAGATCTATTCCTCCTTTTAGCTATTCCATTTTCTGGAGGGGTTCTAGGGGCAAATGTCTGTCTTTTGATTCCTCTGTCATTACAGAACATCTCAAATTCATTTGATGTGAATTCTCCTCCTCTATTAAATCTCAAACATTTCATACTTTTACTTTTTTCCATTTCAACTCTTGCTAAGTACCACCTAAACATTTGGAAAGCATCAGGTTTCTATTTCAGAAACATAACTATCATCATCCTAGAATAGTTATCAACAAATAACATTATGTACTTATCTCCTTTGTAACTTTGCACATCAATTGGTCCACAAGTCAGTATGAAAAATCTCTAGTATTCCTTTATAGGTATAATTTTTACTCTTAAAACTTGACTTTGTCATTTTGCCCAGCTGACATTGTTTGCACATTACATTATCAGGCTTCTTCAACTTAGGCAAACCTCTAACTTTCTTCATGTTATTGATATTAATCAAGTTATCAAAATTAACATGACATAACCTCTTGTGCCATAGCCATACATCATCAAATTTTATAACAAGACAAGTAGCATCATCTATATCAAGATAAAATAGATTATTTCTAGTTTGATCACCCTTTCTAATCAGTTTCCCATTTGTGTCATATATCCTAACAATCTTGTTTTCAAATTCAACCTTACATCAAAAATTGTTCAGTCGTGACACAATCAACAAATTATATTTAAGTCCTTCAAAATAGTAAGCATTGTCACATAAAATCTTATCTATGAGTTTGATAGAACCTTTTTCTTTTATCAAACATGGTGCATCATTACCAAATCTTACACTATTTTCATCATAACAATTCAAGGTAATGAACTTACTTTTGTCTCCAGTCATGTGATGTGAACATCCACTATCAATGATCCATCTATCATTCTTGTTCACACAAGTCACAAGTGCAGTTGCATCATCTTCATCAAATTCATCCTTTATTGCAATATATACCACCTCATCATCATGTTCATTAGAATCATTTTCTTCAACAATGTAGCAAGATTTCTTGCCTTTGTCTTTGTAATCTTTGTTGTCTTCATCTTTTCTACTCTTGTATTTGTCACTACCTCTATAGTTCTTCTTTTCTATACATCTAACAACAATATGACCAACCTCATTACAATTGGAACAAATGATGGGTAACTTACCTTTGAATTTGTCTTTACCTTTGTGGAATCTTCTTGCCAACAGTGCTTCAAGTTCTTCAACATCTTCCTCATCTATATCACTGTCACTTGACACTTACTTCTTCTTTTTCTTCTTTTTCTTCTTCTCATCAGGTTCCTTTAATGACACCTTAGCTTTGAAAATAGAGTCAATCTTTTCAGATTTGTAATTATCAAAGTTCGATAGCTCAAAAGCAATGAGTCTACCTACCAGACCTTCAAGCGATAGTTTATTCCTTGGAATACATCTTAGTTCTTGAATTGCATAAACCATAATGGCATATATAGGTAATAGTGTTCTCAAAACTTTACTTAAAATAGTATCATCATCTAGTTTGTGATTTGCTCATTTTATTGCATTAACCACTTCTTTTATCCTTTCAACATATTGAGCAATATTCTCACCTTCTTCCATTCTCATTTCATCAAACTTCTTCTTCTCCTTCTTCTCATCAAGTTCCTTTAATGACACCTTAGCTTTGAAAATAGATTCAATCTTTTCAGGTTTGTAATTATCAAAGTTAGATAGCTCAAAAGCAGTGAGTCTACCTATCAGACCTTCAAGTTGTAGAACAAGAATTAGTATGCAAAGAACATTAACAAATAAAGTAAAAATTCACAAACCAAAAACTAAATTCACATATATGCTTAGACAAAGAAAGCAAACAAGAAGTGCAAACCTCACAAGAAAAAGCACTCCATGCTTTCTTGATTCTGTAGATGTGTCCTTTTGTTGTGGATGTATGCTCAAGATGCTCAAAAGTTGCTTCAATGGAGATGGGTAATGGCAAATTGGTAGCTTTGTGAGCTCTCAATTTGGCATTATAAGGGTATGGTTGATGGCTTTGGTTCTCAAAATAGCATGGTACCTTTAGCTCAAAGATTGTTGATGAAATGGCCTAGGATGGGATTCAATTTATAGGCTAAGGGTTAGAGGGATGGAGGGCTTAGATGCAAGGATGGATGAAGGCTTAAGGAGGGCTAGGATGCACTCAAAGGAGAGCACATGGATTGTGCTTGTTTAGCACCAATGGGGAGGTGACACTTGTCACAAGGAGGATGAGTGTGAGAGGGTAGGGTAAAGGGTTGGTTAAAGGCATGATGAGTGGGGTTGAGTATGTAAGAGGGATGTAAGAGGAATGAGTGTGGAAGAGGGAAGAGTGTGTAAGATGGATGTAAGAGTAATGAGTGGGCTTGTAAGAGTCTTTTATGTTTTGTAAGAGCACTCATGACTTAGTGGTTGGGTTTTTTGAGGGGAGACTTTGGTTTGGATTAGGAAAGTCTTAAACTTGTTTAAGGAATGTGACAACATTAGGGGGTGGATTAGGCTTGGGTTTAGGATTAGATTAGGGATGTTAGAGATGTGCAAGTGGATGGCATTAATGAGGGTGGGTGAGTTAGTGGCTAAGCTTGGTTAGTATGGGTGGATGGGGTGGATTAGGCTAAATGGAGGATTAGAGATAGGTTAGGGGTTTTTGAATTTGAGGATTTCATTTATCAAATAGATTTATTTAATAAATGGGGATTTTTGGAATTAGATAGGAGAAAAGGATTTAATTGATAAATAATAGATTATTTGATTTATCAATTAGGACTATAGATGATTAATTAAATTAATCAACTAGGGGATGACAAAGGATTAATTAAATAGGAATTTAATTAATGATGCCTTTAGAGATGGCTAAATTAGATTACCAAAGCAATGTAATCAAATTTAGGTGTCTACATTTTGCCCCTCTTTGACATAGTGTTGACACAACACTATTTCAAAGAAGTTCGAATGAAGATGACACGAGGAAGATGTTTTAGCAACAAGGTTGCCCCAGTCTCGGATAAGAAGAGGAGAGACTAGACTTAGATGATGCCCCTTCAAGAAGGCGGCGAGGAGAGAAATGAGGCTCGACAACTTCTTGAAAAGTACAAGAAATTGAGATGAGCTGAGACGCAGGTTGGCAAAGAGAAGGGGCTGAATTAGCTCAAACTCTCACTACGGGAGAATGATAAAGGGAAATCAGAGGCACAATAGTAAAGCAAGCTTAAGACTTTCCATGATTGGGGGGGGAGATGGAGGAGCGGAGCGCTATAAAAGGAATCCATGGTAGGGAGATGGATGATACAATGATAAAGCTGATGCAACAAGATTTCAAAGAGTCAGATTGGCGGAAGATGGGTTTTGGAGATCCCTAGGACTAGGATTGTGGAAAAGATGAGGCTTGGTGGATTGATTTGATTGGTGGATCCCTAAGACTAAGCGTGAGGAGTGATTCAAAGAGATACTGATGCATAAGCTAGGGTAGGAGCGACAGATGTAGGATATGGATGGGAGATAATGGAGATGACGGGAATCCATTGAAGCTTTTTGAGCGGGGGGATACTTCAAAGAGAAGTACCACCATGTAGTTGAGCACTAGATTTGCTATAGGACTGTTGGTTAATTTCCAGGGTTACCAAGAACATCAAGGCCTTTTTACCAACCGTCCAGAGGACTGACGAACTGACTCAAAACAAACACACAAGGATTGCCCCAGTATCACACATGAATCCCAGAGGAAGCAGTGTGGAAACGACACTAGGTAACCCACAAGAAGAAAAAGAAAATAAGCAAAAGACCTGATCAAGACCTTACGCTCTAATTGCCCCATTCGCAGCATACCATGATATGGAAGATCGTGGCAACCTTGAGGGGGGAACAAGGAGATTGCTTGGAAAAGATATTTCAAGACCCAAAAGGGAAGATCCCAAATCAAAAGAAAGTGAAAATCCAAAAGAGAACTATTTGCCAACGAGATGGGTAGGACGAGGTACTAACGGACCAAGATCAGACATGAGGAAAGCTATATCCTGCAAGAATCTATCAGAGAGCACCTAAGCTGATGGATCTGGATGAGTGATGCGTCTAGCAAGCTGAACTAAGAAGGATAACACTTTGGTGACAGGAGATCTAGCTAAAGGATCCATTGGAATATCTAACCAAGGTGTGCGATGTGTGCAAGATGTTGACCAAGGATGAACTAACACGAAAGCCGGATAGATACAATGATACTAAGCTAAAGAGGATGTACAAGCTGACAGACCAAGATATGTTACAAATGTACAAGTTTGTTCATGTTTTGGTTTTTTTTTGTGAGAGGGAAATGTTTGTGAAGGATGGGATGTCTATAATAGTTGATAGGTGGATAGGTAGATGGTTTGTGAAAAGCTTAAGGAAAATGGGATTCTGTGTGTGCATGTGATAGGATACAGGCTAGGATACAAGATTATTTACAAGCTAGAATATGGTACAAGCTTTGGACAAGATTTGGATATATACAAGGTATGGTACAAGATTTACAAGGTATAATACAAGCTTTGGTACAAGATTTACAAGCTGTACAGGAGGTATTGACAAGCTCCATCAGATTTTGGATATTTGATTGGAACACCAAGGGAACAAGCAGGTGTTTTATGGGATGGTGGGTGGATGGATGAGGGATAGGATAGTGATAGATAATGGATTAGTCTTTAGCACACAAGGCGCCTGAATTACCAGGTTTTCACCAAGGTACCTATCCAAGGCACTTGAATTGCCAAGTTTTCACCATTGGATGCTTATTTCTCTTTACTATTTTTTTTTGTATTTTTCAAAAGCTAGTTATACCAAGGATCTTCAAGCATAGAACTTCTTGAGATGAATGATGTTAGTGGGATCATTCAAGAGTTCTCCTTCTGGTGTAGATAATTGATAGGCTCCGGAGCCAAAGGAGGCAGTAACCACATAGGGACCAAGCCATGTAGGTTCAAACTTGCCTTTCTTTTCTCGATCTGCTTGAACTTTCATATTTTCTTTGAGGACCATGTCACCTGGCTGAAAGTGTCGTGGGAGCACCTTCTTGTTGAAATTCCTTTTGAGACGAGTTTGATAGACTGTGAGATGGTCATAGGCTTGTTGTCTCTTCTCGTCTAAGAGATCTAGCTGGGTGAGTCGAGCTACTCTGTATTCTTCATCTGAGATTTGCCCTCGCAAAGATATGTGTAGTGAGGGAAGTTCAACTTCTATAGGTAATACCGCTTCGGCACCATAGACTAGGGAGTATGGAGTTGTGCCTGTGGATGTACGAAAGGAAGTTTGATAGGCCCATAGAGCTGGATTTATTTGAAGGTGCCAATCACGGCCGGAATCATTGACAACTTTCTTTAGGATTTTGAGGAGGGTTTTATTAGTTGCCTCTGCCTGGCCGTTACCTTGTGGGAAATATGGGCTAGAAAAGTGGTGATGGATGCGGAGGGAAGTGCATAATTCTTCCATGTTGAGATTTTCAAAGTTACCTCCGTGGTCAGTGAAGATGGTGGATGGGATGCCGAAGTGGCAAACAATGTGGTACAAGATGAACTTGGAGACTTGAACTCCTGTAGCTGAGACTAGGGGGACTACTTCCACCCACTTAGTGAAATAGTCTGTAGCTGTTATTATCCATTTATGTCCATCAGATGAGAGAGGTGTGATATTTCCAACTAGATCAAGGCCCCAACAAGCAAAAGGCCAAGGTGCTGCAATAGGCTGTAGATCCTATGCTGGAGCGTGCACAAGATTTGCATGTTGCTGACATGGGAGACACTTTCTGACAAAGTCACAAGAGTCTTCTTCAATGGTAGGCCAATAGTAGCCTGCTCTAAGGATTTGTCGTGCTAGGACAATACCACTCGTGTGGGCACCGCAAAGTCCATAATGTACTTCTTTTAATGCCATCGCGGCCTCATTTTCATCTAAACATCGAGAGAGAGTATCATGATAACCCCGACGATATAGGGTATTGGCTATGATAACATAGTGGGATGATTTTCGGATGAGGTTCTGGCGTTGGGTGCGTGTGAGGTGAGGGGATATGATACCATCGTTAAGGTAAGCATGAATTTCATGGTACCAAGGGGATTGGGGACCAACCAAGATACAAACACGGTTTGAATCCTCATTCGCATAAGCGGGTGTGAGGAGCTGCTCAACTAAAAATTCATACTGCATAGCATCTTGGGGAATTTCCAAGAGCGAGCCGACAGTGGCCATGGCATCTGCTGCCTTATTCTGCATTCGAGGTACTTGTGTAAACTGAAGCTTTGTAAAATGCTGGGTCAGCTGATCAACTTGCTCTTTGTAGGGTAATAGCTTTTCATCTTTGGTTTGATATTCATTTAAGACTTGTTTGATGATGAGCTGGGAATTGCCAAAGATTTCTAACTCAATGATATTCCATTCTGTAGCTATCTTTAATCCTGCTACAAGAGCTTCATATTCTGCTATATTGTTGGTGCTAGGGAATTGTAGCTTGAAGGCTTTTGGAATGTAATCACCTTGAGGTGTAACTAATAATATTCCTGCCCCTGATCTATGAGAGGTGTATGAGCCATCAAAATAAAGCTTCCATGGGGGTTGTTCTTCAATTAGGTAGATATGCTCATCTGGAAATTCTGTGAGCAAAGGATATGCATCTACTAGAGGTGCATCAACTAGGTGATCTGCTATAGCTTGTCCTTTGATTGCCTTTCTGTCCACATACTGGATGTCAAACTCACTTAGTAGCATAACCCATTTGGCCAAATGGCCTGTAAGTGTTGTTCTGGAGAGCATATACTTGAGAGGGTCAATCTTGGAGACTAGTTGGATGGTATGACTTAGCATGTAGTGGCAAAGCTTTTCAGTTGAGAAAACAACTGCCAAACAAGCTTTTTCCATAGGAGTGTAATTGAGTTCATAACCAACTAGGGTTCTACTGATATAGTAGATGGCTCTCTCTCTGCTATAATCATCATGTTGTGCTAGAAGTGCCCCTAGAGTAGTAGGTGTTGCTGATATATACAAGATCAAGGGACGACCAGGAACTGGTGGAACCAAGATAGGGGGATTGGTGAGATACTGCTTGAGCTGATCGAAGCTGCGCTGACATAAGAGATCCCACTTGAAGTTCTCATTCTTCTTTAGCAAGTGTGAAAACGGTGTACACTTATCTGCAAGTTGGGAGATGAAGCGCCGGACAGATTGAAGTTTTCCCTGAAGAGAGTGAAGCTGTCGCAGTGTCTGGGGAGGAGGCATGTTTAAGATAGCCTTGACCTTTTTGGGGTCGATCTCTATACCTCGTTTAGAAACTATGAAGCTTTGAAGCTTGCCATATGTGACCCCAAAGACACACTTCTTGGGATTTAGCATGAGATGATATTGGGCCAACCTATCAAAGACTTTCTCCAAGTCAGCAAGATGATCCATGAAGGTGTGAGATTTGACTAGGATATCGTCCACATAATCCTCCAAAATGCTATGGATAAGATCATGTAAAATGGATGTCATAGCTCTTTGATAGGTAGCCCCAGCATTCTTTAGGCCAAAAGGCATCATGGTGTAGCAAAAGGTTCCCCAAGGGGTAGTGAATGCTGTCTTATGCTGGTCCTCTTCTGCAATCTTGATCTGATTATACCCAGAAAATCCATCCATAAGGGACAGAATTTCATGTCCAGCTGTAAGATCTACAATCATATCTATGTTGGGCAAGGGAAAATCATCCTTTGGACAAGCTTTGTTAAGATCTCTAAAATCAGTGCAGATTTTGATGTCACCGGAAGGCTTAGTGACAGGGACCATGTTGGAGATCCATTCTTAGTAGTCGATAGGTCGGATAACCTTAGCAGCTAACATTCTTTCTAGTTCAGCTTTGACTAGTAATGCCACCTTGGGGTGCATTTTTCTAAGCTTTTGTCTGACGGGCTTGATCTTTGGATCGACTACAAGATGATGAACTACAAGCTTTGGATCAAGTCCTGGCATGTCCTGATATGACCATGCAAATCAGCCAATGTTCTCTTGTAAAACCTCAAAGAGGAGGTCAGCTTGGTCTTGTGATAGGGATGCAGCAATGTGAACAATTCTAGGGATCTCTGAAGAACCAATGTTGACTTCTCTAGTATCCGCTATTAGAATAGAAGACACCTCTGGTCGATTATCTTGAGGAGGCAATACTAAGTCCTCATGTTCTGCTTGTGGCTCTGGATTTTCTTGCTGAGGGGTTCTCTTCGCTGCCTTAGCTAGTCCCAAATTTACCTTAGTTCCAGTTTTGGGCGTATCGAAACTAGGTTGGGGATTTTCTCCAAATACCCCTTGGGATCTAGCTTGTAGATGTAGGCCGAATCTGGCTTTGTCTTCTTATGAGGAGTTTCAGCTCCCATGAATCTTAGAAGCGCTTCCTCTGATGCGAACTCATCAATATGTATGACACTTGGTCCCAATCTATGAGTTGTGGATGAGCCAGTGGTAGGTCAATGAGATGGATGGATAGTTCTCGGAGAACAGAGTCTCCTAGGAAGATTTGGTCTGGGATATCATCGTAGGCTCTCTTTTCAACTTCCTCAGGAATGTCTTTGATTTTGACAAGGTCGCGGTGGATGTTCGAAAAAGCGTGACCATTCTCGTTGGCGCCCCCAGTTGTGGGTATGCCAAAGCCAAGACCTGACTTTATTTCCCAATTATGTGCTTCGATGGGTCATTGCATGCCCCTTTTTTCTGGTCCTAGTCCACCTCCTTGATAGTTCCATTTTTCAGTGATGAGCTTATGTTGTTGGGGATACTTCTGGCTGAAGTGATCAAGGCGTGCTTGATTTCTTGGAGGTGCATCCTTATGTAGCCAATTGTTGATATCTGGAGTGAGCTCCTCATGAAGAGGGGTTTTTGAGGACGCAAAGGTGGTTGGGCCAAACTGTTTGTATCGAGGAGGTGGAATCTCCTTAGCTTTGTGATATGTTGGCCGTCCATGGGTATGTGGATCAAGTGGGATTGCTCCGACAGCAAATGCATCTGATAGACTATATTCTCCACAACCTTTGTTGTTGATCTTTACAGTAGATAGGGTGGAGGCAAGGATGGTTTCTGCGTCATTACAAGTGTGGGATGAGCTGGCGATGGCTGTGTCGATGTCTATTCCAGGGCAATGGTTTGTATATGAAGCTTCAACCGCATTGCAGTAAGCAAAGGGTTCTGGATCGGCATGGATGGTTACCTCAGTGCCCTGATGCAGAAATTTGATGCACTAATGGTAGGTGGATGGAACGGCCTTCATAGCATGAATCCATGGGCGACCGAGGAGGATGTTAAATGGTAGGTTTAGATCAACAACATGGCAAACTATCTCTTGAATGACTGGCCCAACCTTGATTGGTAGCAAAATAGTCCCTTTTGTGGTCCTTTCCAAGTTGTCATAAGCTTTGATGGTGATAACCTCACTGATCATATCTGCCTCAGTATACCCAGCTTGTTTTATGAATTTTAGGGTGCAAATGTTCAAGGCTGATCCATTATCTATCATTACTCTTTTCACGGCAAAATTGGATACCATGATGGCTATGCAAAGCGGAAGGGTGTGATCTGGCTCAACTGCGGGTATGTCGATGGTTTTGAAAGATAGGGCACATGAGGATGAAAGGTGTCCAACAAGATTACGAAAATCAGTAGCATTGATATCAGAAGGGACACGGGATTCTATGAGAGCACTGTCAAGGATGTCTTTGTACACAGGACTAGTGCGAAGAAGGTCTAAAATGGATATTTGGGCTGGCATGTTCCCAAGGTGTTCCAAGATATTGTACCGACTTTTTGATGGAGCTGATGGTGTTGATGAATCTGGTGGGCCTGCGATGTTAAATCGCACTCTTCGAGTGGTGACCGCACACTCATTGTCTGGTCCTCGGATATTGATAACATTGACAGAAGGCTCTTTCTCAGGTATACAACCTATAAGGCTACCATAGTCTATATAGGATGAAGTGTGTTCATTGTTCTTCCCATGCTGTTGGTTTGGCTGGCGGTTGTTGGTGTTGTTTTGGATAGGTGCTTTTCTAGTATTTTGGTTGTTGTGTGGAGGAAAAGCATTTTGATAAATCTGTAAGCCTGCATTGGGAGAGGTTTGGGCACCAACAGTGATTTCCTTCCGATCAATGAGGTCCTGCACATAGTCTTTTAGTTTCATGCATCTGAGGGTGGTGTGACTGTTTACCCTATGGAACTTGCAATACTCATTGTCCTTGTACCATGCAGCTTTGGATTGGCTTGGATCAATTTGCTGGGTAGGTGGAAATTTGATGAGGTTTTCCTTAGCCAATTTCTCAAAAATAACATCCAATGGCTCACCAAGGGGTGTATAGTTTCTAGGTGCAGGTTGGAATCTGGGCTTTTGCCCTGCAGCTACATTGATGGCATTAGCTTGATTGTTAGACCCTTGAAAGTTGGGTCTTGTATTGTGGTTTTGATAGCTTTGGTTATTTCGTTGTTGGTAATTGATAGCTTGTTGGTTGTTTGTTTGATATGGTGGGTTAGACTGGTTTTGAGAAGGACCAACAATATTCACATGTCTGGTGTCAGTAACCCCATCTGTTGCAACATGCTTGTTTTTGTTCCAATACCTAGACTTGTCATTGGAATGTGATTGATTTTGGTTGGCCTCTTTGTAAATCTTTACCACACCATCTTTGATGAGTCCTTGCTCAAGAATCATTCCTTTCTCTTTGATATCCTTATAGGTCTGCAAACAGTTCATGGTCATGTGGTGAGCCAAGCTAGGATGTGCATTATCAATAAACATTTTTACCACATGGCGTTCTGGCAAGGTGCAGGATATGCGGGTGGTAAGGGTTTGCCATCTTTGCAGGTATTCGGCAAGGCTTTCTCCACCTTTTTGCTTGGTGTGGACAAGATCAACTATTGATAGCTCTGTTTCAACAAGATGGGCATATTGGGCTACAAATGCCTCAGATAATTTAGCAAAGTTTTTAATTGTGCCATAGGGGATTCTATAAAACCATTCAAGAGCTGGTCCAGCCAAGCTTTTGGGAAAAAGGCGCAAGAGGAAGACATCATTGTATGCCACGTCCTAGCAATGCATGTAAAATTCTTTGATATGTGTGACAGGGTCTCCTTTTCCTCTGAATTTGTCAAATTTAGGTACCTCAAAGTGTTTGGGAAATGGTGTCATGGTAATGGCCCTGTCAAATGGGTAAGGACACACATTCTCAAACTTGAATGTCTTTGGATCATTCCCTTCTTGGATGGCTTTCAGAGTTGTCTTCATTTGCTCCCACTCTAAATTGATAGGTGATGGTTGGGGTGCCCCCAATGTAGGAGTGCCTTGAGGTAGGTATGTGCTAGATGGGGCCACTGAATATGGATGGCTGTGAGGGATTTGCTGATAGGGATTGTACATTGTTTGGGCAGCTGCATGGTGGATGACGGGTTGTTGAGGGGGAGGCGGCGCATATTGTTGCATGTGCTGCGAGGCTTGCTGTTGATATGGGATTTGAGGTTGGGATTGAGGAACATAAGCTGGCTGTGGGATAAATGGATTGCTTTGTGGAGGTAAGGTATAAAATGGTTGTGAGGCTTGGGGAAAGGATCAGAGGGCTTGTGGGGTTTGACCAATATATGTGGGTTGTGCCCCCATTTGGGATGGTATCTGCAAATAATTGGTGGTTGGCTGGGGTGGTGGATTACCTCCTAGAAGTGGCATTGAAAAGTAGTTGGTAATTGGAGGTAATGGATTAGTTGGTGGTGGAGGTGGTGGGAATTGAAAGCTTGGGAATGGAACTGATGGGGTTTGATAGCTTTGTGGCTGGATTTGGAAGCCTGGTAGAGTGGTGGTGGGAGCTGGGGTCACTTGGGAGCTTGGTAGAAGAATTGTAGTAGCTTGTGGGTTTTGATAGCTTTGTGGAGTGAAGGTAGTAGCTTGTGGATTTGTGGCTGGTGGTATTGAGCTCCCAAGACTTAATGGAAATGATGGGATTGTACTTTGGGCTGTGGTGAACAAGCTAGGGGCGATGAAAGGTTGATTACTTGGCCCCATGGGTGGCAGCCCTGTTGTATATTGTTGAGGTTGGCCAAAGATGCTAGCACTGATTTGGGAGATGGGTGGATTTGGAAGGCTGGGTTGGGGAGCAGTAGCAATAGTGAAGGGGGTGAACAGTGAGGTGTTTTGAGTAAAGGGGGTTTGGGGCGGAGAGGTATGAACCAAGGATGGAGTGGTGGTGGCTGGGTTAGCTTGCGGCATGGAGATTTCAACTTGGGTGGATGATGGTATGTTTGGGTCTGTTGGGTCATATGGATTGGCTGGAGGCTCTTCTTTTGGAATATATTGAGGATAATTTGGATCATAAGAGCCTATGGGTGGTGGCAGTTGCCCAAACAATGGGTGAGATGGATATGATAATGGAGGGGGTCTTCCAAAGTCAAAGGTTCTTACATTGTCCCTTCGAAAATTAGCCATGATTGTCTCTTTGTTTTTGTCTATAATGGCGTTGACCAATACTGCATTTCCTGGTTGGTTCATGAAACCTTCAATGTCAGTAGGTGATGGCATAGCTTGCTCTGCGCTGAAGGATGGCTGAGTGCTCAAGGGGGGTGAGGCTGTTCGATCCAAATGATAGGGCTCCATTGTTTCTTTCTTCTTGGCTAAGCGAGTGACGGGTGGCATGAAAAATGCTCCTAGAGATGAGATGCAATAATGCTGATGGATGCAAAAGGGGGAAGGCTTTTCTATGCAAATGATTTCCTAGGTTGAGGCAAAGCTATATGACAAAACCTAAGGAGGATCGGGTTGGGGATTCTAACTTCAAAGATATGTTGTCAAAGCACAAAAGTTCTGCTTTCCTATGTGAAAGCTTGGTGGTGATTGTGTCAACTTAAGGATAGACTGATGATCCTTTAGGAAGAACACGAGATTGACCACTTGCGAATCCCAACCTTTAGCTCAAGGTGATGAGGGATAACAAGTGACAAAGCTAGATTACCCTAGACAAAGCTCTGTTAAAGGGATAACCTTGGTGAGATTGGTGGATTTGGAAGATTTTAGGAATGACAAACTTTTAGCAAGGTGACAACAATTTTGAAAGCTTAGATGTGCAGATTTTCGATTACTAGCTAGATGGTATGATTCTAAATGAGATGGATGAGCTAATAATGCTTAAGGGGATAACCTAAGATGGCTGGCTTTTCTACAAAGATGACTCTAAAGTGAAGCTTATCCAAGAAGATGGGGAGAAACAAGGGTGTCTAATCATAGAAATCATGCCTAGTTGGTAAGGCATAAGCAGGATTAACTCCTAGATGTTGGCTAAATTTGATGGTGCGCTCTAACCAGGCCTCTTGAAGTGCTTCGTCGGTAGCTTTGTCCTCTGCTTTGTGGAGTTTGGCAATTCGTGGGCTTGGTGTTATTTCTTTTCTCTTGGCTGAAAGTTCTTGGTATGCTAAAGATGGCTTGAGTTTGACCTTGTGAAACTTTTGTTTGGGTTTGGGTTGTTCCGACAGAAATTCCTAAATTTGCTTGGCTTTGGGAAAAATCTCAGTTGTTTTGCTTCAACTTGTTCAACTTCCAAAATAGGCAGTGACTACGCTAAGTGTGCCCTAAGCTAGGATTGACCAAGTTTGGCAAACATTCATTCAACAAGTAAAATAAAAACAAGCAATAGATAGGAACACCCAGATAGAAGTTTGTGGTTCTCAGAATGTGATACTTGCGCCAAGGAGTGTGTATGTTCTACAAATGTTTCGATCAGTCACTCCAAACACATTAACATCCTAGATGGTTTTCTGCAAGGTTGACAATTGGTTTAGCTAGGGAGTCCTCGATATACGCAAGGTATGTGAGGCCCAAATCCGTAGATGAGACCAAAAGGATGTCACACAGCCGAGAGGAGCGGTAACCCACTTCTCCTCTTTCACTTCTCAAGGGTATAAAGTTCCTTGAGGCTTAGCCTGAATGAAAAAATCTTGATCCCAAGAGAGGTGTCTTTCGATTCACCTCCCGATTCTTATACTCCGCCGGAGCGCTGGAGTTGAGGTCGTCCAAGGGGTGATGAAATCCCCAAGCAAGCCTCCTAAAAAGAAACAAGGTTTTGGATCCTAATCTTATGCACCCAAGATGGCCTCGAAAGACGACAAGGGGAGAGAAGACTCGGATGACCTTGGGCTAAAAAACACGCTTGTTCTTTTACCAACTGACTCTTATGTGTGCTAATCTAGACTTTGCAAGCACTCATGTTTAAGAGACAATGTTCAATTCCAACTTGAAGCGCCAACAAAAGTAAATCGATCGAAGAATGCAAACAATAAGAAGAGTTAGGGTCAACAAAAGCAAACTCGCGCGCCCGGAGGCCCTCCACGTCAAGTATCGATTAATTTTCTTTAAGGCATTCAAGATTGAGTGTGAGTTTGTTTTAAGCCCAAAACAAAAGTGTGTGAGATTCGATTTCAAGCGCGCGCCCGGAGGCTCTCCACATCAGTTGTTGTTCAATTTTAGTGCCCAAACTTGAAGTGTGATCGATTTAATCTAGAGTTTTGGCCATTTAAGAATTTTGATAAAGTTAAAGAAAATGTTCAAAGACCAAGTGAGTGAGTTAGATTGTGGAACATTTAACACCTTTTTCAAGTAGACCCATCCCCATAAATGGCGTTGAGATTGCAACCAATGGTTAATATTTGATGGGTGATTAGAAAAGAGGTGAGTCCAAGGAACTACTCAAATTGATTTTTGTAAATTTGTATTTTAACTTAACAAAGTTTCTTAAATGTCCAAAAATCAAACTTTACCTAGATTGCATGTGAAAAAGAGATTTGTTTTGTTCAATTTTAGAAGCTCCAAATGAAGTGTTTGATATTTTAATGGTTAATTGATCCTTGGCATTCAAGATTGGATTTTTTGTTTTAAGCATGCATTCCAAAGAAAGTTGATTTTAATCCATGACATTCAAGAGTGTGTTTTGAGCAACATTCATTCAATGGAAAATGTGTTTAACCATTCAAGTTCATTTTTTTTTAGCAACATGCATTCAACGACAAATGGTTAAACATTCAAGTTCATTTTTTAGCAACATGAAAACCTGCAAGAAACATGGTTAGTGGTTCCATATGTGCTCCAACTTGCAATGAGACAAAAAAAAGCAATTTAGTTAGTTAGCCAAAATCTTCAAAAATGAGAGCTTAACTATGGAAAAAAAAATTTTAACTTTTTTTGTTGTTTTTTCTACGCGTAAAAATGCTTAAAATGGTCTAAATCCTACAGAACCACTAAAAGTCAAATTTTGATTTATACTCTTTTTTTTTTTTTTTTAAGCTACAAAGTGCAGAAATAATAAAGTAGAAATGGAACATAAGCAAGCAGAGAAGACAGTCTGTCAAAATACGAAGATGCTGAAATACAGAGACGCCAAAATACGAAGAGGACAAAACAAATTTGCAGCACAGAACACAGGTGAGACGCCGATTTGCGCAGATGCAGATTTTCGCAGACGATGATTTTCGCAGACGCGGATTTTCGCAGATGTCAATTTTCGCAGACGCGGATTTTCGCAAACGTCGATTTTTGCAGACACAGATTTTTGCAGATGTCGATTTGCGCAGACGCGGATTTTTGCAGATGTCGATTTGCGCAGACGCGGATTTTCGTAGACGTTGATTTTCGCAGACAGAACAGGTTGCAGACGCCAAAACTGTGCCAAAAAGGCTGAAAAATGCGAATTTTTTTTTTTTAGATGGTATTTATTCTTCCTAAGTGCGTTATTTAACCTGCAAAAATAAGCAAAACACCCTCACAACACACTCAAACAACAACAAACATTAGATGGTTAGAAAAATGACATATAGATGAAAATAGATTATTAAATGACCCATAGTGGGGTCCCACCGGGCGTGCCAAAATGTAGAACAAGAATTAGTATGCAAAGAACATTAACAAATAAAGTAAACATTCACAAACCAAAAATTAAATTCACATATATGCTTAGACAAAGAAAGCAAACAAGAAGTGCAAACCTCACAAGAAAAAGCACTCCATGCTTTCTTGATTCTGTAGATGTGTCCTTTGATGCTCAAAAGATGCTTCAATGGAGATGGGTAATGGCAAATTGGTAGCTTTGTGAGCTCTCAATTTGGCATTATAAGGGTATGGTTGATGGCTTTGGTTCTCAAAATAGCATGGTAACTTTAGCTCAAAGATTGTTGATGAAATGGCTTGGGATGGGATTCAATTTATAAGCTAAGGGTTAGAGGGATGGAGGGCTTAGATGCAAGGATGGATGAAGGCTTAAGGAGGGCTAGGATGCACTCAAAGGAGAGCACATGGATTGTGCTTCTTTAGCACCAATGGGAAGGTGACACTTGTCACAAGGAGGATGAGTGTGAGAGGGTAGGGTAAAGGGTTGGTTAAAGGCATGATGAGTGGGGTTGAGTATGTAAGAGGGATGTAAGAGGAATGAGTTTGGAAGAGGGAAGAGTGTGTAAGATGGATGTAAGAGTCATGAGTGGGCTTGTAAGAGTCTTTTATGTTTTGTAAGAGCACTCATGACTTAGTGGTTGGGTTTTTTGAGGGGAGACTTTGGTTTGGATTAGGAAAGTCTTAAACTTGTTTAAGGAATGTGACAACATTAGGGGGTGGATTAGGCTTGGGTTTAGGATTAGATTAGGGATGTTAGAGATGTGCAAGTGGATGGCATTAATGAGGGTGGGTGAGTTAGTGGCTAAGCTTGGTTAGTATGGGTGGATGGGGTGGATTAGGCTAAATGGAGGATTAGAGATAGGTTAGGGGTTTTTGAATTTGAGGATTTCATTTATCAAATAGATTTATTTAATAAATGGGGATTTTTGGAATTAGATAGGAGAAAAGGATTTAATTGATAAATAATAGATTATTTGATTTATCAATTAGGACTATAGATGATTAATTAACATAATCAAATAGGGGATGACAAAGGATTAATTAAATAGGAATTTAATTAATGATGCCTTTAGAGATGGCTAAATTAGATTACCAAAGCAATGTAATCAAATTTAGGTGTCTACACAAGTGATAGTTTATTCCCTGGAATACATCTTAGTTCTTGAATTGTAGAAACTCTAATGGCATATATAAGTAACAATGTTCTCAAAACTTTTGTTAAAATAGTATCATCATCTAGTTTCCCATTTGCTCCTCTTATTGCATTAACCACTTCTTTTATCCTTTCAACATATTAAGCAATATTCTCACCTTCTTCCATTCTCATTTCATCAAACTTGTTTTTGAGGCTTTTAGCTTTGGCTCTAAGAACATTGGTGTCTCCTCCGTATATGGTAGCTAGGGCATCCCACATTTTCTTTGCACTATCAAGACCTTTGATATCATCAAATTTGACATAACTTAGGGTAGAGGCAATCTCCAGCATTGTCTAATTGTGTTCTTTCTTATTTCTCATATCTTCAACAGTTGGGGTACTAGCAGGATCAACATGTTCCACAAAAATGGTAGATTGTGCATGATCTCCAAGTCCTCCAAGGTGTAGCTTCATCAAACTTTACCATGTGGGAAAGTTATCTCTATGGAGCTTAGGCACTACTCTTTTTGACATCTCAATCTTTGTGCTTCTAGTACTTTCAAACTAGTTCTCTCAAGCAAATGGCTCTGATACCAATTGTTGGAATATTTTTAGAATAAATGAGAGGGAGGGTGAATCAATTATCCAAGGTCTAGATGTATAAATAAAACTTTTCACAACTTAGTGAACCCATATAATATTTATACTCATGCATGCATCCATAAGATTATGCAATCACTAAAAGCTTGTAGGTTATTATCAAATCAACTTGTAGAAATGTAAATCATGAAACATAATAGATTCATCAACACGTTTGACACAATGATTTACATGGAAACCCAATTTGAGAAAAAACACCAATAACATACTAATCTTTTCAATCTTCTGAAGTGATGCCCTATGAAAGGTCAACCCTGTTATGTTGTCTAGTGTGGAGTCTAATTAGTCCCCAAGTGGGAGATTGTTAGTTTGTGGTGACTGATCAGGGAAGTACTGTACATACTTCATTCTTTGGAGTTTTGGTTTGTGGCCGATGTATGGCCAACATATGGCTGACATGTGTAACCCTAAAGCGGCATAAAAATACTTCTATAGAAGGGCTTAGGGTTAGGGATTTTTTTAGTGTGGTGATGTGAAATTGGTTCTTGCGGCAGTATTGAGCTATAAGGGATTACAGATTCTAATCAAGTTGTAATCACTGGATCCTAATAATATCAGACTTGTTGTTTGGTGGATGTAGTCTAAGGATTGGGTGAACCACATTAAATCTTGGTGTCTTGTGTTCTTTTCTGTGTGATCTATTATTTTCTATTATTGGTTATATTTGCATGTAATTGTTATTTCTATTCGTGGTTTAATCCTAACAAGTGGTATCAGAGTGAAGTTTTTTTTTTCAGTTATCCTCTACAGGAAAGTCTCACGATTGAGTGGAAGTCTCTTGATTGAGTGGGAGCAATGGTAGATGAAGGTAAGATGATAGTTGATAGGTTTAATGGATAGAACTTTTAGTTATGGAAGATGCAAATGGAAAACTATCTTTATCAAAAGGATTTATGGAAGCCATTGGAAGGCAAAACCAAGAATCAGGGATCTATGTTAAATAACGATTGCGATCTTTTGGACAGAAAGGCACTTGGAAGCATTTGATTATGCCTAGCACCATCGGTGGCATTTAATATTACAAAAGCAAAGACGACGAAAGAGTTGATGCAAACCCTAGCGAAATTGTATGAAAAGCCCTCCACTTCAAACAAGGTATTTCTCATGAAGCATTTATTTAATATGAAAATGGCAGAAGGTGGATCTGTTGCAGATTATTTAAATGAGTTTAATACTATTACTAGTCAGTTATCTTCTATGGGTATCAATTTTGATAAAGAAATTAGGGCTCTATTGATTTTGTGTTCTTTACCTGAAAGCTGGAATGGCTTGATAATGGCTGTGAGTAATTTTGTTCCTGGACCTAGTACCCTAAAATATGATGATGTGATCGGTGTTATTTTGAGTGAGGAAACTCGTAAGAAAACCTCAGGTGGATCTACATCAAGAAGTGCTTTGAACGCACAAAGCAAAGCCAAAATCACTAAGAGAGGAAGTAATTTTGGAAATCATGAGAAATCAAGAGGAAAGTCAAAGGGGAGGAGGTCTCAATCGAGAGGACCAAATGACTATTGTTACTGTGGGAAACCAGGGCATAAAAAGAAAGATTTTTGGACTCGAAAGAAAAATGAAGGAGATAAACCAGATGGAGACAAGGAGGCAAATGTGGCAAAAAACAAATTCGAAGAGGATGCTTTGCTTCTATCTTTAGAAAGTGTTGACGATTCATGGGTTTTAGATTCTGGTGCTTCATTCCATGCTACACCTCATAGAGGTTATTTCATTGATTATGTCCAAGGGGATTTTAGGCTTGTTTATTTGGGGGATAATGAACCCTATCAGATTGTTGGAAAGAAAAAAGTTGAGATTAAGTTGCAGAATGGGAATCATTGGCTAATACATGAGGTAAGACATGTTCCAAGGCTTAGTAGGAATTTAATTTCAGTAGGGCAAATCAGCGATGAGGATTGTGTAGTTACTTTTAATGATAAAAATTAGAAGGTTTCAAAAGGTTCCCTTGTAGTAGCAAAAGGTGTGAAAGTAGGCACCTTATATCTTTGTATAGGTCATCTTGTTCCTTCTACTTTAATTGTTTTAGAGAAAAATGAATGTTTAGGAATAGTTGTTGCAGTTGAGCAAGGAGAACAAATAGCTACTATAAATTCTAATATAGCACTGTGGCACAACAAACTTGGGCACATGAGTGAGAAAGGTATGAAAGTACTTCATTCAAAAAATGTTTTACCAAGTCTAAAATGTGTTAATATGAATTTTCGTGAAAGTTGTGTTTATGGAAAACAAAAGAGAGTGAGTTTTATGAAGACTGGGAAGGAAAACAAAAAGGAGAAATTAGAGCTTGTGCATATCGATGTATGGGGACTGGCTCAAGTATCTTCCCTTGGTGGATCTCATTATTGTGTTACATTCATTGATGATTCAACTAGAAGAGTATGGGTTTATTTTCTAAGACAAAAATATGATGTATTTCAAACATTTAAGAAATGGAAATGCTTGGTTGAAAATGAGACTAGCAAGAAATTAAAATTTCTTAGATCTGATAATGGTGGTGAGTATTGTAGTCATGAATTTGAATATTATTGCTCCACTAATGGAATTCGTAGACAAAAAACTATTCCAAGGACTCCACAGGAAAATGGAGTGGTTGAGTGCCTGAACAGGACTATAATGGAGCATGCAAGGAGCATGAGGTTGCATGCCAGGTTGCCCTTACACATGTGGGAGGAGGCTGTCAATACTACTATATATTTGATTAATAGAGGTCCCTCTACTCTTTTGGGTTGTGGTATTCCAAAGAAAGCATGGACTGGTAAGAAGATGATTTATTCTTTTCTCAAAACCTTCGGTTGTAAAGCATTTGCTCAAATAGATTCTGAAAATAGAACCAAGCTGGAAGCTAAGTCAAAAAAATGTGTATTTGTTAGCTATGACATTAATGAATTTGGTTATAGACTTTGGGATTTTGAAAATCATAAAATTGTAAGAAGCAAGGATGTCATATTCAATGAAAAAGTGTTGTACAAAGATATGTTGCAGCAACATGAGAAGAAAGAAGATGATTATGTAGTGTTGGATGATACTCCAAAAGATGATGTTTCAACAATTCCTCATGATCTGCAACAACCGCAACAAAAAATATCACACACACTAGTGAATGTTAGATGGTCAACAAGGCAAATTAGACCTCCAAAAAGATTTTCTTCCTCTTTGTAGTCTATTTTACTTACTGATGTTGGTGAACCTAAATGTTATGATGATGCTATGCAGGTGGATACTACGATTTAGTGGGAGTCTGCAATGAAAGACAAAATGGACTCTTTGCTAAAGAATATGACATGGGATTTATGTAAGTTGCCTACAAGTAAAAGAGCTTTATAGAATAAGTGGGTTTATAGGTTAAAAGAAGAGGATGGAGGTAAGAAAAGATTTAAAACCAGGTTAGTTATAAAAGAATTTGCACAGAAAAAAGGTATCGATTTTGATAAGATATTTTCTCCTATTGTTAAAATGGCTTCTATTCGTATTGTTTTAAGTATTATGGCTATTGATGATTTGCATTTAGAGTAGCTTGATGTTAAAACAACCTTCCTTCATGGTAATTTGGATGAAGAGATATATATGGCTCAACCATGGGGATTTGAGGTCAAAGGTAAGAAGAACTTAGTGTGCAAATTGAAGAAAAGTCTATATGGCTTAAAGCAAGCCCCTCGGCAATGGTATCTAAAATTTGATAGTTTTATGCATGAGCATGAATACAATAGGTGTCATTCAGATCATTGTGTTTATTTTAAGAGGTTGGATGATGATAGCTACATTATTTTATGTTTATATGTTGATGATATGCTTGTAGCTGGGTCTAACATGGATCATATTACGAGGTTGAAATGCCAGTTAGCACATGCATTTTCCATGAAGGATTTGGGGGCAACAAAATAAACCCTTGGTATGAAGATTTGTAGAGATAGGAAGAACAAAAAATTGACACTATTTTAGGTTGATCATGTTGAGAAGGTGTTGCAACATTTATCTATGGACAATGCTAAAGCTATCAACACACCTTTACCTGGTCATTTGAAGTTGAATAAGGAGATGTGTCCCAAGACACAAGTAGAGGAGGATAAGATGTCCAAGGTACCCTATGCTTCAGCAATAGGAAGTTTGATGTATGCTATGGTATGTACAAGGCCAGATATTGCACATGCAGTGGGAGTCATTAGCAGGTATATGAGTCATCCAGGAATTGAGCATTGGAATGCAATCAAGTGGATTCTCAGATATTTGAGAGGAATTCCCACTAAGTGTTTACACTTTGGGGGCTCTACTACTGATTTACATAGGTATGTTGACTCAGATTTGGTAGGGGATATTGATACTAGGCGAAGTACTACAAGTTATGTCTTTACTATTGGTGGGGCAGCCGTGAGTTGGGTTTCTAGGTTATAGAAGGTTAATTATTTATCCACTATAGAGGCATAGTATGTTGCTACTACAGAGGCAACCAAGGAGATGATATGGCTTTAATTCTTCTTGGAAGAATTGGGACACCCTCAGAAGGATAATTATTTGTTTACAGATAGTCAGAGTGTCATTCATCTTGTAAAAAATTCAACTCTACATTCAAAGACCAAACACATACAATTGTAGTACCATTTCATTCAGTCAGTTTTGAAGGATGGACAATTGAAGTTGGACAAGATACATACAAATGCCAATCGAACAGATATATTTACAAAGATAGTAACAAGGGAGAAGTTGAACTCCTCTTCAGCTTCGGTTGGTCTTCTAAATTGAACATGAATACAAGAACAACAAAGTCCAGGGTGGTTTGATCTAGTGGGAGCCCCATGTGGTAGCGGTATTGCTATAGGATTAGTCTCCAAGTGGGAAATTGTTGTCTAGTGTGGAGTCTGATCAATCCTCAAGTGGGAGATTATTAGTTTGTGGTGACTAATTAGGGAAGTACTATACATACTTCATAAATTCTTTGGGGTTTTGGGTCATGGCCGACGTATGGCCGACATATGGATGATATGTTGTAACCCTAAAGTGGTATAAAAATACTTGTATAAAAGGGGTTAGGGTTAGGGATTATTTTAGTGTGGTGATGTGAAATTGGTTCTTGCAGCAATTTTGAGCTATAAGGGATTACAGATTGTAATCAAGTTGTAATCACTGGATCGTAATAATATCAAACTTGTTTTTTGGTGGATGTAGCCCAAGGATTGGGTGAACCATGTTAAATCTTGGTGTCTTGTGTTCTTTTCTATGTGATCTATTATTTTCTGTTATTGGTTATATTTGCATGTAATTGTTATTTATATTTGTGGTTTAATCCTAACATGTTAAAGGTTATAATACACATTGTTAAATGTGACCCTATTAAAGGATTTCAATCACCCTATTAGAAGTGAGCCTTGTTAAGAACTTTAGGCCATTCACTTGGAATGCCACCCGATTAAAGGATTTATAAATGATTGTTAGGTCAACTTTAATCCAAAGGATTTACCCTAGACTGATACAATTGTTAGAGAGTAATAGTAAGGCTTTGATTTGATACAACTTACAACTTCTCTTGCAGATTATAGATCTCTATTTAGTCCTCAATTCTACTTGGCCTTTATACTTTGTAGCTCTAATAGCTTGTTCGCCCTTCAAGCATTCATCTCCTTAATCCTTCTTACTTAACATGCCATTGTAGACTCTTGTCTTAGGTCACTTGATGAAGCAAAACCCTTGACTCCTTATCTCCCTTAGGTTCTCGCACATGAAAACTTTGCTTGATGACCAGATATTCCTATAAATAGGAAATTAAGATATTTTGCCACTCATTCTCCATCATCCAAATTAGGGTTCTAATGGATTAGGTAGGATACAATGTATCTACCCTATATCTCATATCTCTTCTAGAAACTTCTCCTAGAATCCACTTTGAATTCTCCTAAAAATGGTTTACCTCAAATTATGTGCCACTAGCTCATCACCTTATCTTCCTCCTAGTTCACAAAATCCAAAAAAATGAACTTGACAGCTCAGATTCATTGAATCTTCTATCTTCTAAATAATGCAGCAACTCGACATTATCAACCTTCTAATGCTCGACACATACTACATTTCTTGGCATCCACTTTGAAATTACTTGGCACCTACTAAAGTTTACTGGTGCTTGACATCAACTAAACTTTACTCGACATCAATTGTTTTGCTCGGCATACACTAGAATGAACTTTTACTCAGCTCCAACTAATTTTCTCCTCGGCTTGCACTGACTTTGCTCGACACCTACTATCCACTCGGTCAAGCTTGGCAAAAAAAATTTGTGTAACTTGTTCTTCTAAACTTTCTAAGCGTAACCAACCTTTGTAACCTTAAGTAGATTATCAATACATCAATACATCAATATCTTAACTAATCCTCGTACTTCATTACATAATCATAACTCAACCTTTCCTCTAGGTGCTATTGTTACATCTTTTGATCAAATCCTCTTCATCAAAAAATTAAGTGATAGTACTTGAATCTTATAAGCATTTGTCTTACCAGCAAATAGCAGGTTTGACATCAGTGACAAAACAATGATTGAAACACATAGTCTTCTTCAACAATTTCCTTCTTTTAATCTTTCTCAACAATGATCTTTTCAATTAGATCTCAACAATATGTATCTATGTATGAACATATTTCAAATATATATTTGATCTATTATGTGCTTCAATTCAACTGAAGCTACAAATTTAACAAATATATGTATGTGGATCATACACTACCCCCCCAACACAATGGGAATGGGAGTCTATTTAGGTGACCACACGATTGAGAGGTAGTGACTTCTTACTATCTGGGTCCCCATTAGATATGTATATGTTGGATTCTCGTTGATGCAATTGTATTATTATCATTATTCTTGTTATCCTAGAGATTTCTATTCATATGTTGTATCTATGTGTATTGTGTATATTGTATTTGAGATCCTATGGCATGTTGTATAGTATTTTAATATACTTGTATTTATTATTACATACCGTGCAAAATGTGCAATGGATGATGTTATCTAGATGTACTTTATCATATTAGTTGTTGTGCTATCAAATTTCTGGATTTGATTGTGTATAATTTTTTTTACATCAACGTTTTGGATCATACTACATAATCCAACATCAGGATGCTAGAGAGAAAAGAGAACATGAAAAAATAGAATGCAGGTCCAACCAGCTGAAGAAATAGAAGGGATGGGGAAGGGGAGGAGAGAAACGTTGATGTTCTCTCCTCCCCTTCCCCATCCCTTCTATTTCTTCAGTTGGTTGGACCGCATTCTATTTTTTCATGTTCTCTTTTCTCTCTAGCATCCTGCTGATGGATCATGTAGTATGATCTGAAACGTTGATGTAAAAAAAAATTATACACAATCAAATCCAAAAATTTGATAGCACATTAGCATGGATTGTGGAAATCTAATAGATCTCATATTAGTTGTTCTTATGTATGGTGTAGGAGCTTATGTATCTGTTTGTTCATTTTATGATTATGGACATTGTACTTGAGACTTAAACTTATTAATAAAACTTCTTGAATGTGACTTAGCCCGAAGGAACCCTGGAGGAATGACATCTTAAAAAAATATTTACACTCTCTTCCAATTTCACCTCTTAACCAAGATGACATCAATGGTTTTTTACAATGCATGCATGGTATACCTATCCCCCCTCCAAATATGTTTATGCTTGATGATTTTCCTCCTAAGGAGATTCATGATCATTATGATGCTCTTATAATAGTTGTGTTATTAATAAAAATACCACAAGTCAAAGATTGATCGATAATGGACATAGTTTGAATGTTTGTAGTCTACATATGTTGAAGACT
Organism: Cupressus sempervirens; assembly: GCA_028749045.1. Taxonomy (NCBI): domain Eukaryota; kingdom Viridiplantae; phylum Streptophyta; class Pinopsida; order Cupressales; family Cupressaceae; genus Cupressus; species Cupressus sempervirens. The sequence continues at coordinate 786,698,132 of CM053789.1, read as the reverse complement.
ATAAATTTTGATCTTACATATATTCATCCTGATAACATTCCTATTCAAGGATCTGATAACATTACCACGAGAACTTTGGGTATTCTAACTCTACATATTGAAGTAGGTCCAGTGATATTGAATACTCCTATGCATGTTATGCCTACACCCCTCAATTATAACCTTCTCTTAGGAAGATCTTGGTTTCATTCTATGCATGTTGTTTCTTATACTCTTCATGGTAAGGTCAAGTTTGTTCATAACAATATTATGTATACTCTTCATGTTGATGATGCACCTAAGCTTTGTTAAAACACAAAATATGCTCAAGTTTCTCTTTCTACAAATGAAGTGAAGGAACCTAAGACTAAAGATAAACCTCACAAGACTAAAGAACCTTCTTCCTCCCCTCTATTTGAAGATGATAGGGGTATATTATATTTTAATCCATCTTTTATTGGACAATATAAAGTTAATGACCTCTCAATCATAAAATCTCAACCAAATTCTCTTTGTAATAACTTTATTTCTACTTCTACTCATGATGTATATATCAAAGCAAGTGATATTCCTTCTTGTTATGGATTCATTGAGAATAACATTAGTAAAGAACAAGAAGAAGCCTATATGCCCTTAGGCAAAGGGGGGAGTATGCATTCTTTCAACACCATTGTTAAACATGCACTAGGATGTGTGTAACAAAGTTGTAAATTTAATTATTTGTTCATATCCTCTCCTTTATCATCTTCTACTAATCAAGAATTTGTTTTGGATAAACTTCTTTTTGCTAAGATGATTACTAGATCTAAATCTAGAAATAAACATAGATAACAACTTGTGAATCTTACACTTTGCATGTATCACCATTATCATGGTCACTCTACCAATAATTTTCAATTTTTACATTTCAAGATTTAACAACTCATTAATAATGAGTTTACTCACATAGCTCCTTATGATGGGCTTTGTTTGAATCTATATTTCTTTAAATAATACCTAGGTCCCTATTATGATGCTCCATGCCATGTAATACTAGTCTATCTCTTGGGGGCTCATTGTCATACATGGCTCACTTGTGAGTAGCATAATAGGTCCTATCTTCCCTTTGTTCCTACACTTGGGGGGCAAGGGAACCCTATCCATCTTTCTCATTCTCTCAAGGATCCACTATTTCCTTTGGTTATGTGATATTTGTTTGTATCATGCGACATTCAATCTTATATCATTTGTAAAGATTGATCACTTACCTTGGAGCCTCATAATAGTGTGTTATCCCTTGTAAGGATTTTCTTTTTCACTTCTCGAATGAGACAATATATCCTTCCATGACCTCGTAGGCGTAGTGACCTCTTTGGTTTGGATTGGGTTTTGCTTATGAATACTATCTCGATGCTGAAATTACTTTATCCTTCTTCATCACTTCCTTAAGATGCCAAAATAAGTCATTATCTTTCCATCTTAACAGGGGGCATATATGGTCCCCTTATTTTTATATGTTTATATTTATTTTAATCACAATAGATCTAGAGTATAGTAACATTCCACAACTTGTTAGGGCGAGCTACTCTCCCTTTCTACATGTCTTGGATTGGTTGACTAGCATGATACATACACTTTCTAGACCATTTGACCTATCCCAACATACTCAAAACCATTCTCACGGTATAAGATTACTATATTCCATGGGTATAAAACCACCACAAAGTGAAAAATATGTGAGACTGACTATCAAGCACACAAAATCATTAGACCCTTTAATCCTATCCTTTCAAAATTCAATATGTGAAAGTCTCATACACAAGTAACACATTTTTAATTTCTTTTTTGCACAGTTCAAAATGAGATGTACACTTCTCATTGGTCGAATTAATCACACTCCTTCTCTTCTTCTCTTCATTAGTAATTTCTCTTGTATTATGATCTTGGAGTTGGGAAAGACTCGATCTCTTGGGGGCTTGATGGATTCTTTGTCTCCTTGATTCTGATAAGATCATCTTATATCTCGTGCTCTACTTTGCCAAGAGTTTGGGTTGAGCCCGTACTCTCGCTAAAGTGGGGGATAAATGTATCATATTTAATTGGAAGAACTTCAACTTTATGAAAATTTATCACCTATTTAGTGTGATTTAATGCTAGACTTGCATTTAATTCACATTCTCCCATTTCTTCTTCCCTCTTTTCACTTCTTCTAGATGAAATCAGGGTAGGAACTAATAGATACTTCCTAGAATTCCTATTTCATGATGCAAACCTTGAGATAGGACCTATTCATTTGGGTCTTCCCTTCCCTTTCTTCAATCACTCAGAATCTCTATTTGGCTTTGAAATTGAGTTTTCTAGAGATCTATATCTGATTTCTCAAAACTGGGACTTGTTATGGGACCTTGAGGGAATCCCATGGATTTTTGATCTAAGAATCAAGGACAAAATACATCCCTAATGACATAGTATGTCTCTAATGATGCATTGTGTCCCTTCTCAGGATCCATTTTTGGACCCTCTTCTTGGGCCCTATATTGAGGTTGATCTGAGGCATTAATATTGTGTCTGATTGGTTGATGAGAGAAATTTTATTCTAAGCCCTTTTATAAGCACATCCATTTGCCTCATTTTGCATCCAACTGCCAAACATCTCATCATTAACATGCACAAGCACTCAAGTACTAGAGCCTTCAAGTGTTCAAGCATCTCAAGCATTCAAGTACATTTAAGGAGATCCTTTTTCAAGTCATTGGACATCATATCTCTTGCACTCAAGGTGCTTTCAAGGAGCTTCAAGGAGTTTAGTTGGGAGCTTCATCATCTCTTCCATGTTCATGTCACAACCTTTCAAGATCTAGGTTCCCCCTTTGGTGATAGTGGAGTTGGTCATCAAGGAAGGGCTTTTACTTTCATCCTTTTCTACATTGATCATCCTACATTTACACCCTCTTGACCCATTCACTCTGTAAAGTGAGCTCATTATATTTGATTTGAGAAATTATACTATTGTAAGGCGAACTTGTGCATTTACTTACTTTCCAACATTTTCATTATTTCAATTTCAAGGTTAATTCCTAAACTAGGGTTTGACCAAGAAAAATCCCCCATCAAAAAATAAAAACCATTTTTTACAAGTTGTGGATCATAAAAGGAAAAATAGAGTGCAAATTCAAATACCCTTTTCACAAAACTTCAGAGTTTCAAAAATTGTTTTTTGCCAGATCAACCCTGACAGTAAATTGAAATATTTATAATTATTATAGTCTCATAATTTCAGGTTGAGATAGTGAGTTTAAGTAATTACAAAGATCATCTGACATCCCACTTATAGGTTTGTATTCACCAAAGTGAGTCTTCTTTCCTTCTTTATTTTGATACATATTTCCAATTTTCTACACTCAGCTTTCATATTGAATATTTACCTTCATAAAACCCTCTCTTTGTGAAGGTGAGGGAGAAGTAAGTCCAAACAATTCACCCTTTTACATTAGGTTACGAATTGACACTTGATCTTGTGTTAAATTGGGCCTACATTAGGAGGTAAATCTTGGTTTTCGCCGTTCATCTATGCATAGGACAATGGATTCATTTTCCCCCTATTCAGACAGATACATATTTAAATCTAATTAAGCAGATACATCTCATATAATTCATCAACATGAAGAGATCCAATAGACAAGCACAAATTTTCCATTGATCATCAATCTTAACATGGAGCATGAGATTTGGGTAAAACAACACCATACAACAAAGGAAAAGGTAATTCTAAGTTTAGATTTAATCGCAACAAGATAACATGGACTAGAAGCAAAAACACCACAACAAAAATTTCAAAGATGAGATCAGTGCCTTTTTCATATTGGGTTTTTTGAGTCGAGAGAAATATAATATTGCATTACATATTTCAAACAATAGCATAATAACTAAGAGATATTGTCTTGCAACATTCTGTAGCAACAATGTTAACTCATCCTTCTTATCAACTCTTTGTACAAGACTTAATCAATCTTCACTTTCTATCAGGAATTTAATTGACTCTTTGAATCAAAGCACAAACAAAAAACTACATATCTCATAACAAATGATGCAGGAGCATCTTGCATGGAAAAAAAAAAAAATTGAAAAAAAAAAAAAATTGGAAAAAAATAAAATAAAATTTGTGGAGGAGAGAGATCCTGAGTGTACAAGCAGATCGTCGAAGTGTGAGGCAGTTTGTACCAAGACCTTGGTTGGGTGAAGTTTATCAGAGTTGTACCTTCATTAGTGGTATCAGAGCGGACCTACATTAGTGGTATCAGAGCCGTCCTTCATCAAGTGGTATCAGAGCTGGTGGACTGCAAATCTGTTGTCCTAGACTTGTGATGTGGTTCCTGATTGTTCGTGCGAGGTGGCAGGTTGCGATCTGACTTGCAAAAAATTCAAGGTTGTCACAAGGAGCGTGGGAAGGATTTGTTGCAGAGGGTTTACAAAGATCTTGGAAGATGGCTCCAAGAGGATTGGACCCTAAGATGATTGCGAAAATCCATGATATAGTGGAGAGGAATTTTTCTAAGGTGTTTGCTCGGTTGGATGCTAAAGCTAAGAAGGTCAAGGTGGAAGAGGATGGTTTTGCTGATCAGTTTGTGGAGCCTGATGCAGAACCTGCAGAGCAACTAGAGGTTGTTGCTAAAGATATTCCTAATGTTGTTGATGTTGGGATAGATGTTGGTTTTCATGATCAATTGGTTGAGTCTAACATGGAGATTGTGGAGCACTTGGTTGTGGATGATCTAGTTGATGTTGGTGGTGACTTGAATGTTGCAGAGCACTTGGTCATGGATGATCCGGTTGTTGGAGGTGAGTTATGTATTGTAGAGCATCTTGTTGTGAGCAATGAGGTTGCTAGTGTTGAGAGTTTGGCATGTATTGATGGTGATCTACATGTTGGTGCTGATATGGAGTTTGTTGTTGTTGATGCGGGGTTTTTTGCTATGGGTGTGAATTCACTAGTTGCTGATGTGGATGAGAGTTTTCTGTTGAAGCATTATGTTCAGTTTGTTCCTGGGAGTGAGCATGCTGATTGGATGGTTGAGATTCTGGTGTTTGATAGAGTGATGCAGATGTGGAAGATTTGTATGGTGGTTTTCTTATCTCTGTTGAGGTGGAAACCTTTGGTGAAGATGAAGATGGTGGTAGATATTTCTTTTGGCATCAAAGTGTGGGACACACTTTTCTATTTACTGGGGGAGTCTGATGCAGGAGCATCTTGCATGGAAAAAAAAAAAAAAAATTGAAAAAAAAAAAAAAAATTGGAAAAAAAAAAAAAAAAAAAAATTTGTGGAGGAGAGAGATCCTGAGTGTACAAGCAGATCGCCGAAGTGTGAGGCAATTTGTACCAGGACCTTGGTTGGGTGAAGTTTATCAGAGTTGTACCTTCATTAGTGGTATCAGAGCGGACCTACATTAGTGGTATCAGAGCTGTCCTTCATCAAGAAAACACCAAATGACACAAATCCTTGGTTTTTTCACTTGAAACTTAATCAAGAAGCACAATAGAGAGATCTAAACTAGAACCGTATATGAATTAATTTTTTTGCTACATCTTATATACAACATGCATACAACTTACAAAACTCAAAAACCTTCTGAAAATTCAACACTAATCCATTAGATATGCTCATTGAAATACTATAAGTGCTACTCAAAATACATCAATTCTCGCTAGTTGGAAACACAAAAGATGGAGCCCCAATGGTTACCGAAATTTGAAACCCTAAAGGATGAAAGAAAAAACTAATATGTAGGAAGAGAGAGAAATTTTGCAATACTTGATAACCAAATAAATTGAATAAATTGGATTTCAAATGGGGTTGAGCAAAGTGATCAAACATATTTAAAATGAGCTCAAAAATGGCAGAGGGCAAGTCTCTACTATTTATAATGCAGAGAAGAAATCATCTTGTTTTGACCAATCACAAGTCCCAGAATGCAAGGCCTCAAAGTGGGCAACTTCTTTTATTGGAAAAGTGCAATTAGCAAGACCAGATGAAATGCTAGAGTTTGAGGAGTTGCAAAACCTATCAAAACTGACCACAGATACTTGAAACTTGAAACATAAGCTCTTTGGTTTACAATGAACAAACCCCTAAGCCAGTAGGCCATGACGCTCAATAGGGCTCAAGATATTCAAATTCAAAGAGAGCATGATTATTTGGGTTAACATTTGGGCAATATTTGTAGATTTGACAATAGCTAAAAATGATTCATTATAAAACCATTCAAAAATACAAACTAAGGACTCAAGATGCATAAATGGGCTAAAAGAAATGTAGGAAAAATATATATTCACTTGGTGTTGCTTGAAGTCCATCTAGGGTACCAATTCTCAAAAGCTCAAATAGGGCTACTTTTAACAACATTTCAACATGTCACTCTCAAAATTTGAGAGTACCAACAGAGCGGTGGAGAGCTTCTTTCATACTTCAAACTAGGTGTAGATAAGTAGAATGGCGAGATTGGAAAACCAATAAGACTCTTTTTGGCCTCCTAGTCATTCCAATTGTGATATATGGTTATAAGTTTTGAAAGAGCAACCTTTCTAACCACGCACTGAAACTATTTGAAAGTTTAGAAAAGCATCTTATCACAACTAACCTTAAAGTCAAATTAACAATTATGCAATGTGATTCTCTTGGTTGAAGTAGGTATGTTCCCAATGGAAGCTTCAAGAATGATTTGTTTGTTAAGTTATTCAAATAAAAATTATAATATGGATAAACATTGTTTGCTCAAGTTTGTAGACAATGAGAGAATAATATGTAGAAAGATGTAGATGAGGCAAAACAACACATGGTTGAATAAATGGTGATTGACCTGTAAAAAATGTCTCGACAATAACGAAGAGATAAAAAGACTTGTGTTGGAAAAATTTAGGACTGCCACGTGGACAAAGCAAATGGGGAGGGGAAAAAAACCTACTATGCAAAAGAGTTCAATCCCATTTCGAGTCATCAAGATAAAGACTACCTAAGAGTGATAATCAAAGGTAAAGCCAAATAGCTAGTGGCATAATTGAGAACCAAATCTCATCATCTCTAATATTGAACAAGTAGATAGATGGTTCTTAAATAGGTTTGAGATGAAAGAAAGTATAATTTTTCACATTAAAAAATGTATTGAAACTAAATAATATTTTTGAGATGAAAGAGAGTATAATTTTTTACATTAAAAAATATATTGAAACTAAATGATATTTCATTTTCAAATATGATACATCTCATAATATGTATGCATAATATTAAAAGAGGATAGTTTACATTTGAAGGAAGGCTTTTTACATGACTATTCGCCTTTACCTTGTTTGCAAAGACTCCATAAAACTGTTTTGTGATAGAAGTTCATTAGAGGAGGGTTATAAAACATGAAAACGATTTAAACTTCTCACGAGTGGTCCCTTGGGCTATTTGATGTCGATAAAATACCTTCAGTCTATAGGGTATTCGTAGCCCTGTAACGCCTATGTCAGGAGTACCTATCTCACTTCTGTATAACCCCAACCTGACGATAAACCCTAATAAAGGACATCGGACAGTTCAATTTTGACAAATCCTCATGGTTTTAATGAAGGAAGGTCACAGATCTCTGTCTGGATTGTAATCCAAGTCCGCACAGCTCATCCAGATTCCTCTTAAAATGGTGGAATCCAAGAGAGAGACACCGGGCAAGACCCCAAAGAATAAAGCCGTCAAGCTTAGAACAAAGGAAGAGGAAGAAACAGCGCAGGAATCGACACAAAATGAATGACAAGCTGCGATGCAAATTTCGATCGAGGTAGAGCGCAACGAATACGCCGATCAAAATGGTGCAGAGAAAGCAGAGGTCGATCAGAAAGTTACAGGAGCGGCAGAGGCTAACGAGATCAATAGAGAGGATAAATCCACGGACCCAAAAATTTCAGAGAAAACGGTGTCAGCCAAAAAAAATCGCAAGAGAAATGCTGCTAAATTAGTGGCTGGTGCGGAAAATACCGGGAGTTTAGCAGCGGGGACAGTGGATGTCGATAGATTTGCCGGTGAGCAGAAAAGTAGTCTCAATGTAGCTGACGAGTCGAAAAATGAAGAAATTTTACCTGAAGAGTATGTACAAGAGGAGCAGAAAAAAGAGGTAATTGTAGATTCCAATCAGATAGTTGGAAAATCCGAGCAGAAATGTGTACCCGAGGCAGAGTTGGAGACGGAAAGTCCACAGACGGTGAATAAAATTTTAGAGGTTGCAAAGGCCGATGAATCAGCTGCGAAGACACTGGAGCTGCAGCAGAAGGAATCAGAGAAGGAGATTGAGGTTACTGTGAAAATGGAGACAGCGCAAAAGCTCTCGGAGCAAATGGAGATCAATGAAATGGTGGAGAAAAAAATTGAGAATGAACAAAGTGAAGGCAACCGTAAGAAAAGTAAGAAAATGCAGCGAGCGAAAAAAGTAAAAGAAAGAGAAGGAAAATCAGAACATGAAAATGTACCAAAGGCAAAGCTGGAGATGGAAAGTCCACAGACGGTGAAGACAATTTTGGAGGTTGCGAAGGCCGATGAGTCAGCTACGAAGACACCAGCGCTGCAGCAGATTGAATCAGAGAAGGAGATTGAGGTTACTGTGAAAATGGAGACAGAGCAAAAGCTTTCGGAGAAAATGGAGATGGATGAAATGGTGTAGAAAAAAATTGAGAATGAACAAAGCGAGGGCAAGTGTAAGAAGAGTAAGAAAAGGAAGCGAGCGAAAAAAGTAAAAGAAGGAGAAGGAAAATCAGAGCAGGAAAATGTATCAAAGGCAAAGTTGGAGATGGAAAGTCCACAGACGGTGAAGACAATTTTGGAGTTTGCGCAGGGCGATGAGTCAACTGTGAAGAAAGTGGAGTTGCAGCAGAATGAATCAGAAAAGGAGATTGAGGTTACTGTAAAAACGGAAACAGAGCAAAAGCTCTCGGAGAAAATGCAGATTGATGAAATGGTGGAGAATAAAATTGAGAACGAACAAAGTGAGGGCAACCGTAAGAAGAGTAAGAAAAGGAAGCGAGCGAAAAAAGTAAAAGAAGGTGAAGGAAAAGTAGAGCAGGAAAGTGTACCGAAGGCAAAGTTGGAGATGGAAAGTCCACATACTGTGACGAAAATTTTAGAAGTTGCGAAGGTCGACGAGTCAACTGCGAAGAAAGTGGAGCTGCAGCAGAATGAATTAGAGAAGGAGATTGAGGTCATTGTGACAGAGCAAAAGCTCTCGGAGAAAATGGAGATCGATGAAATGGTGGAGAAAAAAATTGAGAATGAACAAAGCGAGGGTAAGCATAAGAAGAGTAAGAAAAAGAAGCGAGCAAAAAAAGTAAATGAAGGAAAAGGAAAATCAAGCAAGAAAATGTACCAAGGCAAACTTCGAGATGGAAAGTCCACAGACGGTGAAGACAATTTTGGAGGTTGCGAAGGCCGATGAGTCAACTGTGAAGAAAGTGGAGCTGCAACAGAATGAATCAGAGAAGGAGATTGAGGTTACTGTGACAGCAAAAAAGCTCTCGGAGAAAATGGAGATCGATGAAGTTGTGGAGAAAAAAATTGAGAATGAATGAAGCGAGGGCAAGCGTAAGAAGAGGAAGAAAAAGAAGCGAGCAAAAAAGTAGGAGGAGAACTGAAGAAAATCACAAAGGAAGAGGGAGAAGTAAAGAAAAACGCACAGGAAGGAGAAGTGAAGACAATGAAGGTTGACAGAATAGTCGAGAAAAACCCACAGGATGATCATAGCGAGGGCAAGCGTAAGAAGAATAAGAAAAAGAAGCGAAAGAAAAAAGTAAAAGAACTGAAGAAAATCACAGAGCAAGAGGGAGAAGTAAAGAAAAGCACACATGAAGAAGGAGAAGTGAAGACAATGAAGGTTGACGGAACAATTGAGAAAAACCCAGAGAATGATCAAAGCAAGAGGAAGAAAAGGAATGGAGCGAACATGGAGGAAGGGGGACAATCGAAGAAAACCAGACAGGAAGACACCACAACGGAGGAACAGCAACAATGTAACACTATAGAAGTCATTGAAATGCTGGTGGATTCTCTCACCAAAGATGAGCTCTTGGAGGTTGTGAAATCGACTGCATTGAAAGAAGTGTGGTTTTCAGCTCACGTAGACCGTGTTGCAAGCCGAGATGAATTAAAGAGGACAATATGTATTGAGAGTTTGAGCCATAGCACAAACTCAGAGATGCTCAGGGAGGCATTCTTACAGTACGGACAAATAGAAAAGGCTAACGTTGTAGTGCATAAAGAGAATGGTCATTCTAGGGGTTTTGGCTTTGTTGTATTTACCACTAAATCAATTGCTTTAAGTGCTGTGAATGGTCGATTGTCTCACTGCTAACTAACAAATGGCCAGCGCAACCGAAGCCACAACTCATACACGGGAATTCCTCGCCCAGGAAAATATGTTAATCCCGCCACACATGGTCCGGGAGGGTTTGCTAATCCCACAATGCTTGCCTTGGGCGAGCAGGTTGATCCGCTCGTGTTTGATCCAAGAGTAAATTCCACCTTTTCTGGCCATTATCGTCAAGCTTCGATGGGCGATTTTGGGTCTCCAAATCAATGGGGATATTCAGACCTACAAAATGAGTAAGTCTTATTCTGCCTCACATAAACATTTCGTGCAATTTGTTATTTGCGAATTTGTGTTGAAAATTTATTCAAAGTAGTTTGAAACTTCTTCTGGTGATAAGGCAAACAAAATTCAGGCTTTGCTATGTTTTTATTAAAACTGGAAGAATTTTTAGGTTCTTTTAATATGCTGCTAGTGTAACTAAAATATTTTCCAAATCTACATTTAATGTTTCAAACGTGCTTGAAGAGCACAACCTATACTGAGGGGGTAGTGGGTTGGGCTGAGGGAGAGTGTAATTAGTATTAGGATGAATTTTTTCACTTATTTCAAATCTGCAAATGTGACTTCAGAAATCATAAAGTAAACAACACATGTAAGGACATAGAAATTATGTGGAAAAGTTTGAAACTTTGAAGAAAAAACACAGAGGCAAAATATTGCTTTTATTAATTTCTTACAAACTAGAGGCAACAACCCACATAAGACACCCATCTTACAAACGTGAGTTCTCTGAGCACCAGATCAGGAGGAGGCACCGACCTCCAATAAATTCTATTTGAATCTGTACTTACTTCTCTTCATAAATCTGTACTTCTTTCTCTTCTCATCAACCTCACTCTGATTATAAATAAATAAAAAATCTTCTTACAGTGCATTTTCCATTTTTATTTCATTAATATCCATAAAACTCTTCAAGGATAAAATCTATTAAAAATGGTGCTTCTCAAAATGGAATATTTTCTTAAATATCTTGGGTGCCCATATCTGATTATGAAACGTTATCACATCTGCTTTAAAATCTGTATAAAATCTTTCTTTTTACGACACAAATCAGATTTGGTTTATCCTATCATATCCTCAAATCTGCGTTAAATCTTTTTTAAATATGTTAAAATATTTCTTTTTTATGGCATAGTTCAGATTTAGTTATCATATCCTCAAACATTATTTTCTTGTTTCCTTCTGGAAGCGGCAGCTAGCTTTATGTGTTTTGCTTTCTTTTCTTGACAGTTGTAAAAAATTGATTTTAATTTGATGCAAGTGAAACTAGCAAAAATCAAGTGACAATCTTCTCTTTGAAAAGAAACAGGAATACACAAAACACATTTCTTTTCGAAGGCGATCATTAAGAGATAGTAGTTGAGTACAAGTATCTTGGTATCGTTTTCCACAACAAACTCAGTTGGGAAACATGTAAAGCACACAGAATTTACAATGGCTGGAAAACGCTATATTCCTTACAAAATAGATGTAGGAAAGTAGAGTCATGGGTTTGGAAAACGAAGAAGATGCTTTTTGGTTTGTTAGTTTCTCAGTTATCCTTTACGGATTTGAGATTTGGGGTAGCAGCATGTTAGATCAGAAATGAAGGCAATCAGAGAGAACCCAAAAATATTTTATCATCAGCAGCCTCAAAATTAAAACCGTGGTTCCCTATGATGTTAAATCTGGACTAGAAACTTATAAATAAAACATCTGCATATATCCTGGGAAAAACCCTCTGCAATGAGGGAAACAACCCAGCCTCAAAGATGAATCCTTTATTTATATGAAAACCTTCATTACATATTGACAGAGCTACAGCTCTATGAACATATAAAGCATTAAATAAGAATCGATCACCTCTGATCAATGGCAGATAAAACTTGATGATACTGAGCATATCAGAATCATCAATTACAATATCGAAAAAGTCACACTGAGAAAGATAACTCTAAAGAATGTATATATTTCAATGATAAGAAAACACAGATTGCCGTATGAAGAAAAGAACTGATGATGCCGTTCTTGCCAAAAACGCTCATCAATTTGCCAACGCGGGCCACTGTGTGATGCTGTGAGATGATATTAATAATATCATAACTGCTGCCGTGAGATGATATTCGCTAATATCATTACTGCGAACGTTTTCACTAATAAGACCAACAATGACTGAAGGAAGAAAAACACGTTGAATAGCAATTTTAAATAACTGAAAACAAGCAGCCTTCAGCAATATCCTTCTTGGCAATACGTAACTGCTAAGAGAAGATAACCGATTCCAGCAAAGGGCGCGGGACCCAGAATTGAACCAAGTATGAAATGTAATACACCCTGTTTATATAATACACAAACAAATTTCTCCATACAAACATTAATTCATATTTAATGCAAATTAATTATTGAATTGTAATTTACAGAATTTCATATATGGCTAATATATTTAACATATGAGATCTTATTGGTGGAAACATGCATATTTCCTTTAGAGGCTTCAACAACAGTTCGGTCGTTAAGCTATCTAAAGAAAATTCAAGGTATGGAAAAACATCGTTGGCCTAAACTGATCATAGATGAAAGACCAGATAGAAGAAAGAATACATGGATGAAGCAAAACCTCAATTGGATGAAAAAAACGAAATGTTAATATGCATGAATATCTGGATAACAATGAAGAAATACAAAATTTGGGAGGGAAAAATTCAGGACCATATGGTCAAGACAAAATGGGCGCAAAACAGATTACTATGTCAAAGAATTCAACCCTACGGAAGATCATGAGGAGAAATGCATACATAGGAGCAAATATAAAATGGAGAGCAAAAATGCTTATAGTGCAGCTTATGACAAGTTCTTGCTATTTGAGGTATAAAACAAGTAGATGGATGATACCTAAGGAAGAATGGTATGAGATAATGTTTATTTTGCAACATGGGAGTAGTAGAGATAGAGTGACATTTTATCATGGAGTGCCTAGCATACAAAGACATCTGCTCCAGCTATGAGGATATTTAAGAAGCGGACAATAGGACAACAATCTGAGTGATCAAAATTCATCGTTGAAGACTAGACTTAAGAAATAGTTTCAAATGGCCTTAAGTTCTAGCACCCTATTTTGGGGTGCTTTCTATTTTAAGGGTTCCCATAGGTTGCTTCAGCCTCGTGGACGTAAAATCTTTTATTTGTTCATTCCTTCCCCGCCTTGGCACCCAACATGAAACTTATCTGATATGATTTTAATAAATATCTTTCCATTCCAACATAACAACATATTCTTTCTAACAACAGGTTACTATATCTTTTCCATGTATCAATATCTAGCTCTGAGATCAATGATAATTATCTAACAATGTTATCTATATTTTACTTAGTTACCAGATTTGTGCCTTGGAGGCTGGATTCGGATCCAATCTGGATTTGGATTTGTGCCAGGACTCGTCCTAATTCGGGCAGGATCCTTGTTTGTCTGGAATTGCGGACTGCGAATCTAGACGAATCCACATGGATCCTCACAAATCCAACACGAATCCGTTGTGAATCCCCAAGGACCCACATACCAAACTTGGAATATATATATATATATATATATACACACACTCAAATTCTAATGGGAAAAAAATCACGAATCCACGAATCCGATTCATGTGCCTGAATTGGTAACTAAGGTAAGTTCAAGGAACATGTTTTGATTATGGTATTATGTTACATAATGTCAAAATACACTTTGTTTGAAAGTGAATCCTTAAACTAAAGCGTTGATTACATCATTAAACACATCCATTTGTTTTTCTGGCAACAACCTTTTTGGAACAAAAATTGGTTTAGGTTTATTAATTTTCATGGTGAATTCTTTGTTAGACATTGTCAAGGTGTGGTAGAGAGCTTCATTAGGTTTTTTTTCAACTTTTTTGTTGTTGTTCAAAATTCAACTAATAATTTTAGGTGGAATGTTTAAAAGTGTTCATACATTTTCGAACCTTTTGGTTAGCTAAAATAAATTTTATTATGGCAGGCCTCTCCAACATGAATATGTTAGAACTTTCTCTTTGCTTAGCATCTCCTCTAGATTCTTTGATTGAGTTTATAGATAGAGTACTTCTATATGCTTCTCTTAGTTCATATTCCTTTGTACCACAAATTGAACTTTGTAATTCCTTCATCTCGATTTTGATATTCTTTAGCTTTTGATCCTTTAGTATGGAGATCTTTGCAAGACCAATCTTCATTGGATTTTCTCTTTATCAGTATTGTATACCTCAATTCATCCATCATAATTGGGGTACTTAGTGTAATTTTTGCATAAACAACTTTCTCATCAATAATTGGGGCACAATTCCTTAGTATTAATTTAGACACAACAGCTTCTTGATTTTAAGAAGGGAATAAAATATTGAGGGGAAGATAATCTTCTTTAGTTTCAAGGCCCTTGTCTATTAGCATCTGCAAGAGTACGCTAAAAGGTCTTGGGTTTATAGACTCTACATCTTTATTATGTGTAATTGCACCTCTAATTGTGCATGGGGATTTTGGGTATTCTATTTACCACAAATATATACCCATTCAAGTCATTCTTATTTGTTGTTTGTGAGTGTTTGTTTACATTTGTTAAAGAAATATTATTTTTGCTTATATTGTTGACTATGAGAGTTGTAATGCCTTGCCCGGAGATTCTTGGAACAAGGATTAAATATAAGCCAAGAAATTTTTTAAACAAGTATGAATGCACATGACAACATCATACAAGGATCAAAAAGATTGCAACAGAAGACTTTACCAACAATCCCAGCAACTAACAAATCTTCAAACGCCACTACCAAATTGACACAAACAGAGAAACGAAACCAAAGACGACAATAGAACAAAGAATCTCAGATTTGTCAAAGCATGGAAAATTAAGCAAACCCAAAGGGTACTTAAACACCAAAATGCATTCCCCGAAAACTAGTGGAGATGCCCCTTGTTTTTCGTGCGAGGACAATAGTTGATAGAATTTCACGCAAGGAAGTACAGTATGCCACGCAAGAATTTGCCTTTCGTGCAAGGAAATGCACCAAACGGTGCGAGGAAACACTTGGCCTAGCAGCCAAAACACCCATAACTGGTGTGGGTTTCGCGCGAGGAAGTACCAAGAGCTGTGCGAGAAAACCCAGAACACCACACGAACTTTTGCACTCTCACGTGAGAAAGTACAATTTAGTGCGAGGATTCAAAACAAGCCAGAAAACATTAAGGTAAAACGCTAAGAAATGAAGATTCCTCCACACCAGGGAGTACCGGATCCACAATCAAGGCATAGACACTCGAATCATAACAACTGAAAGACGGAAGCTGAATCTAACCATCTAAACATAGCAGTGAAGGAAAAGTATTGAAAGCAACATCGCAATGTACGAACATAACAAAACTCAAGCGTGGTTCCTCCCAACCATAATAGCATCATGAGACCTCGAAGGTTCTAGCCATCCTCCACGCCTAACATCCCAAACTACCAACTAGATAGTTGGAGTTGTCTTATGAGGACGTCACTACTAAAGCATAATACCATCATAAAAATAGGAAATCTAACATGCTAAACCAATAAGCAATAGATACTCCAACTAAGAAAATCACATCGTCTAATCATATGCTAAACATCATAATAAGGAAATGTGTTAATACTAACATTATCTAAACGTGATATACAAGCATTCCAATGAAAGCATAAATCACAAGAAAGCATACTCCGGAACCTGAAGTACCAAGTGAAAACATCCAACAACGGTTGCATTGGGATAATAGACTCTCTGTACAGTGGTCCCCAACAGTGATAAAGGTAGCTATGCTTCCCAACCACGTAGAACTTGTTGATGTGTGTTTTATGACTCACCAAATAGTAGAACAAAAGACTGAAATATCTTATCCTCTCTTGAATAAAGTCTTGTGTATGCTAAGATTGCTAGAAGATCATACAATGACTTCAAGGTTCCTTTAATGCCAGGTCTGGACTGTGGATAAGATCGGTGGTTGATGTGATTTGCTGATGATCACAAGGGGCCTTATGTGTTTATTTAGATTCATTTCAAGCCATACTGGATGTGGGAGCTATCTTAAGGTTTTGCAACGAAGTGCTTTTTTTGGAGTTTTCACAGAATATGCAAAAATTGAATAAGATAGGGTTTAGGAGTTATATTCTAATCCTAAGGGTAGTGATAACAACAAATAGTACTCTAGTGGACAAATTCCTCAATTTACTGAATTCCGCTTCGCCAAGTTATACTACAACTATGCGTGAATTGGTGCAATCTTCAAGGGTTATGCCAAAGATTTTCATATCACCACATACACCATCATAAAGAACAATGTATACGAATGATAGAAATTGAGCATATGCATGAAAGGGGTTCAGGCTAACTTTACACAACGAATTAGAATCACTAAAACGTCAAAAGTATGAACCTAAGGAATTCATCAATACACCATCATATTCTTCATTGCAATCACCATACATTAACTAGGCTAAACTTAATCTAATTGAAGAAATTTAGGAGAACAAGCAAGCACTAAGACACATCAAGTATTCACCAAACTCCAATGAAAACTTTATTATCTCAGTAACTCATAGCAACAATCTCATAAAAGTCTCCCTTTACAAATGAGAAATGAGGCCTTTATATAGGTCCTCGATTACAATAGGTGGCCTGAATGATCACAATAACTGATGGCCAAGATTGTGCCACATCAGCCCTAATTAGGGTTAGGGCAATGGAAAAGAATCTACATTAATGCCACAAGGAATCCACTACTGTAGTGGGTAATAAATGCCCACTATGCATGCTCGTTTAAGGAGTGGGGTGTAATAAATGATCCCTATGCACACCCACTATGCATTTAATGCATCTATCCTTGATTTTTTCGCTTGAAAGATCGAAATCGATCTAACAGTGTTCCCAACTCCTCTGTACTAATGCTTGGTGCAGATTCTTGCTTGAATTCTAGAACTGCAATTGCTCTTTTTGCTTTTCCCAAGCTTTCATCCCAATCTGGTAGTAAGTCCTTAGTAGTGTGCATTGTATTTGAGAAGATGGAGAAATTCTCAAAATCATCTCTTCCATATACATTTAGTTGAAAGAATTCCTCTAACTTGACTTTCAGATTATCTGTTGTTATTTCTTCTTCCAGCAATCTCTATGATAACAAGGATGCAACTGCATTTGATATTCCTTGCTTGATGTTATCAACAATCTTCTTCCATCAACTGGATTCCCTGGTAAAGCTCTCAAACATTTCCTTAGCCATGATCATTGCACTGTACCATCGAATAAAATCATAGACATCCCCCTCGCTGATAACTCGACCATCAATCAATTCTTGCTTTGGGGTCTCCATCAAATTTTGAATGTCGGCAATCACCTCTTCTTGGTAAATATGCTCATCCACCCATGATTCCTCCATGCACTGGATCCTAGAGATTGCAGCCAATGCCCTATTGTGCACTTGTACTAATTCTTCTGCATGTTTGAAGGCTACCTCTTGAATTCCTTCAATCCAAATCTTTGCACCTTGAGCAATCCGCTTGATTCTGTCAATATCACCTACCACTTCACTGGAAACACCTGTTGGAGGGACAAATGATGGACCTTCCTCTCTTATTGGATGAGACAAGTTATTGATTTACTGACATAAGGCCCCAATTTCTCTTTTTTGCTTTTCACACCCTTCTACTTTCTTCAGCCTATCTTTCAAAGCCTATGTGGAGTCATCAAATTCTTCCAATATTTGCTCTCGGGAGGCCCGACCAAGATTTACTTCCATAGCATGATATTCATCTGGAGCAATCTGATTTTTTCCTTTGTCAACTGTGGGAGTCGCAATCTGCAAGATTCTGGACCTTGATTCTCCTCTGATGAATTTAGGATATCTTTTTGCTTTCCCTTGTTCTTCTGATCTGTCCAAAATTTCCTGTAATTCAATTGCTGGATCAACCTCCCTTTGTTGATGCAATTGAATTCGTTGCTTCAACTATTTTGGAATGGGTATACTTTGGTCCCCTGGAATTACCAATTGTTCTTTCCTTTGGACCGCTCGAATGTTAATCTCCTCTTCACCTCCTGGACTATCCATTGTAACCTCAGGAACTACGGCTTCGGCACTTGGAAGATGTATTGCTACTCTTGGAGTTTCTTCCTCTAGTGGACCATCTCCATCATTAATCATTTCTCGCTCTAAGCTCGTAGCGAGACTTTCCTCTGTAGCAATATCTTAATCTCTCCCTCTTTCTTGCATGGACTTTTCATAGGCATTTATACTCAGCCTATCCAAATTCTCTTTTTGCTCAAATCTCCTTATACTTGTCCCTCCATCCTGCCTTTCAAATGTTTTTATCTCTTGGACACTTGGAGTTCGACTCGGAGAAGAGGGAGCATCTCCATGTTTCTGCTTCTTATTTTGAGATTCTTGGATGACTTCCTCAATCCTAGGACGCTTTTCTCGAGGTACCTCTTTCCCTTTCTTGGTTCCTACATCTTCAGATGGAGTTCCTCTTTCCTCAACAATCCCTTCAAATATTTGTCCTGATCTTTCATCCCTAAGTGGTCTATGACCAAGCAACCTATATGTGAATCCATTAGCTAGTGCAACTAATTTTTCAAGCTTACGCTCGATCCACCACTTTGTAAAATCTAAGACTAGTTTTGAAAGAGCTGCGAGATCTGTAATTTCTTTCTTCTTCCAATCATATGGTTGAGCTGTCATTTCTGGATTGAATCCCTTTCGCATCATGTTTGGGTCCTCCTCCATTTGATCAGGAACCTTGAATATGTTGCATGTTCTAATAATGTTCAATGGTAATCTTGAATGCAACCTTTTTATAATCTCGTTCTCATCTGCTGCATTTGCCCAAAAGTCTTCAAGGTGAACCTTGTGTTGGTACTTTGATCCTCCTATTGATGAGATCTTGTTGTAAGGATCAAAATCATTCTTTTTTGGATAAAGCGGAAGGCGGAAGAAGTGGAGCTTATCTGATGATTTCTTTGCAACTTTTAGACATGGGCATACCTTAGTTTTCCCTTCTCCTATGGAAATTGGAAATTGCAACCCCAACTTCTTTTTCCCTTTTTGAATCTTGTCATAGGCTGTAAGTTGTCGAGTAAGCTCTAACAAGACCATCTTATCCGTTGGATACCTGGGAAGTTTGTATGGCTCCGTGGAGAATCCTTGAACTTGGATGTATGAAAAAGTAGGAAACTGAATGAACCAAGCACCATATTCCTTGACCAACTTCATCGCACCCATTGACATTCTTATATGTGGCCTCTTTTGTAATGTTCTTACTATTCGCATGGCAAATATATCATTAACCTTCATGTAATCTTCCTTTGAGTACAAATGCAACTGTGGGTAACATTCATGGACTTTGAGGTGTTGGGTTTCGCTTCCAATCGGTCCTTTGCATTGTAGTCCATCATAATTTGTCCTCCATGCTAGCATGTAGATGACATAGGAACTCATGTAAAATTTCCTTGTATGCTCTAGATTCATCAACTGTTCATTTAGATTATCACTTATGAGCCCAACCCAATCTATTCTGTCGCCTTCCTCCATCACCTGCTCAACAAAATACCACATCCAAGATTCAAACCTATAATAATAAGGCATGCCAAATATGCAACTCAACATCATGACCATGTCACTATATTCCCTTTGCAAGTCAAGCCATACTATTTCCTTAGGAATCTTGGAATGATGTGATCTATTCTTTTTCAACCATCTTTTGTTGATTATTTCTTCATAGAAATTGATTCCAGACGTGTAGATTCTCAGTGCTTGCTCCTGTGTCTTTGTGACCATCCTTGGGTGAGAAGGAATTCCAAACGCTTCAAAAATGGATGCTGGAGAAAAATCTGCGAGAACATTTGGTTCAGAATCCCTGATGGTTCTATCTTTAGGATTGTAGTGTTTGGTACATTCCGCAA
Source organism: Cupressus sempervirens (assembly GCA_028749045.1). NCBI lineage: Eukaryota > Viridiplantae > Streptophyta > Pinopsida > Cupressales > Cupressaceae > Cupressus > Cupressus sempervirens. Next base: position 786,677,859 of record CM053789.1, on the reverse strand, counting down.
TCAACTTTGGATGTTGAAAAGGAGGGAAACTAGCTGTAGCGAAAATTCCACTTCTCACAATTCTGGTGGCTAGGTGTGTCGGGTGATAGTCACTATATCCGAGCATTCTCCGATTAAAATCTTTCAAATCAAGGTCGCCAAGACTTGTATCTCTAATCTTTGCCCACTTTGATACAATTTTGGATTCAAGATAGAATCCTCTCCTTTCATTCTTTATTAGTTGTCCTCGCATTTCTCCTGTTCCCCTGGGCTTTGCCATTCTCCTTTCCTGCAAAATAGAAAATGTACATACATAAGACTATGCAAGGAAAGTATTAAAAACAACAGATACAACTTGTCCATAAGACAGATTTTGGATTTTTGCCAAAATTTTCGTACTCCTTTCAAGATTCACTTTTCAATACTTCCGTGAGAAATATGCAATTTTTGCAACTCACTGCAAAAAAAATTCCTTTCTGATAGGATTCAAAATCCTCTATCCTGAATTCCTAGAAAACTCCTCAACAATTTCAAAAAATTTCCCAAAAATTTGCTTTATTGAACTCCTTGAATCTCGCTCCTATTCTCAATTTGCTCTTCAGATTTCTGTGTGAGCCTGAATGAATGAGAGGGTTTCTTATAGAAATCATCCTTCAAAAAAGATGCCTTTAAAGCTGTAGACTAAAATTAGGTAGTTGCTTTACTTAGCCATCACGGTTTCCATCTTTTGTGCCACTTGTCGCTTTTGCTGTTTGTTTCAAAAAGTTGCTATTTTTGATGCTCTTAGCTTCAAGATGAAGCTAAGTATTTCTTATCCCCTTTTGATTTTGGTTTTGATTTTAATTAATTAAATATCAATTAGAATCAATATTTAATTAATTTCCACGTTTTAATGAAAAATCAAACTTTTTTGCAACTTCTCTCCAATATTTATTTTTGGATTTATTATTTAAACAACCAAATTAAATATTATTAAAGCTAATATTTAATTTTGTAAATCTAATTTTTTTTTTGAAGGAAAATTGTTTTTTCGCTTTTCTTTGAATCCAACTTTTCCCTTCATAAGGAATTTCATTCTTTTGCCTTAAATTTCGGATTTTCCTCAAAAATTTCCAATATTCTTGCTTTTCATGATTTACCAGCTGGCAACTGTTTCCAAAGAGCTTATAGAATTTTCTTTGGATGCATTCATGGCCACAGGGTTCTCTGAGCCATTGTCTGAGCTGGGAAGACAAAATTTGATAAGGATTCCCTGACCGTTCTATACTTACCAACAAATTTCAACTTCAAATGTGTTGTCTAACTGCAAGTGCTCATTTTACTGCCTAGTTATCCTTTTCAGTGTAGCCAGGGCCATCTGCTTTGTTCATTTGGAATTAGGGCAAATGTTTATTTGATTGCCCAATTCCCGTTATATGTATAGCCAGGGTTATTTGCCTTGTTCACGATGCACATGGAATTGGAGTGGCAAGGACTTGTGCTTGAATGCACGCATAAAATTTTCTTCTACCAATTTGCTGACTACATGTTCAATTCTTCCCAATGCAACACTTGTGTCATGCATTTGTTTCAAAGCTTTCCTCAGCCTGGCGCGATTATGTGCTCCACGATTTATGGAAAGTGGGATTTTTGCAGAATAATTTCTGTGAGTAGCCCAACTCTGCGCTCCATGATTTAGGGGGCAGGCTTTTTTCAAACTGGAGGATTTTATCCTTTGCCAACATTCCACGGCAACAACAAATCTGCGCTCCTAAACTTGTGGGGTCGGGCCTTTTATGGAGTGAAGGATTTTATCCTTTTCCCAATATCCTTTGCTATCTTAAAATTGCGCTCCTGAATTTGTGGGGTCGGGCTTTTTATGGAGTGAAGGATTTTATCCTTTTCACAATATTCTTGCACTATCATAAAATCCCGTTGCATGGAGAGTTCAAAGCGCAGTTTTAAAACATTCGGGGATTTTTTCACTAGTTGACCATTCCTTGCTTGAGGTTGACTTGTGCTCCATAAAACCAGGAGACAGCTGGCATATGATTTTAAAGAAAGGGGGTCCCAGGCTTGGGCGATGGTGACTGGCAGTCACAACAGAACCCATAGGTCCACTCCCACCGTGCTGAGTGCTGATGGAGATAATGATCCAACCACAAATACACAAAAAGCACAATGTCCATGGCTAGCACTCACGCCAAACAGTTTGATGACTGAAACCAAGAACAGGGAGAATGCATAAACTATAGGTCTTGGTGAGACACTTAGTGGGCTACTATGTAGGGGCTAACATCATGGAGAGTCACTTGGCATCAGAAAGCCCAAGCTCGGATTGTGCGGCTCAACTCCCCAATAGAAGGGCCTTGGACTAACATTTTATTATCTTAAATTTTATTACCACCTAGTGTTTTATTTAGTTATCACTTACTTAAAACTTTTGCATGCAATGCCTTGGGCATGGACACTAGGCTACGGATAAAAGAAGCCCCCTCCATATGCTACCCTACCCTATCCATGCTCATCCAATGATCAGGCCTCGCAAGTCACCCAACAAATGCACGCGTACGTGCTCGTGTGTGGCACACCACCATTACAAAGATCATTAGACAAGGACTGGATGAGAACACAAGCAAAATATCACTCAACCAAAAACAACTCGGGAGGACAAATTCTACACGGATCCCAAGAACAATAAAACCATACATCATGAACTCACTCAACTGGCCTCAATCCGGGAGGATGAATTCTCGAGGATGGATTTTGCACAAATCCCAATGATGCAACAAGACCAAACATCATGAACTCACTCAACCGGCCTCAATCCGGGAGTATGGATTCTACACGAATCCTAGTGTCCACGAAATAACAAGTGTCCAAAAGAAACAATAGCACCAGGTATAAAATCACTCAACCAAACACAAAGTTGAGAGTACGGATGCAGCACGTATCCGAATGCAACATAAAAGTGCAACAATGATCTAACTGGCATCCCAATGGATGATCCAGGTCTACAACCAACATCATGCCAAGAAAACCCAAGAAAACATGCACACAAAATGAGGTAAAAGCCTCAAAACTCAAAAACTCCAAAATTAAAACCCATTTGGTCTTAAGGAACAAAAGCCACGAAAATCCAATAAAATCTGGCTTTGGAGTTCGTATGCAAAAACAACCAGCATAATAGTGCAAAACCCCAAACCCTCATCTCGAAAAATAGGAAAATGCTCATACCCGCTCAACCGGGTAGAGCTAGCATACATACACGGAGGGGAACACTAGTTCTCAGCCTCCTAACAAACGGCTACCAAAAACAGAAGTAGAAACAATAAAACAGGAGAGCCCTACCTCGCAACCAAAGGGGGGAAATGAGAATTTGACAATAAAATAAAAATTCCGCAGAAGTAGCCAAAAATCACGACAATTCAAGGTCTCCTTAAATTGGATCCAACGAGACCAATCTTGCGATGATCCCATGCCCTTTGCTCCCACAACGAATAGAACAGTAATTCCTCATGAAGAGGATTTTATGTTTACTCTCAAACTTTCTAATTCAAAAGTGAGAAGTGAGGAATTAAATTCCTTTTAGGATACTTATTCACTTTTCAAGTGAATAATCGATTAGGGCAAATAACCAACCAACCTAGTTAAACCCCGAATCAATGCAAATGAAAATAGGCTATTCCAAGTAATTGAAATTCATCTACGCCAAAGTTGCCAGAAATTAAATTAATTAAAATAAAGCCCAAAAACCAAAAAACCAAAATCACAGAATCCTTAACAATTTTGTGACAATGCGAACCTCTAAATGCACATATACGTTCACAAATCTAGTCACATAATGCAAATGTGTCCGAATTTATCAATTCACCAGAAGGTTTAATTTAAACATTTAAATAAGATACGTCGACCATACAGGGGTGACATTGGTAAATATGAATAGCTGAATCACGAACTCCATGTGCCACTCATAGCGAGGGATATAAATCCTACACACTAAAATATACGATCAAGTGCAATTGCATATAATAAAATAGTCAAAGCAATAAATGCATTAAATCACTTAATTTAACCATTTATTCAATTATATTGATATAATCTATTTACATCACTCACGCTCGCATATAGCATAATGAAGCAAGAATGAAGTAAATAATCATAGCATTAAATCCATCACATAACATAATTAGAGATATGTCCAAATACCGGATAACTAGATATCATCATAAAACATACTATCATCTCAAAATGGCATCATCATGCAAATATGATCAACTGAACAGCATAGTAGTCTAACATCTATGATATTGAAATCAAAGTATAACATCTGACCTTCAGATAATCTCAAATGTAAAACATAACATGAGTAACAAGTATCTCTCGAATCGAAATATAACAAGGTAAATATCTGCAGCACATAACCAATGAATCCAACATGGACAATCCATTTCTAATTATTTAAGCATTTAATAATGGTTGTTTAAATAACATGAAAAGACACTTAAAACACATAAGCTAACACAGTCATAAACATGACTAACCACTCCTACAGGAACCTAGTCTAGTGTAGCAAGATAATAATACATAGTGCAATCTCTACACACATCTCAAGGTAATCACATAACAACATCATGATGCCACATTGATCCTGGTAACCACTGGCACAAACCTTAGTGAACCATCTAACACATCATAATCTCCTAAATCAGCCATAAGCATAATCAAAGCAGTTGATACAGTAACATAAATACAATCACTTCAAGGGTGTAGACCACTCATGGTCACAATCACGATCCCTTCTCGAGAAGAAATCAACAAGGTTGCATCCATCAAGATGACTTAAAGAAATCAAATGGGAGAGGCACTACAAGAGTCATGAATTAAGACCTTAGGGTTCTAACATGTTAATGGGAAGCTCCCCGAGTAAACCCTATGCTTGTAGCTTGGTTGTATGTGCCCTTCTTAATCATAATGAATTGGTGGACAATTAGCCCATTTTTTGAATTTTCCATGGGTGGGTTGGTAAGTAAAGGGGAACTCCAAAGTTCTTGGAGAGCACAAGTTCAATTTAGTACAATTGTTTTCCATGGCAATGAGATCAAAAGTTGGTGATGTGGTTACTCATGATACTTTCAAAAAGAATTAGGATGCTTGCTTACATCACTATACAATTGAAATGATTTTTTTCCTTTCCCACTGGGACGTGAAAGTGCCCTTTTTTATATATCTAATGAGTCCATAAAATGCGTATAAAAGTGTTTTCTATTAAATGTGATTCATTATATTCAAAGTGAGTACAAAACTGCATCATGATGCAAAATCTTCATACAATATTTAGTTGGCGACTATTTATGATGATTGCCTTTTAAAACCATAATCATAATTCATAAATTGCTTATTAAATCATTTGGCATAACTTGGGGGGAGGTTCTAATTTTTGCTTTCCATACTCATTGATTGACATTGAAGGATGTGTTTGTGGCTTGGACTTGATCAAATCGATAACAATCTCTTATATTTTGTCTACCGTTTTTGTGCAATGTTGAAGCTTGTATTGTATTTTTTAAAAATAATGACATTTGAACCATTGACTAATAGTGTAACGCTACATCATTGACCAACAATGTTATGATATTGACATAGATAATTTTCCAAGTTGTTGATTCTAGTCTCTACTCCCAAATCCCCTCATTGTATTCGAATTTCTTATATTTGAAGAGATCCTAGTAGTTTGTGGGGGTTTAAAAATAGAAACCTGTCATGTCCCCTACCCAGTTGAGTCAGTTGACACACAATTTAAATGTTATAAATATGTTAGTTACTAAATATATCAAAAATAAATAAATAAAATATTATTATTAAAAATAATTTTTCTTTTGGCCTATTAATGGGCTGAAATGGTTTAATTCATAGATGGAAAACTCGCAGATTACTCGGCGAGTTTTAAACACTCGCCGAGTATTTAAGCTGGGCGAGTAAATCCCAGAAAAAATCGCTGGAATAAAAACTCGGCTGTTGGGCAAAAACTCGCCGATTACTCGGCGAGTTTTTACTAAAAACTCGGGGATTTTTTTTTAAAAACTCGGCTGCATTGTTTGATGCCAATAACTATTTACTATTTTGCTTCCTGCCATGAGCATTCCCCATGAGAATGCAATTTTGTACGCACTGTGCATTTATATATATCTAAACTCTGCTTGTTTCTTTTGTATTCTCTTTAATTAACTTATTAGATGCATCTTCTCATTAAATTTTGCAAAATAAATGTATTTTTAATTAAATTTCAGCGGTTTTTTTAAGTTCCCGAGTTTTTTTTTAAATCGCCGAGTTTTTCCCGATTAAACTTTTGGGGGGCTTGGCGAGTTTTTGCTTTTGGCGAGTTTTCCAACTATGGTTTAATTTATCAATCTCTAGGGACAATTCAAAGCGGAGCATTTTGGCTTGTGTATGTAAAGGCTTGATACAGCCACAAAAAATGAAGTGGAAGCACAACAATGTAGTGAAATTGACAAAGAGATTGTTGGTTTAGATGCTTCATCTAGAGGGAGTTTCACATATTATAATGAGTGCGATAATTAGAGGAACAAGGAATTGGAAGTTGATAAATTAGTACAAATCATAAAACAACATTCAAAACTTTCAAAATTTCCCACATTAAATGTGATGGAAAAATAGAGGTGGGAAAATTTTCCAAGTTAGTGGTAGAGCTAATGCAATAGAATGATAAGGTATGGGAAGATCTATGAGGTAGTCATATGGGAGTGGAGGTGTCTTGCAAGGATAGTACGACAGGATGGTAAATAGCTGATTAATTACCTCACATTATTTCCTGTCTTGGTGGTGACATGAGGAAGGGAGAGCACTATTGAGGACACATTACTCTCCCTGTAATTTTTCTTTTGTGTTCTAGATGAAAGTAGCTCACATTCCATATTTTGTCTACTCATGCATTTTACACTTTGAAATGCATAGCATAAATGTTATCCTTTGCCCATTGTGGAATTTGTGTCTTGCTAAATGATGACGCCACAGGTAAACATGGCGGTTTTCTGCCCCTTTCTTCCACAATTGTCTAGTTTTTCAAGAAAAAATTGCTGCGCGAAAATCATTATAATCTTCTGATGAAGGGTGCTTGTCCTAATACCACAAACACCTAAGAAAAATAAATAAATAACAACAATTTGCGAGAATAAAATATGGCTTATTATCGCCGCAAATGCAAAATTACAAATTTTTGAAATACAATATGCAAACCCACATGGGCGCCTTCCTTACAATAATTTGCAAGATAGAGCTACGCAATATCATCCAGAGCTGCTTAGACATCACTATGGGCCTTCATTATATAGGCAAAATTTCACCACCCAAGAAGGTTCTAGATATGAACCCTAACCTTTGAAGCCAACAAAACCCTAATTAATTATTATTTTCTTATTTTTAACATAGGGTCAGCCCTAATTATGTTTTTAGTTACCCCAACTTCGGGAGGCCATAACTTTCAAACCATATGTCCTGTTTTCAACTATAAGTACTTTTTGGAATCGTCAGCTCTTGAACTATAGCATCTGAAAGGCGTTAGCGCTAGTCAACTCAGGCACAAACATTGTTTCGGAGCCTCTAGGCCTTCAAAATTGAGCTCAAAGGTTTAATACCCAAAAACCTCAATAACTTTTGCAATACACATGGTATGACAATGTAGCTCCACTGGCAGTCTAATATGACTATAAGATGAACCTTCACCTGTGAAACTAGAACACTCCGAGATCGTATAATCCACTTACTAAAATTATCAAGTTTCCATAAATAGTAACCCTGTACTGAAATAACCCTTATTGAAAATGACAAAATAGAAATATTTTTGGGTGATGCAAGATTGCCCTTACATCCAGGATGCTCTTGCATCAACACTCGGTGTAATTTGAGAAATGACCCTGTCACGTTTCAAGTGTTCAGAGGAAAATCAAGACGGTTAACCTTCTCCCTTGTCAGCCATGATGAATCTTCTACTGGTCTCCCTTTCCATTTGACTAGGTACTCTTCATATGTTCTGTTCCATGTATTTCTGCCAACACGACTGTCTAGTATTTCCTCAATCTCCATTGTAGTTGAAGTAGTTGCTGGAACTTTACTGCGCTTCTGCAATCTCATCTCCACCACCTCCTTTGTGATATTCTATCAGTTCTGAAATGTTAAATACGGGTGAAATATTCAATTCAATAGGCAACTCTATGTCATAGGCATTTCCAAATTCATGCTTTTTCAGTATCTTGCATGGTCCAAACTTCTTCATTTTCAGCTTATTATATGTACCCATTGGAAAATGCTCCTTTCTCAAATGAACCATGACTTTATCCCCGACTTGAAATTCTTTATACCTTCTTTTCTCATCTGCCTTAGCCTTGTACTTCGTATTCAACCTCGTAGTATGCTTCCTAACCTCCTCATGGATATTCTTCAAATGTTCAACAACATCTTTAGCTTCAGTACTCCTTGTTTCTCCTTTATCCAACTGCCTCAATTCAGAAGCATTTTTGGGGCTGCTCCCATATACAATCTGGAATGGTGATTTACAAGTACTCCTATTGACATAATTATTGTATGCAAATTCTGCCTATAGTAAAATCAGATCCCAAACTTTTCACTTATCTCCAACCAAGCATCTCAACAAATTTCTCAAACTCTGGCTCACAACTCTGTTTGTCCATTAGTTTGTGGGTGATGGGATGAGCTGAACTTCAAATTTGTCTTCAATTTCTTACACAATTTATGCGAAAAATAACCAACAAACTTGGATCTCGATTAGAAACTATATTCATTGGTAGATCATGTTGTCTCACCACTTCTTTGAAAAACAACTCCGCTACATGAACAACATCACTAGTCTTCTTGTAGGGAATGACATGTGCCATTTTTGAAAATCTACCAACCACCACAAATATCGAATCATGCCCTCGCTGTGTCCTTGGTAAACCAAGAATGAAATCCATGTTGACATCTTCCCACGGCTTCTTAGGTACAGGTAATGGCTGATATAACCCCATATTTTGCTTCACTCTTTTCGCCATTTGACATAATCTGCAACATTGCACAAACTTCTTCACATCTTGCTGCAATTGTGGCCAATAATAATTCTCAACAACTAAAGCAGTGGTTTATCTCTACCAAAGTGTCCAACCAATCGTCCACTATTCTTCTCCTTAGTGGGATTCTCCCTCATTGAACTTCTGGGAATGCACAAATGACTTCCTTTGAACAATATACGATCTTGGATTATGAAATCCAACCACTTCGTTCTCTCAAGTGTAACAAGTTCTGTACAAGTTTTCCAAGATTTACCAAAATCACGATCCTCCGGATACAAATTCTTGAGTTCCTTGAGCCCAACCACCTCGATCTGCATCTCTGTCAACAAAAGCTTTCTTTTGCTAATAGCATTTGCAACTCTATTAGACTTCCCACTTTTGTGTTTCAAAACAAATGTATAACTAACCCATTTCAAATGCCTTTGGTTCAATTTTCCACACTATTTTATTATTGCAAAGCTTGATGGTAAGTATACAAAACGAACTCCTTAGGAAGAAGATAGTGCCTCCACTTCTTCAATGCTTGAACTATAGCATGAAATTCCAAATTAGAAACAAAATACTTTCATTTGGCATCATTCAGATTCTCACTAAAACAAGCAATAGGTCTACCTTCTTGACTCAAAACAACTCCTATTGCAGTACCATTAGTGCCACAGTCTAGGTGAAACACCTTATTAAAATCTCGAAATGCTAAAACAGGTTACTCTGTAACTTTTTGTTTCAACAAATTGAAACTCTTAACTGCTCCTATAGGCCACTTAGACTCTTTCTTATCTCCTCTCATCGTTTTAGTAAAGGGTTGACAAATATTGCTAAAATCTTTGATAAACTTTTTATAAAAACTAGCAAGTCCATAAAAAGATCTTACCTCCGTAGTACTTTGTGGAGTAGGCCATTTAAAGATAGCCTTCACTTTCTCAGGGTCCATCTGTAGACCTCCTGCTGAAACTACAAATCCTAGGTACAACAACTCCTTCACAAAACTACACTTCTTTAGATTTATCAGCAACTTTTCTTCCCACAACTTCCTCAAACACCAAATGAATATGCATTATATGCTCCTCCAATGTCTTATTAAAGATCAAAATAGCTTCTTGGTAAACAATGAAAAACTTACCCAGAAATTCCTTAAGCACCTCATACATGAGCCACATGAAAGTGCTCGGTGCATTGGTTAGCCCAAAAGGCATCACTAACCACTCATACATTCTATATGCACGGCATCGGAAATGATGTTTAGTGATTGACTATCAATTACATCGGCCAAACAATGTTATTGCAACGTAGTCATTGTTTGCATGACACTATTAACAATGAGCAAAGCATACAAATGACAATATAGTTAGACCATTTTTGCCTGAGAGTGACATAAATCGAGCAATGTAGATAAATGATAATATATCAATGAAACAATGTTTGCATAACTTGTGATTGAGTCTTGCGCTGCCTAGAGTGGTCTTGCAACCACGAGCTGAGACGTGGGTGAATGCCAACTGGAATGCTGAAATAAATTCGAACAAGAGCCAATGTATTCCTTCCAAGCTCAATACAAGGTAGAGCTTTTCCAAATGATTTTAAAAGTAAAATGTAGACTCGGTTGGTTGCCGTGGGAAGGAATTATGTTGTAGAGTATAACAAAGCTTGGACAAAATGATGAAAGATACTTGCATGTCTTAGCAAGAGCATAAATATGCAGTCCAAAACTGCTCTGCCTCTCTTTGTTACAAAAGAAGACCGAGGTAGCGGTGGAAGCCAGCTATCGGTTCCAAGAAAATTAAATTTTGAGTAACTACACTGATGAATTTTAAATGAATAATGAGCCGATAAAAGATGACAATCGCCCAAATTATAAGGAGCCAGTATTTGAAGATATATGTAAAAATCATCCTCATGTTTAATAATGTATTGGCACCATACTATTGTGCCACCTCTATTTGTACGTATATATGTAGGTGCATAATTTTGATCACGTAATTCTTTTGTATCATTATATTGATTTACGCACTTATATATATACATATAGGTGCAAGTACAAATGTTAGGATAACTTATTGTCAATATAGTGATATATAATCAGGAGACTACATAACCATCTTAGATAGAAAGGTAACAATTTTAATATTATTAAATGCTTAATGTTTCATTGATTAATGTTATGAACTGACTGGGAAGCTCATGGTTGTCCAAGGTATACTCTTACTTGCCTAGTCATTAAATCCTTAACCAAGATGGTTAGAATCCATACTTGATGGCTTGTTGATGGACTCATAGTGCCCCATTCCTTAGTTCCCGTTTACCAATACTTCCCCCTTTTGTCTTCTCTTGCATCCAGTAAGTTTGTTTCTCAGCGTTGCCTTCTTGGCAGGAGTCTGCCCAATCCTCTCTTTCTTGATTCGCTGCAAGGTCTATGCTAAGGTTTAAACATCTTTGGGTGTGGAGTAGTAGGAATAGTCATGCATCAACATATTCTTTACTAGATAAAAGTATATGGGGTGTCAGGGTTTCTTCCAGGGAGTCATTTGGGTGTACATCCTATTAACATTTAAATCTACACTTTTAGTTTTCCTAGTGTGGTTAAGTGATGAGCCCAAGGTTTAGAGTTGGACCCAACGCTCTGATACCACATGTAACATACTATTTCTCCATAGTCAATTTAGAACAATATCTCAGAATACATCAATAATCATAACAAAATGACAACTGATAGTTATCACAACTAATTCATATGAAGGAGAAGATAACAAACTTATTTAGTTATTGCATTTCACATTCATGAGATCAATAACGAACTAATCAATTTACATATGAAAAACAAATACTACTTCCATGTTCTTTCCTTCTATTTCTAATACAATCTTTACAAAAGACAACATAAGTTAATAACAAAACTAAGTATCATTATCACATAACATAATGGCAAGGATGAATGAGAGTAAAAGAGTCAAATACCATACATAAATCGAAAGATGGACACTGTGTTGAGCAACCCTCGACATCTGGTGAAGAGAAGCATTGACATGGGCTTAACCTCCCAACCACAACCCGTAACTCATCCCCACACAATCTCAATTGAGAAGGACCCTCCCTACCCCAAGGCTAGGCTTGGGGACCCATGGTCCCGCCATCCAAGTATTTCGGTGTTAAGAGTGTCGGCTAAGCAGCAGACAAGGCTGTGGCTGCCCAATCCTCTCTTTCTTGATTCGCTGCAAGGTCTATGCTAAGGTTTAAACATCTTTGGGTGTGGAGTAGTAGGAATAGTCATGCATCAACATATTCTTTATTAGATAAAAGTATATGGGGTGTCAGGGTTTCTTCCAGGGAGTCATTTGGGTGTACATCCTATTAACATTTAAATCTACACTTTTAGTTTTCCTAGTGTGGTTAAGTGATGAGCCCAAGGTTTAGAGTTGGACCCAACGCTCTGATACCACATGTAACATACTATTTCTCCATAGCCAATTTAGAACAATATCTCAGAATACATCAATAATCATAACAAAATGACAACTGATAGTTATCACAACTAATTCATATGAAGGAGAAGATAACAAACTTATTTAGTTATTGCATTTCACATTCATGAGATCAATAACGAACTAATCAATTTACATATGAAAAACAATTACTACTTCCATGTTCTTTCCTTCTATTTCTAATACAATCTTTACAAAAGACAACATAAGTTAATAACAAAACTAAGTATCATTATCACATAACATAATGGCAAGGATGAATGAGAGTAAAAGAGTCAAATACCATACATAAATCGAAAGATGGACACTGTGTTGAGCAACCCTCGACATCTGGTGAAGAGAAGCATTGACATGGGCTTAACCTCCCAACCACAACCCGTAACTCATCCCCACACAATCTCAGTTGAGAAGGACCCTCCCTACCCCAAGGCTAGGCTTGGGGACCCATGGTCCCGCCATCCAAGTATTCCGGTGTTAAGAGTGTCGGCTAAGCAGCAGACAAGGCTGTGGATATCCTCCATCAATCCCCCTCTGTTAGTTAGCACTTTGAATTCTAATGATCATTGTGACAAGCATGCAACTTACCTACCTTGGCCAAGGATTTCAGTAGGCTACAATTTGCCTGATCACCCACTGCTCAACTTGACAACAAGAGTTTCTTATTGGAGAACCATGAGCTGACTCAGATGTACATATTTAGTTTTATGCTTTAATCACTTCCATTTCTGACTTTCTTTTGTTCTTGCAGGAATGTTTTCTCCTCCCAGCCATTTGACTTGAGCTTTATGGTCTTAAGAATGCATCCTAGGAGATCCTGAGATCATATTCAAATCAGGTTTAGATTGAGTATTCTGCGTTTAATGTTATAGTTATGGCATCCTGAGCTGATCTTATCTTAGAGGTATATTGCCAACACCTTTGTATGAGTTAGGCTGATTTATTTGTACATAAGTATTTCAGTGCCGGTTTGTGGAGCATTTCATGCAAAAATTATTTCAATGGAAAGTAATTTCAAATTATGTATTGTGATCACAAGGACAATTACAATTTTTCATGATGGTAATATCAACAACATTCTATATGCACGACATCGAAAATGATGTTCAGGGATTGACTAACAATTCCATTGGCCAAACAATCCCATGGCAACGTAGTCATTGTTTGCATGATAATATTAACAATGAGCAAAGTATACAAATGGCAATATAGTAAGACCATTGTTTGCCTAATAGTGACATAAATTGTGCAATGTAGATATATGGTAATGTATCAATGAAACAATGTTTGCATAACCTGTGATTAAGTCTTGCATTGCCTAGAGTGGTCTTGCAACCATGGGCTGAGATGCGGGTGAATACCAATTGGAAAGCTGAAATAAATTCGACCAAGAGCCAATGTATTCCTTCTAGGATCAATACAATGTAAAGGTTTTCCAAATGATTTCAAAAGTACAATGCAGACCTGGTTGGTTGCTGTGGGAAGGAATTAATTTTGTAGAGTATAACGAAGTTTGGACAAAATGATAAAAGATACTTGCATGTGTTAGCGAGAGCATAAATATGAATTTTAAACAAATTATGAGTATGGCAATTGCCCAAATTATAAGGAGCCAATATTTGAAGATACATGTAAAAATATATTGGCATCATGTTATCGTGCCATCTCTCTCTCTCTCTCTATATATATATATGTGTGTGTGTGTGTGTGTGTGCTTAAGTTTGATCACGTAATTCTTTTGTATCATTGTATTGATTTACGCCCTTATATATACATATCATAGTAACAAGAATCGTGGCGATTCACGCAATTTGGCAATTCGATTCAAGCCAAACGATTTTTTGTGAAATAGTTACTTTGATACATATACATGTAGGTGCAAGTACAAATGTTTGGATAACATAGTGTTAATATACAAATATATAATTAGGAGACTACATAACAATCTTAGATAGAAAGGTAACAATTCTTATATTATTAGATGCTTAATGTTTCCTTTAATGTTATGAACTGACTGGGTAGCTCATGGTTGTCCAATGTATACTCTTGCTTGCCTAGTCACTAAATCCTTGACCAAGATGGTTAGAATCCATACCTGATGGCATGCCGATGGACTCTTGGTGTCCCATTCCTTAGTTCTCGTTTAGCAATACTTTTTCCCCTTTGTCTTCTCCTGCACCCAAGAGGAATTTTCCACAATAATAACATACTTTCCAATCAAGATAACTATAATCAAAAGTTATTCTTTAATCATTATAATGGCTAACGATCATTTCATCATAACTAACTTTTATAACTTCTTGTAAGAATAATAAATATGGGATTTGTTATCAGTTATGATCCATGATCTTGGGACAGGAAAGGTAATACTGGGAGGGGATTTTAATGCAACACTTGGGGCTGGTGATAAAGTTGGGGAGTTGCAACCATCCCCTAGAGTTACACAAGATTTTTAGGAATTTATAGAGGGTAATACTTTGCTGGATTGTGTGCCGACTAATGGGATAGTTACTTGGACCAATAAAAGGAAAGGTGCCCACCATGTAGGTGTCAGGTTAGATAGATTTCTCCTGAACTCTCATTGGGTTTTGGAATAAGGCTGTCGTGCTTCTTCAATTCTACCCTTCATAGGCTCAGGTCACTTCCCAATTGATTTATATCTCCAATTAGGTGGAAAAGGTTTCAGATGTAGGTCATATTTTAAGATGGAACGTATGTGGTTTACTGACAAAAATTTCATGTCTCTCTTGTTTGATTGGTGGAGTGAATGCCCTTTTGTGAAAGGATCAAGAATGTTTCAGCTTTCTAATAAATTATGTCATATGAAGTCAAGGATAAAAGAATGGAACAAATCTAATTTTGGTAACTTTTTTGAGGAAAGGAAGGATCTTCAGTCCCAATTAGAGCAGTGGGATGAATATGTCATTGCCAATGGTCTTACAGCTGAGGTTTACGAAATCCAAAAAACTTTAAAAGGAAAGTTCGATTTAGTCCTTTTGAGGGAAGAGATTTACTGGAGACAGAGGTCTATGGAGTTATGGTTGTCAGAGGGAGTCAGGAATACTCAATTTTTTCATGCTTCAGCTAAGGTAAGAAGAAATTGTAATACTATTTTCTAGATTAAAGACAAGTCAAGCAGTATCCTTACTGAAGAAGGGGACATTGACAGGGAGGCAGTTGGGTATTTTGAAAGTTTACTTAAATCTGATCATTCTGTACAAGCTTCCAATCGGTGCTGGTTTGTATTCCAAAACTAGTTTCCGACCAGCAGAATGCAAATTTGTTGAAGCCTTTCACATTGGAAGAAATCAGGAAGGTGGTTTTCTCTATGGTTGCTGATAAGGCTCCAGGCCCAGATGGCTTTACCCCGTTGTTTTTTCAAAAATGGTGGGATTTTATGAGGAATGATATTTTATTGGCAGCAGAATAGTCCAGGATTCGTTGAAACATGCTAAAACAATTTAACATGAACTTCATCACTCTTATTCTGAAATGTTCTCAGCCAAATACATTTGCAGATTTCAGGCCTATTGCCCTTTGTAATACAATATATAAGATTATCACAAAAGCAATCTCCTCTAGATTGGCTGAGGTGATCCCATTGATTATTTCAGAACAACAAGGGGGCTTTGTGCCTGTTAGGGAGTAATTGGAAGGAGCTTTGGTGGCTCATGAGGTTCTCCATTCTATCAAGACTGAAGGTTTTCCAGCTATGGTTGTAAAATTAGATATGATGAAGGCGTATGATAGGGTTAATTGGTCTTTCCTGAGGCAGATTTTGGATAAATTTGGTTTCCATAGAAAGTGGATTAAGTGGATTATTTCTTGTATCTCAGGAGCATTATTTTCAGTACTCAATTAATGGTTCCCCATGTGGCTTCTTCTTTTCCTCCCAAGGGTTGAAGCAGGGCGATCCTCTATCCCCCTTCCTCTTTCTCTTGTTGGCAGAGGGTCTCGGTAGGCTGATTTCTCATAAACATGAATTGGGGTTATGGGAAGGATTTAGAATTCACCATTCACAAATTTCAGTGACTCACAATTTGTTTGCTGATGACTCGTTGTTGTTTGGTAAGGGATCATTGAGGGAAGCACTTTTTATTCGAGATACTTTGAATGAATATTGTGAGGCCTCAGGGCAGATAGTGAATCCTTCTAAATCCAAGAGTTTTTTCTTCAAGATGAATATCCATATCAGGAGGGATGTTTAGAGATGCCTTGGTTTTATGGTGGCTGATTCCCCATGCAAGTGTTTAGGTGTCCCTTTTTTCCAAGGTACCAGTAAGGCTACTTAATGGGGTGGTATTCTTCAGTCTATTAAAGAACGAATTGCCTCTTGGAAGGCCAGGTGGTTGCCCCTTGCAGGTAGGATCTTAATGGTTAAAACAATACTTTCCTCCATCCCTAATTATGTGATGTTGGTTCTCTTAGCCCCTAAAGGTGTCATCTCATCTATTAGGAGCCTTCTTACAGATTTTATTTGGAAGGGGAATTTGGTTGAGAAGAAAAAAGTTGCTTTGGTCTCATGGGATAAGATCTGTAAACTAAAGGTTAGGGGTGGAGTTGGGGTCCACAATATTCATGAGAGGAATATTAGCCCTGGGACCAAGCTGGCATGGAAGTTTTATAAGAATCCTTCAGCATTATGGGCAAGGATTATCAAGACTAAATACTTGGATTCGGATGAGCTGGAGCGCATATTCACAATGCGGAATCCCCCTAAAGGATCAGCTATGTGGAAGTTTTTGGTTAAGAGTAGAGAAGTATTGTTGCAACATTTATTGTGGGTCGTTAACTCGGGCGATAAGGCGCTATTCTAGTCAGACTCATGGAATGACTTTCATCCCTTTTCTTTATCCGATAAATTTAATTCAGCTCGGTTGTTTTGAAACCTTTATGGGGCTCCAAAGTAAAGGATTATGTCTCTTTTGAGTATTCTAATGGATTCTCTAATGTACTTTGGAAAGATTTTTCAGGGCTGCCTATACCTCAGATAAAAAACATAGAGCTTTACCTCTATGCTGCAATGATGAGAGTGATAGGTTGATTTGGAGTAGAAGTGGAAGTGGACAATATTTAGTCAAGGAAGGATATCAATCCCTTATTGATGGGCAGAATATTGCTCACGAAAGGAAATTTAAGTTTTGTTGGCATGATGCTGTTCTTCCAAAGGCTGAAGCTTTTCTTTGGTTGGCTCTTCAAAATAGAATGCTCACTTCAGATAGACTTCAAAGGTTACGTATCGTTGATAGTTTCCTTTGTGTCCTATGTGGTAAGGAGTGGGAGAATGTTATACATCTTCTTCTGTCATGTGACTTTGCTCATGAGTGTTGGATGAGGGTCCTTCACAGACTTGGTTGGTATGGTCCACTTCCTAATTCATCTCAATTGCTGGTGGGTTGGCCTCTCCTTCAAAGGGCTCTTTTTTTGCAGAGATATGGAGAATTGCTCCATCTTGAGTTGTTTGGGGGATTTGGTGGGAAAGAAATAGAAGAATATTCAGGAAGGAATTTTCTTTGGTGGATAGGGTGTGTGATTGATAAATCTATCTCAGAAAATGTCAATGCTTTTACTTTAAGGACTAAGAACATGTCCTCTTCATTCTCATCCGTTGATGGCTTAATCCTAAATAGATGGCTGCTGATTTCTATTCCTTTTTAAGGGCATATTAGTTGGCAATAAACCTAAGGCTGAGATCCGGAAACATACTAAATGGGAAGCCCCTTCTCCTTTTTGCAAGCTAAATTTTGATGGTGAATCTAAAGGGAACCCAGGCAGATTAGGTGGCGGTTGTGTCCTTAGGGACCATCATTGTCATATGTTAAAAGCTTCGTATTGTAAGCTTCCGGATAGGACTAACAACCTAGCGGAGGTAAGAGCTCTCTTAGGGATAGTGTTAAACTAGCATTATCTCCAGGGGTTTTGAAATTGCACATTGAAGGTGACTCTTAGATTGTTACTTCAGTATTGTCCTCAAAGAAGGTGGTTAGTTGGGATCTTCAATATGTATTAGACGAAGTTTGGAAGCTTTTGCTGAGGTTTTAGGAGTTTAAAATTAGTCATTGCTTCAGGGAAGCCAACCAATTTGTTGATTTTTTAGCCAACTTGGGGGCGGGCCTAGAGTTTGGCTCCAATGTATTTGACAAATATAATATCTATGGGTTATTTCAGGGTTGTCACCTTTCACCAAATTTGGCTGAAGAGCTTGTAACCTCATCCTTTTCAGGATGATTTGGCCCATGTGGTATTGTTTGGGTGTGCATTTCAGTTGTAATTTGGCAAGTAAAGGAGGTTTTGCTGGTTTTGCCTCTTCGAGCCCTCAAACAGTTTTTCACATTAATAAATTTAGTATGGTGACTTGTCACCTTTACGAAAATAAAAAAATAAAAAATAAATATTCATTTTCAATTAAAATTGTAACAAGCAATTAACAAGTCATTTTTACATGAATCAAAATGAACAACCATAATATCCATTTCACATGATCATAACATTCAACTGATTTAACTATACATCTGACATTTGCATGAAATATATATAATGGCTATATGATTATTTTAAATCGGCAAAATTTGGGATGTAACAATATGACAATGCAGTACTGGCAGGTTGATATGATTGAGATGATCCTCCACCTATGAAATCAGAACATTCCAAGATCATATGACCCACTTACTAAAAATAGTAAGTTTTCATAAATAGTAACTCTACACTGAAATAGCCCCTATTGAAAATGACAAAACAGAAATATTTTTAGGTGATGCAAGATTGCCCTTACACCCGAGATGCTCCTGCATCATCTTTGATTTTATTGGCAATAAAATCATCCAGTAATTTGGCCTGATATATTGCAAGACATGTGATACCTTTTAGAGTTTTTCAACCATGGTGCCTGTTTATGAACCTTTTCATACATACATTTGTCCAGAGTATCCTTGCATACATACACTAGGCGAGAGTATTCCCTTGCCAATCTCTAGCAAGACAACCTACTCTTGACGGACCTGCATCCCCCTTTGATGCACCGCCAAAGTTGATTTAAATTCAATCATTATTTGGTGTCGAACCACTCCATCAAGTTGTCTCGAGTAGTTGATGGATTTGTTGGTTCTAAAAATGGTTTTATGCTCTACAAGCTATCAACACATTTTTCACAATGAATTCTAAGGAGAAAGCCAACTCCAATTATCAAACCTCTTTGAAAGGCTGGACCAACTGACATTGATAAAATGTCCCCCAACACTTCTAGTTCTGCAAGACTAGGGAGGGTACACCTAGCTTTAGTAAACTAACTCACTCAACAGATCCATGAATAAAAAAAAGTAGATAATCTCACAAAGGCATCTACAACAGCAAGGAGCTATTCAATAATGGCTGGTTACTAATTGAACAACGAATTGTTGTGAAACATGAGATAAGATAAGATAATATTAATGTCCACTTAAAACCAACAAGGTTTATGGGACTGAGCATACAAACAGAAGAGCTGGTCAAAGCAGAAGCACCAAACGGTGGCAAAACATAAACGAAGCAATACACAAAACAAGAAAGAAAACAAGGTAAGGACTAATGGTCCTTCCTTGTCACAAAGAAATCAGTAATAGAGGGGTAAACCTGTGAGCTATCCATAGTCTTAGAATGTCGTGTAGAGCCGCTGTATGACTGTCGCTGCTTGGAGAGACTGGTGCAATGTCTAACTGATCTGGAATGAGAAGTACTGGAAGACCTTTTTAAACCTCGTAGGGGAGACAAGGGAGAGAAAAAGGCAGTAATGAGCTGGTCCGAAGTACACCCCTGAGGTATAAAAGACTACAGGATAATCTCTTGAAGATGGGTGGCCTCCTGAAGATAAAGTGCAAGACACCGCTGATCAATATAACTGAAGAACATCGAAAGACAAGAGCACTCTCTGAAAAGGCAGTAAAATCTCCCTCTGATCTCATAGTAAAGCGGACCTCGAAATATGAAGTGGATCTCAGTCTCAACCTCTGCCAAAGTACACAACTTACAAACCCTATCAGCCCGATCCATATGGTGATCAGTCCAAGCCCTGAGGCGGTGAGAACCAACTCTGAATGAGCCTAAAGAAAATCGTAAGGCATGGTTCCAGCGCCGATAGAGATAAGTGGGGCGAACAGTAATACCATCTTGAATCACAAGAAAATGCTCAACATAGAAGGCCATTCTAGGTTATAGACCTCCTAGAGGATTACTCCAAGTAGTGGTAATGTACTGTCTCTAAATATCCTGTCTGACATGCTCGTTCAACTCCTGACGTGAGGGGAGAAGATGAGCAAGAGCATCAAGTGAACACTGGTATAGAGGAAGACGATCTATATCAATACCAATCGAACTCAACAAAGAGCTGGCCTGGGCGTACCAACAACGAGACCTAGTAGAGGTGTCAGATCTCAAAATCTCAACAAAAGAACAGTATGCCAGACAAGAGTATGGATAGCGAACCCATGCCCTTATTAACTCTGGACTGAATAGCTGGTCTCAAGCTAAAGCATGGCCCTGAAAACTTCACACTGAGATACATATAAGAGGAAGTCATCTCAACCTCATGACCCTAAAAGAAGAAATGAAGATGAGAGGTCTTTAAACAGTTAAAGACCATAACCTGAGTCTTACATAAATTGACCACAAGTTGTCGCTGGTCACAAAAAGAAGCCAGACTATCCAGAAGTCTCTGTAAGCTGTTAGGAGAAGAGGCTAAGAGAACCACATAATCAACAAAAAGGAGAATAGAGATCAAAACCTGATGCAAATAGCATCCATCCCCCAGTTGAGAGGAGTTCACAAGGAAATCCTCCAACTCATCAATATACAAACCAAACAAAGTAAGAGAAAGAGGAAAACCTTGCTTCACCCCAATGGTGCTCTGAATCGGAATAGAAAAGCCCTCCGGAGTCTTGAGCCTACTGGTTACCCTCTCATAAAGCCTCATAATAGCAGTCTACAACATATCTGAGATCCCAATCTCTTGAAATAAGGCCAACCTAGGGACATAATCAAAAGCCTTACGGAAGTCCACAAAACAACAATAAACCTTCTGAGAGCGGTGCCTAGCCTCCTCAATGATAGTCTGCAACATGAAAACATGATCCATAGTCTGATAATTTGCCCAAAAACCAACTTGCCCTTTAGCTCTACAGCGTCTTCTATCCAACTCACTAGATAACATGGTGTTCAGAGCAATGGCATAAAGTTTGGCAAAAGTATGTCCAATCATAATAGTTCTATAGTTACCCGGATCAGAAGCAGGCCCAGACTTGTGAATAGGGTAAACCACATGCCTAGACCAGGACTCAGGAAACCTAGTGCAAACAACTCTATTAAAGAGTGTACGAAGGTAAGATCCAAGAACCGAAGCACCAAGTTTGAAAAGTTCTGCTTGAAAACCTTCTTCATCTGCTGCTCTGCTGTATCTCAAAGCTCTGATGGCCTCAATAACACTAGAGTAGGAGAATAAATGGCAGTGAGGAGGTGGAGTGGAGTGAAGAGGCGGCTGCCTAGGAATGTTATACAGCGTAATAATATGGGAGGTTAGAGAGTGGTAGTGAAGAATGGAGGACAAGGGGGAGCAACGAGGGAAAGGGTATGCCAAAAGATCTGGGGATTTTGAATAAGCGTGGAACAAAGTGTTCTGCATTGAAAAGAGGAAAAAGAATGCTTCTTGTGGCGAAGAAAATGAAGGTAAGAAAGGTGTAGATGGGTGAAGGTAGGAGACTGAGTCTCAAAGGTAACGTGAACAGAGCGATGGAAAGCTTTGCAATCAGTATCAAACCATTTATTCATAGGACAAGTATTCTGACGCTTAGCTCTGAGAGAGGTAGGGGAATGATGAGGAATAGAAAGGAGAGCATGATCCCAGATGGTAGAGGCCAGTGAATCAAACATGTCAGAGGCAGCAAGCAACTCACTAAACCTAGCAGGTGTCAGAAGTCTTCTAAGGTGGTAGATAAAAAGCTCACCATCGCTCTCAGAGTAATGGAATCGAGTAAAAAAGGAGACGGTAACAGCTGGACAATGAGAACGCTGGAAGGAGTGCGACGAGTGGGGTGAAATGCAAATAGAAATGCTAAGAAGAGCATGATCGGCCAAGGGGAGATGCGAAATGGTGAAGCTATGAATGGAAGGAATGAAGGAATGAGAGGAAATGACATAGTCAACAACACTCGCACCACCATAGTGTGGCCAATAGATAAAGAGGTCCGATCCAAGAAGGAAGGATAAGCAGTTTAGAATCAACAACCCAGAAGACTCACAAAGTTGGAGGAGGTGACGGCCATAACCTGAGAGCAGTCCAAGGACATCCTCCGAGGTGCGCTGAAGTCCCATATTAGTCGGGTCTAACTCAGAAGTGTATTGTGAATCAAAACCACGATCATACAACGAAGTTTGAAGATCCCTGGTTCGAGTGTTGATGTCACCAAGAATAATAGTGTCACCCAAAGCCTCAAACTGTGAAATGCTCTCTTGAAGGTCACAGAAAGGATCTCCATTCTCCGGGTCATGAATGGCATAAGGGGAGGAGGTCGGAGGAAAATAACAAACAACAATGAAAATATCTCTCTGTCGGTATTTTTGCCGACCAATCCGGACCCACATAAATTTGGCAAAGGCATTAGAGTGAACAACTGAAGTGAAACTGAAAATATCATCCCGAACCAAGCAAGCCGCACCCTCGGACCCACGAACCCCACCAGAAGTCCTAACCTCATCTCTACAAACCGACAGCCATTGATAACCAGGATAACCTAGAAGAGGGCGCATGGGGCTACCATGAGTCTTAATAATGGCCAAAATATCTGAGGACCCCACCACATCCTGAAAAAGACCCGGTAATAACCATAAAGAGCCATTACCATTCCAACAATTGACAAGAAGAGAAGGGGGCTTCCTCTTGTTAGACTGCTATCGGGACTGTCATGCCGGGTTAGAGGTTGTCCTCTCTACCCAACCAGTAGGAGGAGAGTCACGAACCACTGCTCTAAGATTCCTAATAATAGCCCATTTCCCAACACGCCTAGCATCTGCCACAATTCCCCGAGCATGTTTGAGTTTTGTAACCTTTGCCTTCGTAAGATCTTCATCTAGATAAATTTTAGTGGGGAGAGAGAACAACTTTCTCTTTGCTCTAAGGGCACGAAGCCTATCTGAAAAAGAGAAGAATTTGATGAAAAGGGTATCCCTTGTACCAAACCAGCATCTATCCAAGGTAATGTCTGAGATACCAACTTTATTAGAGAGAAAGGAAAGTCCAGCAGCAGCAGGATCGGAAATCAGAGAGATAACAATAAATTATGCTGGAAGCTAAAGATATTTTTGATTTTTTTCCAAGGTTTGCACAACTTGCATCTAGCTGGCTGGTCCTTATCCATTGGGAATCGACAAGCTAACAACCATTCAGTGACAATGAACCAAATGCAAAATCAGTAATCTACACAACATCATTGCATTGCAAAGATGAGATCTCTCATGAACACCTTGATAACATACTTTTTGAAGTATCCTGAGGATCATATAACCATCTTCATTGTGCAGCTGAAAGATATTAAACACATTCGTTGAATGTGAACAAACAACTGAAATATTTACCACAGTAAATGTGCAATAACAATCACCCAAACCATTGATTTTCATGACTAAAAGATAGCTGAATACACTCAAGAGTCATTACCAATTTTTTTCACACAACTGATTTGCTTTCACTGACACAGAGGATTACAAGAAGCTGAAAACCAAACACACAACAAAGTGAACCAAAACCTTCAACATTAAGATTGCACAAGACATTATACACTGACTAGAATGAAAAATTGGAGCGACTGGTCCTCAGATCCAGAACCAAAGACTGGAACACTAAACAAGAAAGAAACTGAGTGTATGTAGGGGAGAAGAGAAACCCGGATCTGAGCTGCCATGGACACTTGTCTCTTCCTCTATTTTCTGTATTTTATCCTCATCATTATCTATCTAACCATAAACACCTGCTCTTCAATCTGAGAAACACTTGCCATTTTGTTGCAACAAACCAACAACCAAATATTCCTTTCAATCATCTTCTTGCAACGGCCTCTAACTCTCATCATTATGCTGTCTTAACAACCCAAATTCGAGAGAAAATCAAGGACAAAACCCCAGTTAAATTTTCTAAAAAGTCAGCAAATACAATAATAAAACTCTCCAAAATGGCCCTCAACAATAGAAAAATCATCCTTGGAAAGCCTCTGATAAGTTCCGAAAAGACCCACATTCAAATCTGTTTAAAAATCCTCTAAAACTGGTCTGTCTTTTTAATTTTCCTTCTTCCTGCACAGTTTGCCCTCTGTTGCTGCTCATAATTTTTACCAGTTTTCTAACAGATATGACAGTTTTCTAACTTTACCCTTTTACCTTAGTTTGTTTCAACCCAACTATATTCAATTCTGACTTGACCATATTATGTAATGAGTGTCAATGCACATTTTAAGTTTTTATCACTAAACAATTTCCCATCATATTTTAATTTATTTAGCAGATTACCTTTGGGAATGTTTATTTATTAATGCCTGGAGGTTTCAGATTTTGCATTCCTGCTCAATTTTAGGCCTAGTACAACCTTGGTCAACGCTAGTCAACTCAGACTGCCACTTGGCAGGCCCTGATTGGCCTGTAATTACACTTCTACGTGACTTGGGCATCACCTCGTCATTGCAATATCTCCACCTTGGCATATTGCACCATCAACACCATCTAGCCAACTCCACCGCATGTTGCTCTGCTATTCGTTCTCAGGTCCCTACGTCACTGCCTGAGTTGCCTGCATCATCGCCAACCCAGCATTCCGTGATCCTGCGCATATTACAACCGAGCACTTCTAATCACAGAATCAAGGTAGCCATTTGATCTTGTGCAATCTTTAACATGGGTCCCACTGACTGCTTCCGTCCTCTGCTACATGGCCCCATCCAATTGGGTACAATTTACCACCCAACTTGTTGCTTGTATCACCATCTACCCATGGCCCACATTGCCATTTGTTGTCCTCCCATGATCCCGTGATGATGTCACTGTTTTGCCATCTCGGATCGCAGGATCACGGGAGCGCACTACTTGGTTCCCGGGTCTTGCCTGGCCTATCTCACTGCTTTGGTATGCATGCCATGCTCCCCGTTCTTATTCGCTGTCAGACTGCCAATCAGACACCACATCGAGTCTGACTGTTGCCACATGTCTCCAAAATATTCTATCTGGCACCCTAGTCAACCTCCAAACTGGCCCACCTAGCCCCATGTGCGGGCTTTGTCCTTTCCCAAAAATGCTTACTTTTGGCAAGTAATAAGGTGAATGCTTATTAAAAAAACTATTTTAACCCACACGAGCAATTTGGGATACATGCTTTTACTATTTCCTCAATAAATCACCGAACTGGAGCCCCAAAATGGTGCTGACTTTGACTTGCGTAGCTGCGAGAGTGGATATTGCAGAGCTAATTACATTTAAACTCTCTCCCATTCACTTCATGTTCCCCATGGCTCTATCCCTGGTAATCACATTGATTCAATTTGCAAATTTACTTTGCATTCTTTTCAACAAAAACAATGCTTTCCCAAGTGATATCAGATTGTGTAGGGTCTCTGCCACAACGGCATTGCCAAAGATCACCACCCTACAAAGTCCAACACTCGAATACCCATTTGAACCTGCACTCGACTCCTATTCCTTCTGCAGAATGGCTCCACCCTTTCATTTATGTGTGGACTCACAAAATCCATGGCTGCCCCACTTCAGCCAAACTAGCCCCTGCGCACCACGCCAAAGACTGGCGGTGCCATATTATCAAAGCCCCTATCGTATCATCGCAGACCATCCTTGAAAGAAATGCCGACATGTTTGTTCTACCTGTAAATTATAACTAAGCAGAGTTCCCCCTCGAACAACTGCATATTTGCGCCACCCTCCTCCAAGATTTGCAAAACAAACCCTCTGACTTGTGCAAAATGGTGCCATCATACATTCATTCACTGCAATCTATGATTTGCATTTCTCCCAAAACAATTTAATGCTTCTGTGTGATGTGGATCAGTTCCAAGCAAAGGAGAAAGTAATCAACTTGCCAGCCTCATTCGTTACAAAAAGCCGCCCCATGGCTGCTCTTTACTTGCGTGGCATTCCATTTAGAAAGGAAACTTCTCCCGGTCCAAAATGGCTTACCACTTGAAACTTAAGACGACTCCTCCTAAATGTATTTAATAGTGCACCTCAGCACTATCACATGTTCCAATTTAAACTTGCTAAAATAGCTTTCTCACACAACCCATATGATTTTGAAGCATGTTCTGATAATGCAAATCGAGTCCACCTGGGGACCCGACTAAAAAAAAGAATTTACCTGACCTGTAAAGAAGATCATCTGGAGACCCCACAGAGTGATTTGATCAAATGTGATCATGAATTGATCACCTACCCTTGCATTGAACATTTTTCAAAGTAACACAACAAATGAAACTGCCCTGTTAACTGGCCTTAAATACTGACAAAAACATATAACTGGGGCTTGGCATTTGGTAAGCACGTTCTTTGGTCAACAAAGATTAATCCTGTAAAGAAGCAACTCGTGACAATGCCCAGGTCACAAGTTATTAATCTCTGAAGTTGCCTGTTTCAATTTTCCTTGTTATTGATAATGTTAGAAAGCAAAAATCTGCATATCAAATCAATCTGGTAAAAATAGCAGATGAACAATTTGAGAGGGCACAATTCTGCATACTGTTATATGAAGATACCAGCATAATGAATCAACAACTTTGACTTAATGAAGATCTGAAGGTCTGAAGGTCTCAAGGTATAGCATCACTAATATGTGTACCCACAGATGTATTTACTAACTACAGGGAAACGATTGGGAACGCATAACAGTCAATTGGTCACATTTTACAAATCCACAATGTCGGCCCTTTAAACTGTGCACTTTGACCACTGAATAATCTGAATAAATTGGATATGGAACGGGCCTTGAAAAGCAAACAAATTGATCAAGTTTTGAAACTGGGTAGAATGAATATTTGTACCGAGTACAATGCAGGGGTATACTTGATCCATCATGACAAATATCTGGTTGCAAATTATAGCACCACAATAGGGGCATTTAAAATTCTGTCAAATTAATCAGTAAGAAGCCGGATTTGTCCACTGCTGCCTGGATTCGGGTCTGGGTCCGCGCAGCTCTGGTTTCCTGTCCGGGTTCGCTGTGGGTCTAGGCAGGGTCCTTATTTTGGACTGTGGGTTTGCACGGTCTTTGCTGGAGCAAACCTGGGCGAACCCACAGTGAACCCACGACGAACCCGGGAGGACCCAGGGCAGTAGGGTCCAAAGTGTGAAATAAAGCAACTTTAAAGAGTTTTTTGTTTAATGTGACTCTAAAAGAAACTTAATAAAAAACATTTCACTCATCTAATCTCTCATGTTGAGGTGGAGGATGATGATATAGCAGCATCTGGGACTAGTGGAACCAGTTTGGGTTCCAATGATGAGGATCTAGATATAGTTGCAGCTGGGGATGAAGCCATTGATCCCTCATTTTTTGATGATCCATTTGACCCTTGAAGGGCATTTGACACTATGATCATTGATAAACTACTAAACACTTGTCATCTATTATTATGTTTCAAACTTCATTATTTGATGAACTAGTCTATGTTTTGTAATTTAGTAATTCAATGTATGATTTTCTTTACAATCATGAAGATAGATTAACAAGAAAGTATTTAATTTAATTTTTATCGTTGACATTTGGCATTGATCAATGATCAAGCAACAATTATTCATACTGTGAAATGACTTTGTTTTGTAACTATGCATGTTTCTCTTATATATATACTCACAAACCCACCCACGAACCCAAATGGGAAAAAGTAATAATTCGTGAATCCACGAACCTGAACCGTGAATCCAAATCTGTCCCCCAACCCGAATCAGCAAATTAGTGAATTTCTTATTTAGATTTTTGTTATCTTTAATCACCTACAGACCAGAATAAATTGCCTTCAGATTTGCAATTGGCTCAAAACTTATATATGGCATGTCTCTAACATGTACAATGCAGGGGAACAATCAATTTAGTCTCACCAATCATTGGTCCCAAAATGCAATACTTCAAACTAGGCAACTTCAATTTCTGGGAAAGTGCAATCAGCGAGAGTGAATGTAACACAAAACTTCGAGGAGAGGCAAAACCTATCAGAACTGACTGTGGAGGTCTCAAATTTGAAAGATAAACTGTTCGATACCATATAAGCATACCCCTAAATCAGTAGGCCATGACACTCAACCTAGCTCAAAATATTCAATCATAAACTGGGCCTGTTCGTGCAGTTTGGCACTTGGGCAAAGTTTGCAGATTTGCAAAATACTGAAAATGAGACTTCCTTAAACCAATCAAGTCTTCAAGTATGGAGTTACAAATTGAACAATGAGCTGAATATGAAGGGGATGACATACCTATCATGATGATATGCATGAAATCTACAAGAAATGCAAGATATGCAACTGTGAAACAAGACTTTCTCAATCAATGCACAAATGGGAAACCTCAAACTTAAAGAATTTTAAGGGGATATTTTCACCACAGAAAATAGTCCTAACAGGATTAATCGGCCCTTTGATAGGTCAATAATAATAAAAGTTTTGTGAGTGGGCCAATCGATGGTTGTTTTGGTTGGTGTCCGACCTGTGTAGAGGTTTTTGGCACCAACATATGGGTATAAGAGGTAGCACAATCAGTTGATACAATTCTCAGTTTGCAAAATGCAGACTCATTTGTGAACTGGGACAAAACCTGAGCTAGAGTATGCTACTGGTAGGATGTAAACCTTGCTTGAGCACATTCTTCTTAGTTGTAGCTAAATTATTCTTTTGTGTAGTTAACTCCTAAGCACATTCCTTTTAGAACAGCCCGTGGTTAATTCAGGGGGTTGCTGCACCAATCCTAAGGTGCAGTGAAGAAGACTATCCATTCACGTTACAGTAATGGCTTTACCAATCTGCACATCTAGATAAAATGCTTCACTCAAGTATTGAAGCAGATCGAGCATAATTTTGCATGTAACTAACCTGGTACATAAAATCTGCCAGAAAAGTACCGCAACTCCTCTGAGAGTGCAAATCCTGCAAATGAATTCTTCTTGAAGTTTCTGGGATCCATTGTTTATCATGTCTGGATTGCGATCTGCTTCCATAAGTTATATTAGACTTATTTTGCAAGTAAATAGTAGTGTGACAGTATCATTTGCAAATCTCTTTGGTACATTTTAGATTATATTGCAGAAATCAGTGTTGCTCGAAATTGTTTTATGATGATTTCATTTCAGTAATTACTGTTTGATCTATTCTGGCATTTAATAAACTGAGATTTACATGCAAAGTTGAGTATATTATCCGATCTAAGTGTTTTGGGATGCAAATGTCATGGTTTTACTTCTGCTGTTATAACTATCACATGCATGTGTTGGTTTAAAACTGTGAATCAGTCGATAGAGAAAAGCACTATGTTCATTCCATTGGTATTAGAGCCATTCTGTTTGCCAGTCCATGGAAACTCTTTTAATACAGATTCATGGATAGGAATGAAGAAAATATGCAAGGAGCCAATAGAAAAAACAAAAGATCTCAATAATCTATGAGGGATTAATGGTAGAGATGGCTCGCATTTTAAGAGATGAATTACCAATAGAATGCTGGTAGATTTAATCAGCCTTTTGCAGGAGGTAATTCAGCTAAGGCAAGGGTATGGTGTCCCCGATTAAGGCTGGGTCAACCAGCCTACTTGCAAGCAATTTTAAAGAACTAAAAAATGATGTAATAAACAATAGACGAAATAATTAATACGTCAATTATTCAATGGTTACGCCTTGGCTGACTTGCTTCTGGCCAAACTAGGTAATGTGTGGGGATATTTTTAATAATAATTTTTCTTTTGGCTAACATGCTTTCCTATGATGTACATTTTGGGTTATTCAATAGTTGATACCATGGGCCAACCTGAGGAGTGGAACAATATTTATACGACAGTTGCAGTGTAGGAAGGGACAGAACTATTTTTATATGCAAGTGCATTTCATGAACACCAGTTCTTCTGGGAGGAAACCCCCGAAAGGCAACACCCAGCTATAACATTCATCTTGCCTGTGCCTTCTTACACCGTTATTTTGCCTAAAGAGAGGAAGTTGAGTGACCTCTCGTGCTTTTGTCCTCCTGTTTCAGGCAATGAGTACGCCCATTGTCATGTTCAATCTTTAGATCTGCTTGTACAAAAACATGACAAGATCAGTGAGCTAAGCTTTTATCTTCTTGTTCACATGTCCTTGTAGGTCAATGTCAACAAATACTGCTAGTCTTCTATGCCTTGCAGCTTGCTAGCTGCCGCAGTCTTCTTTCTTCAATGGCAGCTTCTACAATGACAAACATATTCCTGTGAGATGCCTTTGTTCTCCAATTGGCAACTACTTTCTTTGATGGTGGATCCTTTTGATAAATCTGGATCTTATTTGCAATCTTCAATCTTTTGAACAGTCTGGGTTGACAGCTTTTCTACAAAGGAGCTACACTTATAGTTTAACAAGAGTGTGGCAGAAAACTGTCACAGCCAGCTAGCTATATTTTAACAAACAGGATCAACAACTTGACTACTAATAACTCTTAATCATTCAACAAGCGATTTCATAATTTGTTTTTCATGTCTTTGTATTCATGGCATGCACACATGGAATCCATCAAATATGTCTATAAGCTGCCTCAATATACTTCCCTTTAGCTTTGTACACATGGTTTGCATTTGTATCACTTTTTAGACCACATTTTGTGGCCCAACCTCCTCTATGCAGCATCTTTAAAGATTTACGATTGAAAAATTGACATCCTTGTGATGCATTGACAATCAACAACCTTTGGAAAATAATGGCTCTTTATACATGTAACCATACGATATTAGTGACGGGATAATGCCTAATGTTTTCCCACCCATCCATGACTATGCTACATCCACTTGTGATGTAAGATTTTATGTATTATAATTAAAATTTTATTATTGCAGTAATTCTTATTTAATAATCTGGTCCTCAATCCAGTCTTACCTGGTGGAACAAGTGATGGTCCCACCCTTTCTATTTTCGCCACTGCCTCCTTATAATGACAAGTGAGCTACATGCAGTGGAATGCCATTGGCAAGAAGAATTTGCGAATGACATCATCTGCCTCATCCTTTAATAGCACATGCCAACTTGTTTTTTTCCTTCTGGGCTTTGTTGTCTTTGAAGTAAAAAAAGCCAAAATATGTGCAATTGGCTGTTTTTGTGAAGTAGATGTAGTAGAATCCTGCCTATGATGACCTGTTGACCTTGGAGACAAATATGGTTTTGTAGGTACATTTTCTTCCCTATCAATAACTTTCTTATCTCAACCCTATAACTGAATTTTCCTACCTTCTCCCATATATCTACATCTTAGCCTCATATGTGAAGGAGCGGGGATTAACTCTAGTAGTGCTTCCCTGAATTTCAAGCTTTACAAAAGTGGTGCTCCCACAAGCTAGTACCCCCAAATGCACTAGGCTTTATTTGTAACTTTTTTGGCAAATTGTGTAGAGGGCACTTAGGATCAAAGAGACTGTTAGCATTTTTTTGCAGTATTTTAGGGCAACTAGTATTTGCACTCTAAATGGAACTTGTGGTTTCACCCCTCTGCTTCTGTACTTTCATCATGTGGATAATCAGATTCATTTTCAACTTCAATCTTTTGAAGCTCAACCTCACCCTCGCTTATGCTGTGAGATCATACGTAGTGACATTTCAATAAATGATATAAATTTATAATTTATAATTTATAATTTTAAAATAAAATTCAAACTATGCATAATGTAAGGGATTAAGATTCGAGGTTTTTCTTTTTATATAACTTACTTCAAGTAAATAGAGGATACACAAATAGAAATCTTTGTTCTAAAGTTCTTAACCTTTGTTGAACAAGGATTTCGGTTTTCTTTTTTCTTTTGGTTGCACGAAGCATAGAAAGAGAGGATACTCAAAAGCTTTAATCCTAATTTGACAAAATGAAAAGTTTGAACATCAAAAAGTTGAAAATAATATTTTTTTGGTTGGTAATAGTTTATATTTAATTAATCATTTAAAAGTGATTACAATGTACATCTTTACAATAATGAATTACAACAATAGTGCATCCATCCACGAGAAAAACACACCCAAAATGGTGACTTCCACCCCATAAATACAAACCATGCCCACAATTCACATTCCAACACCTAATGGAATCGCTAATCCCCTTTGACTGACATGTCACAGTTTGAGCATCCAATTCGATACCACCAAATTAGAGGCACATCTCAAAATTTTAAAATCCTCCCTGTGAAATTGACCAAAAAGAAATAGAAACTCCCACCCACTCACCAAAACCGTCTATTCTATCCCCTTGTGTCCATCGTTTGCCTAGCTCGTCTTGCCTTTTTCTTCTGTTGTCTTCTCGGCACCCTTAAGGGCCCATTTGGTTGCCGGAATTTGATATTTTGGATTTGTTATTCCAGATTCGCTTGGCTCACCAAGAATTCATAATGAGAATAGACATTTCCTCCATTCGATTGCACACTTCTGGAATTGGAATACTAACCAGAATAAGCATTTTAAAATTTTTTAACTGAATGAAATAGCACAATGAACACATCTGGGGACATCCATAGTTGTTCTTGCAAGTCTTGGAGCTTACTGGTGTATTAAATTAACCTCAATCAAACACAGCAGTCAAAGAGGTAGGGGAATAACCAATTGTCATTACACAATGCCATACTGTTGTATAATGAGACACCGAGCATATTGAAATGAAAATATGAAAAATAAACCATATTAATATTGCAAGAAATGGTGCTAGCATACTGGCCTTGTTCCTAAATCGGATGCACAAATATTCCGGCAAGAAATTCTGAGCAGGATCATCCCCATACAACAGAACACCATCAGAACCAAATCAACTCTTACAGTAAAGAATATCATAAAAATACAAAGTAGAAAATCCGATTGATGCTGCAAATTAGGATCATACCCACTATAATACTAACAAATTTCAATACAGTTTTGAGGGTAAGTCCAGATTTAGCATCTCTTTATTCCCCTTTTTCTGATCCAAATACACAGGCATCCATCTCACACAGACATTACCTTTGCTGCGCTCAATTTCTTCATTTTAAATCGCTGGAAAAATCCACCCACTCAAACGGCAGATGCCATGCCGGCTTCTTTGACATCACTGCTTGTGTCCAGAGATGATGGAATTTTTTCTCGCGCCCCACTTCTTTCTTCATCTGGCTCATTCATTGCGGCAGTGCAAAGAAATCCTCTGCATTGCTTTCTGTGAAACTATATATATGTACCTGTGCTCAAGGTGGTAAGCATGAGGAAACTGGGGGTTTGAATTGAATGCTTCAGCGCTGGTAACATGTAACTAACACTTTCAATTGGACCTGAAAAAATGTATATTTCAACTTATTCTCCAATGATTGTTTTTGTCAAATTGGAATTAGAATGGGAATTTGATCAATTCCACTTATTTTGATGGAAGATGGAATTTTGTTTTTGGGGGGATAAACGAGGACATCAAATTCTAATTTTTCCAAATTTCAATTCCGATTTTGCGCACCCAAACACTGGATTAGAAAGTTTTCAGAATTACAAATGCTAATTCCTTTCCAATTCTGGTAACTGTTGACACAAAAGTCTCCACCCTTGCTTGAGGTATGACCCTCAAGTGACCTTGTGTAACATGGAAACGACCTCCAAGTGTGGGACTTGCGCTTTGAGGTCAAATCTCCGGAGAAGGCCGACTTACAATCTGGATGCATCTGACTTCTCTTTGAAGGAAAAGGGAGAAGGAGACGCAGGAAATCAAACTACCTAATCTAATCTAAACGG
The DNA here is from genome assembly GCA_028749045.1 of Cupressus sempervirens. NCBI lineage: Eukaryota > Viridiplantae > Streptophyta > Pinopsida > Cupressales > Cupressaceae > Cupressus > Cupressus sempervirens. Next base: position 786,643,386 of record CM053789.1, on the reverse strand, counting down.
GGGGATGCACCTAATTGAAACGGTTACAACTCTGCCCACAACTGCACAAAACATCAATTAAAAGCCCAGATACACAAATCCTAACTCTATTCTACTCTAAAAAAATCACATGCAGGTTTAGAACTGATCAAGTGTTGAATGGAAAGACATCTTCACAATACAACAATCATTGATAGTTTAGACACAACATATAGACCTTAGAAACTAGAAGGAAACTTTCAAAACAAGGCAAAATATATGCACGAACTGTGAATGGCAAGAAGAGGTAAAGAAGAGAGCTATTTCATTAATGGAAAGCAAGGAATACGGTTGCAGAGCATAAGGCTACTGCAAGTAGACATAACAAAACAGAGGAGAACCCTCAAAACATATTTACAACTACCTTTTATAGAGTTCATGGATAACTCTGATGTTTACATTGAGTTCAAACTCAACCACTGAGCTTAAAGTTGCAGAAGAGCAATAATTGCTAATCAAAGAAGATCATGATCATATGCACGTCCCCATATAGGAAATCTAATCTTTTACATGCAAATTTGGCTTTGCGGGGGCAAAAAGGGCAGCCATAAATGCATGGTAGGGTAGATGGATTACCCAAGGCGGCAGAAGGAAGCAAACTGCATCATCAAGTATGGAGAACACCAAAGAGTGGTTGTAGATGATCAAAGGATCGATTTGCCATTAAAGAGCTGTCTTTGATAGTGTTCTCGATACGCCAAGTCGATAATGTCATCAGGTCAAATGGAGTCAACCATCTATCCTCACCACGTGGCCCTATGCCTCTTAAGTATTTTGCCACATCATCCTGTGTTCTTTCTATCATATTGACTTGTGCCTACTTTGTTTGTGGCTTCAGGACTTGTTTTCTCTGATTAACTGCTTGAACCTGTGAAATTGCAACCCGCTTGTTGATATCCTCTTGACCTAAGTGACCCTGCGAACAACATGAAATAGCCCTCTCACACGCAATTAGGGCCTAACAACCCATCTAACTACATGATGATGCAATATCTTCATTCTTAACCATGTCGCTCCTTGGAACTGCCCAATACAAAGCCTGCTTGGGACATGCGATGTTGTGCCACCTTTGTTTTTAACTGTCACCTCTTTGCAACCTGAAACTGAGTGTGACATAAAATGCATGCGACACTGCGACTGTCATGAGCTTAAACGTCAGCATTAATTTTTGCACTGTCGCAATTGGAACCCTGACTGCATCTTTGATACCTGCAACCATGCGAAGTCCACATCCTTAACCATGATCGCTGCGACCATGCGAAGCCAACTATTTTAACTGTCATCACATCATCGCCACCTTATCCCATTAACTTCGATGTTAACCCTTCGAAGGTGCGCGCAAGGTATTTTGCTGTTTCACAACATTAACCAAGGTTTGCCTTGACTCATGTATGACGGTGCGAAAACACTTTGCCTGACTGCATGACACTTTTTGCGGCTTAGCAACTTGAGAACACTTAACTGTTTTGCTACCTACGAAGTTGCAAAGACCAACCTCAACTGTTGATCACCTCGTCGCAACCTTGGAACTTAACCATACCTTTAACCTTGTGAACGAGCGAACAAGACATTTTGCATCATCGCCACCTTAACTCAGGTTAAGCTTTAACTGCATGCGAAGATGCGAAACCCCTTGATTTGATTGCAACTCTTCATTGTCGCACCATCGCAACTTAAAATACTGAATCTTTTCAATGGAGTTGTATCGATTCAATTGATCAGCTTTCATTTGATGAACTCCTTCGAAACTAGTTACATTAACTGCCCTTGCGACAATGCGATGAAATAACTTCTCATGAACCGGGCCCACCAAGACACATGTCCATTTGTCGCTTCCTCGCAGCCAGAAAATGGGGTTCAACACTTATCCTTGCGACGTCACGAACAAGCCATCTCACACCCTCGCAGCCTTGACCATGGGTTAGTCTTAATTGCATGCGAAGATGTGAACATCCATTTAACCTGATTGTTTCCTTGAATCGCAACCTTGCAACTTGAGATCCCATAATGCATAAATGCTTTGTGACCATAGCACTTTGCTCCTTCACAACTTGCATTTGAATGTTAGCCCAGGCAGTAGCGAAGGTGCACTAACTGCAATCTTGATTGTCATCGCACCTTCGCGACCCATTTGATGGTTAAGACATAAATTGCAGTGACAAAGCGAAAAAAGGCCTTCACACGATCGCAACTTGAAAGATTCATTCGATGCGAAGGATAAAAGACTTAGGGATATAAAGGAAAAGTCAATGTTTTTTCATATCCCTATTAGGTTTGCATGGCAATAAATGGACGTAAACATGGTTTTCACCCTGGGTTCTATGAGATTGGTTAATTAGTGGAACAAATGGGGGGGGGGGGGGGGGGGGCAAAAATGGTTAACAGTAACCAAACGGGCCCTAATAACTAGTTAGTCACTGCTACCATGGCCCAATTTTCCTCAGTTTCTTGTGTCTGTAGAGCCACCTTCAAATCCTCTCAAGCTGCAATCTCTTGCTACTTGTATTCATGTTTGTTCCAAGCTACATTATTAGTCCTCTCCTTGATACTCTTTGCCCTTGTCATCAGAGTGTTACCTCTACAATCCCTAGCCACAAACCCTATCGACTAATTTTCATTATTAAGGTCATAAAGTAATTAATTTCTAAGTTTAAAGTGAGACCCCTTTTATGTCAATGGAAAATTATAAAAATGCCACTTTATTTTCCCAAGCTGAAATAGAAATTAAAGATGGAAATAGGAAAATAAATGAAAAGAAGACAAAAATTCAAAAAGGAGGATTTGAAAAGTTTCTCTTGTGGGCTATAAAAGAGCAGTGAGGGATTCATTTGAGACATGTTGAAGTTTATTCTTAATCTCTGATTGAAACCCTTGTGGATTTGATCCAACTCAACCTTTATGGAAGATGAAAACCTCTTGGGAAGATCAGTATCCATTGTGAAAGATTCCATCCTAGCTCGTGTTTGGCAGAGTCACATAGATTTTGCATTGGAGTATAATATTTAGTATTGAAATTTGTGCAGTGTTCTTCAAATGAAAAACAATTTCTAAGATCTGATTTAGGAATGAACGCTTTCTTAATGGAGAACAAGCTATTGACTAAGTAAAATCTAAGGTACTGGGTTCACGCTCGGGTTCGTTGCAAGTCCGGGCAGGGTCCTTCATTTGGACTGTGGGTTCGCCCAAGTTCGCGCTAGAAAAGCTATTGACTAAGTAAAATCTAAGTTATCGGGTTCGGACGCTATTGCCTAGATCCGGGTCCGAGTTTGTGCCCGAGTCTAGGCAGGGTCCTTCATTTGGACTGTGGGTTCGGGTTCACGCCTGAGTTTGCTGCGAGTCTAGGTAGGGTCCTTCATTTGGACAAGCTATTGACTAAGTAAAATCTAGGTTACCGGGTTTGGACCCTATTGCTTAGATCCGGGTCTAGGTTCGCGCCCGAGTCTAGGTAGGGCTCTTCATTTGGACTATGGGTTCTCTTGTGAACGCGAACTCGAGCGGACCCATAGTCCAAATGAAGGACCCTGCTCGGACCCACAACGAATCCAGACGAACCCATGGCGAATTGAGGAGGACCCATGGCGAATACAGGAGGACCCATGATGAACCCAGGAGGATCCGTGAGTTTCTCTGATTTTTTTGTATATATAATGCATATATATATATATATATATATTCTTGTATATATATATATATACACAAACCCACCTATGAATCCAAACGGGAATTTTTTTTTGCTCGAACCCACAAACTCGAATCTGAATGCGTCCTCGGACCCAAATCAGCAACTTAGAGTAAAATAAATACCATTGTTTGGAAGCTTGTTACGACTTGCATTTGATAAATAAGATTAAGTCTAAAAGAGTTTTGTGAGTGAAGTTCAATTGAACAAATTGGAATTCATATTGATTATCTTTGAGATACATAACATATGCTAGGAATTATTTGAAGACGTTAAGGTTGAATGAAATATTATAATTGATATCGAGCTCATGCTCTATTGCCACTGCATCTGACATCAGACTCATTCATTGATAAATATTTGTGAAGAAGGAAAAGATGCCAATTTTATCGCTTAACTTGAATCTGTTTTATTATTGCTATTGGTAGACACTTTTTGGCAGCTTGGTAATTCTATCATTTTTGCTAGACGGGTAATGTGACTTTGGTGTCAACAAGAATAAATATTTTGTGGATATATTTGGAAGTGAGATCAGCTGGAACCTAAGTCACAGAGTTTGTCGAATTTTTGGCTTCGTGGTCGAATTTCGGCGAATTCATAAAAAATGAAAAAAGTTCGTTAAAATTCAGCTTAAATTTGTATGGCCAATAAAACAGTTGTTGCTTTCTGCGAAGGTAGGAGTAGTTCCAAAGCGGGTAGTTTTTGTTGATTCCGTTCGAGCAGACCCAACTACGACAGACGCCAAAAGATCACCCCCCTTCGTTTATGCCCTATTCGTCATCAGTGTGGTCAAATCTAGTGATGCTGATATCTTCTTGAAAGGAAATTGAGACTTGTGCCATCTGCCCCTGGCTGCTAATAGTAGTGGCTTTATCCGTAGATCCATCCTTCTTGATAGCAAAACCGGAGAGACAAACCTACCATCCGCTTCTTTATGTTGTATTCTTCCGTTCGAGCAGATGCAGCGGTGGTAGATATTTATTATACTAGGTTTCAATTTATTTAAATTTATGGTGTATTTATTTGTTTAACATTGAACAATATTAAAGCATTCGAGTTTGGTTAGAAATTAGAATATTAAAAAAATTATTTACTATATCAAGATATATTTTTTGATCCATAGTATATTAATATTTATTATTTTGTATGTCCATTCACTATTATTTTTATTTATTGTTAGATTACTTTATTTATATATATATTTTAATTAGAACATTAATATTTATTATCTGGTATCATAGTTATGGGACAAGGACTCGGCCAGGACTCGGAAAATAAAAAAACCCATGAAATTCAAAGATTTTTAAGGATTTAACAATTTTTTTATGCATCATTTAGTCAGTTAACATCAAATACATAATAATTGAGATAAATAGACTCATACACAATTTTGCATAGATCTAAGTATAACAGCAAATTTCTGAAGGAAAAAAACAGAGTAACATAATATAAAGTTGAAGATTTAAGATTTAAGATTCAATCCTTAATAAATTCGTGACATACCACAACATCATTTTCACAATTAATATACACTAGAACAAAACACCTTCAAGAAATCTCTATCTCTTTAAATTTTAAAAAATTATATATATATTTTTTAAGTTTGAAAAAAATTAAAATTGGGAGAGCCCTGGGCTTGAGACTCGGTAGAGTCCTTGGACTTGGCAAGCCAGGACTTGGCCGAGTCAGAGTCCAGAGGCCATTTGCCTTGGAAAGGCTGCCTTTGCCTCAGATTGGCAAAGTTCTGCTCGGACTTGTAGAGTCCCGGAACACTGTTTGGTATGTTTATTTATTAACATGTTAATTAATAATTTTATTTCAAATCATTTTTTAACTATAAATTATTTTGATAATTTATTGGATGTACTTAAGGTTTTTGAAAATTATATAAGACGAACTTTAGGTGGAATTTTTTTTCGATTTTTTTCACCCTACCGAACTTGAACTCAACTCGAACTTGAACTCGAACTCAAACCTTGTGATTTAGGCTGGAACAACATGCTTAAAGGAGGATGGTTTCAATTTGATACAATCATGTTTGTGGCTTTTCACCTTCTCATGTTGACCTTCCTTCTCCAGAGCAACTTCTATCCGAGCAGATAATGGTCTGGCAATGGGTTTTCTTTATCTGTTGTCTGTCATATTTTTTATTAGCAACATACCTTGCTTGCATGCAGATATATCTCATGGCTTAGAATTTAGTTTCTTCCTGGTTCAAATGTGTGTCATTTTCCATGGATGTGAGGTGGCAGGGTATGTGTTGTGACTGTAAGTGCTTGATGCCTCTAAACTGAAGGCATTCTATCTTAGAGTCAGCCCATTATGATTCATTGGCACTGTGTGGGAAGAACAATAACTCATCTTTTCCATTCATTAATTCCTTCTTACTTCTAGTCAGTATTATGGTGTGAGGACAAGAGGGTGCAATTTGTTTATTTTTGCTATCAGTATACTCTTCCTGTATCTGAATACAATGGAACTGTGGTGATGCAATATGTAATAACATTATCAGTTTCAGATTATGCAATACAGAAATATGGATCATAAGTTATTTGCCAGTGTTCTGAAATCTTCTGCCCTTTCTCTGTTATCAATGAATGTCAATTGCAACATATGGAAGATAAGTCACAAATAGCATACTTGTCTAGCCCGAATATCTGAGATTACTTATCAGCAAATACAGAGAGAATTTACGGTAAATAGTAAAAATTCAAGAACATATTTATTATTGAGCAAGGTATTTACATATTTATTTGCAAAACTAAAATATCAAAAAATGAATTAAAAATTGGAATTTGCAAAAATGTAAACAAGAATTAGTAATGTAAGAAATTAATTAAAAAAACTAAAATGAAAAAATATTCATGGAAGAACTAGGAGCTTACCTTGAGGGTTGAATAATGCTTTGAATGCTTTGAACCAACATGTGGATTGGCATCACTGCTGCTTACCATGAGGCTTGACTAATGCTTTGAATCCTTTGAACCAACATGTGGATTGGCATCACTGCTCCTCTTACTCTTCCTGAATCCTTATTTTTCCTCTTCCCCTCACAACCTGCTGTTAGAAATTTAGAGTTTAAATGAGGCTTAAGGTCCTATATGTAAGTTTTTAGTGTGTTTAGTATTTGGGTGGGGCTCATAAGGCATTAGGGTTTGGGTTTAGGCACTTATTTCATTTTTTTCGTCTTCTTGCAAGTATCTTTTCCATCTTTGTGTCATGGAGATGCTTAGGTATCCACAAGACGTTCAAAAGACACTTGGCGGTCCACTAGACATCGAAGGGATGCCCCAATGCCTCTGTGAACCTCATATTCAATAAAATAAAAAATAAATTTTTTACGCAAATTTGTGTAATCGTAAATGCAGGAAAATAATCACTTGAATTCAATTCAAAGCAATAAAATTTGTAAATTTTGCATGCTATAAAAGATCGAATATGTAAAAAAATTATGAATATAAAGAAGAAAAAAACCAACTACCTTGCAAATCTGAAATACAGACTCCAGAAAATCATCCTTTGAGTCTCCTAAACATCCATGCAATTTTCTCTAGATTGCTGTAATGCAGATGCATGTGCAACACGAGTGTACAGGACTTTTAAAGCTGCAAACCCATGTTTTTGGAGTGTTATTGATGTTTATCATGCATAGGTGCAAATGGCAGGGTCAGACTCCTTAAGTACCTTGTGAGTACTTGGCACAAAATTTGCTAGTCTTGCCAAAAGCTTGTGATAGACACCCACAAGTTTACTTCATTAAAACTCGGTAGGAAAAATAGGATGTGATTGTTGATTCACCAAATTTTCTAACTACCATATTATTTAAAATGGTCCCAGCTTTTAAAATTTTACTTGAAATCATTTCGGCAGGATGGCTTATAAATACTAACGTGTTATTAGTCATGCCATTAAGGATATAATTTATATATTGGTTGTTGACCTTTCAAATTTGAAAATAGTCAGAAGTGATCTTTCATTCATGTTATTGTTTTTTGATAGGTTCATTCATGTTTATTGTGAATCATATCGTGATAGGTCTTTATTAGCTGGCCAATCACATTATTTTTCTTTTCCCTGATCCAGTCATATTCAGTTGTGAAGTATTATCACATGTTGTCAATTTCTGTTTTCAAGTGTTATTTTGATATGCTTCATCTTTACAAGGAGGATATACATATTTGTAATGGTTTTTTAAACAGCTTTGTAATGATTTGAATACCATGATTGCAGATACTCTGATAGTCAATACAATGGAAATAATCACGTGAAACGGTGTGGATGTGGTTCTATATATTGTGACCTTTAAGATTGAGATCGTAAATACATCAATCTTCAGCATCCCCCTCTAAGTAAGGATGAGTTGGCCTCAATTTTTGTATTTGAACAATTTATAATGGAGATGAAAACTTCTGTTATTTCAAAATTAAGTAGTGAATTTTACGAGTTTACTTATTCTAAAATGCAAGATAACTTCCATTTTCAAGTATCTCAGTCAGGTCCTTTAGTTTCACGTTCTCTTGGTGAACATAAAGTCCTTGTTCCTGCTGATGTTCTACGAGTCAATACAATGAAAATGAAAACTTCTGTTATTTCAAAATTAAGTAGTGAATTTTACGAGTCTACTTATTCTAAAATGCAAGATAACTTCCATTTTCAAGTATCTCAGTCAGGTCCTTTAGTTTCACGTTCTCTTGGTGAACATAAATGTCCTTGTTCCTGCTGATGTTCTACGAGTCAATACAATGAAAATAAGCATGTGAAATGGTGTGGATGTGGTTCTGTATATTGTGATTATTAAGATTGAGATCTTATATACATCAAACTTCAGCATTCCCCTCTAAGTAAGGATGAGTTGGCCTCAATTTTTGTTTTTGAACAATTTATAATGGGGATGTAAACTTCTGTTATTTCAAAAGTAAGTAGGAAATTCTGTGAGTTTACTTATTCTAAAATGCAAGATAACTTCCTTTTTCATGTATCTCGTTTAGGTCCTTTGGTTTCATGTTCTCTTGGTGAACATAAATGTCCTTGTTGTAACAAACTAATTTTCATAACCAATTTAAATCACCTAATAATCTGATTTAATAAGTAACTGATTCCATTACATATGACAATGACTTCCATTAACTAACTACAGTGAAAGTAACTGTTTCTTTTTTAACTGTATTTCATGCTCAGCTGATATAACGAGATCAAAATAAATAAATAAATAAATAAATACATTGCTAACATTTTAACCTTTTCTAATTGATAACATATTCAGCTGAAAACAAAGTAACAACTAACTTCTATATCAACTAATATATTAATTCAAATAATGCTATTAGAAAACTAATCTATCGATTATTCTTCAAAGGATTGAAAGTAACAGTGCAAAAGAAACATACATAAATAACGGAAGAATCCCTTTATCTTGTTGTTCAAGCCTCGACATTGGTGAGAGGAGAAGTATTGACATAGACTTAACCTCCCAACTTCGAACCATACTCTCCCTACATCGAGATCGAGCTTGGGATGTTCTTTAGTCTAACCATCCAAGCTACCTGGTGGTTTGAGTGCCCCATTAGTTATACCTATATAACTGACATCTATGGACAAACAAGTGATCTCAAGATTGGTACATATGCTTATAACTACCTTGGCCAAGGATTTCAATTGGGTTCGTGAATCCGATAACCACCACTCAACTTGATAACAGATTTCATTATCGAGACATGCACGAGCTATTAATTATTTATTATTCCAATCTAATTTCATTATTTGTTTTTGCAGGTTTATTTCCACCTCTTCACCATTCAATGGCTTCTCTGCCAAGTGAATTCCTCGGTGTTTGCATGATTATGAACATTTTGATATTGTTTTACACCTCTTCACCAATTCTATGGCTTCTTTGCCATGTGAATTCCTCGGTGTCCACATGATTATGAGCATTCTGATGTTGTTTTACACCTCTTCACCAATTCCTTGGCATCTTGTCGATGAATTTCTCGGTGTTAAAAGTGTTCTGAATATGTTTGAAAAGTTTATTAAAGCATGTGCATTGATGTGGATTTATGTAATCAATCAAGTTTGATACAACTACCAAAGGAATTCATAAATGATATATACTACCAAAGGAATTCATAAATGATATATACTCAGGAATACTCGGTAAATGATCTCATATACACTTCATAATACAAACAGCTAGTATTATAAATTGATCTCTATTTAACATGTCTAGTTGACTGTGGATGGATACTCAAATCAGAGAGAACAGGATTTGGAAAACATATTTAATTTATTCTCAACCCTATCATTATGTACCGACTAAAGATAGATATTAAACTCAGTAAAATCTAATCATGATTTACATTGTTTTTATGGTATTCAATCTTGAAAATAGGAAGATCTGTGTTCAGTCGACTTATCTTTGAAAACAAAATAAAAGGAAATTAGGAGTCGTGACTTGTGATTGGATTGTATCTCCCTTGCTCTAGTCAGGTCTCTTGTCCACCCACTAATTTGAGACTAATTCCAGACTTCAGTCGTCGGCAATATTAAGAAGAAAATAGGGATTCAGGGTGTGAATGAGGAAGGGTATTCGACTGTGAATTCAATATGAAAGCACAACAGTATGGAGATAGGAGAGAATAGAAGATAGAATGAGGTATGCTCCATCTAATTCGATCGTGGCTTCTTAAAGACTTAGCCGAGACTCCTAGGCTTCTATCAATTTCCAAGATGACTATTCGAATACAACATGAATTCGATTTTGAAAAGAACTTAAGGGAAAAGAAATAAGGAGGAATTGAAGAGTTTAAACTTTATTTTATTATTATATGCTCTTATATACGTTAACGTAAATATATTGATGAGGTGACATCATTAGATTATATTATAATAGTTTATTGGTGCCATTTCATTTTTATATTTATGTGTTTGTATTTAAGTGTTTATTATAATGATAAAATAAGAAAATTTAATATTAAATCTCTAAAGGTATGAATTATATTTTAATTTAGATTATTTTATGTTTTTATTATATTGTTTTCCTAATAGCTCATGTGGTCCCATAATGTAACCTGTGGACAAGTCTTCGTATCCTTTCCAAGGGAGTCTTAGGTCGTACTTGCCAATCCTGATGACTGAACCAAATGACCATATCCCATTCTGATGATCTAGTTTCACAATGCTTCCCCTCTCTTCAGTCTTTTCCTGTAACCACCCAAGCAAAACATTCTCGCCAAAACATTAATTCAAAAATGTATTGATCATTAATTCAAATCAAACAACTGCTAATTATCTAATAACAGTTATAGGTTACTGGTTATTTCATCAACATCTATAATAACTAACTCATTTCACATGATCATGAAAAGAAATAATTCGTTAATAGTTGGTACTACGTATATAGATAAATAACTCATTTCACATGATCAAGAAGAGAAATAATCTGTTAACAGTTGATACAACGTTTATAAATAACTAATTCATTTCACATGATCAGGAAAATAAATAATTCATTAAACAAATAGTTATGATCAAATTAAAAAGTAGGGCAAAATTTGGGATGTAACATACTCTCCCCCTTTGATTTTTCATCGTCCTCGATGAACATACTAACAAAACTTAAGCAATACTTATTCGGTTTATACAGGAAGAAAAGAAATATTCAATTTTCAGTTTCGAAGAAAAGATGGGGGTATTTTTGGAAAATTTCATGATAATCCTCGCAAGTGGCATTATCCTCAGCATATTGGTCCCACTTGACCGTGCACTGAGTCACCTCCTGATTTCGTAAGTTGAACTTATGCACCTCGAGTATTCTGAGTGGTCTTACATCTACCACCCCTAGTTCTCGCACCTACAATAATTTCCAATCAATCATATGATCATGGTGGATAATGTACTTTTTAAGATATGACACATGGAATACGTCATGCATCCTGGCAAGCCCTGGTGGTAAAGCAATTATGTAAGCTACTAGGTTTACAACTTTTAGTATTTGAAAGGGCCCCACATATCTCTTGGCTAATTTAGCATTCTTACCAAACTTGATGGTACTCTTCTGAGGTTTAACTCTTAATAATACCTTCGTTTCTACTGAAAATTCTCTAGGTGTTCTTTTGGCATCAACATAACTTTTTTGTCCGTCGTTAGCTTCTTTTAACCTTCGATGAATTTGGATTACTTGCTCTTCCATTTCTTGAAGCATTTCAAGTCCAACAATGATTCTATCTTCCCACTGATTCCAACTTACTAGAGTTCTATAGTTACGACCATAAAAGGCCTCAAAGGGAGCCATTTTAATGGTGGATTGATAGGAGTTGTTATAAGAAAATTCTACCAAGGGTAGGTATGTTTGCCATTGGTACTGTTGGTCTGTACAGTATACTCTCGAGATCTTCTAATACCTGATTCACCCGTTTTGTTTGACCATCTATCTTAGAATGATAAGTTGAACTAATGTTTAATTTAGTACCCAAGGTTGAAAATAATGTTTGGCAGAATCTGGAAGTTATCCTAGCATCCCTATCTGAAATAATTTTCTCTGGAATTCCATGTAATCTGAAGATTTCTTTTATGAATTTATGGGCAATCTTTGGTAGTCCATCAGTTAAATTTCCTGGTATGAAATGAGCAACCTTTGTCAATCTATCAGCTATGACCAAAATGGTATTGTGTCGATTTCGTGTCATGGGTAATCCTTGTACAAAATCTATGGATATTACTTGTCGTTTCCACTCAGGTACCTCATTAGGGTTAGGCCTGTTGGGTATCGATTTTCTGCTTTTACTCTCTGGCATTCCAAACAACTAGCAAAAAGTTTTGTTATTTCCCTTTTCATTGCTTTCCAAAAATACAGGGGTTTTATATCAGATAACATTTTTGTTACTCCTAGGTGTCCTGAATATGGGATTGAATGGAATTTTTCTAAAATCAGTCTTCGAAGTTCAGGGTCGCTGTGTACATAGATCATGTTGTGATATCTTAGTAATCTATCCTCTTCTAAGCTAAACTCTCAATACTTGGGATCTTGTGGGTCCTTGATAAGAGCTAGGCTGATTTCTACATAAAACTCATCACATTCTAAGTGTTGCAAAATCTGATCCTTTAACTTGAAGTTTACAGTAGTTATTGCAGAGATGTGCCTTCTTCGGCTTAGGGCATCTGCCACTTTGTTTTCCTTACCTTTAATATAACTTATATCGAACTCGTAAACTGTTAAAAATTCTAGCCACCTCCTTTGCCTAGCATTTAGATTCGGTTGGGTGAAGATATATTTCAAACCATGATGATCGGATTTAAGTTCATAAGGTTTCTCGATTAAGTAATGTCTCCACATTTGCAAGGCATTCACAATAGCCGCTAATTCAAGATCATGGGGTGCTTTATTTTGTTCATAATTTTTCAGTTTTCTAGATTCATAAGCAATAACTTGTTCATCCTGCATTAACACACCTCCTAATCCTTCTCTGGATGCATCTGTTATAACTATGAATTGTTTTTTGTGGATCAGGTACTTTTAATATGGGTGTTGTAGTTAGTTTTTCTTTAAAAAACTCGAAGGTTGTTTGACATTTTTTTGTCCAGATAAATTTCTTCCCCTTCCTCTGAAGCGATGTGATTGGATAGGCTATCATTGAGAAATTTTTGACAAACTTTCTATAGAATCCTACTAATCTCATAAAGCTTCTAACCTTTGATACATTTCTAGGTATAGGCCATTCCTTAATTGCTTTTATTTTTGATGGATCTACAACTATGCCCTGAGCTGAAATAATGTGCCCTAAATACTAAATTTCCTTTTGATAAAAAGCACTTAGATAATTTCCTATACAATTTGTGTTCTCTTAATCTTTGCAAAACTATTTCTAAATGCCTTTGATGTTCTTCCTCATTCTTAGAATAGATTAAAATGTCATCTATAAAGACCAATACAAACTTATCTAGGCAGTCTTGAAATATGTTGTTCATTAAGTTCTTAAAAGTTGTTGGGGCATTGGTTAACCCGAATGGCAATACTGTAAACTCGTAATGTCCATACTTGGTTCTGAATGCAGTTTTATGTATATCTTCGTCCTTTATACGAAGCTGGTAGTATCTTGACCTCAAATCAATTTTTGAAAACATTGTCATGCCCTTCATTTGATCAAAGAGATCATCTATCCTAAGTAATGGGTACCGATTTTTTATGGTAACTTTATTGAGCATTCTATAATCTATGCATAATCTCATGGTTCCATCCTTCTTCCTCACAAACAATACTGGGGCTCCCCATGGTGAGACACTAGGTTAGATTAGTTAATTCTCTAACATATCCTGAAGTTGAATATGTAATTCCATTAATTCAGTAGTTGTCATCCTATATGGTGCCTGAGATAAAGGTTCTGCTCCTGGTATCAAATCTATGTTGAAATCAAATGCTCGGGAAGGGGGCAATCTAGGAAGTTCTTCAGGAAACACATCTTGATAATTCTTTAAATAGGGGTATTCTTCCTTGAAGGATTCTTTTAACTTTTCTCAAATTTCCCCGTCTTTATAAATATAGTCATCTCCATAAGTGGTGGTGTTAGATTCCCTTGTGTCCTCAATCATAACTGCAAAAATCTCACAACCCTTTCTTCCATATCTTTAAAGTTGCATTGTAGAAATTTGTTTTGATCTAATTTCATGTTTAATCCTTGTAATGCTTCTTGGTCTACCTCGATCATCCACACAGCTTACAGTTTTGACAAGACAATCTACCTTGGCCTTATGTTCACTGAGTAAATTGATTCCTATGATAATGTTGTATGACCCAAGAGGTGCTACAAGTTCAATTCTATTGAAAAATTCGAGAAGTCAACCTAAGCTTCAAATAGGCACTGTTCTACCTTAGCCCTTGACTAGTTTGCATACTCGACTGTCCATGGTTTTGCCATAAAGCTAGATCTTTTCGAAAACCTACTTAACAGTCTAGGTGATATAAAACATCTAGAAGCTCCAAGATTAATTAAAATGGACACAGGGTTTCCATAGATCTTACCTGGATTTTCAATGGGGCCTATCTGTTGTTATGTCTGCCTATTATCTAGGGCTGCATGAATCCTCTGCTGAAAGACTTGTTGCGGTAGAGGTGGTCATTGTGGCTGGTTAGCATTGGGTTTACTGGGGCACTTATTAGCATAATGATCTCCTCCACAGGTAAAACATCCTGCCAATGGTCCCTTCTTTTCATTATTCTTGTTATTCTTATTTGTATTGAAATTGCTTTTAACATCCTTAACTCCATTACCCTTGGACTCTGGTTTACTATACTTGTAGTCCTTAAATTGTCTTTTCTGGGGTCCAAAATCAACACCCTTTTAATTTTAGGTTGTTTTTCTCTTATTGTCTCAGATGGAGTCATCCTTCTTGATATTATGTTCTTGCCGAACAACCTTCTCTAGAGTTTCCTCCATGGTTCGGGCAGTGAGAACATCTACAGCTCCGCCTATTCTATTGTTTGAACTCATAATAAATTTCTTCACCTTAATATTGGTATCCTGCTGATATGGTGGTACATATTTTAACAGTCGAGTGAACTTCTCCGAGCACTTATGTACTGACATGTCCCCTTGCTTTAGGTTTTGAAAATCTAAAAGTTTCTAATCATAGAAGGTTTGAGGTAACCAATGATTTCTTGAAATGGTTACAATTTTTTCCCAAGTGATCTTAGTGGTTTTTATGTTCTGTTCAACTTTGGTGTTTCCCCACCAGGTTGTAGCTTCTCTAGTAAAATGATATATTCCCTAAACTGCTTTTGAGGTTTCAAAGAAATTCCTAATTTCAAAATACTATTCCATCTCAGTTAACCAAGCTTTTGCTTCCTCCTTGGACTCAGAATCAGAAAACTTGGGTGGTTTGATTTTCTTAATATTTGTTGATAGATTAGCCATTATTTCTTGTTTCTTTTGTTTTTCTGATTGTTTGGGTGAGGAGGTTTTCTTGTTATGCTTTGAGACTTCTATCTCTACTCTAGGAGGATGTAAGGATTGAGTCTCTTCACGGTTCTGCCCCATTTGGGTTGCCATTTCACTCATTTTCCGTTCCATGTTTTCCAACTTCAGCCGTGTTTCTTGTAAGATCTAAAGTAGCAAGTCATTAGAGGATTGAGTGTTTTCACGAATTATGCCTTGATTTGCAATGTTCTCGTTGTTGTTTATATTATGTTTATTGTTTTTACCTGTTAATTTACAAATTTGTGTCAATTAAGTAGGAAAAAGAAGAAATTTCACAAAAGAAAAAGTCTTGCAAAAACATGAATCACGTGAATCAATAACTTAATTAACTTAATACTTTGTTGTTTCACTTAGAACAACCTTATTTACAAAATTTCCTCTATTGAGGATGTTTACATCAAAATAACATTTAGTCTTTCTTTGCAACACTTAATTTTGGTTCAGACTCGTACATATCCCGCACCATCTAGGATCTATGGAACTATAAAAGAAGATTGCTCTGCCGAGCATTCCAATTTTGGATCAACTTGTTTCTATATGCTGCTTTGCGAGTAGGAGTCTACTCGACTGTTTCTTTCTTCATCCATTGTATTTCATGGTTCAAAGTTTCGTTGTCTCGGGGCGTAGAACAACAGGTATAGTCATATTTGGGCATGTTTTAATTAAATAAGGAAAGATGGGGTGTAAAATCTTCTTGCGGGGTGTTTTATGTACTTGCATCCTGTGCAATCAGTCCAGAACTTTTAGGTTTCATAGAAGGTAGGGTGTCCTAGGTTCAGAGTTGAACCCAACACTCTGATACCATATGTAACAAACTAATTTTCATAACCAATTTAAATCACCTAATAATCTAATTTAATAAGTAACTGATTCCATTTCATATGACAATGACTTCCATTAACTAACTATGATGAAAGTAACTATTTCTATTTTAACTATATTTCATGCTCAACTGATATAACGAGATCAAAAGAAGTAATTAAATAAATAAATACATTGCTAACATTTTAACCTTTTCTAATTGATAACATATTCAGCTGAAAACAAAGTAACAACTAACTTCTATAGATCAACTAATATATTCATTCAAATTATGCTATTAGAAAACTAATCTATCTATTATTCTTCTAAGGATTGAAAGTAACAGTGCAAAAGAAACATACATAAATAACGAAAGAATCCCTTTATCTTGTTGTTCAAGCCTCGACATTGGTGAGAGGAGAAGCATTGACATAGGCTTAACCTCCCAACCTTGGACCATACTTATCCCCACACATCTAACTGATTAGAACGGCCCGCCCTTCCTACCTCGAGATCGGGCTTGGGATGTTTTTTAGTCCAACCATCCAAGCTACCTGGTGGTTTGAGTGTCTCATTAGTTATACGTATATAACTGACATGTATGGACAAACAAGTGATCTCAATATTGACACATATGCCTATAACTACCTTGGCCAAGGAATTCAATTGGGTTCGTGAACTTGATCACCACCACTCGACTTGATAACATATTCCATTACTGGGACATGCATGAGCTTTTAATTATTTATTATTACAATCTGATTTCATTATTTGTTTTTGCAGGTTTATTTCCACCTCTTCACCATTCAATGGCTTCTCTGTCGGGTGAATTCCTTGGTGTCCGCATGATTATGAACATTCTGAGATTGTTTTACACCTCTTCACCAATTCTATGGCTTCTTTGTTGGGTGAATTCTCGATGTTTGCATGATTATGAGCATTTTGATGTTGTTTTACACCTCTTCACCAATTCCTTGGCATCTTGCTAGTGAATTCCTCGGTGTTAAGTGTTCTAAATATGTTTGGAAAATATATTAAAGCATGTGCATTGATGTGGATTTATGTAATCAATCAAGTTTGATACAACTACCAAATGAATTCATAAATGATATATACTCAGGAATACTCGGTGAATGATCTCATATACACTTCAGAATACAAACAACTAGTATTATAAATTGATCTCTATTTAACATGTTTAGTCGGCTGTGGATGGATACTCAAATCAGAGAGAAAAGGATTTGGAAAACATATTTAATTTATTCTCAACCCTATCATTATGTATCGACTGAAGATAGATATTAAACTCAGTAAAATCGAATCATAATTTACATTATTTCTATGGTATTCAATCTTAAAATAAGAAGATCTATGTTCAGTCGGCTTATCTTTGAAAAAAAAAAAAAAGGAAATCAGGAGTCATGACCTGTGATTGGATTGTATCTCCCTTGCTGTAGCCGAGTCTCTTGTCCACCCGCTAACTTGAGACTAATCCCAGACTTTAGTCTTCGGTAGTATTAAGAAGAAAATAGGAATTCAAGGTGTAAATGAGGAAGGGTATTTAGCTATGAATTCAATATGAAAGAGCAATAGTATGGAGATAGGAGAGAATGGAAGATAGGAGGAGGTATGCTCCACCTAATTTGATCATGGCTTCTTAAAGACTTAGCAGAGACTCCTCGACTTTTATCAGTTTCCAAGATGACTATTTAGATACAACATGAATTTTATTTTGAAAAGAATTAAATAGGGAAAAGAAATAAGAAGAAATTGAAGAGTTTAAATTTTATTTTATTATTATTATATGCAATTATATGCGTTCACATAAGTATATTGATAGGTGACATCATTAGATTATAGTATTATAATTTATTGGTGTCATTTCATTTTTATAATTATGTGTTCATATTTAAGTGTTTATTATAATGATAAAATAAGAAGATTTAATATTAAATCTCTAAAGGTATGAATTATATTTTAATTTAGATTATTTTATGTTTTTATTATATTGTTTTCCTAATAGCTCATGCGGTCCCATAATGTAACTTATGGACAAGTCTTTGTATTCTTTCCAAGGGAGTCTTATGTCATACCTGCCGATCCTGATGACTGAACCAAAAGACCATCTCATTCCGATGATCTCATTTTGCAATGCTTCCCCTCTCTTCAGTCTTCTTCTATAATCATCCAAGCAAAACATTCTCGCCGAAACATTAATTCAAAAATATATTGATCGTTAATTCAAATCAAACAACTGCTAATCATCTAATAACAATTATAGGTTACCAGTTATTTCATCAATGTCTATAATAACTAACTCATTACACATGATCATGAAAAGAAATAATTTGTTAACAGTTGGTACAATGTATATAGATAACTAACTTGTTTCACATGATCAAGGAGAAATAATTTGTTAATAGTTGATACAACGTTTATAAATAACTAATTCATTTCACATGATCAGGAAAATAAATAATTCATTAAACCAATAGTTATGATGAAATTAAATATTAGGGCAAAATTTGGGATGTAACACTTGTTCCTGCTGATGTTCTCTTGGGAATTTAAAAAAATTAGGGTTGACTTATTTTAAACTTTAAGCTGTGGATACAGGTCTTTGAATTCTTTACTTTAGTGTATATATTAGATATCTGATTTTATATACCTTGACAACAATTGATGGAAATATATACATGTGCAAATGGCAAAATCTTAACCCGCCTTGATACTTAAATGGCATTAATAACTTGTATGTGATACATCAAAAGATACATAACATAATCTACATACTAATCCAAATGTTGTTGGTATTAGTCTTTCAGTCCATGAAGTTAGTGTGTGCAAGCTTTTGATTTGAGCTTTTTATACTTTTTGAACAATCTATGTTTTTCATTTTTAATTTTATCAATATTTTTTGTTTAAGTTAGCAAGGTATATTTATCATTTCAGTTTAATCTTTTGTTAGTAAATATCGTATTTAGTTCTAAGCCAAATTAACTTTTGAATTTATATTGCAAACCTAAACTAGACGTGACTTTGATAATAAGTGGGCTCTTATGTGGTTGTGCTGGTTATAGTGTCGTGACATCAATCATCAATTCTTTTACCTTGCATTGGGATGACTATTAATATTTTGAGTTTTACCATCATGAGAAGCATATCTTTTGTGACTGATTAATTAATGGTCTAAATATGCTTGTTTTGTCATGAATGATTAATACTATAGTTGGAAAGCTTGCCACAACCAAAAACTTGTGATGGCCTATTTTTTTTGGAAAAGTTTGATCAAATTTTAGTAAAAAATTGGAAAAAAGAATGCAAAAGGCTAGAAGTAAAATAGTAAATAGCTTTTGTAAAACAAAAAGTAAATACAATCATATCTTCCTCTTCCCAACTCTAGTTAAAAATAAGAGAGAAGTAGAACTAGAGGGTCTAGTCTTAGAGCATGACCATGCCTTTTCACTCAGTGTCTTTGATAGTGTGTGGTGTGTCCTCCATCTTGGGTGACAATGTGCTTTTCATTTGACTTGTCCTCAATGCCATACAATGTGAAACCAAATCCATTCCCTTTCATAGGCTGCCCCTTCAAATCAGTGCAATTGTTTCTTCCTATGCCTTAGGCATAATCAAGGATTATAATGCACAAAGATGAGGTCATTGAGGCATTTTTCAGCTAACTTGTTCCTCTTCTTTATGTGGATGACTTGAAACAAGCTCCAATTGCGCTCACAATTGGATGGACTGCAAATTGACAAGATTTTAAGGTCAATTTTTTTTGAGATTTGTGGTATTTTCACCCCAACTTTGGTTTAGCTTTTATAAAATATAATATTAAAAAGTTAGGAAAGAGAAAAGTGAAAATGTATTTAATCATTTTTTATGAATTACTGTAGACTCCAAAATCCAAATGGCAAATGTTATTCTTGGGTTTGAGTAGCTCTTCTCCTCTTTACGAACTTTAAAGAGAATAGATTACACTTTGCTTCCTCCTAGTTTTAGAGTTCGTCCAAAACTAGGTCTCTCTCTTTAACCTCAAATATCAGTCCTTGAATATTTGTAGTGGGACCATCCATGATTGCTCCATTAGGATTTGAGTATAATCATCAAACCTAAAATAATGGTTGAGGAAGTATCTTGTGGCAAGAATGGTTTGGTGGAGTTGATTGTTTCAACTCTTATCAATAATTTCTTAAATGAGATCAAAGTTAAGTTTATCCCCCCTATAGTAATTTTTGATAGACTACTTGACTATATCCATGACCTCAAAAAGTTACCCCATTAGGGTTTGATCTCCATTTACCAAGCACAAAACGCTAATCAAGGGTTTAGATACCTATAGCTGCAAAATGTTGATGACAAAAAGATTAATTAATGAAGTTACACATCAATGATGAGAGAGTTTAATACAAATAATTAAAAAAACAAGTTTTGAAGTTACCTTCACAATCTCTACAATGTTTTGTGCGCAATGGTTGTCGAAGACTGCATCCGACAATGTCTCATTCAACCTTATTTGAATAGGGCGAGCCTAGCTATGCTTGCCTTGCAAACAATTCTTTCAAACAAATCAATACACTAATAATGTTCAACAACATCAAGAAAAGCATTGCAAACCTTATGACAATGGATCTCACCAAACTTTTCCTATGAGTGTACTCTTTCATCAAATGCATAACACAAGTGTGTGTGTGTACACTCACCTAAAAAAGGTTAAGGACGTGTTGCACAAGGTGTCCAAAAAAGAGTAGGGTGCCTTTCTTGGAGGATTTTACCTACTATCACATATGTTGTATAATCCATAATTATTTGTACCACATTCTCTGTTCACACCTCCATGTCAATGCTCTCCAACATTAATGTCAATGTTTTTGCATTTTTCACCATATTGGAGGCATTCATCAATTTCTAGAACACCACTTTATCCTTCAAAGCAACCAAATTTTTTATTAATAGTGTATTTTTGCTGTCTCCATCCACATAGAAAAATGATGCAACCATATCTTTATTTTTTTTGGTCCCCCACCACTTATTTTGCCCTATCTACTGCATTTGTGACCAACTTACAAGAACAAAGTGAAATTAGGTCTTAGTACATAATGTTGATTTAAGAAACAAGATAAACAATTACAATTTACAAATGAAATTAGTTGGAGTATTTACAAAACTCTCACCCAAATGCTTGCACAAAGGGACTATGGACAATGTTCTTGAAACTGTCATTGTGGTGACCAAATTTAGCCTCTTGGAACTCTGTGCAATGTTTAATGGGATGTCTCTGAAGTGCTAAAAATTAACACATGCGATATTTGATTTTCCATGTGCCTCTCTATTCAATTCAATGGCTTCTAATGATGATTGTGCTATAGGGATATGACACTCGTCTAGAGGAAGAAGTGGCTGAGGGAGTGTTAAGTTTGTTGATACATGGGCCACAATGAGAGCCCACTATACTCTCAAGTACTTTCTTCTTTAATGTCATTTGAAGCACCTTGAGATTTAGCTATGGTTGTCATCATAGCTAGTTTTGCCCTCTCCTTTTGCATTTTTTCTCTTCCCTATTTGCAAGTATGACACTAAAATATCTTATGATTTCTTTTGTGATTTTACAATATCTACTAACATCATGTTTGTCAATTCCTAAAACAAGTAGGCACTTTGATTAATCAAGCTTAACTAAATTAAGTAAGCTTAGTATGGGTGAATGGGTTGAGTTGAGTCTAAACGTTGGGTGTTAGTTTGGTTAAGGGTTAGGTTAGGGTTAGGATTGATTAAAGAGGAATTATTCAATCAAAAAGAGATTTTAGGAATCAAATTAAATAGGCTTGTGCAATTATTTTAATCTAATAGAGGGATAGGGATTTAATTAACAATTAAACTATGGGTTGTCATATTGGTAATTAATTAGACTACAATTAATTAATTGAATTAATTAGTTAGGGGGATAATATACATTAATTAAACATGTAATACTTAAGCAAGAATGCCTTAGATGAGAACTAAATAGTATTACCTGATTGTGTAATAAGATTTAGATGTTTACATCTTCAAGCACAAAACTTCGATAACATGAAAAAAAGATGAGAAAGAAGTATCAATTGTTTTTCAATGTAAAAGATCAATATGCATCTCTCTAAAGATGAAGGAACTCCTTGTATGCATTACAAGAAAAGTAAGCTCCAACTATTGTGTTGTGGGTAAATGAAAAATAGAGATAAAATTAGGTATTTGCTTTATTATTTCATTCTTATTTGTATTAAAGCTATTTTCTTATTCTCAATCCATTCATAAAGAAGAAGAAAAAGTGCTTAAAAATATATACTAAGATTTATAGAGAAATCTTGAGTTGATCAGGAACTTCCCAGAGCTATCTAAAGCAAAGATATTCATAAAAATGCTAACTCAAGAGCTACTCAGATTGTTAGAAGCCAGTTGAAGAGGTGCTAAAAAGGTGAATTTAATAAATCTAAAGACTCAATGTGAGTTGCAAAGGGGCTTACAACATTTAAATGTGGGGGAGACGATGGGACCATATTTGATCTCACAATTAATCAAGTGAAATCATACATTTCTTCTTAATAAATTGATGTTAAAGTGGATTTGAGGAATATTGTAAAGCTCATTGGTTGTTTTAAGGTAGAATATAAAGTAAATATTTGATTTTTTTAAAATAAATAAATGTAACTCTAATTACTTATATAATGTCTCTATGAGTGTGCAAGATACTACAATGTGGCTAAATGAGTAATTAATTAACTCATGACAAAACAAAGATTTTAAAAGCAGTTTTTGCAAAGAGTTCCTGACATCAACAATAGAGAATTCTAGACACCTCGACTTTGAAGATATCCTGAGAAGAGAGAGAAGAATCTTTCATACAACCAACACATTCTAACATTGATTCATAATCATGTGAAACATCAATTATTTTTAAGTCAGTGGATAGAATATTTGTTTTGTGCAAGTTGAAGGTGTGCAATACATTGTGCTATCTTTCTCCAACAAAAATAATTCAAATTAGAAAAATATTTGATTGTTGTAGCATTATTTTAATTTGATATTTATGATCAAGATCAATGACTTGGTCAAATTTATTTATGATAAATTCCATCATTCACGTTGAGAACTTGAAGATTTCCAAAATTTAAGTGCCTAGAAATAGTGAAAAAGGAAATCCTACTAAAATAGTTACATCTCACTCATTTCTTAACAAGATTGAGAAATTCAATATGTTATGGAATCTAGACATGAAAATGTACAAATAGGCCTTCAATTATTTTGTGTGATTCCCAATATAAAATTTATAGTTCATTATTAAAGATGATTCATTTAGAATTGGAGCAATAAAGGAAAACATTTTTAGTTAAAAACCTACTCTTCATAAAATGACAATATCTATGATTCTTAATATAATTGAGAAATAAAAATTGATATGGATAAAAATGGCTAAAAAAAACTTTAAGGGTTTGTCATTAATCACAAAAATGAAGGATAAGTAAACAAGTGGAATTGATTGAAATTGAAGTGGTATAATCATGGATAAAAAAATACATTTCTCTTTGAGTTTTGTAATTAGTCCCTTGAAAATAGGAACTTGGATCCACATTGTTAGTAGTTTAGCTTAGTAGATATAGAATATGTATTCAATAAATGCTTTGAAATACTTTGAGGAAATGAGGGATTAAAAAGGCTTGTTTTGGCCTGAGGAAATAGGATATATTTTAGTTTCAATTCCAACAATGTAATTTCCAATTTCTTTGAGTAAATTCAAATCAATCAAGCATTTCATTTCCATTAAGTGTAATTTAATTTAGCCTTTTTGATTATTGTAATGTCAATTCCAACAAGTGTGAGTAGATTAGAAATTTTCTTTCATGCAAATGTAAATAGATTGTCAAGCAAGTTTTCTCAGTTCTTCTTTGCATAGATCCATGGACATTGCCTTGGATTGATAAATTAAATGACAAGGATTAAAAAAAACTCATTACAAGGGTTAGAGTTAAATTTTAAAAAATAAAACAATTACATTTTAGGTTATGATTTAATTAGGGTTCAACTTAGTTTAAGGTAGGGATAGAGTTCAATTATGACTACAAGGTTTAGGGTTAGTACTAAGGTTATGCTAGAATTGTGATTCAACTAAAGTTTATTTGATAAATATTTAAGTTAGGTGAGGTTTTCGAGTTAGAGTTAAATTATGAGGAGGGGTCAAGTGTGGCTAACGTTAGAGAAGTAGAATTATAATTACATATAAGAGTTAGAGTAAATAATTAATTAATTATTAATTATTTATTCTATTACTTAAGCTTACTTAGGTTAATGCATTTATTTAATATTTAGTAGCTAATAGTTGTAGTGATGAGTTGTTGACAATACAAGAGTTTGTTACCTTCTAGCATGTTCCACTTTTTTGTGGAAGAGTGCTTAGTTGTCAATCTTATCTTCTACCTCTTTCTAGCTTGTTCTACAAGCTTCGTTGAGGCTTTTCTTCAATTGGGAGGAAGAACATTTTATTAGTATTTGGAGAAAAAGGAGAAAGAGGGTTTGACATAACGAGTCTGATATTTTTTGGGCTTTTTTCTTTATTTTTTGGAGGTGCAATGGCGGCAATTCAGAAAAATAACTACAGAGGTGATTTTCAAACATCGATATCTTCCTCATACAGACTCATTTTTTTGAGCTATTTCTTTTTGTCTTAGAGTAAGATTTCGTGATCTACACATTGGTGTAGGTGGTTTGAGATCTCTGTTCCCGAATTTTTCTGCAACTCACAATTCTCGATTTTTGCCACTTCAAATGCTTAGTACGAGCTCATCTAGACACATAATCAGGTTCTATTTTTTTTTTAAAGTGTATTTTTTTGTCGACTTTCCAAATCTACAATTAGTTTATAAGTTCTGTAGACAGAAATACTACTTTTAGAAATAGGCCCTAAATTGGCTATTGTAATCGCACTAAGTAAAGATTACCCAATTTATACATTGTGGGGGGGAGTATTTTATTTTCTGTAATTTACTTCAGAATAAGACCCTTCTACTTTCGTCTTGTTCTCTCTCAATGGCAGATCCATCTGTGACATGTCTCACACCACACAACTATCACACCTGGAAGGCACAAATGACTAGGCTTCTCATGTCAAGGGGCTTATGGTCATGTTTGGATGAGAATCAACCTGTTTTTACATGCCCTTTTGAGGTTCTTCAGCACAAGAATAAAATGGATGAGGCCATGGGATTGATTGCACTAAATATTTCAGACACTCTACTATTTCACTTGGATGGTTTGACCACTCCACGGGATTATTGGCTCAAATTCCAGACTTTTTTTGGCACAGTGAATGAGTTCCGGGCACTTCAGCTTGATGCAAAGTTGACTTCTTTGACACCTGACAGCTTTCCCACCATTGAGGACTTCTTGATGAAATTCAAATCTTAGCGTACACTTTTGCAGGGAAGTGGGAAATCTAAGACAGGTGATGAGTGTATCTTTTTGATACTCTCAAAGTTGAGGGGACAGTATCAGATCTTCTCTTCTACTTTCTACTCCACTATGGATGCCTTGGGTGATAGACAAAGGATGTCTTCATTGAAGATATTTTGTGATCAGTTAACTCCTGAATAGTCCAAGATCAATCAGATGGATTCACTTTTAGGTTCACAGTCGCAGGCATTGCTTGTCAAGAATACACAAGAGCAAAAGTCGAAGTGAATATCAGATCCCTCTTCTACTGGTTCATCATCTTCTAAGAAGAAGGAGAAAAAGAAGACTGAGACTCCTACCTGTTCCTATTGTTAGAAAGGATCTCATGATGAGGCACATTATTTTTAGAAGAGATTTGATGGCTATGAGAAACAAATTGCAGATTTGCAAGCTCTTCAGAAGAAGGACGTTGTTTCTTCTCCATCCTCTTCTACCTCATAGGGGTCTGCCTTTCATTCTTCTTCAACATATTTTCCGTCTACATCAGATCTTGGAAAGGGTCATGCATTACAGGCTTCCATTGCATCTCCTTCACAGGTTCCTTGGATACTAGATTCAAGTGCTTCTCACCATATGACATCTTCTCAAGGTGTCTTCTCTACTCTTGAGACTTCTCCTATTCCTCATATTCTGATGGGGAATAACACTACCCTACTAGTCTGTGGGAAAGGTTTAGTTTGCATCCAGGATGGTATATTCAATGATGTATTGTATGTTCCATCTTTGCCTGCCAACCTTCTCTCGATTTCTCAGATTACACATAGCAGATCAGGGAAGACAGTTGTGTTCACTGCTGATTCAGTTTTCATTCAAGATTGTGCCACAAGAGGCCTTATAGCTACAAGGATAGTTGATTCTTCCACTTGTCTCTTTACCTTCTTGCACTTTTGCCCACCCTCTCCATTTTTAGAGCACACCTCTTCTCTTTTGTAGGAGCATCATGTGGTGCAGTCCAGATACTTGAACCTTTGTATTGTTCCTGAGATCCCTATTTTGACTGCCACACCACATCTAGTTGAGGGATTTTCTCCTCTATAAGATTGTTCTTTCGGTCTACCTGATCCTCCAACTTCATTCATTGAAACTGTAGGAGCACTTGTTGCAGATACTACAATGGACATTGATGACAGTGCCATCCCACCTGCCTTGGGGATTCCTTTTCCAAATCCTCATATTTTTTCCTTTGGGCATTAGCTAGGCCTTACTGTTTCCCCCCTCATTCAGGGGTTCCCTTGTTATGTGCCCTTGTTCCTTCCACATTGGAGTTTCATTAGTTCGATCATTTCTACAGGAGCTCCATCATTCTGGGGGGGCTTTGGTGTCTATTCTCATGGGGATGCTGGTTGTACTTATGGTTTTAAGAGAGTCTCTTGAGCTATTTCTGGTGGAAGTTGTCCTTGGGGGGTCCTATTGAGGCCTTCCTTCCTTCCTTCCTTCATTTTTTTAGCATGTTTGTACTTACCTCTTTTTGGGGGAGGGTTTTTCCCATGAAGAGGTTGCATCTCTTTGCATTGTACATGGGTACCTAAAATGGCCTCATTGCCATGACCCAGTTTGCATTTTATCTTAGTTTTGTGAGCTTAAGGCATTCCTCTAAGTTACTCTTAAAGGGGGGTGTTAGAGTAAATAATCAATTATTTATTCTATTACTTAAGCTTACTTAAGTTAATGCATTTATTTAATATTTAGTAGTTAATAGTTGTAGTGATGAGTTGTTGACAACAACACGGGAGTTTTTTCCCTTCTAGCACGTTCCACCTTTTTGTGGAAGAGTGCTTAGTTGTCAACCTTATCTTCTACCTCTTTCCAGCTTGTTCTACAAGCTTCCTTGAGGCCTTTATATTTGGTCTCTCTCTCATTGTAAAATCACCCATTCACATAGCAATTTCATTTTCTCTATTGTGAAATATTTTCTCTTCCATTGTTTCCTCCAAGCTCTTCCTCCTCCTTAGATTTCTCTTCGGCAAGCTATTTGCATGTAGGTGATCTTGGTGACTACGGAGCTAGATTTCATCAACTCCTACAATAATGATTATATTTTAGGGTTAAATTAGGGATTATATTTTAGGTGAGAGTTTTATTAGAGTTATGCTTAAAGATATTGATCAATCAAAGTTCTACTCAGAATAAAGTTTAGTTTTTTAGTAAATGCTTAATATGGACTAGAATAAGTTGAAAACTAAGATCTACATACAAATGGAACTTTAATTTTTTTTCTATTTTTCATGCATCTAAATTCTATTTAAAAAAATACGTTTTGAATGTTAATTATTAAATTTTCAAATGATCAACTCTAATCTAATATTAGCCCTAAATCTATCTTTATCCCTAAACCTAATCCTATAATCAAGTCCATCTCTATCACTAAACTTAATCATATATTCAACCCTAAATTATTAATATTTTCATTATATTTTAATCCATTTTGATTGATTTTATTATAAGCCTTAAATCTAATCATAACTTAAAAATGAAACCCTAACAATAACATTAACCAGAATTTAAATCTAAACCCTAAACATAATCTTATTCCATAATACTAAATCAAAATCCTAACACTAACCCTAATCAAAAGTCTAACTCTAATTTTAATAATAACCATGAACTCTAACTCTAACAATAATCCTAATGAAAATCCCTAAACCCTAATCTTAATTATAACCCTTAATCCTACCCCTATTAAAAATACTAATTCTATCCAATATACTGACCATGTTCATAATTTAAAATCTCCAACCCTTAACCCTAAACCATATCCTAATAATAACACCAACCATGATGTAGACCCTAACCTCAAACATAATCCTGACTACAATCCTACTCTTGGACCTCAAACCCTAATCCTAACACTAACATGGATCCTAACCCTCACCAAAAAAAAACCTCTAACCATAATGTAAATCCTAACTTTAATAATAATTTGTATTCTAGACCATAAACCCTAACCTTAAAGTAACTCTTTAAATCTTGAATCTAATAAAAAAAACCTAACACTAACCATGATGTAAACTCCTCTCCTAATAATTATTCCCATCATATTCTTAAGCCTAATCATAATTATAATCTAGATCATAATACTGATCCTATTTTAAACTTTCATCCTGATAATAACCTTAACTACAATCATAACCATAAAGTCTAACCCTAATCAATTATCTAAGAATAACCATAATACTAAACATTATGTAAACCCCTTTCCTAAAAATAGTCCTTAGCATAATATCAACCCTAACTCTAATCCTAAGCCTAATCATAAATTCTAAGCCTAATTATAATTCTAAACCCTAATCATAACCCTAAACCCTAATCTTGATCCTAACCCTAACTCCTATTCTCAACCCAAATATTAAATCCTAACCCTATCCATAATCCTTCTCCTAACCTTACCACTTTAACCTTACCCTTACCAAAGCCCTAATCCTAATTACGTTTCTATACATAATTTAAATTGTAAATCTAGCCATAATCCTAGTATGAAACCCTAAACCATAATCCTAACCTCAAACTCTAAATCCAATAATAATAGAAATTATGATATAAACACTAACCATAATTATAATCCTAATAATAGATGTAGTATGAAACCCTCGTCAAAGCCTAACCTAATAAAACGCCCATCTCTAATCATAATTTAAAACTTAACCTTGAGGATAATTGACAATCTTACACCTTAAACCCTCACCCTAATTATAATTTTTACCATGATGTAAACATTTCAACCATAATCATATTTTTAACCCTAATCCAACCCTATCCCTAACCCTAGTCATAATATTAATCATGATGTAAATCCTAACTATAATCCTAATGCTAAAACCTAAATCCTTATCCTAACCCTAGCCTCAAACCATAACGTTAACTAAAATTTCAACCATAATATTGTAATGTGGGAAATATGGTACATCAAACATGTATATTTATTATCCTACCTCTTGCATACATTAGGAAAGGAAAAAGAGGAACTTTCAAACTTATAACCCACAAAAGAATTCCAAATAAGATTAAAGTACAACTCAAATGGATCAAAGGGGGGTGCCAATACTAGATCCAAGGCTCTCCTCAAAGGTATACTCAAAATGTCCCTTTCTTTCCCTTTTTGTTGTGTTTTATATTGTGCGTTAGTTGTTTATATGAAGAAGATTGACTAATTAAGATGCAAATAAATACATAAGCATAAATGATAATTAAACACATGAAATGATTACATATGAAACATGTAAATAAGTACTACAAATTGATGAAGAGAGAAATGTACTCACCTTAGGGGCTAAGGATTGATATTACTTTAGATATGAAAAATTGCTATCAAGCCACAACATAAACTTGAACCAAGTTGGATATGAGCACTCAAGACTTGAAACTGCAAGCCCTAAAATTCTATAGGCCATAGGTCAAGGCCAAATTGGAGGGTCAAGGATGAACTGGGAAGGTTCAAGGACAAGGTTCACTTGGACCTAAACTACATGGATTTTCTATAATCCTGAAGTCTAATAAAAAGTAAAACCCTAATTTTGTTAATTCAAATCTACAAATTCAAAAAACTGCGAATCTATACATGTAAACAAGAAAAAGGAAATGTTGGGAGGGAGTGGCTTGCCTTGGTCAAGACTTAAATTGGGAATCGATGTTGAAGTGAGAAAACATGTAAAAGTAATGTAAATATAAATATTCACCTTACTTACAAATCTGTATGGAAGGATTCAAACTTATTTTCCAAAAAGATGTATAATTGCTTGTATATAGATGTATGGTGTTGAATGATAATGTAGGATGTAGGATGCCTCCATAAATGCAATATATGCACATGTGTCAAATCATAGAAACATGGACGTAAGTATGTTCTTCGATGTTTGAAGGACTAATGCCTAAGTGAATATGGAATGGTGATGATGGTCTTCTTCCTTGATGACCAATTGTACAATCTCCAATGAAGAAAGAAGCTAGATATTGTGAAGGAAATGCATGAATAATGAGGGCCTCTAATGAATCCTTGCTTTCTAAACTTGAACTCCTTGAATGCACCTTGAAAGATAGCTTGCATAAATAGGTTTTTTGTAAATGAATAATGGACAAATAAATTACATGTGTAAGTAATATTCCTAAATGAAGTGAGAAAACACCCTTTTATATTGATTTATTGATCAAATTCGAAAAGGGGGTCGACTTTATTCATGCAAGAAGGAATGGAAAACCCTGAGGAAATCCCAAAGTCTTCAAAAAAATCTCATTGGGTAGAGGCTAACCTTGACCTCTACTCTAGGGTAAGGGTTGATATTGACCTCTTCCCTTAGTTAAGGTTCGATCTCAACCTATACCCAAGAGGTTTATCACCTCAAAATGCTCTCTAGGCTCTTGGGGATAGAGAAAGAGTGGTTGGAAATGGAGAAAAAATCTAGAAAATACAACATTATGAGCATAAATGCATCCACATTCTAGGAGATTGCCAAAAAGAGGGCTAAAGGATCTTACAAAGAAAGTACCCTTTTTAAGATGGTACATATATAAATCTTAAGTATAATGATATCCATAATATTAATCTTAAACCCTAAATTGTATCCTAATTGTAAACCCTAATCATCATGATAATATTAATGATGATGTAAATCATAACTTAGACATCTCAATTGTAACTTAGACCATATTCCTAAATGCAACTCTAATTGCAACTCCTAAACCCTATTGTAACCTAAACCCTAACTCAAGCCACAATACTATATTTGGCAAAAACCTTAAACCCAACATTAAAAATAATCATAATCCTAAACCATATGGCCTAATCCTAATTATAGCCTTAAATCCTAAGCCTAATCAAATCCCAACACCAACCATCTCATGGATAGTCAAAATCTATTAGCATTAACCAATCATATTTCTAACCACAATTTAAACCCTTGCCCTAAGAATAATCCTAATAATAACCATAAAGTATAACCTTACCAAAAATCTAACTCTCAATCATAATCCTAATTCAATATACTTATATATTAATTGTTAGAGTAATAAAGTAATTTCTTATTAATTAAATCATATTGATTTAATTATTAAGTCACTTATTATCTCTAGTTTACTCAAGCTAAATTTTTGGCATATAATAATTAATTCTTTTATTAATTATTATCATGTAACCTAGGTTTTCACTTTTAGGGTTTTGATCTTCTTTATAATGATTGATCTCTTTGTAATAATTGATTCATTCAATAGAATTTGCAATTCTTTTTTTCACATCAAGAATGTTTCATCTTCTATGGATTTGTGAATTCCATCCTCCATAGCTTTTGATTCTCTCTTTTTGTGATAGGTTTTTGCATGTAGGTGATTCTTGGGAGCTGTGGTGTTGATTTTTCATCAACTTCAACATGGTATTAGAGCTCTAGATCTTGATTCCCTGGTTTTGTTCTTCAGATTTTTGGCATTGGTTGTCAGATCTGAGCTTTCAGAGGTATCTTATGTTAGATCTTGGGGGGCCTATTTTTCAGAGCACTTAAAATTTGAGGGAGAATTTCTTTTTCAAAATTTCTTTATTAAAAAGAAATGCCTTTTAATAAATTTTAGAAGAGTTTTTTTTTTTTTTTTCAAAAGTGCATGCGCCTTTTTTTGATAAAAAATAGAGGCAAAAAATTTATTGCATGGAGGTGTCTTTTCTCATCATCCACTACACGCAACCCATTCAAAGAGCGACCCTAATAGGTTTGAGTGCACTCTCCAATGTGCCTTGGACTCTGTTATCCAAGTGGGCAACATTTTTATGTGGGATTTGTTCACTGCAGGATTTGGTTAGCCCATGCAATCAATGCATTTTTTGGGGGATCTACACCATCTGTACTAGTCCCAAGTGCTCCATCAACATTTTTTTTGGATCTCATGCCCTTCTTTGGGCCCCTCCCTACTCGAACTGTCGACCTCCATGTATTTCATGTCATGAACAACATGAGACCTCTTTTTTTTGGAGGCTTGAAGCACTTTTTGTCTTTGGCGAGACCTTTTCTTTTCAGAGGCAGTTATTGGCCCACACATTTTTGTGACTCCCATGAATTTCCCTTGGGTGCCACCCATCATTGATCACACTACTACAAAATTTGTAGGCAGGGGATTTTGATTTTGTGTGTCAATCATGCCTCAGATCTTGTGTGCTAACTGAGACATCAACATATGCACATTGAGTTTCGCTTTTTTTTGGCAGAAGGGCACTTTTTTGGCTGTTGCACCTTCTTTTTTAGTGTGACACATGCCTTATTTTTTGAGATTCACATGGAATTGGATCTTCTTTTGTGGTTCACAATCCTTTTTTAACTGGTCAAGATTTTATGTGGTTAGTCCTCGCACCAAGGACTTTTTTGGCCCCCTTGATTACAAAGCTAGGTTCAATGCACATTTTTTGGTGTTGACTGTGATTAAAGTGTGCTTGTTTGGTGGTTTTATCAATAGAGGCCCCACACTTTTGTGCTCAAGCGTAGACTAGTGAATCAAGGCCCCATAAAATTCCATGTTCAACCATACACGCTTTATTTTGGCATCACCTTTTTTGGGTGTTGACAACATTTTTTTCATCATTCCTATGCATGTTGATTTGGGGACTCTCCACTTTTTGGTAGATTTTTAATGGCAGTGTGGAGCAAAAACACATGGGAATTTTTTTTCACCATTGAACTTTTCTGGCACCGACCCTTTGATCCAATGATAGGTATTTTTTTGTCATCCCATTTTTCTTTTCAACGATTGGATTTTTTTTGGTAGGGGTAAATTTTCAAGCATTTTTTTTGCCTCGACAACCATTTGACTGTCAAATTTGTGCTTATCACTCACTGACATCAACACTCCTGTCACCCCTTCTAGCTTTGCTTGGATCTATCTTAGGCATACAAACTCTGTTTTCCACAAATGAGATATTTTTAGAAAGCTAGTTCCAAGCTCATCACAGTGGTGCAAGTAATTTTCAGTTTTATGTTTTTTATATGGCTTTTTTGCTGTCAAAGCTAGGGATTCTATTTTGCACTCTAGGAGACATATCTTGAGCATTTGATCTCTGGTCTGGGAATTCTTTATATCATTTGAAAGGTCTTTTAGAACTCTTTCTAGTAATGTTGGTTGTTTTTCTAGATCCTGCTCCAAGTACATTTTATTCAATTTTTTTTGCATTTTTGCATTCTGGTGGATAGCTTGGTTGTTTCAGGTCTAGGGATCAATTTTTTTACTTTAGATGATACCTCATGGGTTGTATTACTTTTGTATCAGCCTTATGTCTCTTTAGGTCTATTTAGACATCATTTGTATGCATTCTTCTAAACACACTAAGATAAAGTACCATATTGCATATGTATTTTTATTTTAGTTGTTTTGTCTTGTTTTTCCTTCCAATTCAAGCAGTGTCATTTGAGGACACTCATATAAATTATTGTATTCTTGGGATTGATTATATCTTGTGCCTTATTGTATATGCACTATTCTGATTAAAGTGTGGTAGGGTTTCAATGTTTTGCCTTTATTTTTCATCTTTCTTTGTCTAATGAGTTTCCCTTCTATGACATTAGCCTTATGACATGTCTAAGATTGATCACATCAGTACACACATCTTGATCATGGTTCCTTGACATGAAATTATTTTGGCTCACTTTTCTAGTTTCCTATCACCTCACCCTTGTCTGCATTAGGGAGGGTTCTTCTATTTGTAATTATGCTTCCTTGGTTTGATGTAGTGAGCTATGCATTCAATATTTGTTCATATGTACTAGGCATATGCAATGGCAGGGTACTGTAATCACCTAAAAATAGTCATCTAGACTACTAGCCCCTCTTCTCAGCATTTTGGCTAAATTAATTAATCATTTACTTAGACCAAATTGCTAATAATCAATTAATTTGATTATAAACTATAGTTTGACTATGCCATGCTAAGTTCATTATTTGATTAAAAGAACATGTCCCCTTTTAATTAAATAAAAGACCCCATTCTTCTAGAACCCACTTAAAGTGCACACATAAAGTCCTCTGATTTTTAAATTAAAAGAAAAAGGCTTTGTGACTTTTGTCTTATATGACAAGTCAACTTATATTCTATTGGTTGACTTGTGTGTGCACATGGATCACTCCTCTTTTAAAATTCCATCATTGTTCATCCACCATCTTCATCTTGATCTCTACTATCCGTACAACTTTAAAAGGGAGAGAGCTTTCCCCCTCAAAAGGATCCACACTCTTGAGTATTGTTAAGTTGCAGGTTTACTATTCAAATTCTTGAGAGTTCTTAGTGGAGAACTTCTATTTCTTGTCTACATTCTCTTATCCATGGCATTGTTGGCATATAGAATTTTAGCATAGTTGCCTGTTAGTAGTTTCTTTACAATAGCTTAGCTCACATAGTAATTAGTTGGATTTGTAACACTTGCATATTGCTTAGAATAACTGCACTTTGCATTCTCATTTCTAGCTTAGCTTCCATATTGCATTGCATCATTGAAGAGCTCCTTGTGGACATTTGCACTCTTGCATCTTGTCTTTGGAACCTCCCATTGCATGGTTTACTAGCAAGAAGAGTATTCTTAAGGCTCATCTAAGAGCTAGTGTACTTGAAACAAACTCTCTTGCACTCTGTGGATAGGGAGCTCCAAGCCAGCATCCAAGCATTCTGAATTCAATGGAATCCCTTGAATAGAAGGGTTTGGAGAGGGATACTTTCTTAGTGTACATTTTTGGTGCCCACCATGGGGCAGAACATCAAGTTTTGTCCTCTACTTTACTGTTTTCATTTGCATTTTCGCTTACTATCTATAGTTTTTTTCTTTTTTCAGTTGCAGTTTTTGGATGACATTTTTCCAGTTTTGTACAGCAGTTTTCATAATTGTTGGGCGATACTTTTTTGGAAATAGTGTCGCATGACTATATTGTACTCTATCACCCCAGTATAGAAAATTCTATCATCTGGCTTAGGAAGAAATATTGCACAGGAAGGCTCTGTCGCACACTCATATTGAGAAGTATCCTACAACAATCTTCTAGTAGAAACTATCGCCAGACTTGAATTTTTTTGTTTTTTAAGGTGATTTTGTCAAATTTTCACTAGTTTCTTGATGCTTACTAGATTTTACAGGTTCTCAATTGTTTTACAGAGGTTCTTGTTTATAGATTACGTATTATTTTTGAAGCTAACTTGTGGGGCGAATGGTTGTGATTGTAGGGTGTTGTCTTGAAGCATTAACATTGCCTAAATTGCTTAAAAGAATGAATGTCAAAGCTTCAGATGCACAAGGGCTACTAACTCTTGTTTGCAGGGCTGCCTGATGCATAAAAACCCAACTTGCTTGCTTTTTTTATTTCATGTGCAACATCTAATAGTTGTTCATTTTTTTAGGCACATTAAACTTGTAATTGGGATTCCTTAGTTATAGGAGAGTATGCTCTTCACCCTTGCAGTGAATCAAAAATCTTGACCCACCTTTGGATTTCAAAAGCAAGTGGATAATTGGATCTTCTTGGCATGTTTGGGGGAAGCAATCGAGGTAGGAGATTATGCTCTTCACCCTTGAGGTGAATCAAAAATCTTGAACTTTGAGAGTATATCCATTTTTTAGTAGTTAGGATTCTTTAGAGGGCTTGATCTTAGACAACCTGAGGGGAATGACCCAAGAGGGGACAAGCAGATTACCTAGCTCTTCCAACCCACTATAAACTCAAGGCTATCAAAGACATAAAACTTTGGTAGAAATAGTGTTTGTCTTAGCTTAGTGTGATCGCTTATGAGATTTCGACCATAAAGAGATCACTAGGCAATAATACTCAAGGTTCTCTTGTGACCATGAGGTCTATTACCCACCACAAGGTCGGATGTCCCTTAATTGGGTGCAGGAGGAACATTACAAATAAAAGCCCTTTCTAAACACCCTAGGTTAGTATCTACCCTATTTTTCGCTCAACTTCTTGGTGCAAGGATTGATCCTAGTGGACTACCTGGATCACCCCAGGATTTATACCCACCATATGTGTTCCCTTGGTTGTGCTTATGGAACTTCCATGGCAAAGCCAATATCTCTTATGGGTAACCACTTGGTGTGAGGCGAAGGAGCATCAAGCGTGGGCCAAGTTGTTGAGTAATGAACTATGACTCTAAGGTAGATTTCTTGGCTATTGTTTTCAAATGTGTTGACCAATGTTAATGTTCTTAGAAATCAAACATCTCGGTAATATTGGTAGAAAGGTTGGTCTAATATCACAAATGCATGTTGCCAAGGTTGTTTTTACCCTTGTTCAACTATTTGAGACATGTTAAAATCCCTACTATTTGCAAACCTTGTTGATAATTGATACGAACTGAAATCTCACACTATCTGATCCAAAAAATTACCTGATTGTCAAACTGAAACACAATTTTGGAGTCAAAATTGGTCCTTTTTGCACAAAAATTGGCACTTTATTGCCTATTCTCTAGAGAAATATCGTGCAACAGTCTTTTTGCAAACTTGTGTTGCTCGTTTGTTGTAAAGTCCATCGCCTTATTATACTAAGTTTTATCATCTCACCTTGTGTGAACTATTGCTCAAGAGAGAAGCATCGTAGGAGTGTTCTAAACTTTGTCGTATGACATATTATGCTGTCTCACTATCGCTTGGTTTTCGAGAAAGTATCACCTAAGATTATTTACTGCCAAAATAGGGTCTATGTTCTAATTTTTTTGATTTAGGATCTTGTCACCCCAGTCCCTCCTGGCCCTGGTTTCACATAGATCTGTTAGGCATTGTTTGAAGTTAAAAAAATGGGTTTAGTCCATTGGATGTAAGTCTTGAAACATCATTGATGAATCACTTGTCAAAATCTGGTTACCATTCTATATTAGCTACTCGCTATTGAGCTTCTTGCTTGCTCGCTCAGCTCAAGTCACCGATGCTATAAGTTCTTGAGCACTGTTTGACAAGCCATCTATTATACTTTGACAAGTGACTGATCTTGATTGTAAGAGCTTAAAATTTGACATACTTTTCTTGTCCTATTAAGCGAAGACAAGTCCTTACATGCCGGTTACAATTAGATTTCAAGTTGGTAGTGGTTGTCATACCCCTTTTGTCTTCAAGCAATTGGAAACCCCACCTAGACATCCTCGTGGACAACCTTGTGCGGAGGACCCTAAATCTACTCAAACATAAACAACCAATGTTAGGCATAATCCACTTTACAATTTTAAAAATTTGTTTGGTACACCCTGTGAGACACCTAAGGGTGAGAACAATTTGGTCACCATGGTGCAACCCAATGAAGTCCAACATTGCTTATAAGAACAAGCACATGAAAATCAAAGGATCCTAGAAGCCATGTACACTAGGGAGAAAGAACATCAATGAGCTAAAAATGATAACCATACCCGCCATGAAGGGAATAGGGGGAATTGCTCTCGAAATCCTTTTGATGGCAACAACACACCTCCAAGAACTCCTAGAGTCACCGTGAGTGCATGCCCTTCCCATTATGAAAGTGATGAAGAAGGAACCAACAAGGATGTTATAAAATTCCAACAATATCATAGTCTTGCTCAAAAATTGATGCTTAGAGCTTTAGAGGAAATCAGAGACTAGTACTTCCAATACATGGTAGCAAGGGGGTGGAAACCCCCTTAAGATTTTGATGTGGAATGCATAATTCAAAAATGAGAACCCACTAAAGCTAAAATCTTAAGGGAAGAAATACAAGAACCGAGGGAACAATTTGCACAATTGCAAACATCAAAAGAACCACCCAAAACATCATTGGTTGAATCAATATGCGCTCTTCCATTTGATAGGAGTCTATACATGCTACCATTTCATAAGGATATAGAGATTCCTAAATATGAAAAATACAATGGAAATGGTGACCATCATGATCATGTGAGGCATTTTTATGCTCTCAACATAGATTTTATGCATGAAGATACCTTCCTTCTGCGTCTATTTCCTAGGAGTCTAAGAGGGCAAGCTATGGAATGGTTCACAAAATTGAGTCCTCCTCTTGAAACATTCAACATCCTATAATTGTGCTAGACTTATGCAACATCAAACAAAAATTGAGAGAACATTTTGGAACATATCTTCAACGATGGAGATCCTTGTACTCTCAGTACCCTCGGCAAGTTCCTGAGGCTAAAAAATTGACATTTTTGTCAATACGCTTGTACCAGAGCTATACTTTGATCTAAGAAAATAGTTACTCACATCCTTCTACACCATGGGTGAGAGTGCGTATCGCATTGAAGATGTTGCTATTAAAAAGGGTGACATTGTTATAAACAAAGACAAAAATAACAAAGGAAATGGTAAAGACAAAGGTAAACCTTGGAATAAAAACAAGTATGTTGTCAATGATGGAGTAGTGGACACTCCTAAGACCAAGGGACTTGCGTTTAACCTTTCTATTGCCATCCATGCTACAAAACAACAAGAAAATGTGAAACCACAAACATTTGAGAAGAGCTCTAAGTTTAGCAAGAAACAATGTGTTTATAAACCAATGGTTGAGCCTTATGAAATGGTCTTAAAAGTGTTAAATGCAAATAAGATGGTTACCTTACTAGATAATTCTTGACCCTATGACCCACCTGTCAAACCCCCATGGTGGAGAGAGATCATATCTGCAGTTATCACTGAAGCAAGGGTCATAACACTAAATTTTTTTTTAAGCTCAAAGATGTAATTCAAGATCTTACCGATGAATGCAAATTTGTCACAGATGGCCTTGTCAAAAATGTTGACCATAAAGCTTTTAAACAACCCTTTCCAGAATATGAGAAAGGTGAAACCTCCAAAACCGCTAAAAAGAATCATGATGCCAAGATCAACTATGTTTATGCTGACATAGGCAATGTTATAGGCATGCTTGAGCCCATTGAGTTTTTACGCATGAAAAGTTCTAATGATGACAACCAACATGAATATGAATGACCCAAAGTTGTCTTAAAAATGTGCAATATTCCTCAACACCATAATGACTGTAGACCTAAGGTGGTGCTTCATCTTCTAAACAACCAACTACTTCTAGGTTCTCCAACTATTACATTATTAGCCAACTACAATGTACCCTAGCCCTAATTTCCATTTTCAAGTTGTTATAATTGTCCCCTTTGCACAAGGATATCCTCGAACTACCAATGTTGCCACAGATGTTGACACGGAACAATTCCAAGCTATGGTGAACCATATCTCTTCACCTCATTACCTCACATTTTCTGAAGAAGATGATCGAGCTCTCAATCATCCCCACAACCTTGCTCTCCATGTCGAAGTCCAAATCTTCTCCACTCACATTAATTGAGTCTTGATAAACAATGGTGCAGGGTTAAACATAATTTCATTCAATGTAATTCAATAGTTGGGCATGTTTGAATTTGCCATCGACCCTAGGTGCAAGATCACTATAAAAGCCTATGATGCGGTTGAACGACCTTCCAAAGGTCTAATTGTGTTTCCAATCAAAGTTGGTCCAGTTGAGAAGGATGTCATTTTCTAGGTCTTAGACATACCACTTGCATACAATTTTTTTTTGGGATGACCATGGATTCATGACATGAAAGCAATACCCTCTACGTACCATCAGTGCATCAAGTTCCCTTTTAATGGCACTGAGATAGTTGTCCCGGACAACAACTCAATGTCTATCAACACGTTATCTTCTGCTGAAACACAAGTTCCACATAATTGGTCTTCTCATGAGTGCACACCGTCCTTTACAGAGTATGAAAAGAAATTGAAAATGATGAGCCTTGGTAGGGGCAAATACACTAGACTCCATTGCTGCCCTATCAGTTTCCCCTTAGTCTTATTGGAGACCATCTGCTAAAAAGAAGCCTTCTACTTCCACCATGACCCTTTTTGGCACTTTTGTGCAGTCCTCAATTCCCCTAGATGCAGAGAAAGAAGAACAAGCAATTAAAGATTGGATATATAGGGGAAAGGAAGATGAGGAGAATGTCACAATCACTACCCCGATTTCTCCTAAACATTATGGAAAAGGATATTTAAGATGCTTGCAAACATGGGCTATCAAGGCCATCGGTCCTTAATTGGTAATAAAAAAGCTCTAGTTGAACCTTTAAGTCATACTCAAGGTCGTGATGCTCGAGATATTGTTGGCCTAGGATTTGGGTTAGAGGATGATATACCAACATTTGCTCAAAGTACACCCATATCTAGTGAATCAGAGGATGATGATCCTCCCTTTGTTGCTGCCACTTCACAAGATGAGGACTTTAAACTTATAACTTCTCTTCTTTGGGGGGAAGAAACACTCACTACTAATGATGATGCTAAAGCTTCCACCTCTAGATAGCCAGAACAAGATGAATCTAACCATGGAGACTTGAATAGAGGACAGATTAGACAAAATATTGCTCATCTAATTGCTAGAGATCATAATATAGACTCTCAAGAGTATGAATAGGAAAGTTTATTAGACACCTCTTGTGAACTAGGAGTGGATGTTATTCACGCCAATGCAACCCAACCAAATGTGGTAGACAAGTCTAGTAGAGGGTTAGATGAGTTTGGCTCACAAAATGCTTTAGTAGACCACGTTGGTTCCCTCTATGTCTATTCCTGATTTGGACTCCTTTACAACATTCACTATCGGCTCAACTTCTCATGTCACCAGAGATGACTCTTTTCACATCAACAACCTTGAAGCGTCTACCTCACTCTCATTGATCCATCCCAATCTCATAGATTGGTCCATTCAACATGAAAGACCTGAAATATAGTCTTTCCAAAATGACTATGAGATCGCCTGTTACCTAAATGCCATTGAACCCGTCACTTCTTTCACCAGTGAACTCGCGGTTCATATGACAGAATCAGATATCAGGTACCTTGGTCATGAAAACCACGTTGTGGCAGTATCTGAACCTAAAAATAGTAAAACCAAAGACGTATCTAAGGGTAAAAACCTCTTTGAGGCACTTGTGGATGAGGTACTTGGTAGTTTGTCAAGCTATTTTTAGGACCGATCATCAGTTTTCATTGAACCCACACAGCCTATCAACTTGGGGATAGAGGAATCTCCTAAAATTATTCATTTAGCTCAATCATTGTTAGTTGAAGAAAAATAACAATTTACCAAATTCTTTCAAGACAAA
Organism: Cupressus sempervirens; assembly: GCA_028749045.1. NCBI lineage: Eukaryota > Viridiplantae > Streptophyta > Pinopsida > Cupressales > Cupressaceae > Cupressus > Cupressus sempervirens. The sequence continues at coordinate 786,601,358 of CM053789.1, read as the reverse complement.
AAGATCAATTTCGCATGGACATACTCATATATGCCTAGACTCGACATAGATCTTATCATGCATCATTTTTCTATTTCTCCTAATATCAAACCTGTTAAACAAAAATTGAGAAAAATGCATCCACATGTAACCTTATTGGTGAAAGCAAAATTGGAAAAACTCTTGAGTGCAAATTTTATCAGAGCTATTGACTATGCAAAATGGATTTCCAACATCATACCTTTATCAAAACATGATAAAACTATCTAAGTTTGTATTGATTTCAGAGACCTTAGCAAAGCATACCCCAAGGATGACTTTTCGCTACCAAACATTGATATGATAGTGGACATGACTGCGGGTTATGAAATGTACTCCCTTATGGATGGGTTTTCTGGGTATAATCAAATTAAGATAACTCCAACTGATCAAGAGAAGACAACCTTTACATGTGCATGGGGTACTTTCTACTAGAATGTCATGCCTTTTGGGCTCAAGAATGCTGTTGCTACCTATCAAAGAACAATGACTACCATATTCTATGATATGATGCATAAAAATATGAAAGACTATGTTGATGACACACTGGCAAAATCTAGAAAATGAGACACACATCTTGAAGACCTTAGCCTGATATTGGACCATATGGAACAATTTCAACTTAGGTTAAACCCAAAAAAGTGTGCCTTTGGTTTCACTTCTAGAAAATTGCTAGGCTACATTATCTCAACATAAGGTATTGAGGTTGATCCTAAAAAGGTCCAGGCTATCATGGAGATGCCTCCTCCAAGAAATATCAGCCAACTTAGAAGTCTACAAGGATGTCTACAATCCATAAGAAGATTTATTTCTCAATTGGTTGATAAAGCTCAACCTTTTAACAAGAATTTGCATAAAGGCTCTACTCATATCTGGAACGATGAGTGTCAACAAAGTCTAGACCAAATAAAAGGGTACTTGGGAAAACCTCCAATTTTGATGCCACCTATTCTAGGCAAACCTTTGATCTTGTATATCTCAGCTACAATTTCTCTAGGAGCAATATTAGCCCAAAGTGATGGGACAGGTAAAGAACGAGCTATATATTACATCAGTCAAACTTTGGTCTCTCATGAAATGAACTACACCGGTATAAAGAAAGCCTATCTTGCAGTGGTCTTTGCTTCTCAAAAATTATGACATTACATGTTGGCCAATATAGTTCACCTAATTGCTAAAGTTGATCCTTTGAAATCTTTGTTGAGCAAAGTTGCACTTACTGGTCGTCTAGCTAAATGGATGATGATTCTTTTAGAATTTGACATTCAGTATGTTGAACGTAAAGCCATCAAAGGAAAAGCTATAGCTAATCAATTGGTTGATATTCCACTAGAGGATATGATACCCATACAAGCTAAATTTCCAGATCCCCCAATTATGTACATCATTGAGAGAACTTAAAAAATGTTCTTTGGTAGTTGTCATACACAAAATGGACTTGAGTAGGTATCTTGTTTGTTTTCCCTCATGGATATATGATCCCCAAATCTTACAAAATCTTATTCCCCTATACAAACAACATTGCAGAATATGAGGCACTAACAAATGGGATCAAAATGGCTCTTGAATGGAGAATAACTGAATTGCATAGCTATGGAGATTCTCAACTTGTTATCAACCAAGTGAACAATGACTATCAAACAAAGGATGACAAGTTAATACCTTACAAAAAGTTGATAGATGCTCTAAGGAACTACTTCACTTTTGTGACATTCTAGCAAATTCCTAGAGCAGAAAACAAGGCTATTGATGCTATGGTCACTCTAGCATCTATCCTCCAACTACAAGAACATGAATCATGAATTGAGTTCCTGGTGGAAGAACTGCATCATCCTGCCTACGATTCCTCAGATAACCAAGTGATCTGCACAAATGTAGGTCATGATTCCTCCGGCTATGTGACTATTTTCTCTTACCTATGTGACCAAATATTCCTGACAACCTCATGCGCAACCAAAAATGCCAATTCCTTTGCAATGCCTCACATTACACTTTGGTATCTAGTGACTTGTATAGGAAGAGTCTAGATAGAATGTTACTTAGGTATTTAGAACTAGAAGAGTCCAAAAAGGCACTTGTCGAAGTCCATGATGACATTTGTGGGGCACATTCTAATGGCCTTACACTTGCTAAAAAACTGCTTAGGGTGGGTTATTACTGGCCAACCATGTAAGCTGATGTTGTTCATTATGCCAAGTCCTATCAAAAATGTCAACTTCATGGTAACCTAATTCATGCTTTTGGATGTGAGCTGATTCTCTCTATGACATATTGGTCATTTCAACAATGGGCCTTTGACTTGGTAGGCAAAATTCACCCAAGTTCATCTAGTGGTCACAAGTTCATCATTACACCAACTGAATATTTCACCAAATGGGTTGAAGTTGTGCCACTATTTTTTACTATAGGAAAACATGTTGCCCTATTTATCTTAAATCACATAATTTTTTAGTATGGTATTCATTTCTCCATTGTCACTGATAATGGAGGATAGTTCAAGAATAAGGATCTCAAATAACTGTGCAAGAAATTTCAAATCAAACAACATTGGTCTTCTATTTAGTACCCTCAAGGGAACGACCAAGCTGAGGCCTCCAACAAAACATTGCTGAAAATCTTACACCGTTCAGTTCACAAGTCTGGGAAAGATTGGCACTTACAGATAAATCTAGCACTTTGGGCCTACAGAACTATCATTCGTACTCCTACAAGAGCAATGTCCTTTTCTCTAGTCTATGGTTGTGAGGTCATCCTCCTATTAGAAGTAGAGATCCCCTCCTTTCGAGTCTCCTTATATGGGTTGATAACCAATGATGACCATAGAGCTATGTGAATACATGAATTAGAGACTCTTGACGAATGTTGTAAGGCCGCTTTTAATCACATGAGGGCTTATTAGAAGTGCATGTCTACTCAGTATAACAAGAAATTTCATCCATGTGAGTTTCGAGTAGGTGAACTCGTACTTAGAGAGAACTTGAAAAATTAGCAGCATAGAGAGTAGAAGGGAAAGTTTGAACCTAACTGGTTAGGCCCATACATTATCACAATGGTATTTGGGTTTAATGCTTATCAATTGTCTACTCCTAAAGGTGAAGAACTTGCAAAACCTATCAATGTCCTACATTTGAAGAAGTTCTATGCTTAGAGGCTCACTGCTCAGCTATCTTGTACATATCTATGATCCTGAAAAAATCCTAAAAAAGAAAAAATGTCCTAAAAAAATGACCATCTTAGTGAAAACCTAGCAATAGGAACTTTGATGTATCACCAAAAAAATCAAAAAATTCAAAAATCCCAAAAAAATTGAAAAAAGTCCTGAAAAAAATATGCCAAGTGGTGAAAACCTGGAAACATTAACTACTTGAGACCCTTGCACCTATGTCTATCAGTCTCCATCACCCATTTCACTACACACTTCCTAGCTTGGGATTGTTTCTTGTCCTTGTCTCAGGGACACCGCTGCTTAGCCTATTTGAGGTTTTCCTTGTGCATTAGGGTCTCTTTGGCAACTCACAAAATAGTGTTTCTCAACACTACCCCCCTTGACATCAAGTGTTTAACACTTTTTAGATAGTTTATCTACGATCTTTGATGTCGCGATATTTCTCACTATCAAAATCAAGTCTTGAAGAAATGGCCAAGTGACTTACATACACACACTTAAACACTTAAATGACTGAGCTATGATGAACTTTATCTACTTTGTGTGTTGTCTATGATGATTTCTTTGCTATATGTTCCCTCCCTAGTGGTCTTTCAAGGATGTCATGGACTAGAAGATTGGGGGCATGGGGCATGTTTTCTTGATTTGCTTGTGGGTATAATTTATTTGTCTATAGTGTTTAAAGCATTCATGCTTGTCCTATTTGACACTTTGGCTTATAAATGTATCATCCTTGACTGTTTTGCAAGACCGCACTTAGGGGTTATCCTGGCCCTTATGCCTTGATACAGGTGTAATATTGCTATACTAAACTTAGGGAATCTAATCGTGTAGTCATGTTGACTTATATGTGTTCGATGCTTAGATTGGATTTCCACATACCTATCTAATATCAATCATATTCATATCCTCATAGTTATACTAGTGATGATTGTATGATCATGATGTCCCTAATAAATGCTCAATGATGAAGTAAGAGTCTAAATGTTATGTGTTTCTTACTGGTAAACAACTTTTCATATAAGCTTGCATTATAGGTTCATTCTAGGCTAGTTTTACATTCATACATATGGGAAGAGCTCTCTCTCTCTTCATCTTTTTTTGCGGACATATTACCTAACTACTTTTGCATCTTTTCTTTGCTTTCTTCTTTATCATGTCTTTTCACCTTCTTGATCTTTCACTTAATCTCTATGTTGCTATCTTGTCATCACAAGGGGTTAACCTAAACATCATATTCAATTTATCCAAGTATTACATATTTTTAGAAACATAAATCTATATCATACACATGAGAGCTAAAACATCATAAATGAGAGAGAAACATGAGCATATACACATAAACATCAAAACAACACATACATGAGTAGGAAACAGAAACATAAACATCACATGAAAACTTAAAATGCTGAAACATCCATCAAAATGAGACAAGTACACAAATCTGTCGATCAAAATCTAGTATCTCATACATATATATATATATATATATATATATATATATATATATATATATATATACATATATATACATATACATATATATACATATATATACATATACATATATATACATATATATACATATACATATATATACATATATATACATATACATATATATACATATATATATATACATATATATACATATACATATATATACATATATATATATATACATATATATACATATATATATATACATATATTTACATATATATATATATACATATATATATATATACACATATATATATATATACACATATATATACATATATATACATATATATATGTATCTCAATGTGTCATCGTACATATATACAAATGTGAGATCTAAAATCTAGATATCCGTCTCAAAAATACATGATGTACAATAAAAAATGTCAAAACCATCATAATCAACCTATGACTGGCTTGTACCCTCTCCAACTAGTGGTGTCCCTGGTGGTGGAGCCTATCTCCTATCTAGCAGCTATACTACACCATTTGACCTGCTTGCCCACTTTGAGTAATCAGGAAGCCCCTACCCTGGTGGCACCACACTCATGTAAGTAGCATAATAATATGCAGTGTATGCACCATGATGAGATGCCGCTCGCCTCACTGCATCTCGCACCCTACAAAGCTCATCCCCTCATGCCTACTCATCTAGGAGCTACAAATTTCATACTACAATGGTCACTCAGGTTGCCTGTAACTCTGCCTCCAAAGTATGAATCCTCACATCCTGATCATGATCCACTCAAGTTGGTTGCTCTACCTCTGCCTCCACTCGTACCTCTCATCACTGCCTCAATGGCACGTCCTCCTCCTCCACTATGGTATACTATCTCATGAAGCTCATGGTACATATTCGCTAGTATTGTTGGCCCCCATGCCATCCTACGTGGTCATGCAATCAGATCCACCACCAATCGACCCTATCCTAGTGGGAAGCCCTTCTGGCTCCTATCTATCACCAAGGCCTAAGCTACCAAAGAACATAGCAAGCTAGGAAGAGGGTAATCTGCTCCATACTTATCGATGAGGTGCTCCCAACTTAGATGGCAATCTAGGATGGTAACATCCTAAAACATCTTCTGCATCACCACTCGCCTCTCTGTTGGGGTCTGATCATAGTACACCTGCAACTCATAATCAAACTTGACATCAGTACACCTTGCATCAAAATAGAAAATGTAAAAACATAACAAAGCAATCAAACATACAACTTATCAGATCACCATAACAAGGCACTCAAAGAATACGATACACATCCTCCAATGTGATTGAGGCCTCACCGATTGGTAGATGGAAGGTGTCATGCTCACTATGCCACTGCTCATCAAGTGTAGTCAACAACCCATGGTTCGCCCATGTATGGGGCATCTGTATAACCCATCTCAATCCCATGGTTGACATCATTGCAAGTTCATCATGGGTCAAATGTTGCACAGCTCACAACCCCACCACTTTGGGGCTCTAATAAGAAGCGTTGGAAACACCTCCTGCAAACACATGACATGTAAACATTAGTAACGCATCATAAACATGATCACAATACAAAAATCAATGAAAAAATGCTTAAAAATAGGTTGTGTGATACTTCTTCCTACATCCAGGCTACATAAAATGTTGGAATGGTATCGTACGATACTTTTTCTAAAGTAGTTTGATACAATTCTATCGTATGATATTTCACACTAGTTCAGGTGACAAATGGGTGTGTCCCATACGACACACCTAAATATACTCGTGCAACACTTTTTTTAATGTGAAATATCATGCGATATCTTATAAAGGACCATGCAATACTTAAAAAAAAAATCCCTATATTTTGTACCATACTTCTAAAAATGTGCAAAAAAGACCAAAAAATCTCAAAAAAATGACAAAAAAGTAGTCATTTACCGGCACCCCGTAGTGATTTGGCCAGTTGTGCAACCGGCTGTGCTCAAAATGGTGTTGGTGAGTCAGAATGTTTGCCAAAGTCATAATGCTCTCTCGACCACTCACAAGCTCTCAAAAACCACAAAAGACAAATGAATTTGAAAATGACACTTGGGCCCCTTTTATAGTCTCTGACCTAATTTTTAAACTCCTAAAAATTTTGCAAAAATTGCACCCTTGGCTAATTTCAATGTCCTGGATCTATTTTTGGGATTGAAATCAAAATCCAAATTCATCTTGATAGTCAAAATTACATTTTAAAATTTTACCTTCTTCTAAGTAGTTAGCTAACCTTTTGAGGTCAAATATCTGAATCATCGCTAGGGCATCTTCATTTCTTCGTGTCGTTATCATTTCCATGCTTCATATCTACTCAAATTCACCCTCTCATGTGTAAAATCATTTTTCTACTCAATTTGCCCTCATTTTTATGTTGTATCCTTCATGGTCAAATCTAGTCAAACTGGGACATTCTGTCATTCCTTAATAGTCACTCTTTGGTTCTAATCATCTATCTATCATCTTAGACACTACTATATCTCAATTTTCTCATATTGCACTTGTTTCTGCATCCACTTACCTCATTTTGATTTTGATCTCAAAGGGGTAGAAATACTCTATCATCACTTGCTATAGCTATCTATTTCCTAGGAGCATTCATTTGATCTTTTGCACTTGCTCCTGATATATTTGCTTTGCAAGGTGTTAGTATTCTTGTTGAACTGTAACACCATATTTTTTCCTAGTGTTCAATACTACCGCTATCAGGCTGTACATTCAAGATTTGCTATCTCTTTCTGCATTTTGTTCTTCGGAATCAAATATCTATATCTATCGTTGCCTACTTAGCTTCTGTTTTCTTTGACATAATGTGTTCCCAGACCGATCACACATTAGTCAAAGAGGGGAAAATATAATCACCTAAAAATGGTCATCTAGACTATTAGCCCCCTTCTCAGCATTTTGGCTAAATTAATTAATCATTTACTTAGACCAAATTGCTAATAATCAATTAATTTGACTATAACCTATAGTTTGACTATGCTATCCTAAGTTCATTATTTGATTAAAAGAACACGCCCCCTTTTAATTCATTAAAATAGCCCATTCTTCTAACCCACTTAAAGTGCACACATAAAGTCCTTTTCTAATTTTCAAATTAAAAAGTAAAAGGCTTTGTGACTTTTGTCTTATATGGAAAGTCAACTTATATTCTATTGGTTGACTTGTGTGTGCACATGGGTCACTCCTCTTTTCAAATTCCACCATTGATCAGCCACCATCTTTGTCTTGATCTCTATTATCCGTACAACTTTAAAAGGGAGAGAGCTTTGCCCCTCAAAGGATCCACACACTTGAGTATTGTTATGTTTCAAGTTTACCATTTGAATTCTTGAGAGCTCTTAGTGGAGAACTTCTATTTCTTATCTACATTCTCTCATCCATGGCATTGTTAGCATATAGCATTTTAGCATAGTTGCATGTTAATGTAGTTTCTTTACAATAGCTTAGCTCACATAGTAATTAGTTGGATTCGTAACACTTGCATATTGCTTAGAATAGTTGCACTTTGCATTCTCATTTCTAGCTTAGCTTCCATATTGCACTACATCATTGAGGAACTCTTTGTGGACATTTGAACTCTTGCATCTTGTCTTTAGAACCTCCCATTGCATCGTTTACTAGCAAGAAAAGTATTCCTAAGGCTTAGCTAAGAGCTATTGTACTTGAAACACACTCTCTTGCACTCCATGGATAGGGAGCTCCAAACTAACATCCAAGCATTCCAAATTCAATGGAATCCCTTGGATAAAAGGGTTTGGAGAGGGACACTTTCTTAGTGTACAGGTACCTATTCATTTTGGTGAGATGGATCATTTACTATATAGATACTCTTCTATTCATTCCTACTTTAGTTGTAGCCTTCCATGTTCGATTGATCAACTCTTCAAGCTTTGGTGTTTCATGCCATCTGTATCTTCAAGTTTGGTTGTTTTTCTTGTTTTCCTCCTAATTCGAGTAGTGTCTTTTGAGAGCACTCATGTGGATTATAGTCTTCTCTACCTAGTTAGGTTCTATTTTAGTGGAGGTTCTTCAGATAAGAAGTTACTTTCAGCAAAGCTTTGCAACTTCTTGTGCTTTAGTGGTGTTCTACATGATCACGTCTTTTGTTCCTATCTTTTGGGACATTTCTTAGTTTGCAGGCTTCTTTAGTCCTTCACTTGTTCTTTCAACATATTTTTGATCTCTTTTTGGAGTAGGGTTTTTTCCATGTGATGTTCTCTATTTCTCCTCTTTTTAGAGATTGGGTTATGCTTGGGTACCTCATTAGACTTTATTGTTGGGACCCAAGTTTACTTCCAGTAGTGGTTTCTAGGTTTTAAGCTACTTCCTAATTTTATCTTAAGGAGGGTATTAGACTAATCAATTATTTTCTTATTAATTAAATCAATTGATTTGATTATTTAGTCACTTATTATCTCTAGTTTACTTTATGCTAAACTTTGGGAATATAATAATTAATTCTTTTATCAATTATTATCATGCAACCTAGGTTTTACCTTTTAGTGCTTTGATATTCCTTATAAGGATTGATCGCTTTGTACTAATTCATTCATCAATATAATTTGCAATTCTTTTTTGCACATCAAGAATGTTTCATCTTTTGTGGATCTGTGAATTCCATTCTTCACGGCTTTTGCTTCTCTCTTTCTATGATACATGTTTGCATGCAGGTGATTCTTGGGAGTTGTGGGGTTGATTTTTCATCAACTTCAACATTAATTTTGTTGTTTTTTGTGTTGCATTGTCACTAGCTATATATTTATTTTTATAATATATAAAAATGTGCTAAGAGATATCATTTTTGAGATGCCTATTTTAGTAATATTCACCCTAAAATTAAGAGGCACCTTGAGAAATCTTGTCTTATTTCGTTTATATGTGTAAAAGCTAATGATAATATCAAAATTATATAGAATTGAATTATTATAAGAATTTATTTTTGATTTTTGATTGACTGAAAACCATGATAAAGTGAAGTTGACATGTTCCTAATCCAATTGAAGCCCTAATGTCTGAAACCCTTACTAACCTTCTTTCAAACCCTAATATGAAAATCCTTACGATAAACCCTAAAAATGACTAGTGTATAGTTCAATTTTGATAAATTTCCTCCATTGTCATACCTATGAATGTTGTGTAGATATATGTCTGGACTATATCAATCTACCCAAAGCTCTTATATTTTTCACTGAGTAGACCAAGCTTATCAAAAGGCTTCAATTTTAAATTAGGAGTTTTCTTAAAATGGTGGAATTAAAGAGGGAGATTACGGTCAATCTACTTCTTGGTAAATTATTTGAGGGCATGATAGAGCATATTATTAATACTTGGGAAAAAAAGAAGAAAGAGAGTGAAAGGGAAGGTTTGAGTTAGATTGACAAGCTTTACCATCGATCACTACATCACTCCCAAACACCTTAGTGAGAAAGTTTGAGATCCTCAATGCGAAGAGACATTCTATTATTTCATAGACTTCAAAAAAGAATCTGACACAATTCTTATAGATAGGCTTCAAAAAAAAATAGAGGAACTCAGGATACTAAATGAGCTTAGGGCTGTGCCACATAGACTTTATGAGCAGGTTAAAGTGCTAAAGGTGGGATAAAAGAAGGCATGTAAAAATATTTTAGCAGTGGTACTGGGGTAAAACAATTTTTTCTTTTCTCACCCACCTTATATGTCTCATGCATTCGTAAAAATGAATAATGTCTAAACAAAACTATGGGGTAGGGTGTCCAACTTGCTAGGTATGTGGTGAAGCTTTCTGCAAACAATCTCATTTTAATTAGACAAACAACCCAGGATCTAAGAGAGCACTTGAGAGCTCTAGAGATTTTTTTTTTAGGAAGTTGGGATGTATGTGAAAAATTAGCAAGATGTAGATCATATTTTCAATTTAAATAGGAAGAAGTAGTGGGTTTATTTCTTTGAAGGAAATATGCTTGAGATTGTGGAGGAATTTAAATACCTTGTAAATTGACTTTAACAATAGGCTCAGTTAGGAGATATATTATAGACCTAAATGGGTGCAAGGGGAATGCAAGATTTCTTTCTCGCTTCAAAATAGGTATAGACAAGTAGAACGATGAGATTGGAAAATGGATAAGACTATTTTTGGCATGCTGGTCACTCCAATTGTGATACATAATTAAGAGTTTGAGGGAGCAACTACTAGTGGAAACTAATTGAAAGAATACAAAAACATCTTATCACCACTAACCTTAAAGTCAAATCAACATATCTATATGAAATTCTCTTGGATGAAGTAGGTGTTGGAATTCTTTAGAATAACTTGGCGAGTTGGGGCGGGGGGGGGGGGGGGGGGGGGGTGTGAATTAGTTATCCAAGGTCCAAATGCACAAATAAAACTTTTCACAACTTAGTGAACCCATATCCATTAGATCATACAATCACTTAAACTTGTAGGTTACTATCAAATCAACTTTGTAGAAATGTAAGCACCAAATATAACAGATTCAATAACACATTTGACACAATGGTTTTACGTGGAAACCTAACTTGGGAAAAACCACTAGTAATGTGCTACTCATTCTCACTCTTCTAAAGTGATGCCCTATGTAAGGCCAACCCTAATAAAGGTTACAATGCACACTATTAAATGTGACCTAGTTAGAGAAATTCAATCACCTTGTTAGGAGTGAGCCTTGTTAGAGGACTTTAGATCATTTGCTTGGAATGTCACCTAGTTAAAGGATTTACAAATGACTTTTAGGTCAACCTTAATCCAAAGGATTTACCCTAGACTGGTACAATGATTAGAAAGTAATAGTAAGGCTTTATTTGATAACAACTTACAACACACTTGCATATTACATATCTCTATTTTCAGTCTTCCATTCTGCTTGGCTTTCACACACTTTAGCTCTGATAACTTGTTCACCCTTCAAGCATCCATACCCTTAAGCCTTCTTGCTTTTCTTGCCAATAGTAGTCTCTTCTCTTTGGTCAATGAATAAAGCAATACCTTGGACTCCTTGTCTTCCTCAGGTTCTCACACATGATAACTTTTGCTTCTGACCAACCATCTCTATAAGTAGAAAATTAAGATCTTTTGTCATTTATCCTCTATCATCCATTTTAGGGTTTGGTTGGATTAGGTAGGATAAATGAATCCACCCATTTTTAAATTTTATTCCCTTATAGAAACTTCTCCTTCAATTCTCTTTGAATTTGCCTCAAAACGGTTCATCTTGAATTCTATGCCATTGACTCATAGAGCTTATCTTCCACACGGTTCACACACTCTAAGAAATCAAACTTGTCATCTCAGATTCATCAAATTCATGATCTTTCTCATAATGTTGTTCCTCAACATTAACTTTCTTCTGATGCTCGACACAAACTGCATTGCTTGGCGTCCACTATCATATCACTCAACACAAACTAAAGTTTACTGGTGCTCAACATCAACTAAAATTTACTTGGCTTACACTGTATCACTCAAAATACATTAAAATTTGACTTCTCTTGGCTCCAATTGATTTTCTACTTGGCTTGCACTAACATTGCTCAACACCTACTGTGTAGATTGTTAAGCTTGGTAGACTTAATTCATTTAACTTGTTATTTTGAACTTAATCAGTGTATCCATCCTTTGCAACCTTAAGTAGATAATCAATGCACTATAACATCAATGTCTTAACTGATCTTTCTACTCCTTTCCATATCTTAACTCAACCTGTCCTCTAGGTGCTCTTGTTACCTCATTTGATCAAATCATCTTCATCAATCAAACAAATGATAGTACTCAAATCATTTAAGCAATTATCTTACCAGCAAGTAGCAAGTTTGATATCAGTGACAAAACAATTATTGAAACACATTCTCATACTTGTATCAATCTGTTTTCAACAACAAGTATGTTCCTAATGGAAGCTCTAATGGTGCTAGTCAAATAAAGTTAAAAATATGGGTAAACATTGTTGGACCAAGTTAGCATACAATGAGAGATTAGTTTGTAGAAAGAAGACACAGATGAGGCAGAACAAGGAATGGTTTAATAAGTGGGACATTGACATACAAAAATGTCCCAACACCAATGAAGAGATAAAAAGATTCACATTGGAAAAATTCAGGATCACCATGTGGACAAAGCAAATGGGGAGGGGAAAACCCCATTATGTGAACAAGTTCAATATAACTTGGAATTGAATGATGATAAAGATTATTTAAGGGTGACAATAAAAGATAATGCCAAATAGTTAGTTTCATAATTGAGAACCAAATCTCACAGTTGCCAAAAATGCTTGAATAAAAGAATATGCAATTTCTACAATAAAAGATGTGTTAAAACAAAATGAAACTTAATTTTCAAATATAATGCATACCTAAATATTGGTAAGCAATATGAATATGACATAAGAAAAGGTGTTTACATTACCTCTCTTTAACAAAGAAAGATTCCACAAAACTAATGATTGCCTTTTATGATTATGTCATAGGCATTCCTAATATGAAGTGAAGGAGCTGAATTTGAAAATTGATTGTCAAAAATATAGGATGAGGCTCGATGACCATCGAAGAAATCTCAGCCATTCACCCATAAGAAATGAGGAGCATAGGAATTTACCCCATGTCTTGGGCTTGCGTGAGATTAGATCCAACATAGAACCCAATATAAGACAATAATGTAATATTTTAATCACAACTGCCAAAAATAAAAGTTGTTTGATTGGTATATGTTGAGCTGTCATTTAGCATGCTACTTAATGACAAGAATCTTTTTGAATTCCTCTCTTGAAAAGATAATCTACTATTAAGTCCAAGGTTATGGGAAATCTTGCAACCTACTAAAATCCAATCAGTTGAAGATAAATGTGTTTTCTTATAGGGAGGCCTTTGCTAGTTCTGACCAGTCTCAGATAAGATGTTCAATCTGCTTGCTATTTCAAAATTAACCACAAAAGAAATATGTTTTTGGTATTTTTTGTTTTATAACGAATGCAATCTAACAATGAAACTATATGAATTCCTAATTTAACCAAGTGTTAGTAAAGCAAATAAAGAAGATAAGGTAACAAGAGATGAAATCAAATAGCATGAAAGGGAAATTCATAGCTGGCATAAACCATAGTAACAACATGTCTACAAGCTAAATCATCGAAAAGATTGGGTAGGAAACCAATGAAAATAGGAGCAACGCTTCCTCAAATCCACTGATGCAATCATCGACGAAAACTTAATAAAATTTCTAGCGGACATAAACTACGGTAGCAAAACATCTATGAGTTAAATTGTCAAAAAGATTAGGTAGGAAACCAATGAAAATAGGAGCAATGCTTCCTCAAATATACTAATGCAATCATCGATGGAAACTTAGTAAAGATGTTTCACTTCTCATTGAATTGCAAGGCCACGAAAAGTACACTCATGCGAGACAATAAGCTATGTAGGAACAATAGGGTGATCTCTTCTCCAACTTAGTACGTCAACAGAATTCATTAACATGTGACAAACACCAGAACTAAAAGATCACACAATCAATTCAACACAACAAAACCATTGGCTCCATTATTATCATGAACAAGGATTCACAAAAAAAACACATTCTGGCAAGAATAACTACACTCAGAATGAGAGCACCAATAACATATATTATTGCATCAAAATAACAACCTCAAATACATGTTACATTCCTGAATTTATAAGAAATCAACTCCTCAATTTGTGTTGAGAGTGAGAGATACCTTAATGCAAACATATGGTTCTAAACTAATAAAACAAATCCAATTATATACAAACTAACTCTCTAAATGGTGATAAGTATCACTCCACCCTTTTTATATAAATTAATGGGTGCATGAGCCTTTACATGTCTTAAAACAAAGAAAGAAGAAGTAGATAAGAAGAGGAAGCTATAAGAGGATCTAAGAGTCACTAGAAGCTCTAAAAATGGAAGCTCAACCTTCTCTAAGCATTTGTAGGAGTTAAAATGTTGTCAGAATGCATTTCTGGTGCATGGAAAGATCTAAATTAGCTATTGGCAGTTAATTGTCAGCGCATTGCCACTTCTTCAAAATTGTACCAGTGCATCTCTGGAATAGCACACCTTGGTGGCAAGTTCAAAAATCCAAAATTTTCCTCAAGTGTCAAAACTAAAATTCTAGCTTCTAGATTTTCTTCCCCATTATGCTAGAGCTATGTATGGATGTTTGCTCTTGAATTTCTCTATAATCTCCATCACTTGGGTAACATCTGTAAAATCTAGAGCCTCATATTTATGCTTGACCATTTACTAATAATTGCTGACATCCATTTGAGTCTCTGCAAAATCATCAAGTCTAGTGTCAAGTTCTAACAATACCTCTTCAAATGCTTTCCTAATATCTTCATCATAAGAAGCATCCTCGAAAGTTCTTCGAAATTGTTCGACCAGTGATTGCAGTGACTTGAGCTTTATTTTTGACTCATCTTCAAAAATCTCAAGGGCAATAGCATCATAATACCTCTCTGCTTCCAAAATTGTCTCTTGAGTCTAGTATTTTAACTTCTGAATATCTTCATGAAGTCCTTCCATGACCTTCTTTCCCACATCTATCTTCTCAATCCAATCTTCTAGTTTATCCAACTCTTCTACCGTATATACATCCATGAGAGTGTGATATCTTTGACTCTTTATTGCTGTCAAAACTTTCAAGTTCTTGGCCCAAGTCTACACTTCATCCATCAAACCAAAACCTTGGTTCACTATAAACACCAGCTTCTCCACACTAGACTAAATGTAATGTAATAGGTTCATATTACCTTGTATTATCTGTACACCTTTCTGCTCAAAACTGTCACACAATTGTTGGCATGCTCCTAAAAATGAATCAACCTGCATATTTCCTTTATCTTTCTTTTCCAATGTTGCAACAAGAATAAGTTTAGGGTGATCTTGGTCCAAAGGGCCTACAATTTCATGCAAATAGCCTCTTAGAAGATCATTTTGTTTGTGCAGCATCACCAATTATGACTCATTTCCATCTAATTTCCTTAACACCTCCTGAACGCCCATAGTGATCATTAATTTAGTGGTGTCTACCGTGGGCTTTCCTAACATGACTTCTTTAATTTGATAGTCCTTAGGAGTCAAATATTTGGTATTCACATGTGGAGGAGAGATGATTATATGGGTAAGTAAGCCCCATTCTTTATTCTTCATTATGAAGGCCAATTGTTGTGCATCACCCGCAGGTGGCTCAGGCTTCTTGATTGCTTTTACCAGCTCATCCATACTCTCCTCAAGAGTCATATCCAACTGCCTCTTTTGCCGAATCATAACCTCCCTATTCAGCCATATTAGTGTAGTGCCCATGGGAGACATATATTTAGTTGAAGAGGAGGTTTGCATTGCTCGCCCTTTACCCTTATCACTCCTTTATGGAGTCTTCTCCTTCTAAGAGAGATCTACATTAGGAGTCCCTATATCTATTGTAGCCAACGTCATTGCCTCTGTATCTTGAGAAGTTTATTGAGGTTCTTCAGGTATTTGTCCCTCCTCTGATAATTCATCAGCTAGCCTTTGTTTTGGCTCTTCTTCAAGCATTGCTTGTTCTTGTCCTTTGGTCACAGGAAGAAAAGGAGTGACTAAGCCTTTGTCTAAGAAAGACAAGTCCTGAAATGATGGTGGTAATGTACCCATAGACCCTTGCGGTAGAGGTGGTATTTGATTCCAATCCTTTCCCAAAGGTTGGTTCGTGGGTGTATCTCACATCTTATCACCCACCATTTTAGTTCCCACGGGAATAAAATCAAAATAAAAAAAGTTGAAATATTTGTTTCTTGCCCTTCCTAAGTATCAATCCATTGCAATTGCTCATCTTCAAAAATGGTAACTTGAATAGGTTCCTTAAGAATGAATGGTGGTGTTAATGTGGAGCTTCTTCTTTGCTCTTCTTGAGCAGCCATGGCTAAATGAGTCCTCTAACTCAAGAGGAGATTATCTTCTTCATCTTCTTCATTGTCCACCTTAGGGATGGTTTCAGGAACTAAAGGAATGGGAATAACTTTCTTTTGTAATCTCCCCCTTCGTGTTCTTTTCATAGTAGGTCCAACATTAGCCTTCTTAGCAGCTGAAGGAGTGGCCTATCCCTCTTGTCTAGGTGGTGACACGTCTGGTGCTTCCTACTCTAATTCTTGCTCCTACTCTTGTTCCTACGAGGGCACTTGTGCAGTATCTTGGGCTTGAGCTGCCTCTTCATCTTGAGGCTCTTCAGTTTTAGGCTCATCTTGCTTTGGGGAATCTCTTTTCCTCTTATTCTTGCCTTTATCTTCTCTAAAGTACCCAAAATCCCTGTCATGTTGATATACTATTTCCAACCTGACTGGAGATTGAGTAGAGAAAGTTGGTACTGTAACTTTTGCACCTTTGCCCTTAATTGGGCATGCTGTGGCTTGAAAGGTAACAACCTATGGAACTAGGTCAAGGTTAAAAGGCTTCTAGATCCAATCCCTTGTCACCGAAATTATGTACTTAGTCCTATGGTTTATATTTGTGTTCTCATGTCTGTCTATCTCTGCATTCATAATATATCTTGTCTCAGTTATACAAGGGATCCAAGACATCTTGAGTGTCTTGCTGAATAGCCTTGAGTGGGACATTTATCTTTAAGGTACTCCTCGCTAGATATAGATTCATCATACAATAATCCCTTATTTGGATATCATAGTCATCTATTGCGTTCATCCAATGATCTTTGATGGTATCTTCGTGCACAAACTGCTTTCCTATCAAATGCTAAACTGTGCCAATATTATCAAAATAAGGGTGAGGGGAGTTGTAATCTTCTAAGGGATATTGATCCCACTGTGAATCAAAAGTCATGATATCTTGCTTCTGCTTTACCTCAAATGCACCTATAATAATAGGTCATACCCATGTCTTTTTATGTTGTTTTCTCACTCTGCCATATGTAGATGTGAGTTGTCTTGCAATCTCCAATAAGATGAGCCTATCCAATGGATATCTCAGGAGTCTCTTCGGATTCACCATTGTACCAGCTACCCTTAGGTAAGTGAATGTTTTAAACTAGATGTAATAGGTGCTGATCTTTGTGATCCTTGTTTCTGCCTCTACTGACATCCTCTTAGCATAATCACCCTCTATGAATTAGATGATTGCAAATATGAAAGCATCATTCACTATCGATAATTCCTTGCTCTAATCTAAGATCTTCTTCTTTATCAATTGAGGATATACCACATAGGGCCAAGCATTGGCATCTTGCATGCTTCCCTTCTTATACAGTCTTGGATAGTCAGTTGTCCTTGCCACCAATAAGTACACCAAATATGATGTCATGTAAAACTTGGGGTTAGCTTTAACTCCTACCAGTTGTTTATCTAAGTTTTCACTCAATATTGTGGCCCTATCAATTGGCATTTTAGTTGTTTTGATGGTCTTTATGAAATGGACCATCCAGATATGAAGATGTCTTGCTGCTAGAAGACCCATGATTCTGATCAAAAGTACAATAAGATGTCTGATATCATCTTTCATATATCCCCTAATCATGTCTATCTTTCCAGCTCTGCATCCCACTGATAAGTTATCTTCTTTACTATCCCTATACCATCTTTCTGCTTGATGATAAGTTATCTTCACATACTAATCAACTCTAGGGAGATGGAATACTTTCTCAATATTCCTAGGTCTAAGGTCTAGGACTATCTCCCCTATGACACTTTTGACAACTCTTTCTTTGAACATATAGTTTGCGGCTAGAATCATAATGAGCTTAGAAGATTGCACTGATGTAGGATGAGATGCTACATTCACCAACCCTGATCTGATAAGTACCAACACCATTGGGGACCTCTCTTTAGGTTTATTGCACAGTACAAGGAATGTGTTCCAGTCTATGTGTCCCATCTCAATATCTTTGATCTATGAATGTCCATCCTGAAAACATGATTTCTTTGGTGCACCTTCAAACTTGAAGACAACGGGTTTTGCAACAATCTTATCAGCAAGTGATGATGATGAGGAAGCCATTCTATCTACACAAAATAGAAAATCATTATTCTGGAGAGGTGAAAATTAAACCCTAAACAAACCTTAATTGACAAAAAATCAAACCCAGAACACCAAAACCTTGAAAAACAATTGAAGTAGCCCTTAAAGCTCTGGAAAGCAATTTAACGCACCTTGTGCACCTTGATAGGTGTGCTTAATAACCTTTAAAAGGTCATTTTGTGTGTAGTTGCACACCTGCACAGGTGTGCACCCTTATGGAGCGTGTACATGCATTTTCCATGTGCAAAGGGAGGATTAAGTTAGTTTTTACTAAGGGTGTGCACATGCCCACCTTGATGGGGTGCACATGTGCACACCCTCATAATACACTTAGTATTTTTAAGGCACAAAAAATGGTGCGCAGTTACGCACCTTGTCAAGGTGTGCACTTACGCACCATTATTTCCAATGTTGTGTGTCTATGTAGAAAGGTGCACATGTGCGCACCTTGGGGAGGTGCGCACATGTGCACCTTTCCTTAGTGGTGCCTTTGTTCTTTTATAGGCTTGGGGATAGTGCACACCCTTTGGAGGTGCACACCTATGCATGTGCGCATCCCCAAAGGGAGATAAGTGCACACATGCAAATCTAGTGCACTTTTGCACCTTGGATAGGTTCGCATGTACACTAGGTGCACATGTGTGCTCTTAAGCACTTAAAACAACACTTTTCTTCCAAATTTCTCAATTCTAGCACTTGGGTTTCTTAGTTAGAGGACTAAGCAGGACCCAGACTCCAGGTAGAGTCCCAAAAATGACTCAAACCCCAAACTAGGGATTTGGGAAAGCAAAATTTTTACTAGTGGATCCCCATTTCTATGAGAAATGGGGCAATGCATTGTGAAACCACAACAATATGTAGATGGACAGTCTTTCTCCATCAATGCTACTCATAATCTGTGTTGACCAGGCAATATATTTTGAGTTGTAATTTTCTACGAATGTTTGCAAGTAGATTTTTATCTTCTGCACCTAATGAAACAAAACACAAATTAAAAATTTGATTTGGAATGGTTAGAATTTATCAATAGTCATCTAGGATCTCTCCTTCAATCTATGCCAACCTTGCCACCAACAGAGATTGCTATGACTTACTACAATTATGCTAATGTTCCACTCCAACATTTCTCATTAAGTTATTTAAATAATTCACAGGTCCCTTGATGCCTACAAACACACACAAAAGAGATGGGCATGGTATAGAGAATTTGGACAAAGGCCTCCAGTGTGGAAGTGCAAAATGACAAGGGAAGACCTCATATCACCCATCTTTCCATGCATAGGAAATGGTTTTGCGTTCATTTGGTTGGATCGACAAATCTTCTCTGTGTTGACCATGGGTTTTCTAGAACCATACTAACCAACAAGTGCATGTGCACAACCAAGAAAGTCACATATACCCATCACTTGGCATCACTTGGCATCTTTATAGCCTCAACAATCACTTTATAGAGCTTCCTTCAATGATGAGGACAATGAGCAAGTGAAGATCAAAACTGGAATATCAAATTACATGCAGAAAGTCACGCCACATGTTGGATGTATTCTCCAATTGTTTCTTAATTCCTCTTTACCTTTGTCTACCAGACTTTCCTAAGTTTTCTTTGAAGGACACCATGTTAGGAAGAGTGTGGTGTTGATGTACCAAGTGTTCTACTATTTTCTACAAAGGATTTTCCTAAACAATGAAAGATTGACGTGGTTAAAGAAAACCATGTCAAATTTTTGTGAATCTTCAAGAGTTTCTATTAAGTGAATGTAATAATAGAGAAAAAAATACTAATTCAAATGGTAGAAATTTGATGGTAACCAAATAGTGCTCATATTTGTAACTCTCTCACAATGAGAGTAAACACATTTACTTAGCAAGTAGTGGTTGGTGTATGTCAAGACAAAGTAGGGAAGGTCATGTCAATGGTTATGGAAGAGAAAAGGAAATATTGTCAATGATGAAATCTAACAATGCATAGGCTCCTGATCGTCTACGAAATTAAATGTGTTGTGCTTATAAAAAGGTGCTAAATTTTGTCAAATTCATTAAATTGGCGAGTAGTGAATGTATCTATAAAAGAAAAAAAATGTATGATGAAAATGAGGGGCCATGATGTATTTGATGGTTGTCTATGAAATGTTTAGGCTTCTTTCATTCCTCTACATTTTCTTAGAGACTTCTCCAAATTATAATTGTAATTATTCATGATAGTAAATAAGTGAAAGATATGTTTTTATTTAATTAGTTTATAATTTATAAAAATAAATAAATAAGATAGGCTTAATATTATGATTTTTTATTTCAATATTCCAATAAGGTCATATTATGTTTGAAATATGGAGGAGGTGAGATATCTAAAGGAAGATATAGCCATAAGAAGTAGTTATTGAAGGGAGAAGTGTAAGAGAGAAAGAGGTAAGAATATAGTGATAAAGAATAAGATAGATAGAGATAGAGATAAGTATGAAAGAGAGGTATATTTATAGAAGGATTGAGATAGATAAAGAGGGAGGAGAAAAGGGTAGATAGGAGATGGTAGACATAGATATATGTAGAGGAGACATAAGGAAATAATGAGAGCGAGAGACATAAAGATGAAGATGCTGAGAGGGTGAATTCTAGGTTTGTGTTTTTGTGTGTGTGTGTGTGTATTCGTGTTTGAGAGAGAGAGAGAGAGAGAGAGAGAGAGAGAGAGAGAGAGAGAGAGAGAGAGAGCACAAAACAGAAGGGGTGCTATGGATAGAGAAAGAGACAATAAGGAGATTGATTGAGGTGTGAAGATGGAGATTGAGAAGAAGAGGCATAAAGTGGGGAAGAGACAAGGACACACACTCCTTGAAATAATGTCTCCTAAAGCTACTCCACTTGCTTACAAACTAAGCTTGGTCAACCTGATTGGGCATAGACAAATAACTAGCTACATAGATCGAACCCATTGATTATTCATCAATGGCTAAAATTTCGACATGTTGACAATTTCACTCAATTAAAATGGTTGGTAGAAATGGAGCCTATTGCCATTGAAATCACTTGCAAGCTACAAAAGCACTTTCGCTTTCTTGTGCTTAATTTTACAAAATCATTTGTGTAGAAGAAGAGCACCATTAAATGAATAAGGAGAGATGGATCTATAGAGAAATAGAGATAGATTGAGAGGTAAGAATTGAAAGAGACTTACAAAGATATAAATGGATACACAAAAATGGAGAGATATAAAGTAATATCTCTAGATAGTGAGATACATAGATTGAGAGATAACAAGGATAAATGAAGGGAAATTAGAGAGAGAGAGAGAGAGAGAGAGAGAGAGAGAGAGAGAGAGAGAGAGAGAGGGGGGGGGGGATAGAAATAGGGTGAGGTTTAGAGGGAAGAGAAAGAAAGATGGAGAGTAAAGAGTAGATGAAGGTATGGAGATGAAGATAGAGTGATGGGATGAGAGAAAAATAGATAGAGAAATAGAGATATATTGATAGAGAGATGCGATATAGAGAGGATTAGAGGGAGTGATATAAAAATGGACAAATACTTAGTTGACCTTCAATATTTCTAAGATGTATCCATTACACACTAAAGTGCAATTTCTAGTTTAAAACTATAACAAGAAGGCTGTCATCGTAAAAAAGCACATGGAAATTTAGATTTCTATTGATGATATCTTAGACTCTTTGGTCTCAAAAGCATCAACAAAGTACCTCCATTTCTAAGGTCTCTTCGACTCTTGTTGTTAGCCCTAAAACGCTAGGCCAAAGCCCCTATCACGCCTCCGTAAACCCCAACATGAAAATCGTCACGATAAACCCTGGGCAGTTCCCCGTTCAATTTTGGCAAATCCACACGGTGTTAACGCAGGAATGTTACAGATCTCTGTTTGGACTGTAATTGAATTCCCCACAGCTCATTTGCTTTAATTTTATTTGCTAGAATGGTGCAAACAAAGAGGGAGACACCGGGCAAGATACCACAGAACAAAGCCGTCAAGCTTAGAACAGAAGAAGAGGAAGAAACAGCGCAGAAATCAACACAAAATGAAGGACAGGCTGCGGAGCAAATTTCGATCGAGGTAGAAGGCAACAGATACACCGATCAAAGTGGTGTAGAGAAAGCAGAGGTCGATCAGAAAGTTGCAGAGGCGGCAGAGGCCAACGCGATGAATAGAGAGGACAAATCCACGGAGCCAAAAATCTCAGAGAAAATGTTGTCAGCCAAGAAAAATCCCAAGAGAAATGCTGCTAAATTAGTGGCCGGTGCGGAAAATACCTGGAATTTGGCGGCGGAGATGGTGGATCTCGATAGATTTGCCGGTGAGCAGAAAATTGCTCTCATTGTAGCTGACAAACCAAGAAATGAAGAGTATGTAGAAGGGGAGCAGAAAAATGAGGTAATTGTTGATTGCAACCAGACAATTGGAAAATCCGAGCACGAATGTGTACGAAAGGAAAAATTGGAGATGGAAAGTTCACAGACGGTAAAGAAAATATTAGAGGAGGTTGCGAAAGCCGATGATTCAACTGCGAAGCAAGTGGAGCTGCAGCAGAATGAATCAGAGAAGGAGATTGAGGTTACTGTGAATACGGAGACAAAGCAAAAGCTCTCGGAAAAAATGAAAATCGATGAAACGGTGGAGAAAAAAATTGAGAATGAACAATGCGAGGGCAAGTGTAAGAAAACGAAGCGAGCGAAAAAAGTACTAGAAGGAGAAGGAAAATCAGAGCAGAAAAATGTACCAAATGCAAAGTTGGAGATCGAAAGTCCACAGACGGTGAAGAAAATATTAAAGGTTGCGGAGGCCGACGAGTCAACTGCGGAGAAAGTGGAGCTGCAGCAGAATGAATCAGAGAAGGAGATCGAGGTCATTGTGAAAACAGAGACAAAGCAAGAGCTTTCGGAGAAAATGGAGATTGATGAAATTGTGGAGAAAAAAATCGAGAATGAAGAAAGCGAGGGCAAGCCTAGGAAGAGTAAGAAAAGAAAGCGAGCGAAGAAAGTAAAAGAAGGAGGACCACAGACGGTGAAGAAGATTTTAGAGGTTGCTGAGGCTGATGAGTCAACTGTGAAAAAAGTGGAGCTGCAGCAGAATGAATCAGAGAAGGAGATCGAGGTTACTGTGAAAACAGTGACAAAGCAAGAGCTCTTGGAGAAAATGGAGATCAATGAAATGGTGGAGAAAAAAATTGAGAATGAAGAAAGTGAGGGCAAGCGTAAGAAGAGTGAGAAAAGAAAGCGAGCCAAAAAAGTAAAAGAAGGAGAACCACAGAAGGCTAAGAAAATATTAGAGGTTGCTGAGGCCGATGAGTCAACTGCGAAAAAAATGGAGCTGCAGCAGACTGAATCAGAGAAGGAGATTGAGGTTACTATGAAAACAGAGAAAAAGCAAAAGCTCTCGGAGAAAATGGAAATAGATGAAATGGTGGAAAAAAAAATTGACACTGAACAAAGTGAGGGCATGCGTAGGAAAAGGAGAAAAAGGAAGCAAGCGAACAAAGTAAAAGGAGGAGAAGTGAAGAAAATCACATAGCGAAGGGAAGAAAATACCACCGGAAGTAAAGAAGAAAACCACAATGGAAGAAGGACATACGAAGAAAATTACAGAGGAAGAGGGAGAAGTAAAAAAAATCACACAGGGAGAAGGACAGCTGAAGACAACGAAGGTTGATGGAAAAGTAGAGAAGAAATCAGAGAATGATCAAAGAGCGAGCGAGAAAGGGAACGGAACGTGCATTGAGAAAGAGGGACAAATGAAGAAAACCGGACAGGAAGAGATCATAACAGACGAGGAAAAGAAAAAAAGCGATGCCACAGAAGTCATAGAAATGCTTGTGAATAGTCTCACTGAAGATGAGCTCAAGGAGGTTCTGAAATCATCTGCACAGAGAGAACCAGGTTTACTAGCTTGCATAAACAGCGTGGCAAGTAGAAGTAAGTTAAAGAGGACATTATATGTTAAGAATCTGAAATGTGACACAAAGTCAAAGACGCTCAGAGAGGCATTCTTACAGTACGGAAAAATAGAATATGCTAAGGTCTTTGGTGATAAGGAAAGTGGCAAGCCTCTGGGTTTTGGCTTTGTAGAATTTCGCACTAAATCAAGTGCTTTAAGTGCACTGAGGGATCCCGTAAAGGAAATCAACGGCCAACAGTGTCACTGCGCGCTAAAATTACCCAAACGCAGAAGTAGCAACAAATCATACATGGCAAAACATGGTCCAAGAGAATCTGTTTATCCTGGCATACTTGTTCCAGGAGGGTTTATCGATCCCACTTCACTTGGCAGAGGAGAGTATATACATGGTCCAAAAGAAGCTGTTTATCCTGGCATACTTGGTCCAGGAGGGTTTGTTGATCCCACTTTGCTTGCCCGAGGAGATTTTGTTAATCCCACTGTGTTTGTGCCAATGGTAAACTCCGCCTTTTCTGGCCATCTCAATTCTCAAGCTGTGCCGGACAATACTCAGTTTTCAAATTACTGGGGACATTCAAACCTACATGAGTACGTCTTATTATGCCTCTCATAACCATTTCTTGCACTTTGTTATTTGTCAATGTGGGTTGAAAATTTATTTAAAGTGTTTTATTTTCTATTGGTGAGAAGGCAAACAAAGTTGATGTAGACCTGATTCAAACAGCTTACCTAACGATCAAAATGGATTACAATAACACAGTACTATTAACTAAATAAAGTCATATTATGTAAAATATTCACACATATTCATTGTAATACTGCTGCAAATATTTGGTAGACTGGTAATTCCCAGCACCAACACTCATATTACTTTAATTTCCACCCTTCTGTCCTATAACATGATTCACTGAACTGAAGAGAAAATATAGCAAAGAGCATCCATGCAAACTGTGTGCACGTAAACTCTCACTTCTTTCCAAAATAATGTCTTCAAAATTCCACCAAAATGAATATCTTTAAAAAAAAAATTGCACTAGCTATTGCTTAGGAGCTCAATTCTTTCCACACAGCAAACTATCTTTCCTTACATTATCAAATTGCTCTCTTTCCCCACTTAATACCTAGAGAATAGTAACAGCAACTCCTTTTCTTTTGTAATATCCCTTCTTCCCTAGCACGTCAATAAATGATAGTGCTAGCCTATTGATTTTCTCCCCTTAGGCTAAAGCATTGCATTAATAAAGGAGATAAGGTGATATTTAAATATATGGCCAAAAAAGCTATGGTTGTGGTTAGGAATTTAATTATTCATGTGCATTTGTTAAATGACATCACTTGAGTTACAATTTCATCTTCTTGGGCTGTTTTACATGGGCGAAATTTATAACGAGAAGTAAATAATATAATTGCCTAAGTTGCCAAAATCAGTGAATTAAGGATATGGTTGCAGCTTTTTTGGCTGAGGGTGTCTTTTATAAAGAGGCATCAATGGGAATTAGAATTCCTTATGAAATATTTTCAGTTTTGTTTCTCTACGCAAGGAAATCGAATAGCTAGTTTTTTGGAACACAAAACATGAGAGCCGAGGATTCATGCTTGTATACAACCCTTGGCCTAATTGCTGCTCTTTTATTCATGTGCAAAGTACACCATTTTTTAGGAATCCTCTATCTTAGGCCCAAGATCGGATGTTATCCCTCTTGGCCATCATGTGGGTATCTGGCATCCATATGAGGAGGTGTACCTAGTGAGGAATTTATATCTGATCAATGACTCATCAATCCCCCATCCTAGGCCCAAGAGCAGATGCTATCCCTCTTGACCATCATGTGGCTTTTTGCCATCCACATGAGGGTTTGTACCTAGTGAGGAATCCATATCTAATCAATCCTCTGCCCACCCAAGAGGGGATGCTATCCCTTTTGGTCACCATGTGGGTCTTTGCCATCCATACAAGGGGGGATGTACCTAGTGAGGAACTCCGTAATTGTTCCGTCTTCCATTGCCCACCCTTATCATTTAAATCATGATTAGAGTCCCTTCACAAAATGGTCAACCAAGGTATCAGCACCTTTGGCCCCATGGGACAACCCATCACAACCATAAGGGATGGCATATTTAGAAGAGGACCTCATAACATTTTCTTCCTCATATTCCTTATTATCACTACTATGATTGATTATAGAAGACATATAAGTTGCATATTATTGTATGCTTTTCTTCGTATAAGAGATCACATAATAATGATATCACATTCATTCATTATAAATGAACAAGAAACCATAATTAAGATCATTACCCATAAGATAAGATAAGATAAATTTATTAATGTCTAACAAGAGACCGACAAGGGTCTAAGGGATTGAAAGTTTACAAACAAGGGAAACCACCCACATCAAGGACACCAAACGAGGCCCACGATAGAACAAAACAACAAAGAAGCAAACGAGACAGCAAAAAAAGGACTAAGGGTCCTTTGCTGGAAGAAGTCCAACATAAAAGGATAAGGAACAGGGTGACCAAGGATCGCAGACTGTCTCTGAATACTATCAGATGAGGAGCGTCGCTGTTTGGTGAGTCCACAACAGGGCCTCATTGATCTGATGTGGCTGGGAGGAGGAGTGCAGAACTGCTGCTTCAAGTCCTTGGCAGGGGACATGAGTGCTTAAAACTTGGTGATACACTGATCCAAAGCCTGGTAATGAGGAAAAAGGAAATGCAAAGTACAATCCTGAAGCTGATTGGCCTCCCGGAGATATAGCACCTAGCAATGCTGGTCAGTGTACCTGAAAAAAGCCGATAAGCACCTGCAATCTTTGAAAAGACAGTAAAACCTCCCTCTGATATCATAGTAGATGGGACAACGAAAAATACAGTGAGTCTCCGTTTCCGTCTCTGCAAGGGTACATAAATGGCTAATACGACCCTCTTTGTCGATGTGATGGTTAATTTGGTATCTAAGCCAGTGGGATCCAATTTTAAAGGAACCAAGAGAGATACAAAGGGCATGGCACCAACGCCGGGTCAAATATGCATGACACACGATAATTTGATCACGGATATCTAAGAACTGCTCGACATATAAGGCCATGTGCGGATGCAACCCTCTCTGAGGGTTGATCCAAGTTGTCATAATGTAGTGTTTGTAAATATTGAGGCTCACATGCTTGTTCAGCTCCTGACAAGAGGGGAGGAGGTGAGCGGGAGCACCTAGCGAAAACTGATAGGGAGGGAGATGATAAGTAAGAAATCATACATAAGATCATTATTTATAAGCAAGAACTTATAAATGAGACTCATTCATACTTCCTACCAATTTATAATAGTATTCAGATTCTCTATGCCGAGTGAGTTTGCTGTGTGTAAGATCTGATTGGCTCAGTGCCTTTCTTTGATAAGAAATCATACATAATATCATTATTTATAAGCAAGAACTCATAAATGAGACTCATTCATACGTCCTACCAATTTATAATAGTATTCAGATTCTCTATGCTGAGTGAGTTTGCTGTGTGTAATATCTGATTGGCTCAGTGCCTTTCTTCGATAAGAAATCATACATAAGATTATTATTTATAAGCAAGAACTCATAAATGACACTCATTCATACTTCCTACCAATTTATAATAGTATTCAGATTCTCTATGCCGAGTGAGTTTGCTTTGTGAAAGATCTGATTGGCTCAATGCCTTTCTTTGAATGCTATCCTTTGACATACATACCTCTTCCCTGTAACAGAATATTCATGTATCATGTCCTTTAAGAAATTTGATGCATCCCTTTACTTGAATTCTTTCTTTCCTCTGGGTATGATTGTGTAATAGTTTTTTACCATCAAGGTTTCGAATCACACTACATGATCCGTCATTAGGATGCAAGAGAGCCAAAAAGAACAAAAAAATTGCACCTCGGAAAACTGTACTTTTGTTAACACAAATTAAGTTCGCACCTTGCCACTTTTGTAAAGGTAATTGTAAACATATCACTGCTATATCAATACGTACTTATTTTAACCAATTAGTCATTGTATTGGTTTGCCATCACACTCTTTTGAGAACAAATCATTATGTATCAGTTATCTGAAATTTGCATATCAAACAGTAAAATGGGGACACACCACCCCCCCCCCCCCCCCCCCCCCCGCCCTCCCTTTTGACCCATGTCCCGAAGACTTCAACGCACCGGGGACTTGAGGACTCCTTCCCCCTGTCCCCAATGGCACCACCTCCATTGAGGATGGGGGACATCCCAGTGTTGGCTATTTGCAGATTCAACTACTTATGTTTAATGTTCGATGTTCCAATTCAATGCAATGTTCAAGTATTTACTCTTTTACATCTTTATATCTTATATTGCAATACATATTTTCATAACTAGCATTTTAAGTACCATATATATATATATATATATATATATATATATATATATATATATATATATATATATATATATATATATATATATATATATATATATATATCCCCTCTTGTCCCCCACTGCCATCCCCTCGCCACCCCCCCACTGTCTCCAAATTAAGGCCCCTCTGTCCCCCTGTCCTGGAAACTTGTCCCCCCATTCCACCGTCCCCCAAGGCAGTGTAACTATGATATCAAATCAATTTTTGGAGAACAAACTGGAACATCCTATGACATTGCAACACAAGAGCTCGTGCTGATGCAAACTTGTTTTTAATTTCTTGGATAGCTAGTTTCAGAGTATCACAAGGTCTTAAAAATAAGACAATTTTCTGATAAATGTTATCTTCCTAGGTATTCTTCATGTCATGGACATAACTATCCTCCCCTCTCAAATTTTGCTTGTTCTCAAGCAAAGATTTGAAACTCCAAAAAGCTGAATCAATTTGTATTAACAATATACCAAATATATAGAGTTTACGTACACTATAAAAATCTTTAATGAAGAAGAAAAGTTGTCTAAATATAGATGACATTGAAAAACCATACAAATTAAGATAATTCAAAAGTAGAGCCTAAATCCATTAAACTAAGATTCTAAATAATGGGCTAAAAATAGCAAGAATCTAAGGTACTAAAAAAGTCCAATACTCTCTTTTAATGGTCAGTCTATCAACTATTCTGCAGCAGACAATACATGTCTTGTGTGCATAAATTCTTCAGAACATTCTGCTGCTGGTGAGACCCTCCCTAGATCTGCAGAATGTTAATAATTGAGAGTAGCCAAAATCTGTCCAGTTAAGAACATATGATAGCCTCCCTGGATCTCTCTGCAATAAGATAGATGGGTCTGCCATTGACCTTGCCAATGAGATGTGTCTGCCACTAACTCTCCCAGAATCGGTAAAACTTCTGACCAGAAATTATCAAAAAATGTCCAACTTGATGTAGGATAAAAAAGTTGTCCCTCTCTGTAGCCAAAGACACAGTGAGAACAACTACCACGATCCACAATTTTTGAGGAAAAGTAAACAAACCCTCTGATGAAATTTTGAAGATTAGCAGGTTGTCCCAAAGTAGATTGGAAGATACCATGATTTGCCAAGAACGTTTTGTAGATGAGTACTGCAACTCAAACCAAACTATAAGAAGCCATGATTGTTGTGGAGTAATCTGACAATTTAAAAATTGAAGTTTACAAAGCATCATTTTGTCAGATAAAAAAAGGTTAAAAAACATAAAAGAATCCCACACAATGTTTTTCGTAAGTTATGCCAGAAAATGTTAGCTGTCAAATGCATAAATATGGGTCACAGAGGGGTTTTTAGCAGGTGTAGGCGAACCTTAAAAACATGAAAAATTGCATTGACGGAAACTGCAACAATAGAAAGAGGAAGAAGCTGTAAAGTATTGCATTGCGTCTATAGGAAAAAATAGTGCGATTTTTGGCAGCATTTCTAATTGCGATTTTGGGCTATACAAAAACTGATGCCTACCCGCAACAAATACATAGGCTGGAAGACATAAATCCTGTCAAAAGTTGACACGCTTCTGCAAAATTCTCCCTTCGGCACAACCCACCGAAAAAAAAGACAAACAGAGATGTGCAGCTTGCAAGAAAAACCCAAAATTGCACACAGGAAAAATACCAGCTGCCCAAAGACAACACTAAAACCTTCAAAATTTCTCCACAAACTCTTGGAAAAAATTTCAGAACCCTTGCTTTTGCTGAAAGACACCCTCAAAAAAACTATTCATGATCTTGAGCCGTACGGTGAGGGAGCCATACCTAGACTGGCTCCTGCTTTGATACTGTGAAATGTTAAAAATTTGAATGAATTTGTATTAACAATACATCAAATGTATAGAATTTACAGACGTTATAAAAAGTGCTAATGAAAATGTAAAGTCGTCTAAAAATTGAACAGATCAAGAAAAT
This sequence comes from Cupressus sempervirens, assembly GCA_028749045.1. Lineage (NCBI taxonomy): Eukaryota > Viridiplantae > Streptophyta > Pinopsida > Cupressales > Cupressaceae > Cupressus > Cupressus sempervirens. The sequence continues at coordinate 786,570,413 of CM053789.1, read as the reverse complement.
TCAAAAGCAGAGCCCAATTGACCAGTAAACTAAGAATCTAAATAACGTGCTTAAAATAGCAAGAATCTAAGGTGCTAAAAATAGTTTAATAAGATTGAATGGTCATGGATTTCAATTTGAAATCCACCTTTTGCTGCATACTTAGTTGTAGACCGATATGTTTTCTCCGTTATTTCAAATTTTAGTTATGATCAATAGTTGGAGAATGGCAGGGTTTAATTAAGGCAATTTATGTTTGATCTTTCTGAGAGAAAGAATGAGATCTTTACATTAACACAAGAACTTAACATATATTTGTTAATGTTTTAGCCCAGAAAATATGATAAACAACAATAATGGAAAAATAGGCACAAAAGACACTTGACATTTATCTTGGAAAGACCCTTAACCTTGAAGGGCAAAAAACCCAGCCACATTAGAAATCTATTTCTTTTAATGACCTTTATCCTTGAAAGGGAAACAACCCAGCCACATAAGAAGACCATATCTTTTAATGATAATAAAAAATTCAAGTACCTTTCACTTGATATCTGCACTCAAAGCTATCTCATGTATACATAGATCTGAGAGACTCTTCATATCACAACTGAAGGTGTCTTCAATTTCCAAAACCAAGTCTCATCATATTTCCAAATGCATGCCTCTTCACATGGCACGTCTTTTCACATAATATTATCTTAAATATTAACATAAATATCTTCTCCAGCTGTAAATACAATACATAGGTATCATCTTAATAGCAAAATCATAGATAAAGATCTCTATTGCAGCTACAATCGTCAACACTCCCTCTTAGCAAGTGAGAGGTCTTTTGTATGGCAGACACACATAGCTGCAACCAAAAGATGTCAAGGATAAGTTCTCATCACATAGATTCTCACTAAAACATGTTATCTCAGCATAACATAATTCACCATAGTAGCATAAAATTAATTTCATAGAGTCGCACGTGTGAATTCCACCATGCCTACTCATAGAGGGTAGTCCACCATACCTACTCGCAAAGGGTGGAATGAGGGCTTTTACCTCAGACTTTTCCTAGAGAAGAATGCATTTGCACCATGTCTACTCACAAAGGTTGGTCCACCATACCTACTTGCAGAGGGTGGAACGAGGGCTTTCACCTCAAACTTCTTCCAAAGAAGAATGTATTTCCACCATGCCTATTCAATGAGGGTGGAACAAGGGATTTCACCTTGAGCTTCTCCCTCTCAGAGAAGACTTCATCAATCAACATGTATAAGAATGGTTGTGATTCCATAGAAACTTCCTCTCTATTGGGACAATTTTGATCACCCCAATAGGATAGTTGACATTGAAGCTGAAACATCTCCCTCTATAGTAAATGGTATCATCAAAGCCATATCCGAAAATAAGAACCCAAACATAAATATGATACTTTATTTTGTAAGATGTAAGGGATTATCTTTATCACTATAGTGATTCAAGAAATCAGAGACATAACTTATACCTTCAACTGCAGAAGAATGCAAGGAGGAAAACAGTACTAGAAAATGATAGTATGCTGCAATGAGACTCCAATCAGAACGGTGTTTATACAGAGAACCATAGTTGGAAAACTCGTCAAATGCAAAAACTCGCCAAGCCCCCCAAAAGTTTAATCAGGAAAAACTCGGCGATTTAAAAAAAAAACTCGGGAAAAACTTGGGAACCTAAAAAACCGCTGAAATTTAATTAAAAATACATTTATTTTGCAAAATTTAATAAGAAGATGCATCTAATAAGTTAATTAAAGACAATACAAAAGAAAGAAATGAAGTTTAGATATATATAAATGTATAATGCGTACAAAATTGCATTCTCATGCATAATGCTCATGGTAGGAAGCAAAATAGTAAATTACTAAATAGTTTCAATCTGTCAAACTAGAAGTAAATACTAAAAGTCTAAATACATCAATACAATTTGACAATGTCAATCACATCTTCCTCTTTCCACTTGCACTAGCAGGAAAGCGAGGGGGTCTAGTCCTAGAAGAAGTGCCCCGCACTGGGATAGGGCGTGAGTTGCGTGACTGTGAACTCTGTGGCTGTGCCCCCTCGTTCGACGTCTCTACTGACTGGCTCGGCGTCCTAGAAGAGGATGCATCTCCTCCTAATGGTAATGCCTGATCCTTGCCTGAATCATCATCATCCTCGTTCTCATCCTCAATGTCATCCATAGTGAATTGAAAATCAGCGTTAGCCTCCCTCTCCATGGCCTACCTCTCCAAATCAGCCATCTCATCTGGTGTAAACAATGGACTTGGCTCCTGTGCTGTCCAATCAGAATAAGGATCTATCTCATCTAGATCAAGCGGACCAGGTAGTTCTAAGAGCTGTGCCTTTTTTATGCGCAACTTAAGATTATAGTGCACATAAACAAGGTCTTTAAGCCGTTTTTGAGTCAATTTGTTTCTTTTCTTTGTATGGATGGACTCAAATAAGCTCCAATTGCGCTCACAAGGGGATGAGCTACAAGGTTGGGATAGGACTCTGAGAGCAAATTTCCTTAAATTGGGGGTATTGCCACCCCAACTTGCCCACCAAGCATCTGCAAAACAAAATTAAAAAAGTTATAAAGCAATAAAAAAAAAATCAGAAGCACAACTTATCAGTTAGCAAAATTTTTAAAGTTTGACGCTTTACCTGGTGCTTGAGTAGATCTTGCTCTCTTTTCTAGCATAGAAGAGAACAAAGGACCCCTTGATTCCACATAGATTTGTTGTTCGGTCACAATAAGGTCTTTCTCCTCTTCACTTGATATCATTCTCTCAATGCATTTAGAGAGACCTTCCATGACCTCTCCATTAGGATCTGAGTAGGAATCATCAGCCCTAAAAGAAATAGAAAATGATATCAAGTCTTACTACACAACCTTAAAAAGTAAAGTAAAATAAAGACTTATTAAAATCCCAACTTCAAGGACAATCAATTATCATAGTACCTGAATTTGGGATTGAGGAAGTAGCCTGTTGCATGAATAGGTTGGTGGAGCATATTGTTCCACCTCCTATCAATTATTTCCCAAATGGGATCAAATTTGAGACTATCCCCGTGATAGTAACTTCTAACAGCCTCTTTCGCCCTATCCATGGCCTCATAAAGACCTCCCATTGGGGATTGCTGCCCATCACATGTGCGCAAGACTAGAACCAGGGGCAGAGACATCTACATTTGAAATTTGAAAAATACAAATTAGTTAATAACATAGTAAGTTATGAATTGATAATGAAACTTGAATACACTAAAAATATAATGAAGTTACCTCCACAATCTTCTTAGCCTTTGCAAAAAAGCTATCATCAAACACTATTCGTGCCACAGCCTCTCCTTCGGGCTTCTTTGAGTAAGGTGAAGCAACCCAATCAGCACACACAAACATTTGCTTCAAAGCCAATATGTGGTCAATAATACTTTGCAACGTCAAGAAGACCGTTGCAAACCTTGTCATAGCAGGTCTCATCAAATCTTTGCCTTTAGTGGCTTTTCTCATCAAACTGAGAATCCATGGGTGATTATAGATATATTTCATGACTCGCCTAGCATCTTCCACAATTGGACTCACCCAATCAAGTTTTCCTATGTCCTCCAAAAGAAGGTCAAGGACGTGTGCTGCACAAGGTGACCAAAAAAGTGTGGGATGCCTCTCTTGGAGGATTCTACCTAAAAGATTAGCAAAAAATCAATAATCAATAACAAACTTTCCATATTTAGTATTTACAAATTACATCAAATCTAAATTGAATAATACCATTATCCATAGTATTACATTCATGATTCATATTGATTCAAATATAAAAAATTAAATCTACCTGCTGCCACATATGCTGCTGCATTATCTGTGATTATTTGCACCACATTCTCTATTCCCACCTCCATGACAACATTCTCCAACATTAAAGCCAATGTGGCTGCATTTTTCACTTTGTTGGAGGCATCGACAGATTTCCAAAACACCACATCATCTTTGCAAGCAATCAAGAAGTTAATAATGGTTCTACTTCTTCCATCTGTCCACCCATCAGATAAAATTGTGCAGCCATACTTCTTCCACTCTTTCTTTTGGTCTTCTATCAACAATGTTGCCCTACCAACCGCTTTGTCAAGCAACCTACAAAATTTAGGTGTAATATTAAATAAAGTGTAAGTGTTAGTAAAAAATTAGGAAATAAGTTATAACAATTAAGATTTCAAATATAACAATGAACTAAAGTGAATCACAATTATTTACAATTACCTAAGTTGCCGGTTCGTGGTTTGGTTCCGGGTTCGGGTTCGGGAACCGGTTCGTTGGTTCGACGAAATTTTGGAAAGGGGTTTGGGTTCGTTTGGGTTCGTATATATATATATATATATATATATATATATACATATACATATATATATATACATATATATATATATACATACATATATATATATATATATATATATATATATATATATACATACATACATATATATATATATATATATACATACATACATATATATATATACATACATATATATATATATATACATACATATATATATATATATATATATATATATATATATATATATACATACATATATATATATATATATATATATATATATATATATATATATATATATATATATATATATATATACATATACATATACATTTTTATGAAGCATGAGTTAAAATTAGAATGTAGCATAGTACCATAAACACATTTAAAACTTTAAAACAGCATAAACAATAACATATCAATGTATCATGGTGAGCATACCATCATATAGTAACATAATTCAATCAACTTCAACATCAAAGATGAAAGATTCAAAACATTTAAAATATCAAGTTCAAGTGTCATTGTTTCACGTTCAATGTTTAACAGTAACTAATAGAATGAAAATCTATTAAAATTCTGAATTTCTAGTTCTAAGTTCTTCATTCTTCATCTTCATCTTCTTCATATTCATCTTTTTCTTCTTCATCTCTTCCTTCTTCGCCTACGCTATTACTTACACCAAGGCCAATGGGATCAGCAGCAGAATCAACAATGGTATTGGCATCAAAGTTATCAAAATCATCAATTGTAAGCGCAGCAGTGGAAGCATCCAAGTCTGCAATCTCTGCATCTACATCCCACTTCTTTGTCTCCCTTTCTTTGTATTCTTGACTCTTGTGTGAAAGAAGGCGCAAGTTGTTATGCACAAATACCAGGTTCTCGGCTTTTTTTGATTGCAACCTATTGCGCTTCATCGAGTGGATGAAAGAATAGGTGCTCCAATTTCTTTCTGATGCAGAAGAACTAGCAACCTATAAAGACAACATAGGTTAGGAAATTAAAAAGGAATTAATTCAATCTTATTAAAAAATTCTTTTGAAGATAAAGTGAGCTAATTTAAAAAAAAATAAAACTTACTTGTGATATAACTTTGATTGCAAGGGGCTGCAATGTTCAGAATTTTTGGCCATGGAGGTAGCACCAACCATGAGCATGCTTCTTGAACCGATGACGAAGAGCATCATTACTTAGACCTGTAGCATTGACAAATGCTATGAACTCATCCATGATTACATCTCTTATATCATCATCAGGAAATATTCTTCTAAATGCTGCCTGGTACCCGTCAGACACTTCCATATCTCTGTATGGTGGCAACCTTCCTGGTAGATCACAATATTGTGAGCTATAGTATTTGGGGGTCAAGGCATAGGCAAGCAAATGTAATGGAGTAGTCATTTTGTTCCATCTTTCATCAATAATTTTTTGCACTTGTTTGAAAAAGGTCTCTTGCAGATCTTGCTCCTGCCCATTTATAACTTGCCTGATCTTCTCAATCATTGAGTCTATGCCATCATAGATCTCTCCAATGCAAGGCCTATCCATGTCAGTGTACCTAAGCATGCTCATAATGGGCACGATGATCTTAAGGAGATATTCCACACGTTCCCACCATGAGTCAGCCAATAGCCTATCCGTTATTTTGTTTGCCCTTTCAGTGTTCTTTTGCTTCCATACACCCCAATTGTTGCTGATTACCATACCTTGAAGTGCATCTTTCACTTGCACAAGTTGTCTTAAGACGATTATATGTGATGCAAAACGGGTCTCAGCAACCTGTGACATAAATTAGAGCAAAAAACAACTATTAGATACATATTTTAGAAAACTAAGAAAAGTATACACATTGGCAATTGCACAAGTAAAATATGAAAAATCAGAAATTGTCAAATATTAAAAATTAAATTACTAATTTGAGTTCAAGTTCATTTACCTTCAATAGCTCCAATTTTGAGTAGTTCCTGAAAAGAGATTGAGTCATGTGGTGGTTTGTGATAAACATTTGTATGTCCTCAGCCTCTTCATACACTGTTTTGATCCACTCAATTTGGTTCCCAATCTTTTGTAGCATAAGATTGAGTGAATGGACTGCACAAGGTGTCCAAAAGATATGTGGATATCGTGATTCAACCAACAAACCTGCTGCTCTACAATTCTTTGCGTTGTCCGTTATGACTTGGACAATGTTTCTTGCACCCACTTGTTCAATGGCCTTAATTAAGATATCAGCAATAAATGGCCCATCTTTTACTTTGCCCTCACAATCCACCGCTTTCAGAAACATTGCCCCTTTAGGGGACACCGCAAGGACATTGATCAAGGGACGGTTCCTAGAATCCTTCCAGCCATCTGAAACAATTGTCACCCCTGTCTCAACCCATGAGTCCCTTATGGGCTTCAATTGATTTTCAACCCGTTGGACCTCATCATCCAACAAGGTGGTGCGCACTTTCTCATAACCAGGGCCACAATACCCTTTTGGAGCTTCATTGGCACCCCTCAACATGTGCTTCCAAAACGGAGAGCGGACAACATTAAAAGACAACCCATTTGCATAGAGGCATCTTCCCACCTTAATGTCAGCAATATCCCGGGCCTTGTTTTGAAAAGAAGTTTCTATTGGCCCCTTTCTTTTGTGTACAATGGGGACAGATTCAGTGTCAGTGTCCATTGTAGTATTGAAGAAGGGATGGTCTTGTACAATAACATCTGAGGGGGGCTGCATTCCCTTAGCTTTTTTATTTTTATTGCTACTGCTACTGAGTTCTATTGCCTTGTGTCCTTCTCTCTCTTCTGCTGCCTCATGCTCTTCAATATATTTTAACACGGTGTGATTTGGTATAGGGACACCATTTTTGCCAGGGCATTTCTTGACTCCTCTTCCAGTATAACCACATAGATGGCCTACCACACGATAATAAGAACTATTTCTTTCTACATCACATCCTCGACATCTCCAACGGAATGCACCACCTCCTGGAATGGGTTTTATAATGTCTACATACTTCCATAGAGGAGAATCAGAGTTGGTTTCCATTCTTTGTTCGGTGTTGCCTATTGATGAAGAGGTAGATGACATTACTTTTGAACCTTTCCCTATAGCAATAAATTACTAATTAGATATATGTTCATAATCTATATGCAAGAAAATGACGAATTTTGAAATAATGGAAAAGATTCAAGAACTTAGAACATATGCAGATTGAAAGAGAAATGAAAAAAAAATGGAAAAACTAGAACAAAACAATAGTAAATGGAATAAGATCTTACCTCTTGGTCCTTTTCCAGCCATTGCAAGTTTGCAAATGTGTATAAATGATGCACAAACACTTCAAGAACACCAACAAGTCAATCTTCAAACTCCTCCTTGCACAACCGGATGCTTGCTCAAAAACTTATGTGCTCTCCTTCAAGGAAAAACAACCTATTTAGAAACAACAAATGACTATGAGAGAGCAAAAAACCAATTCATAACACCTTTTTAGGGTACGTGGACCCCAAAAATTATTTAAAAATGAAAATAAATAACTTTATTGCCGTGTCCGTGGGCGGGTTCTTGGCTGGGTTCGAACCTGGTTCGATTTTCCCAGCCTGGTCCGCCCGGGTTCGAACCATGGTTCAAACCAGTTCGAACCAGGATTCGAAAATCGAACCCTGGGCGAACCGGACCAGAATCTCAAACTGGTTCGAACCAGTTCGAGGTCCGGAGGGGGGGGGAGGGGTACCCGTGTAACTTAGACAATTACTAAATAGTAAAATACTAACCTTCCACTCATATCCTTGCGATTAGGCGGTTTGTACCCTTTGCCTGATATTGTCATTGCATTCACCATATTGACCCAATACGGACTATCAACGACATTCATTGAGATATTGTTGAAAAACCAAAAATCAGCTGCTGCAATATCAGTTTGCTCATGCACCTCCTTAAACCATGCAGTGCCCTCTAATGATGGCTGTGCTCCAGGTGTGTTCCTGGGCACAAAATAACCACCTATCCCTGATGGGGATCCGGATGGTGATGATGAAGAAGTAGGAGATGTAGAAGAAGTGGAACCGGTAAATGAGAAATTTTGTTTGCGGATCCGTGGGCCACGAAGAGATCCTGGTATGTTCTCAAGTGCTTCTTCTTCCTCTTGCATATCAAAAGGAGCTCCTTCTGATTCAGCTATGGCTGCCCTCATAGCTAATTTTTCCCTCTCCCTATTCAATTTTTTCTCTTCAGCAGCTGCAAGTAGGGCATGGATGAATCTTTTTTCTTCATCAGTTACCTTGAGACAAAGATTTGAGTCATGTTTCTTTATGCCTGCAAGGTGGTATTTGAGGCGGTTTATGCCTCTAGAAATAATTCTCTCACAGGGAATGCATATCACTTTCCCAATATCATTTTGATTTGGAGCTTCATAGGCATACCGCCATGCCTTATCTCTTGCATTTTTAGGCCAAGTGCCTATATATCCAGATGGGCATGGTGTTTGTGGTCACTCTTCTTGCGGGTTTGTCATTTTTTTGATGGTTGACCGCTGCCCTACACATAAATATATAGAAAAATGAATAAACAAAGTTAGAACTTAGAAGCTAGGGTTTCAAATGATTCAAAGTTTCAAACTTCAAACTTCAACCATATCCTTAGCAAACAACAAACTTCAACCATATCCTTAGAAGCTAGGGTTTCAAATCAAAATGATTCAAAATGAATTTAAATGATTTGAAAACATTTACAAACAAGTTAACAACAACAAAAACAAAAGAACATTTGTTATAAAACTATAAAAAGTTTTCAAACTATGATAAGATGAACATACCTGGAAAGAAATTTGTCTTCTAAAATCGGTTAGAATCATCTACAATCCACTCAAATCCGCCTTGAATCACTTGCAATCAGCCAAGAATGCCTCCAAACCTTCTTCTCTTCACTCCTCAAGGCTCTAAACAATCCAAATACAAGAAAAAATGAGAAAAAAACACATTCACTGCTGCTTTAATCCGTCACAGGCCGCGAGTGAAAAACTCACCAGAAAATCGCGAGTTTTTTAAAAAAATTCGCCAAGTTTTTTGCGATTACTCGTCGAGTTTTTACCAGTCCGCCGAGTTTTTGAATCGGCGAGTTAACTGGTGAAAAACTCGCCGAGCTAGGAAACTCGGCGAGTTTTCCAACTATGCAGAGAACCAAAACAAGATGACATTGAAATCTGACCCTCAATCCTTAAGAGTGGATACCCGTCCAGAACATAATGATACAAATTTCCAATCCCACCACCTGCAGAAGATATACTCAAGTCTGAGTCAGAACTTCAATGGTTAGACATTGCTGTCTCAGAGTACCCACTGATATGTTATCTCCTGCAGTTATATATCCAGTCCCAACTTCTGAATGGTGTTTCCCATCATTGACACATTCCCAGTCAATCTCTGTAGCTCTTAACTCATAATGGAAAACTGCAGTTGATGGTATCTTCATCCAAACTTCTGCTGACAATTCCCAACTTTCTTCCTTGCTAATATCAAGATTAAAAATACCTTGATCAGATTTGATCAGATTTCACATATCAGATAGAAAGACCCTTGCACAAAAATGAACGGGAGGATGAATAATCATACAAAGATATCATTTGCAACTCCTTTGAAAGAGCAAGTTGTAAAAAATACGAAATGACAAAGATTGTCGTTACCATATGAACAGTCTTTTTATCAAATATTATATGACAAAAATGAACCGATAAGTAGAACATACAATTCCACCATCACAAGCATTGAAAATTCACTGCTAAACATTTTGAAAACTCTAGCTATGTTACAAATCAGAACAATATGCTGGCAGTAGGGATGGCATGTCAGCATGTGCATGGACTCCAGGTGTGCCCAGAAGTGATGAAGCCAAGACAGAACATATACACAATCTTATAGAAGCATACAATACTTAATAAGAAAGGTAGGTGATTAGAGAGCTATCAATGGAACATTTCCTTGTGCATACAATGCCAAAAATATAATACTAGGGCAGATGAAGAATGAGAGCAGATGTTTCTGTTGAAATAGCATATTGCCTCAACACCATACTGCAATATAGAAGTGACAGAGAAGAGAACAATACACAGAGACCACACAGCAACAACAGAGAAACATAGAGAGGAGCGTGAAGATCTGCCTTGCAGCTACCAGGAATTCAACACTCCTATATTGCTGATATCTAACCTAACTCCGATACCAATTTAATGTTTAACCCAAAATTATGATAAACAGTTATAAATGTAAAATAGGCACAAAAGAAACTTGACATTTATCTTGGGAAAACCCTTCAACCTTAAAAGGAAAAAACCCAACCACACCAGAAAAAATCTCTTATATTGATAATAAGAAATTTGAGTACATTGCTTTCACCTGATACAATGTGTCTACACACAAAGCAATCTCATGTATATATATAGAATTGAGAGGCTCTTCGTATCACAATTGAAGGTCTCTTTCATTTCCACACCTCTTTGCAAGACACATGTCTTTTCATATAATATTATATCAAATATTATCATAGATATCTTCTCAAACACAATACATAGGTATTATCTCAATAGCCAAATCAGAGATAAAGATTTCTATCGCAGCTACAAATTTCAACAAAATTGAGATGAGGATTAGAAGCACGATACCCCTCTATGACCTCAAATGCAATGAATTCATATGTTTTTTGTTTTCACTTATTCTCATGTTCTATCTCAACTGAAAATATTGAACTAAACACATACATTTGAAAACACAAAATATACATGTGAATACATTCATTGTTAGATGCTACATATTGACTAGAATGCATTTATTGGTTCATATTTTACCTTGTAGGATGACAAGATCACTGCTTTCATATCACTTGTAATGACCCCTTTTTGTAAATGCTCTAGATTTTTCCCTAATTCACAATTTGAAATAGAACAAGAAATAGGATATAATTAGTAACATTATGTTCCTAGTTGAGATCCTGCAACATATTAGGAAATCTTGGAAACATAATTCACAATATAGATCTTCCTTATTGTATAGATCATTCCGACTAGGGTAAGGAACATTAATTTAACCATAAGATATATTTAATTTATTGATGGAGTTCAACCATGTGAGGGCTAGGGTAAGGGGCACATTTGGGTGCCTCAACCAATCCTCTACCCGAGGCCCAAAAGTGGATACTATCTCTCTTGGCCATATGTGGCCCTTGCCATCTATATGAGGAGGTGTGTAACATGCTAAAAATCTGAAATCTAAATAACTGACTAAATAAAGGAAAAAGCATCACAATCTTAACCAAATGAAAGGAGATACAGTTAAATTAGTTATTCTATTCTTTCACATGAAGGGGAACTACGAGTTAACTGTAATTTATATTTCCAAATAACTAGAAACTAACAACCATTTCAACTATTAGATTCACATGACATTAGAAAATATTTAAAATACGTGATAGCAATATGTTCGTCAAATGAAATACGAGAACATGAAATAGATACTAGGGAATAAGCGGATGATGTCCCTTTGTTGTGCAAGCCTTGGCATTTGGAAGAGAGGAGAAACATTGCCATGGGCTTAACCTCCAACCATGGACCTTATGTACCCCCACACAATCCATTGAGAAAGACCCTCCCTAGCATAGGAGTTGGCTTGAGACACACTTCTCCAGCCATTGAGCATCTTGGTGTTAGAGTGTCAACTAGTCAGCTAATGAGGTTGTGGACACTTTCCAATCAACCTATCTTACAACTGCTAGCACTTTGACCTCTGGTGATCGCAATGGAAATCATGCCATTAACCGACTTTGGCCAAGGATTTTGGATGGGCAACTTAGATGCTTGATCACCCATTGCTCGACTTGACAACAAGTTTTATACAAAGGATTTCCTTGAGCTAACGTAGTTATTGATTTTGAGTATTATTACTGATTATAATTTCCTTTCATTGTAGGATTATTCCTACTCTCTCCCTTCATCTTGACCATGTCGTCCTCATGGATGAATTCTAGGGAGTTTTCTTATATGATATCTGGTTCATAGAGAACTTATACATTGCCATCTTTCATGCGAGTTATGGCTTATGACATCATAAATGAGTTAAGCCTTCATTCTGATTGTTCCTTTATCATATGGAGCAGCACCCCATCTCAGAGATATATTGATCATATCATTGTATGGGATAGTACTTCTTTGACAAAAAACGTATGTGCTTCAAATTCAAAAGCTATCACGGGTAAAGCCTTTTGGCAATCAGATAATTCCATTCATCTAACAAGTTTTTAATAGAAGAAGAGTACTCCAAGTGACACATCCCAAATTTAGATTTTCAAGGGAAAACAATTGTGGCAAGTTTAGAATGCATGATTTAATCACAATAACAACATATAAATGTAATGCATGACTTGATTCTATAGGCGCGATTTGGGAAATTTGAATGGTACTGGCGTTAGGTAGATGCCACCTGCCTACGCTATCAAAGCTTTCAATTCAGTCCAGAAAAATGAATACTGGAATATCTCACAAGCTCGGCAAAATCAGAGGCAATTGCCAGTTATGTTCACACCCTTACTTGAAATGGGTAGAGAAAAACATATCATGAACAAGAAAGAATTTATGTGGAAGCAAATGTGTGGAAAAACAGCTCGAGAGAGTGAGAGGCAATGTAAATAAAACACATACATAAAAAGGTGAGCAAGATAAGCAATAGACACCCACACATATGCTTAGTTACGCAAGAATTTTGAGGTGGCAAAAATGTTCGCATGGGCCTTCCAATTTCATATTAAATAAAAAGAAAGACATATAGCTCAATGCCATAAAAGGAGACATGAAAAAGGTGGCCGCTCAAGGCAATTAAATAAATAATAATCAAATCAAAGTCAAGGTTCGAAATAAAACAATATGGGTGGCAACAAAATCTTCATTCATGCCTTAATATATTAATATCGCTCCTTTATATTCATACTTGTTTGAGTAGCCTTAACATATATGTATGTATGTATGCACTAAATTTGAAATTCTCATACACATATACATATATGTGTGTGTGCGTGTACACATGTACACATTTTATGCCGACACAAGTAGGAGTATAGATACGATATTATTATACTAAGACATGATAGAATTTGCAAGATATTCTGAGATCATCCATAATAAAGGTAATATTTCTTATTTGCATTTATTATAATGTTATAATTTAATTGGTAAGCTCATGGTCATCCTTTGTACTTTCTTGCTTGTCTAGCCATTTCATCCTTGATCTAGGTTGTTAGATTTCATGCCTGATGGTTTGACAGTGGATTTGGTAGCCCCATTCCTTACTCCCATTTTGACAACACCTCCCCCCTTCATCGTGTGCCTACAAAAAAGAAATGGTTCTGGGGTAATAACATATTTCCATAATTTGAACTAATAATAAAATATCACATAATCATTTTCAACTTCTAAGATATTCAATTTTCAATTCCCATCATAATGGCTAACCAACATGTCACATGAAATAATAACTAATAACCGAAATTCCATTTCACATGAATCAACTATCTCAACAACTTTACCGATAGATCAATTTCACATGAATCAATTATCTCAACAAATCTACTAAACAACTAACTTCACATAAATTTCCAACGGCTAGAATATTATATTTAAATGTAGCAAAATTTTGGATGTAATAGGGTGTACCTAGTGAGGATTCCATATCTTGATCAATCGTTTGCTCTATGCCCAAGAGCATGCTATCCCTCTTGGCTATCATGTGCCTCTTTGTCATCCATATATAGGGGTGTAGCTACTGAAGGATCAATATTTGATCAATCTGATACCCTAAGCCCAAGAGTTGATGCTATCCTCCTTGGTCATCATGCGACTCTTTGCCATCCACATGAGTTTGTATGTCTAGTGAGGATTCCATTTCTGATCGATCCTTTACCCTAGGCCCAAGAGTGGATGCTATCCCTCGTGGTCATCGTGTGGCTCTTTGCCACCCACATGAGATAGTGTACCTAGTGAGGAATTCTACATTCTTGCTTCCATTGCCACCCTTATTGTTTTGTAATGTCCTTAAATAATGATAATCCAAATTTGCCCTAGATTGCAATATTTTTATCAAGCAAGTAGGGCTTAGAGATACCTTTTTTCTTTGGTTGAGGCTCTTCAACACAGTTAGGGATTATCTATAGTCTATAATTCATAGTTACATCTATTTAATTAAGAATTAACATATGTGAGGAATGCAGATCACATCAATATATTGCTAGAATTGATTTTACTATGAATCGACCATAGAAGTGACAAGGTAGGATGACAGGTAAGGATGACTTGATGATGTGCCACAAAGACCCCTTTCCTTAGGCCCAAGTGCAAATATATCATCCCTGTTGGCCTCATGTGGCCTGTGCCATAGATATTAGGTGGCATAACTTGTGTGGTGTCCCATCACCATTTTTCTCCATATTCCCACTCCTATCTTGCTTCACATGACTGAACACCCATTTACCATAATAGAGATTATGAGGAACATTCACAATAGGGTGCCTGGAAAGTCCCTCCTTAAGCCCACAGGTAGTCCTCTTGTTCCCCTTTGGTCCCATGAGACTTCCTAGTTGCATAGCATGAGGCGGCGTGCTTAGAAGTTGACCTCATCACCATTTTCCTACCTTTGATCCCCTCATTTCCCCTACATTGGCTTGTTGTAGTTGACAGAAAACACACTTGATGTGTCACACATAAGTTCTATATTACAATGTACTATAGAAATGTAATATGGTCCATTGAAATATTGAAATGTAATTTGGTAACAGCGTCATCATGGAACATTGAAATTTTGAAATGTAATATCATAACAGTAATAACATGATTTTACATTAAAATGTGAACCTTACATCTAAGAAAAAATCACACAATTTTGTGGAATTGTAAAACAACCAAAAAAATTACATAATTGAATTCAAAACAATAAAATTTGTAATTTTTACATGCTATTAAAGCTTGAAAATGTTAGAGAATTAATAAATATTTTATATGCTTGAAAAGAAGAAATAAAGGAGAATGATGTTGCGAATTTGAAATTCTAGAAAATCATTCTCTGAATCACCCTTAAACAGTCCATGCAATTTTCTCTAGAATGCTGTAATGCTGATTTCTGTGTTCAATATGAGCGAATAGGGCTTGTAAAGCTGCAAAGTTACATTTTTGGTGTATTTTCTTTGTGTAGCATGCATAGTGCAATTTGCAGGTTGGACAGTACCTTGTGAGCACTTTCCACAAAAAATTGTATTGTCTTACCAGAAGCTCTTGACATAAAGCAACAAGTTTATTTCATAAATACTCAGGTTAGGAATAAAACAGTAATTGTGTGTTTATTTACTGGATTTCAAATTGAAAATTCTCTATTTACCTAAAATGATTCTAGCCTTTTAAAGTTCTAGTTGACATCATTTCTTTAGGATGGTTAATAAATGATCTTTTTTTAGCCTTATGCTGTCAAGGAGTTAATTTATATCCTTGTTATTGACCTTTCAAACATTAAAGTAGTCAGAAGTGATCTTTCATTCATGTTATTGTAAATCATATCGTGATAGAGATCTTCATTAGTTGCCCAATCACCATTTATGTTCTTATGTGTGGTCCTCACTCTCCCAGGGCTATATGACAAGGAGTGATAATACTGTAAACCTTTCAAACTATTTGTAGAGCTCAACTTTACGTAAGACGTCCAAGAATTGGTACCTCAACAATGGAGATCCAAGAGAGAGAGCCAAAGACTTGCAAATCTACTAACCAGCTCATGTTGTTGATAAAACTCAACATTCTTCACCACTTTAGGGCAAATGAAATAGGAAAAACATTCTTTTTTGTAGGGACAATAGCAGAAGACTTTGCAGCATGAGCATAGCTCTTACCAACAACAAGAACTTTAGGCTTGTAGGGAAATGCAACTTTGAAATGTGGGGCAGTAGGGAAATGCCTTGCATGGAGACTAGTAGTGTGATCACCATTATCATAGGGAGCTAGAACAATGCTCAATGATGATGGAAGAGCATCTGCAGACAAGACTACTACACCCACATGGCATGAAGATGTTGTAGTCCCTATAGGCACTAAAACACTACTATGCAACCTACAGCCATCTAGGCCAATCCCTAACACAAACTCATGGACTTGACCAATGATAATGGGACCATTAGGACCAGTAGGTGGGAAAACCTTTGGAGGGTAGGAAGCATCAATAGCGCTTAGAATGCTCCCAACACAAAAGCTACCAATGACAGGAAACTTAGCCCCAAACAAAGTAGTATGAATGTGCACACACCATCCACCAATACCAGTGTTGTCGTTGCATGGGGAACAAGCAATGCAAGGGGAAAAGCATTTGAAATTCGCAGTAAGTAGGAAGAGACATTGGCATTCATTCTTGCATTCGATTATGCTATTAAATGATTGGTTATGTTAGTGTAGATATTACGAAATGGGTATTTTCGAATGGCCTACTTAGGTGTACTAGTTAGTGGGAGTGAGCATGCCACCCTTTTTGAGTCATTAAGAAGTTAATTTGACACATGTCATAGTTAATGGGAGTTGATTACCTATTCTTCTCCACTGTTGTGGTTGACAATTTCTCCCCTCTGTCCTATTTGTATATCTCATTAGCAACACAATATCACATTGTTGGGTCCCTTCTGTGTAATATTAATTTGATTTGTATTTTGTATTTTTTTTAAACATCTCATTGCAAGAAGTGTATGCATGCTTGACTTGAATGGCTCAATGTAATGTCCCCATCTTTTTAGCAACTAAGTGGTGTTCTTAGCCTTCACGTTCTTCAAAGGCTAAGTGGAAAAATAAGGGAAAATTGATTAAATTAATTTTTTATAAAGTCATTAAATAAATTAAAATTAAAAGGTGATTTTATGTTTAATTAATTAAATTAATTATTGTATTACAAGGGAGAAGCTTCTAGAGAGTGCATTAATTATTGGAAAGGGGGAAGCCTCTAGTAATTTAATTTTCTAGAAGCACAATTAATTATTGTATTGCAAGGGAGGAGTTTATAGAGAGTCCATTAATTATTGGAAGGGGGAAGCTTCAAGTAAATGCAATTAATTAATATTTTATTTCCTTCTAGAAGGGTGAAGGAAAAATATAAATAGAGGTGGGAGCTTCATTGTTTAGCATCGGATGATGGTGAATTGCATTTGATAGGAACTTGGATGTACAATTTTGTTCTCAGCATTAGAGGACGTCCATCCTCTCTTGTACCATTCTAGACGTCATTCCCTTGGGGTTTGGCCTTTGGAATTCACTACTATCAACTCATTAACAGACAGCTTGGACACATTTCCAGCTACACGCAGATTGGGTGTAATTAGTGAGTTGAACAGTTTGTTATGTATTTGATGATGCTGGAGTAATTAGTGAGTTGCTATGTATTTAATTTTATTAGTTTGAGAACTAATATTATTTCAGTAGTAGTTCAATTTTCAGTTTGCATGAATTTCTTTTTGTTCATGTTATGTGGTTTAAATCTATGCAAAGACATTACAATCTCTTTCAGTATTTGGTTTAGTTCTTGGGCACTACCAGGATGTACATTACAATGGTATCAGAGCCCATTACATTGGTATCAAAGCCATTCCTTCCATCCTGTGGAGGTCTTAAGCATTTATGTTTGAGCGTGTTACAAGGGCTTTATAATTTTCGCAATACCAGAGCAAGACAAAGTAGGAGTTTAGACTTGTAGAGCGAACAATCTAGTTCAATAATGGAAGGGGACATACAATCTAGTCATATAGACATAGAAGAGATATTCTTTGAACAAGACAATAGTATGGGTGACCGAGATGACAAGAATACAAGATTAGATGGAGGCAGGAATACCGGTCTAGATCAAGAAAATGTAATGTTCAGGTTATTGGGTACATTAGAGGAGGGGCAGCATGTGCAATAGGAGCAAAATAGGAAAATGGATATGATGTTGCAGCTCATGGCTAGATAGATGGGCATCCATATCAATCTAGGTGATGCAAACAATGGAAGCAATAACACTGGGGGAAAGGACAACTATAGGGGTAATGATAATGGAGTTCGTGGCAACAACAATGGTCTCGAGAATAACATTAATAATGGACATGGCAACAATGGGAATTAGGTTGATAACTTTAGACATGTTGCATGCCCAGCTCGAACGTAAGCTCGATACCTCTTCTACCCACCTTCCCACCCAGAGATCTAGTTCAACCAGTTAATGAACTACAGATTACAGAGTTACATGATCGGTTCAAGAGGGATTAGGAGGCTAGTGGACTGGAGTTTTAGGCGAATATTTCCCTCAGAGATTATATGGACTTGAGGATGAGACACATGCCCAGATAAGGAGGAAGAAGTCAAAACCTTGAGTTGAGAAAGAAAGTTGGGAAACTTTCTTTACCTTATTATGATGCTTCAGGGAAGATGACCACACGAGCTTGGGTGCAAAAGATAGATACATACTTGCAGCTGAATCCTATGCCTGAGGAGGAGGCTATAAAGTTTGTGGCTATTCACTTGGATGGACTGACACATGAGTGGTGGCACCATGGTATGGTAACTTTGGGGCATAATTAGATCACATCTTACGAGGAGTTCACTGAGAAGCTCATAGAGAGATTTGATACCAGGGATCCTGAATTACAATTTAAGGAGTTGGCACAACTCAAGTAGTGGGGATCAGTTGAGACATATATCAGTGAATTTCAGAGGTTAGTTGTGTTGATCACAAATATTTTAGAGAGGAGTTTAGTAGTGTTGTTGATGGATGGACTCTTAGATCCCTTGCGAGGTTGGGTCAAGGGGCATGACCCAACTACATTATAGGAGGCCACTAAAAAAGCTCGTGACTTAGCACCTTCTTCATTTAGGAGCAGATTTCAACACATGGATTCTTATATGAAAAAGGACAAGGAGAAGGACAAAAAATCTTTTCACAAGGATACTCAGCCAAAAAGAGATAAGTTGGATAATGACACCTTGAATGATTTGAGAAAGAAGAAGCTATGTTTCATTGTAGAGAGCCTTGGGATTTATCTCATGAGTGTCCTCTCAAGGCTAAGGCAAATCAAATGGAGTAGTTTTTAGCAGAGCAGTCACAATAAGAGAGGGAGGATCAACACTTTGATTCAAAGAGGATAGCACTACAGAGGAGAGCAACATTCTTGAGGATGATAATTCATTGGCATGATTAATAGGGGCTCAGAAGTCAATCACATTTAAGGTCAGGGGTACTATCCAGGGGCAAAAAGTGATCTCACTCATTGACACTGGGGCCACACATAATTTTATAGATGCAAAATTGGTAGCCAAGAGAGGTTTATAGACCGAGAAGCATGCTAGGTTTAGAGTCATGGTAGCTAATGGTGACAAACTATTATGCACTTGGAAGATATCTAATCTTCACATCAAGTTTGGAGATGGCTATGAGTTGGAGGATGAGTTATATGTGGTAGACATGGGAGACTATGATTTCATCATTGGTATGACATGGATGACCTCGCTAGTTCAGTTCACACTCAACCTAGCAAAATTGGAGATGAGGTTTCAGCATGAGGGGAGAACTGTTGTACTTAGAGGACTTTTAGATGGGAGTTGCAGAGTAGTTTCCCTGAGGAGAATGCAAAGAATTTTTTGGCATAATGACATAGAGTGGGCAGTAGAATGTTTGACTATGCCAACTTCACCGGAGCCACAGGTGAAGAGTCATCCACCAAATATCTAGGAGATACTTGATAGGCACACTAAGGTATTTGATGAGATTTCGCATGGGGTTCCTCCTGACAGGGGGATAGAGCATGTTATTGAGCTTGAGGAGGGATCCAAAACAGTTATGATTACTCCTTATCGTCATCCTAAGAAACACAAGGATGAGATAGAGAAGACAATTAAGGAGTTGTTGGAGATGGGGCATATTAGGTCTAGTAAGAGCCCCTTTTCTTCAATAGTAGTGTTTGTAAATAAAAGGATAGAATGATGCGCATGTGCATTGATTACAAGGCATTAAATAAGAAGACTATTAAGAATAGATATCTCATCCCACGAATAGATGAGCTGATTGATAAGTTACATGGTGTATGCTTTTTTACAAAGATTGATCTATGATCAGGGTATCATCATATCAGGATGAGGGAGGAGGACATTGAGAAGACAACTTTTTGATGTCACTATGGCCACTTCAAATTTTTGGTTATGCCATTTGGGCTAACCAATGCCCTTGCTATGTTCCAGAGTTGCATGAATTAGGTATTCAGGGAGCAACTTAGGAGATTTGTCTTGATTTTCTTTGATGATATTTTAGTCTTTAGTAAGACTTGGGAGGAGCATTTACAACATCTAGAGATGGTGTTGTCCACTTTGGAGAAAGAGTCACTATATGCCAAGGAATCTAAGTGCGAGTTTGGGATGCCCCTACAGAGTGATTTACAAGGTGGGCGAGGTTGCTTATGAGATTGAGCTTCCAAAGGGCAGTCGGGTGCATAGTGTGTTTCATGTGTCAAGGCTTAAGAAAGTCATCGGTCAAAGAGTTGTTCCTTCTATAGAATTGCCACCATTATATGAGGAGGGAAAGCTTGTATTGATTTCTGAGGCTATTCTGGATACTAGGGAAAGGACTTTGTGAAACAGGTTAATTAAAGAATATTTAGTCAAATGGAGATACCTACCAGAGGAAGATGCTACTTGGGAGAGTGAGGAGGTGCTACAACAAACAAGATTGAGATTGCTTGAGGACAAGCAATTTCAAGAAGGGCGTACTGTAATGTTCCCATCTTTTTAGCAGCTAAGTGGAGTTCTTAGCCTTCACATTCTCCAAAGGCTAAGTGGAGAAATAAGAGAAAATTGATTAAATTAATTTCTTATAAAGTCATTAAATAAATTAAAATTAAAAGGTGACTTTATATTTAATTAATTAAATTAAATATTGCATTACAAGGGAGAAGCTTCTAGAGAGTGCATTAATTATTGGAAAGGGGGAAGCCTCTAGTAATTTAATTTTTAAGAAGCACATAATTATTGTATTGCAAGGGAGGAGTTTCGAGAGAGTACATTAATTATTGGAAGGGGGAAGCTTCTAGTAAATGCAATTAATTAATATTTTATTTTCTTCTAGAAGGGTCAAGGAAAAGTATAAATAGAGGTGGGAGCTTCATTGTTTTAGCATCAGATGATGGTGAATTGCATTTGATAAGAACTTGGATGTACAGTTCTATTCTTCGCATTAGAGGATGTCCATCCTCTCTTGTAACATTCTAGACGTCATTCCCTTAGGGTTTGGCCTTTGGAATTCATTCCTATCAACTCATTAACAGGTAGCTTGGACACATTTCTAGCTACAGGCAGATTGGGTGTAATTAGTGAGTTGAACAATTTTTTATGTATTTGATGATGCTGGAATAATTAGTGAGTTGCTATGTATTTAATTTTATTAGTTTGAGAACTAATATTATTTCAACAGTAGTTCAATTTTCAGTTTGCATGAATTTCTTTTTGTTCATGTTATGTGGTTTAAATCTATGCAAAGACATTACAATCTCTTTCAGCAATTGGTTTAGTTCTTGGACATTACTAGGGTGTCCATTACAGTGGTATCAGAGCCAATTACATTCAAACTGGCACAAACACATGATTCAAAAGATCTTGGTGCACTTTCGCATAGTATGAGTGAATTTGGACGTTGAATGTTCAATTTGATATCATGCGTGCAGTTGTTTTTGAAAAAGTAGGTGCCTACAATGTGTGTGTGTGTGTGTGTGTGTGTGTGTATGTGTGATTTGAATGATTGTAAGGAATTTTCTCAAAACTGGTGCTAAGTAAACTTCAACTTGGGTTGTATTTGATCCATCAAGTTGTAACATAAAAAATATAGGCTTACTGCCTTTGTTTTTCTGAGCTTTGTATCTAACATGATCAGTACAAAATGCCTTACATAATTTTTTTGCAAAAGCTATTAGTACAAAACTCAACTAATTGTGGCATCTACGACATTATAAGGACTTTTTGTAAATTTGTATAGCTGGTGCTAAGTAAATTTCAACATGATTTATAGCTCATCAATCATGTGTAAGTTGTAACAAAAAATTTAAGGCTTATTGACCCTTTTTCTATAAGCCATGTATCTAACATTATCAATTGAATGCATCTTAGATAAAATTTCTACAAAAGATACCAGTTGGCTAAAAAATCTCCCTAAATTATCTCAAAGATTAAGATTTTTGTTTCAACTGGTGATGTTTAGATTCTAATGCATACAAAATATTGAATAGGGTTTGGGGAGATGCAAATAACAAAATGGATATACAATTCTTGTTTTCCATTACTGGGTATTTTTGGCTTCTTAGTTAATAAACCAATGCAGTATTTTGCATCAGACTCATGCTCAACTTTTCCCTCTTCCATGTGAAGATGAAATTGAACCAATGTGGTATGGCAATTTACTGATCTCATGCTGGTAAAAGGTGATGGGACTATTTCCCATGCAAAATCTCTTTTCACTCTTTGGTGTACACAAAGTCTCTGATGGCTAAATGTATCCAAAGCACACATACTTCTTCAGTGCCTTTTTTTTGTGCATTTAAAAATAATTACTTGATATGTAGCCTTTTCCTACCCATCTAACTTCTACCATTTCAATTTGATATGATTGCATTGTCTATTTGTTACAGAGAAACTATAGATTAATACGCTGTTGAAATTCAAAAGCTTAGTAATAAAGTCTTTTTCCTTTCAGTGGCGAATGTTGGGTTAAACTAGACTGTTTCATTAACATGTGTAGAAAAATGGCACAACTAATGCGATTGAATTAGTATCCACTCTACCCAAGGGTAGATCTGGTTTTAGGCATAGGCCCTCACTCATATGGAAATGGTTTGACAATGTTGCTACAAGATGATGAAATGGTTGGGCTACATATTTGTAAGGATGACCAATGGATTCTTGTTCAACCCATCCTTGGTGCCTTGGTTATCAATATTGGGACATGCTTGAGGTTATTATGATATATATTAACAATATTTAGTGCAAAATAATCTATAAGACTTTTCAAAGTATGTTAACTTGTTTCAAAATCTATTTGTGTGAGTGCACAGTTTTGAACTACTTCATACAAGTTATTAATGATTATCTGGATTTTAGATTTCAAGTGTTAAACATAACTCTTTCCACTCCATTTTTTATTATTTGTTACCTAGTTTTAATAAATGGGTGTTAAAATTTGATACCATAAGTCTTATTTTTGTATATTGGTTTAAGTGATAACCAATGGAATTTATAAGAGCATTGAGCACAAATTTGTCACAAACATTGATAGAGATCGAGTCTCCATTACCTTGCTCTCTGGTCTAGGTAGGGAAATAGAGGTGGCTCCTCCTGTAGTGCCTGCCCCTAGTTCGCATTTCTATTATCATTGCCAAACACTTTTAGGCCAATTTTATGCTTGATTATTAGTAGTATTGTTTTGAGATTACCATATATTGTTTTACATTCAGTTGATTATATGATGAGAATACTTGGTACTCTATATTTCATGTATGCATGATGATTATTATAGTGTTTTTTAGTTATTGACGATGTTTAGTTAGATGGATTATCACGTGTTTTCTTATGGATACTTACCCCATACTGCATGTGTATGGTGTGCATGTTTGTTTTCTTTATGTATGATGTTTCTGATGTGGTTAAGGAAGACAGTCATAGTCACCTGCTAGTCAAGATCTACACAATGTACCACTTCCTACCATTGTTTGTATAGCTTAGAATATTGTGTTTGTACATGCGTGGATTTTATGCAGGTTGCAAGTACTGGGTATCGACTTCCTTGAATTGCCAGGATGAACGTACCCTATCGCATTATCTCAATGGTAAGAGAGGGGAGATAAATTCTTGAGTCCAAATCCTAAACCTTTAAGCCATTTGTCCTAGATAATTAGGACAAGTATCTGAGTTGTCTACCCTCTGAATGCTTCAGATGACGTTAATTTGTGATTATAACCCTTTAGTTTGATTTTGTATGTGTTTTGCTATGATGAGTTTTCGTATTTTATTTTATGAGTCCTTGATGAATTTTCTATTAATTAAGTCTAATTAAAAGATTAAATTAATGATTTAATTTAATGAAAAATTATTATGATATTTTAATATTTAATTATACTTAATTAATTGAAAAATTAATTAAATAAAAAGAATTAAATTTGAAGATAAAAGTTATAAGAATAATTTAGAACATGATAATATTTATTTAATTTAATAATAATATATTTAGAGTTCATTTTTAAATAAATGCTAAATGTTATTATTATTTAAGTTAATAAATAATTTATCAATTAAACGTTTGAAAATAAATTAAGAACTGAAAAGATATTAAATTATTAAGAGTTTTAAAATTATATAAAGTATGCATGAGATTAAATTTAATTATAAGTGAAAAAGAAATTAATTTATTATTGATTGCATGATGCGTGCATGAGATTAAATTTAATAAATTAATCAAAAGAGAAGTCAAGTAAAAATTTAAATAAAATTATTTTATAATTCATTAAATGTGCATGGGGAAGAAAAAGAAAAGATTAAGAACAGTTGATAGGAGTTGAAGTCCGGTGAGCACAAAGTTCTCCCGGGTGAACACACAATTAGTACTCCGATTTAAAGAGAGAACTCTTTATCACAATGTGAGAGTTCATTTTCAAGGGAGATGAATTTGGACGTGAATTTTGAGAGCGAATTTTGGAGGAGGAAGGAATTTTTAGAAAGGAAAAGGTTCTGTGAAGAGGGATTGCTCTTCAATGTTCTTGAGCGTAGCGATTAGCATCAGTGTCTAGGTATACGCTTGTGATTATTTGCACAATCTAATTATGCATTTTCCTTTCCTGTCTTCTTTGTGTCTGTGAAATGATTATTTGAATGATTATCTATGTCGAATGTTTCAATATAGTGAATTTCTATTATGCATGTTGAATCTTCTGAATACATAGGGATTGAAAACATCTTAAAATTCTCATCTAATAAATTCACAAATTAGATTAAGTAATTAAATATGGGTAAGGGTTTTGAAAGAAAAGAAAATTTTAAAATGGGAAATTTGAATGGTTGATAGTAATTCTTCTATCAGATTATATTTGCAAATGATATTAAAAAAAAAAAATTTAAAAATAAAAAAAATTTAAAATAAAAATTTAAAAAATATATATATATATTATAATAATGATAAAAATATATATTATTAAAACTTAATAATAATGGAGGGGTTTTTTTTAAACAAACAAAATTATTTTTTATAAAAAAGAGGTTATTGTTTGGACAAATTTCATTTCAATTAAATATTATTAAAAAAAATTGAAATAGGACACCCCCCTTTGCATATATGCTGTCGGCAATCACTGCTGGTGTAGGGATTGCATCAGCAAGGCTGCCGCAAGCCCTGCATCAACAGGAGGCTGCGCACGGCAGCCATCTGTAGCCTTATTAAAGGTTTGTGCTTGTTTGTAAAACAAATCATTTTTTTATATATAATTAAATTTTAATAAATTTAAATTAGTTCCAAATTTTATTAAATTTACATTATTATTTATTAATAATTTTATTATTAAATTTTTATTATTATTTATTAATAATTTTATTATTTAATTATATTAATGTTTAATAATTAAATAAATTATTAATGAATGTAATATATTTTTATTAATTATTAATTAATCTAATTAAATTAAATTTAGTTAAGATTTATTAATAGTGAAAGTTAATTGATGAAGTTTTAAATTTAATTATTGTTGTTAATAATTAATAATATTGATTTTAATAAAATTATAATTATTTTACTTAAAATCAATAAATTGTTATTTTATAACTTAAATAAAAAATGATTATCCTTGGATTATTCTTTTGGGAAATTGACTTTTATCATGAAGGTAAATTAATAGAATTGTAAATTTTAATTGATCATTATTATTAATTCTGATTTTTAATAGAAGTGTAAATTATTCTATCAATAAGAATTATTTTAATGAATTAAATAAATAGATTACCCTTAGATTATTCTTGAAAATTGACTCTAACTAATAGGGGTAATTTTGTTTACTCTTTGAATATTAAAATGGGTTAATTGTAGGGTAAACTCGGAATTGTTAATCTACCTAGAACATGCATTAAAACAAAAACTAAAAACCTTCCATTTAACTCGACATTATGTTTTCAAATCAAACCAAAATATGAAACTTGCACTTTGTATATGTATGTTGTCTGTGTTTGGGTTTTGGAGTTGACTAGAGCATTGACCAGTTTAAGATGTTTACCAAAGGCTTGGGAGTTATGTGATTGTGATGTCATGCTGATTTGATCTTTGATCTTTTATAACCAACTATGGTAATGTGATGGTATGCTCTATGATATGTTTGTATTTACTGTTTGTTATTGCTTTCTAGTGTTCTCATGTGAAGCTGAGGTGATTGTTATGAGACAATTGACTTAATCAGTTTTAGTCCTCGATCAGTTATACTTGGGTTGCTTTCCAGTCACTTTGATAGGATTGAAGTGTTTTTCTTTGTTCTTGGTGATGCCATGTTGTGACATGTTTGACTTAACCATTTTGAGTCGCTAATCAGTATTATTGGGATACTTTCCAGTTGCTCATTGAGAATCGATAGGTATTGTGATTTATTTTGGGATGCTTTCCAGTTGCTCATAGAGACCTGATGTGATTATTGTGGATTATCTTTTAATGCTTTCCAGTCATTTATTAAGGACTGAGGTGATTTTTATATGATTATTGATTTGTGCTTTTATGAGCCTAGGGTAGGTTATCTACATGTAATGTCAGGAAGTGGCTTGCAATGGGAGCCAGAGCCCTAAATGGTTCCCAATGTAACCCATTGTAAGTTGTTTAATAAGTGAAAACATTACACCAAATGGGGATTAAAATGAACATAATAAGAGTCTATGTATGTTCTCACCCATGCCTCGAGTGCTAGTATAGACTAGGATGGGAGTAGAGAGAACGCTTAGTTGTGACCTTGCATTCTGCAGTATTCCTTGTTAGTACAAGAGGATATAGTGGCCACATAGGGATCACAAGGGACATGAGGGTCCTAAGAGACTGCCAGGGTAACTCCAGTGTGATTCGTACAATGACACTTGCCCGCTTACATAGTAGGTTTCCTAGGTGTCTTGTGTACCTCTGGGATTGGATGTCGACCTATCTTGGAACCATTAAGTTAGATTACTTTTAGGATTTCGTGGACTTAGAGAGTACTTTTGATATTTTGTTTGATATCCTGTTTGGGACTTGAGACTATCTCCTCATCGCGGTGGGAGTGGGCCATTTAGGTTCCACATGGTCAGGTGGTAGTGCTTTTTCACTCTCACCATTGAGATCCATTCGTAGTCACCGTGACTAGAGCTTCCTTGTCTGCATTTACTTTCATTCTATCTATGTATCATTATGATGGATGGATATATCATGTATGGTGGATGTTTTGATTTATTTTATTGTACTTTTTATCATGGATCTAAGGAGGAGGATGTATTTCTATTTCTACGTATGTATATTCTTTTAGCCTTCGATACCCTATGACGAGTACAGTGGATGATTGAGCATTCCAAATTTATTTGTCATGTGGCATTCGAAACAAGTGTATATTATTTAAATGAACATTGGACTTTTTAATTACTCTTTCATATGGATGTGGTAGTTGTTAGAGTTAGTATTAGTTAAATTTAAATGTGACTCAACGTCTTGAGATCCTTAAGGAATGTAACCTGTTATGTATGCTTCTAGTTGATTGTATGTTATTGCTTCCGCTACTATGTGTTTGATGTGTATGATTTATCTTTATTGTTTTTTAATTTTTTTTTTTTATAGAAAACTTAGTAAAACTTTAGATTATTTCTTTTGGATCCTTTGGCGGGGTGTTACACCTCCCAAGCTCATAAATGAGTTGCACCTTGTAAAAATTGAAGATTCATTTGTGTAGATTATATACAACATTTGTTTTTTGGTACAATTGATGGGAAGAACAAAATTGAATTTTCCAAAATCAAGTCATAAATTTCTTTATTTGATATTGTTAACTAGTTAAGATCTAGGATTGGCACGAAAAGCACCTGCGTTCTATTTCATTATCTTCTATTGGGGTTTGTTTGGGCTTTTAGTTTGAGAAAGTCGCCAGTAATGCAATGAATTGCATGAAAAAATAATGTTGATTGCATCCAACTTCTAAATCTTTATATGCAAATGAATCTCTTAACAAATTCACTTCATCAATAGACCAAGAATCTTTTAACAAGTCTTTGTATCCTTTTTTTAATAAGGATATCAAAGTTTTTTGATAAAGATATCAAACATTAGATTCAAACTTTTCCACATAGATATTAGATTCAAACTCTAGTTACATGTTTTAATAGAGTTCCAAAATATGATAATTCTATTTAATTAAGTTACACACACAATATGATAATTCTATTAAACGATTATTATTAGTCCGTACCTTTCTATAAGCAGGGAACTAATGTTCCTAGTGATGCTCACAAATAATTTTAACAAACAACATTAGTAAGTTTCTAAAGTTTAAAAAGCATTTTTAAAAAATTAATTTTCAATCACTAATTCCTAATTTTTGATTTTCCACTACCAATTTTGCCAGGGATAAAATTATTTTTTTGACAGGAAAAATTGGTGAGTTTTTTTTCTAGAACATTCTTCAATACTTGTTCAAAAAATCCTTCTCACATCTTCTACAATCTTCCATTGGTTGTGTGTAAGCATCTACAATTATTTCTGCAATATTTTGCAATATTGTGCTATTATAGAGGTGTTTCTATGGAGGCCAACATTAAGCAGTGTGCTTTCTCAAAAAGAATCCTAAACCAATCACCCCATACTTATCAAGGCTTGAAAGACAATTTATGCAAAAATAGTATGTGTACCCCTTGTAACCTCAAAAAATATGTGGAAACATCATTAATTACTTTCTCAAAACACTAACCCTTTTTGCATTTGAGCAGCACAATTTGTGGCACCAATCTTTTCAGAATGACTTGTTAACAATACTAAGCAACACAAACACAATCCTTCGATGATCGCGGAAAAGGATGTGAAAAATTGTGGAGCTTCAAGAAGCTGAGTGATCCAACTTCAATGGATGACCTCATCGCTCAATTCTTTTTAGTAGCAAGAAGGGGTTTCAACCCTACGACTGTTGAGGAAGTGATGAAGAAAATGGAGGCGGAAGCAGAGGCCCCATTGCCTCCATGAAAGTTGCTGAGGACGAGCAACTAATCACAGTCGATAAACTTTTTAAGGATGTGATAAGGAAGAGCTTTCTAAATCAATCACCCACTAATGGCTAACATTCTTCTTTTGAGTCCATCCTTCAAAAAGACAAAAAGAACACAACTAATCACATCAAACCCCTTGAAAAAGCCCCAAAAAACTCAAAATAATGAAGTGTCACACATTGTTTTGGCTATGGAGTAAAATGAGTGTGTTGTAATGACAACCTTCATCAGCAAATCATTGGTTGCTATAACAAAACAAACCCCAACACTCTGCTTCTCTTATGCGTTACTCCTTACTCTATAGTCGTTGCTGTGAATAGAATGTCGAAGCTCTTGGGCAGACATAGAAATTGGCAGTCGTAGAAAGCGACCGGTCACACTGTGCAGTCCCTACAAAAGTTTCTAGACAACTTTTATGAACTCTCCACTATTTTATCACTAATATTTATTTTTGGGACAATATGATACTAATCTAAAATATTATAGAAAATTACATAATTTATTAATACTCTAAAACTAAACACTAAACTCTTAACCTTACATCTCTAAAATTTTGTTTTTATATTTTTTAATAATAATTAATTTAAATTTGAGAACTCTTATTCAAATTTTCACTTTAGATGCTTCAGAGGTTTTAAAAGCACAATCATTAAATGATTTTCATAAAAGCTCCTTTATCAAAATCTATCCACTTTGAATATATTATATATTTTAGTTCACATTTAAAGTTTTTATCATTAATTAATATATCAGAAAACTATATCTATAATTTTTAAATTAATTTTATATTAAACTATATTAAAGTAAAATATTAATAAAAAGACATAATAATAAATTTGTTGTATTATTTTTCCAATATACATTTTTACAACTTCAAACATTGTTATGATATTTGTGAGAATTTTCCTTAGGGGAAAATGACACCAAGATCAAAAAGCTCAAGCACTAGCACAATATGGACCAATAATGGATGATCAGAATAACAATAATGAGAATATCATATGTCTACATACACACTAGAAGTGCATGTATATAAAGGCATCTAGAATGACTAGGAGTTAGCAAAGTGATAAGCCTCACAACTAAGCACATGTCCACCAAGAGTGGATTATCCTCCAATGAGCACAAAAGTTAGTGCGATGATGAGAGGATAAAATTACATAGGTGTACCTCATAAAGAGATGTTGTAGACACCATGTGCTTAATTAGAGTGCAAACAACTATGTTGTCTACATGACAACTTAGACGAACATGCAAACTCCTATGTTGTCACCAAGACAACTCATCTAACTATGCATACTTCTAGTTGTCTATATGATAAATAATAAAATAATGCATTTAACCTAAGTAAAATTAAGTAAAGTGTAATAATAATTAATTATTTACACTAACAGCCTCCCTTAAGTGCAACTTAGGGGAATGCACTTAAGCTCACAAAAGCTATGATGAAAATGCATAATAGGTCCCGACTACTAGGCCATGTTAGGTACCCATGTAAAAATGCAATGCGATGAAATCTCTCTAAAAATGGATAAAGAGGGAAAACCTCATGGGAAAAAACCCTCCCCTAAAAAGAGAGACAATTACAATAAAGAAGTATGAGAAGGAGAAAACCCCATAAGAGAGAAGAAGAAGAAGAAGAAGAAGAAGAAGAAAGGAGACAAAGTAATGCCCCTCTACAATACAAAATGTGCATAAGTGATAACTACTCCAAGATGAATGTAGAAGCTGATCGATGACTGTTGAATAATATTTATCCCCTTAGGAAGAAACAATTTAATAGGTACACATGAGATGCTTCCTCAATGTGTTGAAAGAATCCTGAAGATGAATGGTGTCTCTGAAAATTGCTCAACTGTTCGTGTGTCGATACTGATGATCATTCCTTCCAACACTATTGAAAAGAACAATTTTGGATCTAGAAAGGATGGATATAGAACATATCCCAAAGAACCAACTATCTCCTCAAATGATAAAGAGACCTCCTGCAACTACTATACATAAGGATCCATAATCATATCAACCTTGAAAGACTGATCATGTAGAGAATGGACAAGAGGGTCAAAGTGTTCCCTTACAACAACTGAAGAAGGATCATCTTCATCAAAGAGAAGATGTATTTCATCAATTATGTTTATTAGATCTTCTATGTATGACTCCACAAACAAACCTAAAATATTTGTCAAGTAGTCATCCTCTGATGCTAGAACTGGAAGACAAGGTGTACCCAAGTATGCTAAATTACAAGGACCTATCACTATAGAAATGTATGCATGTGGAATTTTCTGATGTTGTGACCGTGTCCTCCTATTATCTAAAGGATTCCCCACCAATGAACCTGCTGAATCAAGTGTTTTTTGTGCCCAATGAGGTCTAGTGGAAGAAGAAGAAGCAATATCCTCAATTGTTTGTGGACCTTGCAAAGGTAGTGTCCTGCAAGTCAAAGTTGAAGGAATATCATCTTCCAAGTCACTATCATCACTATTATCACTTTCCATGAAGGAGGAAGAATGAGTTGAAGGAGCCAAACTTGGACAAGTCTCTTCAAAGTGAACACTCCTCTCAAAAAAGATTTCATGAGTCTCTAGATCCATGAGCTTGTATGCCTTAATGTGGTCAGGATATCCAAAAAATATACAAGGTTTTCTTTGACGTTCCAATGCCTTTCGTCTTTGTGGAGGTATTCTTGCCCATGCTGGACAACCAAAAACTTTAAAGTGTTTTACACTTGGTTTTCTGCCACACTAAGCCTCAAAAGGTGTAATTCCATCTAAGGCCTTATGGGGACTTTTATTTTGGATGCAATTGGCACAATTCATGGCTTCTGCCCAAAAAACTTGATCTAGAGACTTATGTTGTAGCATACAAGTAGTCATCTCCTTAAGGGTTCTATTCTTCCTTTCAGCAACACCATTTTTCTATGGAGTGTATGCAACTGAATGTTGAAGATCAATATCCTCATGAGGACAAAAGTCTATAAGCCTTGAGTTCACATATTCCCTTCCATTATCTGTTCAAAGAATTTTGATGGCTTTCCCTGATTGCTTCTCAACTTGAGCTTTGAAGGTAATAAAATTATCAAACACTTCACTCTTATGAGCAAGAAAGAAGACCCAAGTGTAGCATGAAAAGTCATCAATGAAGGTGAGAACATAGTGATCCTGTCCAAATGATGGTACTAGAAATGTGCTAGCTACATCACTATGAACCAATTCAAGAACAATAGTAGCTCTCCAAGACTTCCCCTTGTCAAATTTCTCTTCGAGATGCTTGCCTGCTTCAAAACCTATACATACACCCTCTGAATACTTGACTTGAGGTAGATCTATGACCATATCCTTGTTGCTAAGTTGTTGAAGGTAGTGGTAATTGAGATGTCCAAACCTCTCATGCCATAGTTTACTTTGTGAATTAGATTGGGTCAACAAGGCAAGGGAAGTGGACTTAGGCACAAAATGAGAAAAATAATAAAGTCTTGTCTCATGATTAGCCTTTCCAATTGCCACCATAGAATCATCTTTTATATTTGTCACTACAACTAAATCAAGAAAGAACTCCACTTTGTTGCCACATCCATAGTGACTTATTTGGTAGATTGAAAGAAGGTTGGTGCTAAGGTTGGAAACATGAAGAACATCCTTGAAGACTCCATTGTCCAACTCAAAATTCCCTTTTCCTTCAACTTGCACTTGTGTGTCATTTCCCACATAGATGTAAGGTACATTTGATGGTTTCAATGAGGAAAAATGCTCCCTAGAAGCACCCATATGATGTAGCTCCTGAATCAAGAACTCATTCCTCAGAATTGTTTATACTTGCTAGCAAAGTCTGTCCCTTACCTTTTGAAGTGGCTGAAGATCCCTTATCCTTATAGGCATTTGGTACATCAATTTTATGTTTCCTTATTAATTTTAGCAACTCATCAATTTTCTTATCCTTACACTCATGTTCATCATGACCATTCTTCTTACAATAGGCACAAGTTTTCTTCTCCCTTTTTTTGAAGTTGTTCCCCTTCTTATTGTTTTTGGAAATAGACTTGCCTTGTTGTGAAGAAGATTGTTGTGTAGAGGAAGATTGATGCATAAAGGTAGAAGAAGATTGTTGTGTGTCATCTTGTGGCTTAGCCTTCCATTGCTTTTGCTTCTTGGTGGAATTTTTACCACTTGAATTCCCTTGATTATCTACCAAGGCTTTGGTCTTTGAAGATTGCAGAATTTCCATACTCGCTAACTTTTCATGTTCTAAGACTAGCATTCCTGAAAATGACTCGAATGAAGGCTTAGTGAAGGCACTACCAATTGTTAATTTGTGAGTATTATAACTAGAAACAAAAGCTGCATATTTAGGAGGAAGATGAGTCATCAGATGTTTGATCAACTTTCCATCCTTGATGAGTTTGCCACAATTCTTAAGTTGTGCTCTGGTACATGTCTACTTGGGTAAGATAATCTTTGATGGTGTCAAAATTCCTAGGATCCAATTTGAGAAGATTTTCCTCAATGGTGTATGCCATATCTTCATCTACTACCCCATACAATGCTTCAAGTTTATCCCAGACTTCTATTGGATTGTTAAGGTTCTTGATGTGATAACTGACAGGATCTAAGATATTCTTTAACAAGGTTCCTAGGTTCATTTCTTATTTTGATGCCCAGTCTTCTTTACTAGACTCATCAACATCATCATTAGGTTTCTTTGCTACACCAGTACATAACATAGTAAACCTTTTTCAACTAATGATTCCTTTATCCTTTCTTTCCAAGTAGCATAATTATGTGGTGTTAACTTTGAAAAAGAACCCATAATGCAAAAGAAAGAGCACAATATCAAGGAGACACAAGAACACAAGACACACCCCCCCTTTTCACTCAATCAAAGAACCCACCCAAATGAATGCTTTAGGCACCTTATATGTAGTGTGTTTACAATGGGCCACTTGTCAAAATAGACAAAAATGGACTTCTAATTTTTCTGTTTACAACCTCCTCTTGGAGTTCAAATCTAGTACTTAGCAATGTAGCTCAAATATACAACAAATTTGAAGTTTAATCAAAACAGTACAATGCAAAAAAGGAGCTATTTTCGAAAGTGGTATTTCTATCCACACAAGCCTATAATCTAATTGTAGATTTGGAAAGTAGACAAAAAATTAAGCACTTTAAAAAAAAAGGGAACATGAATATGTGTCTAGATGAGCCCGTAGGGAGAATTTGAAGTTGCAAAAAGTAGGATTGGATAGGTACAATTGCTAAAAATTGAATTTTCTAACAAATCCATGCATCAAAACTAGAAAATAATAGCACCACTGAAAAATTCAAGAAATTCCAGCCTAAATCAAAAAAATTGCACCTAATTTGGTGTCTGGATGACTGAGATATGGCCTCCTGAAGTTAGACTATCAAATCAAAACTACATATGGCGAGGTGTATATAGAGGAAACTACTAGGTTTAATTTGATGTCCAAACGATTGTCATGATAGTGTAATTTGGCCTGCTAGTGACGTTCAAATGACCGTCAAATTTAAGATAGTGAAATGGTGATGCCAGTAAAAAAAGACCTATATGGATGACATGGTAGAGTTTTATGATGATTTGGTAGATCCATATGATATGGACTACTTACGTGGTAGTTGACGTAGTGATTACATGGCCGGTACAATGGGAGCTGATGTGGTGCTAACCTATCAAATGACATGGTCGTGATAGGGATGCTGATGTGTCATGGGGCTATTGATGTGTTTGCATGTCGTGTCTAGCTACATTGGTGCTAACTTGGCATTTATGTGGCTGTTGGGAGTCTAATGTGGTACCAGAAAGCTTGTCGATTGTCCGAGGTGGTTGTCGGTGGTGCTATTAGACCTTGATGACAAAGAGGTCAATTAGCATTGTGAAAGTAAAGGCTGGTGGGATTGGGCAGTGTCGACTGAGGATTGAGGTTGAGCAGCACCATGGAGCAGAGGAGGTGGGCCAGTGGTGTTGCAGTGTTGGAAGACGCGTGACTGGTAGAGGATGTATGTAGCTTCAATCGACAGAGGAGATAGAGCCCAATGCAGATCTAGGTGACGAGGTTTTTGAAGCACCAGCAGAGGGCAAGAATTTAGGTGAGCGGTGGTGTGGGATATTTATCCCACATGCACCGTGTGGCACCATTTTTTGGTATTTAAAACAACAGGTTTGTGAAAGGTAAGGTGGATTAGAGCCACTGAGAATTGAGATCTATTGAGTGTTGAAAATTTGTGATCAACAATAGAATATGCCGACTGTTATGTGGTGTTTGCCTTGTGTTGTGATCTGCCAATTGGAATATTCTATGGGCACTAGGATCTAACCACCCAGTTTGCCTACAATAAATGCTCCTCTACAGGCCTAATAGGCCAAAAAAATTGTAGATACAAAATCAAAAAAAATGTAGAGAAATTATAGAGATGCAAATAATAATAAAATGTGAATATGAAAATCAAATTGCACAGATCTAAAAGATCATACTAATTCAGTAGATTAGGCCTTCGGGTTCCAATTTGCAAAAAAAAAATTGCCTCAAATTTGACTATAGCCTAGGGTAGGCAAATTTATAGTCAAATTTCACTAAATCGACACTCTGAATGCAATGGTGAGGTTTGCTTTGGCTTTGGACACTCCCAGTAACTACAAATACACCGGATCTTAATTGGGGTCCTCCAAGAGGTGAAGCAAAAATGGTCTCCAATGGCTACGTGAAAAGAAACTCCCTTAGCTTTGATACCACGTAAGAATTTGCCTTAGGGAAAAATGACACCAAGATCAAGAAGTTCAAGCACTAGCACAATATGGACCAATAATGAATGATCAGAATAATAATAATGAGAATATCATATGTCTACATATACACCAAACGTACTTGTATATAAATGCATCTAGAATGACTAGGAGTTAGCAAAGTGATAAGCCTCACAACTAAGCACATGTCCACCAAGAGTGGACTATCCTCCATTGA
Organism: Cupressus sempervirens; assembly: GCA_028749045.1. Lineage (NCBI taxonomy): Eukaryota > Viridiplantae > Streptophyta > Pinopsida > Cupressales > Cupressaceae > Cupressus > Cupressus sempervirens. The sequence goes on along the minus strand of CM053789.1, from coordinate 786,533,824 downwards.
GCATAGAAGTTAGTGCGATGATGAGAGGATAAGCTTACATAGGTGTATCTTGTAAAGAGATGTTGTAGACACCATGTTCTTAATTAGAGTGCGAACAACTATGTTGTCTACATGACAACTCAAATGAATATGCAAACTCCTGTGTTGTCACCAAGACAACTCATCTAACTATGCATACTTCTAGGTGTCTATATGATAAATAATAAAATAATGCATTTAAACTAAGTAAAATTAAGTAAAGTGTAATAATAATTAATTATTTACACTAACAATATTAATTAATATGTCAATTTTAAAACTATAAAATAAAAATGATAATACTAAATATAAAATAGGAATACAAAACTATAAATAATAACTAAGTTACATAAATTTACTAGTTAATTTATAATATTTAAAAGTTGAATCTATATAAGTTAAATGTATCTTTGAGACTTTTTAAAATATTTCAATGTTGATAGTAATAAATCTTGTAATTAAAGCGATGATAACAACCAAGGCTATCAGAATAAGGGCATCTAACAATCCTCAAAGTATATGAATACTTTTCTTTCAAGAACTAATATTGAAAAAAACTTACTATGTAGTTACCTATAATCCTGTTGTCACTAAACATGGCACAAAATGTTTGCACATTTTGTTCTAGGCACAAATCGATCTCTCTAGCTCCTTCAGAGCTCTTGTTAATAAATGTAAATAACTTATCACTATATTGACCTTATTAACCAAAGATAATTATACAACAACTATCTTATGATCAAATATATGTTATTATTGATCTGATCAAGACATCTTCATTTTACTACCTAGATTGGGGTACTACATAATGTGCAAAACAAATACAATACAACAATGACTACCCAGATCGTGTATCATATCATATAATATGAAGAGTGCAACAATGATCATTATTGTATCAAAAAGTTAAACATTTCTTAGTTGATGCCATTATTGACATGCTATTTATTATGAAATGATCCTTCATAATGACTGGATATGTCTCATATAGAGGCATGCCACTACATGGCCTTTGGCCACAAAGAGATACCACATGTCTCTTTGAGCATGTATTAATATTAGATTAATGAAGCACTTGGAAAATATATAATACCAATCAATATTATTTCAAAGTTGCAAAGATCTAAACATGTACACACTTTTCATTCAAGTAAACTGAAAGTATACTTGCACGTTGGTTGTCATATATCCCTAAACAAATCTACATAGGAAAATAAGTTAGTCATATCATCAAGAATATTCTTTGAGAGATAAGATTCTGGAGATCAATCATAAATTATTTTTTAAAAATAAAATAAAAGGTATTATAATTGATCATATTTCCTTATCATAATGTTCATCTATTAGTGATAAAAATGTATTCTTCCTAATGTTTTCTAAGAGGCTAACATGGATATTGCAAATGGAGCTTTGTGTTTAATTTATTTTTGTAGTACAATGTATCTTTTGGGATATAACTAATTTAACTCAATTTTGGTAATTTTGTAGGATTTTGAAAGTAGAAAACAATTTTAAAAATTGAAGCACAAGCTCAAAATAGTAAAAAAAAAAAAATGTTTCTTCTCGAAAGGGGAAACAAAGAGTAGTAATGAAATTCATCATGTACAACTATGTACAACTATTAAAGAGCTTAATATGATCTTCATATACTTACTCAACAAAGTAGAAAGATCCTAAACATTACAACATATTATGAAGGTCAAGTAATTTTTTCTACTATAAAAAAATAGAACGATGTTCTACATTGTAAGTCTAATTTAATGTTCTCTTTTCAGAAACTTTATGTCATCCCACCCAACTATGTCATAAACACACCTTATTTCAACATTGATAACTATTGTTGTTCCAAATGCTTTCAAATTTGCATTATCTAAGTTTATTTAAATTTATTTTTTGATCCATGAATGAATCTTAAAATAATAATAATAAATTTTCTACTAATTCTTCTAATTTACTCACAATGTTCAAGTGTCCCCATTTTTATAGTAGGCAGGGACTATAGTACCATCAAATTACTCATTTTCTTATGTTTTCACTTTTTAAACAAACTCCTTGATAGATCTACTACAATTACTTATGGGTTAGGGCCTATGTAAGGAGTTATTCCCCATGCCTACTCAATGTACTTAGTCTAAGGCTCAACACCTAAGGAGATTGCACAAGCTCAAACTCAATAAGGGGACAAATACAAATAGTGTGTCCACTTAGTTTACACTAAGAACATGAAATACAAACTTTGTTCACCCGATCTACACCAAGGACAAGATAACCACAACTTGTCCACTCAGACTAGACCAAGGACAAGAATGCAAAACATATACATTCTACTTAGGTCAACAAAAAAGACATGAAATAAACAAGCATCAATAGGAATATAATCTCAAGTCAAAAAACCATAAGAAATATGGTAAACTCCATTGGTCTCAAACCAAGTTAAGTCACTCAAACCTTGACATAGAAGCATATTTCAACTAAATGTTTGGATGTGGTCTCAACACCTTACATTTTCATAGCACATGCAATCTTATCTCAAACATGGAAGGTGCCATCACAACAAGGCAATACAATAGTAACTATGACAATAACAAGAGGATAATTCAACTCCCAAAAAACTCAAGACAAGAAACCAATAAAGGCAACAAAGGCTCAAATGCCAAACCGCTCAATCAATCACTGTGTCAAGAGCTCATAATTGAATGAAATTGAAGATAGATCTCACAGTATCATGAGTAAAGCTCACAATCCACAAAAATACATCAAAGTTCAAAAAATTGGCAAAATCTAGCAAGGTATGAAAATCAACATAGCATTTTATCAGTGGCATGCCTAGATTTTGAACAAGACACACACACACAATACATACTAACATATTTCTTAAACATTTAAATAATTCAAATCAATTTAATGTCATATTTTTTGCTAAAATCTCAATTACATGTTTAATCATTTTCAAGAAAACATAGAGACAACTAGAGACTTTTCATGGTCTTTAGCAAAGAGGTCTTACAATAGCATAGTATGAGCGTAGGTTTCTCAATCTCCTTCCCTATGTTGAGTAAATTAAGGAAGAGAAACTATGTATTCATCATTTTATCAAGGGATTTAATGGACCTCTTCAGGATTCAATTCAACTAGCCTTTCCTACTATCTTCAAAGAGGCATTTGAGATAGCTTTAGTAGCTAGGGATATCCATAAGAGAGGGCATAATCAATTTCAGAACCAAAATACCTTAGGACAGTCTTTAGGACATTAGAGGCTACCTTTAAAAGGAAAAAATATCAATCAGGAGGAGACTTTAGTGCTCCACCACTGTAGCAAGAGTTTTATTCAAAGGCCATCACAAGGGTATAAGGGCAATAAGCCTAGGTAATAGTGGCAGTCTTAGGGTCCTAGATAGGAATAGAAGGCACATACCCCATATGCATAGCCAACTAGGACTTAACAATCCAATAAGGGAGGTTTCAATGGATCCAATAGGACTGGAGGTACTCAACAAACTATGTCACAAGATGTTCAAATTTAGGCTACATGAATATGCTACACATGCGATGGTAGGGGTCACATTGCTAAAGATTGTCCACAGGGTCCAACAACAGGTTAATAGAGAGGGTTTCTTCTGAGCCCATAGTAGGTAACATTGGTAGATCTCATAAGGTTTTTGTAGTGGTTGATAACAGCTAGGAAGAACATTAGACCATGATCATTAAGGCTATAGGTGGAGTCAGATGGGTACCTAGCACTGGATCCCATACACATTTTGGGCCAATGGACCCTATCACTTCTAGGAAAATAACTAGACCACGTTAGAGTCCAATGAGATTGTTATGATGAGGTTATGACTTCATTGGAGGACACAACACATATGAGATCACAACACTCGTACCTCTTTGATGAACTCCAAGAGGATGTTCGTGCCTAGGGGGGGAGGATGTCCTCAGTCTAGCCTATCATAACATTGCATAACAAATTATTTACATTTTAGATACTTTATATTTTGACACCTTGTTATATGTTGGACTTATTTAGGGCTGTTATTTAGACTAATTGATACTATGGGATGCTTTATTTTTATGATGATTATTTATGATGTTAGAACTTATCAATATGTTTGATGTTTGGTTATATTCATGTACTTGGTTGGTTATTTTATTGAGGACTATGAAATTATGTTTGAATGCAAAGGTTAGATGGATTATATATTTGAAAATCATGAAATGTTGCAAATGGTCATATCATGTTCAATTTGATTATGCTAGTATTATATATGCACAATGGTTTAGAAATGGAAAAATGATATTTGAAATTGGATTGAGAAATGGTTTATGTTTTGGTTTAGTTATGAATATAGAATCTATTTAGGATGTATATATGCATATGATTTATTTATCTTGGACTACTCATATGTGGTTTAAGTGTGCAGGAATTAACCATGGTAAAACAGAGAACCGCAACTATACATTTGTATCAACTGAGAATGTCAAGGGTAGATCTAATGAAGAGATCTTAGCCTCATTTTTTAGTATTTTATTTTTGTCAAACTAGATTTATTTTTGTGAAAATTGATTTGTCACTCGTAGCGTAAAGTATATTTGATTTGTCACTTGACACTTGTTATGTTATGTGTATAGTGGCAAGTCAAATTGAGATATTGGAAAGAGATATCCAACTTTAATTAAATTAATTAGAGATGTTTATGATTAATCTAGTTGCATAGTACATGGTCATTTGAAGGCTTCAATTAGGTGAAATTAGAATTCCAAGTTAAGGGTGACTCTAGAGGGCTTTATTAGAGTCCTAGGGTGTTCTTTTAGTGAAATTAATTCACCTACATGTTAGTATTATAAGTTAGGGCTCCAACTTTGATCTTATTAATGTAAAATTAATTTTTATGACCCTTTTAAAATTCCATTTATCAATTATTGCAAAAATTGAAGAAGTCATACTCAACCAAGGTATTTTTTAGTGGCTAATATTCGTAAATTGGCTAATTTTAGAATTTTTTGGCTGGCAATTTGGCTAATAATTTAAGATTCAATGGAACTTAAATCACCACATTTTTATAAATTTTAGCTTTAAAATATTTAAAATTGCTCAATCATTTATTTTATTAAAAAATTGTGTTCAAATATTCACCATAATATTCGATATATGATTAGATTTGATTCACCTAAATATTATATATTATTGGAGAAATTAAAATTAATTAGCCAACAATTATCATAATTATTAGTTACTTAAGGGATATATCATCAATATTTAGTTTTTACGATTTTTTAAAAATATAACGTAACGATCCTCATAATAACCCATGAGTTTAAAAACATTCAATTTTCATTTGTAATATTCTATGGTGATTAATGAAATTTCTATTACTATTGAGATTCGCCAATCTTTTATATCCAAAAATATGATTCCAAAATAATTGCCAATATAAATAATATTTAAAACAAAAAAAAATTGAAAGATTTGTGAATAGATTTTTTTTTTCAAAATAATGAAAGATTCACCAATATTTTATATTTCTTTTTGGAGGGGGGTTTCTTAAAGATTACCCTGTACTCAACTTCCCACCTTGTCTTTAGTTAGTTGGAGCTTCAATCAAGTAGGAAGTCTTAGGTGGAGTTTAAGTGTTTGCTCTCATTCATGATGGGAGGAAAAGTAGGAGTTTAGATTCCTATTAGAGGGAAATTTGGAAATAGAGTTATTGGTCACCCACTTTCTAGTTTTAGAGATCTTGTGAAATTGGGAGATTGTGAAGTAAGAAAAAGGGATAACTCTTCTCAAGTAGTTCAATTGTCATAGCTTTGGATCAAGGTTGGTGGATTTTTCCATGGAAGGAATCTCATGTGTATGGTTATTTTCATTATGTGATTGTAGAAATAAATCTATGTGAATGCATGTGTATTGTAAATCTGTTCATGTTCTATGGTATTGGGTATGCTTGATTTTCTTTCCTTCTTTTTTGTTTTGATTTTTGCAAGCATGATGTTTCATGGGTGTGGGTGTGGAAGGACATCACTGACCCTAGGAAGGGAAGAAGTGGCCTTTGGGTGAAGGGGTTAGTTGGGCCTTTCCCTGAGTGTAGAGTCTCTTCCCTAGAAGGAAGAGGGACAAGCATGCAAGTATGGGCTTCACTTGCCAATACATTATTTTGCACTTTGGGGGAGACAAGGGGAGAATTTATGTGAGATATAGAATTTTTTTTGTATGCCTTGTAAAGGAAAATTTATTTAGTATATTTGGCTTCTCCTCACAATTTAGTCTCACCTTCACCCATCTTATTGGTTGCTATGGTAACCTGTTGTGTAAGCTCAAAATGGGAGTTAAATATTGTATCCTGTAGTTGTTGTATTATGTATTTGTGCCTGATTGTTACACAGTTTGTCTTGGTTCTCCAAGCTCAGTGGGTGGTCTCATAGAGACATGGGTTGGGAGGTGAGTTCTCCATGATTTCTTTGTTGTTTCTATAGGTGACAAGATGGATCTTTGTTGAAGAAAAAACTTGGTAGATTGCATACTATGTTGATGTTTTCTAGATGAAATATAATGAGTCCTTGTAAAGCTATTTTATTGTAAAAGATCATATGTTGATCCACATGGTTGCAATTGTGATTTGATTAAATGTTTTCAAAAGAAATTGTAATATTAGAAGTAAAAATTCAATCTTGCATATTTATTTTCCCTCCAAATGATTTCTTGGAAAATGGCTCAAAAGTTATTAAAAATTTTCTTCTTGTATTCAAATGATAATTGATAATGTGCTAAATATGTATTTGTGATTCAACAATAAATTATATAAATTATTTAAATTATTTAAATATTTTAAGAAAATTGATAGTATGTATTGTGTGCATCGTGTTCAAAATCTGAGCATGACAATTAGATTAGGATATAAAAATATTCAACACGTCCTAACCATTCTAATTCCACAACCCTACTAGATCTAGCAAGGACTAACTTCAACAACTCAATCATGTGAAACATGGTGAATGATAGGTTCTAGATGACATACCAAATGATGCACTGATGAGAATGTCCAAAAATATGATTCAAAGTCAAGTTATGAAATTTAAAACTATTTTCCTTTATGGTCCAACTAGCCCAAAAACCTTATAAATCTCAATTTTGACATTGTGAGAGAAAATAGATAACTTCATGACATAACATAAAAACCTTATATACTTTTACACACCCAAACATGTGAAATAAATATAAAGGAAAGTGGGGAAATACCTATTTACTATCCCAAAATGCAAAACCAAATGAGAATCAACTAACATTGATGAGGAATGATAAGATAAGATAATATTAATATCCAACAAGAGACCACAACACGAGTTTATAGGACTGGGACCTTACAACCAAGAAGATAGCAACAAATGGGACATCAAATAGTGTCGATAAAAGACCAAGCACAAAACCTAAAATAGAAGATGAAGAAGAGAGCAAGAGTCACCTTGAACTAGATTAGGGTTTAGGGATCCTTCCTCAAAGGGAAGAAGGACAATAATGAATGAGAAGGACAGGGGTGACTAGGGGCTCTATTATGTAACTGAGTGCTATGGGAGTAGTGTTGCTGGTGGAAAGGAACACTATGAGGTTTCACTAATTTGGAGTGGTTGGTATCAGGGAAACTATACGGTCACTTCATACCCCGAGTAAGAGATGAGGGAAAGAAGAAGGATGTGATAAGTTGTACATGGGTCCAAACCGTGTGAAAAGATAATTGCAAAGTGTGGTTGCGAAGCTATATAGCTTCATGAAGATAGAGTACAAGGCAACACTGATCTATGTACTTGAAGAAGTTTGAGAGGGATAAGCACTCTCTAAACAAATAATAGAATCTCCCTTTGATCTTGTAGTATATTGGGCATCTAAAAAGGAAATGTGTCTAAGATTCTACCTCTACTATGGTACAAATTCTACAAACCTGATCCTCTCTATCTATATTTGGTCAATCTAAATATGGAGTCTGTGAGAGCCCACTTTGAAGGAGCCAAGAGAGATACATATTCAGATCAACCACCATATAGATAGAGAGGATCAAGTTTGTAGACTCTATACCATGGCAGAGGAAAAATTTGAGACTCATTTCCTTTTCAGATGCCCCATATACTACAAGATCAGAGGGAGATTCTATTGTTTGTTTAGAGAGTGAAGATTCCTCTCAGACTTCTTTAGGTACATAGATTAGTGTTGCCTTGCATTTTATCTTCGTGAAACCATACAAGTTTGTGACCACACTATGCAACTATCTTTTCCCATTGGGCATACCCAATTACAACTTATCATGTCCTTCTTCTTGCCGTCATCTCCTACCTAGGGTACAAAGTGACTGCATAGTTTCCCTAACACTAGCCACTCGAGATCAGTGAAACCTTGTAGTGTTACTCTTGACTAGTGACACTCCTCCTACAACACTTAGCAAAAGAACAAATCCCCTAGTTTCCCTCATCCTTCTCAGAACTTAAATGAATATAAGAAAATAAAAAATTTATGAAACGTGAATGGCTACATATGAATTGGAGCAATTGTGGCACAATTCCAACAAGTTTCTACTCACATGTATTTGACGTTCAAATCAAACCCAAAAAGAAAAATAATGATTTTCTCCGCACAAATTTGGAGCAAAATCACAAAGTTATTAAATTGACAAGTGAGGAATAACTTTAATTCCTCCAATATGTCACTTTTTGCCAACAGGCCAAAAAGGATTTAAATAATTCACTTAAATAAAAATAACCAAATGAAAAACTTCTCAAATTTAATTTAATTAAATCAAATCAAAGTAAATGGGATTTCACTACAACTATTTAGCCAACAATTAAAATTATATCCCGAAAACCAATAAAATCAACATTTAATTAAATCTCTTCTAGGACAATTGCGGGAACTCTAAATTCACAACCATATTTCTAGTCTTTAAAAAATGTATCATGCAATTTGAATTTGTGTGCCAACACCCACTAAAGGAATAATATAATAATTATGCATACACCATCCATACATGGACAATATTGGCTCAAACATTAAAGGTTGGCAAAGCTATCTCTTGTTCCTCTGTCTAGGATATAGACACACTCAAATCCTACAACACAAGAAAAATATATTGGGAACCTATTAAATAAAACACTCAAACATTAAGTTTAGTTTCTCACAATATGAATAGTTGAAGCTCATAAACATACATGAAAGAAAACAATGAAGGAGAACAGTAAATTGTGTAGGTCTCACAAATGAGTGACTAAGAGTTTGTCTCATTTTGTACAATCGCATTAGGAACAATCTATAACAATTATACAAGCATAGAAGTGAACACCATTTCATTTAAATACACATTGCATTTTAAATAAAACACTTCATTTAATTATAAATTGTTAAAATAATCATTTATGACCAACCAATGAAAATCTCAATTAGAATATCCAATAGCTTTTAAGGAACAATATAAGCATAAATCAATGCTAATCATCCTAACATGTTAATCCAATATTCTCAAATGCAAAACACACCAAGTATCATCATAAAGAAGCATCATATAGATGAGATCAAAAGAGTAATAGCAATATAATCTAGCATGTTAACAATCATAATGCAAGTAGCCACTAACACATACATCAGTATAACCATAACTCAAACCATAAGCCAAATGCTATCATAACCACAATAGTAATCTCATAATGAACACATGGATAAACTATACTAGGTGCATCTCACAATGCCCCAACAAAATCATAGTATGGTAAAATCATCAAAACACATACGAGAATCAGACTTAGATAGATTCACCTAGAACACAATAAATTCTCAAAACTCAAAATAAAAGCCTCAAAAGGTTTGGCATCACAAATTAGGTATACAACTAGCCACAACTCAATGGTTCTCACAACCATTTATAAGGCATAAATAACTTTTTGATGTAACAACATAAATAAGATCACCCTAAAGGTAGCAACCTCTTAGAGATTCAACATGATCACACAATACAAGCATAAAAAGTCGATGCCACATCCATCAAGATATCATTTCAAATTCAAACATGAGAAATACAACAATCTAATTGGACACTATAATCTAAATATAAATCTCTATATAACATGAATATTAGTATTTCTTACCATATTTTTCAAAAATAACTTAAAAGTATTTTAATTAACTGTACATTTATTGTTGTGAGTGACATTGTATTCCATTTTTAAAAAAATAGGAAAAGAATGCCTAAGGTATTTTTCTATGTATTTGATGATGTGCTCAACATTGTTTTTAGTTCAAAAAGTTGCAACATTTTAAGGCATAGTTTCCCCAATTGGTTTGGTTAGCTCCAAATTTCACATTCCAATTCTTTCCACTTGATTGATTATACAATCAACAAGATTTAAAAAAATATAGTTAGACATGTCTCTTAGCTTTAAAAAAATAAATTGAATGAATTTTGAGAGGTGGTTTTATTTGCCAACTATCACCCAGAAACTGACTTACTTGTCTTGTTTGATTTTCTACAACATCCCACAAGATGTGTAGGTCTTGATTCAAATTTCATGTGTACTTCATGAATTAAATCAAGGGGCCTTTTGATGTTTACTTACAAGCCTAAAAAGCCAAGTTTCCTTCAATGTATTGGTCTCATTAAGGATCAAAGTGGATTGGAAATTATCTCATTTGTAAAGTGGTTGTTAGAAAATCTATTTTATGCTTCCATGCAAGTTTTGTTGTATTAGTTGTCTAATTTATAATTTGCCTCATTATTTTGCCTTGATTATCCAAGTTAAAAGTGTACTCCATCATGAATATATAAGGTGAATATGGCTCCCCCTATCTCAATCCATTGATCATATGATTCATTGATTGTAGTATTACTTGTGATGATGCAATTTTCAATCCATTGTTTGACATATATCTAAAAATCAAGGCTTCTAGAATTTAATTTAAAAAACCTTCTTGTAGAAATTACTATATAAAAGATAAAGTTAGGCTACCATAAATCCATTTAAGTTGTCTCTCTTTGTGGTTACTAAAAAAAATAAAATTTGCATTATATTAAAAAACAAAAATAACAAGATTTGAAACAACAAAACATAGACTGAATGAAAATTGTTAAGAATCAAGATCTAAGCTTTAGTAAATTGCTTGAGGGGTAGAAAATGTGTTAAGTCTGGAAATGGATTTCATAAATCGGTTCAATAAGGTTGAAGGATCATTCCCTATAATTTTTTAGAAAATTCTAAGAACTTTGACTAAGGGGCTAATCATGTTCGAAAATCTGATACTTTTATCTTTGGCTTTAAAAATTGTAATTTTAAAGAGTTATTCCCCAAATTTATTAATCTTCACGGTGCTTATAGATTCTTCGCATAGCATTCAATAATGAGATATTTTGAGCATAAATGTGGGGGGAAAATGTTTGGATCCGATGGGAAACCTATTTTTTCAGTCTATTTGGTCAATTGTAGCCTCCAATAGTGTATAAAGTGTTGTGGTGTATGGAGTTCTATGGATATTTTATGGAGTGGTGTGCGAAAATATTTTTGATGCACAAGAGAGGAAATTCTAGGGAGATCTCTACATGAAAATGATGTGTGCAAGTGAATGGAGAGATGGGAGATGGATTGCTAGAAAGATTCACATAGGTAGAATGTTAAAAGCATGAAGGAAAAGCTTCAACTATGAGATGGTAGTAAAGATTTCTCTAACAAGAGGAGCTAAAATATCAATGAAAGAGAAAGATAACAAGGCAAGAGGAACATGAAGCAATAAGAATTCATTCCATATAAGAGTGAACTCAGGTTTATAGAGAGAAATGAGGAAAATGACTATTAGAAAATGCAATAACCAATTAAGTTTTGAATGATTATCTAATTAAGATTTGAATGGTTATTTAGGGTGAGGCATAAAGTTTGAATTTGAAATAATTTCAATGAAAATGTGAGTTAATACTCAAGTTTGAATTTGAAATATGTCAATGAAAATGAGAGTTAATTTAGGGTGAGGTACAAAGTTTGAATTTGAAATAATTTCAATTAAAATGACAATTAAGACTCAAGTTTGAATTTGAAATATTTTAATGAAAATGAGAGTTAAGACTCAAGTTTGAATTTAAAATTATTTCAATGAATATGAGAGTTAAATTAGGTTTATAGGAAGATTTGAGGAAGTTGTTGAAATGTAGTAAGAATTCATTTTTTGACATTTTTTTACTTGAAGATCAAATTTCAAATTTAGATAGCCCTAGTGTATAGACATAGGGGATCATAGGTTGCTAGTAACATAATAGTTATAATTCATATTTATTTTAGGATCTTAATATATGTTTTTACATATCTTTAACATTTATTTGTCTTAGGGGTTGTGTTCAAGGATGTCTAAACATGATTAAGGGACTACACACACACACACACACACACACACACACACATATAAATATATACATATGTATACATATACATATACATACATACATACATATGTATACATATACATATACATACATACATACATATATACATATATACATATATACATACATACATATATATATATATATATGTGTGTGTGTGTGTGTGTGTGTGTGTGTGTGTGTGTGTGTGTGTGTGTGTACTAAGAGGGATTTTTTAGGTTGGCCCCACACTAGTAGAGGTTGTGATTGGGACCTCCTCCCATTCAACATATTTAATTACATGCTTGATATTTATCCCAAGGACAAAAATACAACTATATTACTTTACCTACAATACTAGGCATAACAATAGCTATTATCACTAGAAGATGTTGTATACTAAACCAATCTGACCTCACCTCTTCAAAAACCAAGTTTAATAAGGCATTCATTTGTTTAATGTTTTTATATAGTTTAGATATGTACACCAATTATTTTGGTCATAATTTTAGCATTGCCAAATAACATATAGAAAGTCATATATGCCCACTTCTTCGTCATCCCTTGAAACAATATTATCTTGAAATGAAGAAACCAATTTTAACTCAAGAATTGTCCAATAATGCATGATAGTAGTTCTTGAAACTCATAATATTTCCCACAAGTAGTGACTGAGGGACCCTCCTATTCTTAAGGAGGACTATTGTTGAACATACCGAACAACTAAGTGGGGGGAGGGGGGAAATTAATTATTCTCACAAACTTATAGAAAAATTGATATATCTATTAACACTTAACAACCATCAACCACCACAATATTCCCATTAAAGTGTGGTAAATCACTGTAAGAAAGATAATCATAAAAGCATAGGAACACTGACACAACCAACACTAGGATTTACGTGTAAAGCCCAATATGGAAAAAACCACAAAGAAGCTAATTCTTATGAAAATAAAAAAACACTTATTAGGGTGACAACAATTAAGGTGATTTTGTACAAGGATGACAACCTAAAATGTTCATTTCCATAAGAAGGGGTATTGCCAGTAGGCGTCACTACCAAAGTAGTTATGCCCAAGAAATATAGCTCACTACCAATAAGAAAAGGTGCATTATTGATAAGCTTATAGCTAGTATATGATAGATGAAATAGAAACCACAATAGGATATAGTTGTTGAGCCTTTTTAGTTATAGCCTTATACTATCTCCATCTCCTAAAATACACTAAATGAGTAAGTTTCCACTTGGATCACATATAGCTTGCATATAAGAAAAAAAGATCACGAGAATTTGCATACATAAACTTGTATACATCCCTCTTAAAATGATACTATATTTATACTGGATGCATAGGAAAAATTGGTTGACTAAAACATATTTGAGATAGGTCACACCTCCTTGAGAAACACAAAAATCCTCAAGCATTCAACATGCTAAAACAATCTTGGATGCCAACAGTTATGATGGAAATGCTAAAATAGGTTGTTAGAACTAAAATTGAAACCACACTCTCCACAAAGGATCAACCAAAAAGATGATCCACCAAAATGTTGCATGCCACCACAGAGGCACAAAATGGTAAAATAATTTATGCCTAGCCAGTTGTGATGCAAAATATATGATATGCAGGCTATCAATGAAAGATAATCAACATGCAATCAATATATACACCAAAACTATCAGTTCACAAATACTAACACACTAGAGGTTGAGAGAAAGATGTTGACATCAATGATAACCATCAACATCACATTCTAACAAACTCCCCCTTTGTAATTGATGGAAGAATTCATCAATTACAAAGCACAAAAAGACCATTTTCAAAAAATAAATCTCCAAATACTCTCCCCCTTTAACAACAATGGCAAAGGGTCAAAAAAAAAAATATTGTTCCCCCTTACTAAAACACATTTCTCCCTCTAAGAGGAAGCTTGCCAACACTAATCCAAAAAGATAAAGATGAGAAAAAACATTGGGCCAATGCACACTAATGAGCAATAGAAAGAGGCAAAAGGCTCATCTTCCCTATGAGATACTTGAAAGTATCCTTGGACAAAGGTTTTGTGAATATGTTTTCAATATGCTCATTTTTTGGTAGATCCTCCAATTTAACTTCTCTAACCTCAACCTTCCCTGTGCTAAAGTGGTATTTGATGTCAATATATTTTATTCTTCAATGCATTACTGGATTCCTTGGCATACTTATAGCAATAATCTTATCGCATAGTATAGGAACTAGTTCACCGAAACTGATTCATATGTTTTTCAAAGACTTCATCCATAATACCTATGTATATGAAGAGGATGATGTAATATATTCTAATTTATAAATTGGATGATTTATAACATCCTGCTTCTTATTTGACAAAGAAACTAATCAAGAGTCAAGAAAGAAGGCTTTCCTATTCAATATGAAATATGATCTTTTTGGATATCATAACCTATAATATGTAGTCCCTTTCATGAATCTGAAGATCCTCTTCACACCCATAACATGAGATTCTTTCATTTCTTACTAAAATTTGCCTACCACACATATTAAATACATGATATATGGTCTAGACACAATCAAGTACAACAAACCTCCACTCATCGATCTATACTTACTTGTCTCTACAATTTTAGTGAGTCATCTTCCTTAGTCAACTTGTAGTCGGTAACAATTGGAGTACTTATTGGATTTGTGTTTTGTAGGCCAAATTTCTTCAACAATTCCTTCACATATATGGTTTAAGAGATAAATATCTTTATTTTTCTAATTCACTTTCAATCCAAAAAATAAATTCTATTTCATTGATCATAGGCATTTCAGAATCTTTCTGTATATCTTCAAAAAACTTCTTACATATGTCATATTTTCCTCCAAATATCATATCATCCACATATACAACAATCAGAGTTGTGCCAGTATCTATTTTGAAGTTCAAATTTTTATTCGTTGAACCTTTCTATAATCCTTGAATGAACAAATATTCATCAAACTTACTATACTAAGCTCTAGGTGTCTATTTCAATCCATAAAGTGCCTTCTTCAATCTACAAATTATATTTGGATCTACTTCTGACATAAATCCTTCCAATTATTACATATAAAACTCTTCCTTCACATCATTATTCAGAAATGTTGACTTCACATCCATCTAATAAACCTTGAATTTTCTAAAAGCTATAAATACCAAGAAAATTCTAATGGCCTTTATCTGAGCAACAAGAGCACATGTCTCATCAAAGCCAATTCCTTCAATTTGAGAGTAACTATTGCCTACAAGTATATCTTTTTTCTCACAAATTTACCATTTTCATCCAATTTATTCCTAGAAATCCATTTACCACCAATCACATTCTTTCACACAAGTCAAAGAACAAGCTCCCAACCCCAGTTCTTCTCAATCTAATCTTTAGCTCTTCTTTCATTACCTTGATCCAACTCTAATCATTACAAGATTTTCTCACATATTTATGTTCAACTTCTAAAAGTATACAATATAAATTTATTTATTTTTCATTGTGTTACTTCTAGTCACAATATCCTTGTTCTTATTAGTGATAATTTAATTTTTTAAATGGTGTTTCTATACATATGTTGGAGTTTTACCAACAAAATTAAGTTTTAGTCTTGATTCTTCTTCTTTCTTCTTGAATTTATTAGATCATAGTTAACAGTATTTTATGGTTTATTTTAAAAATATTTATCAACCCCCACATTCATCCTTTTCACAACTTTATTTAGCCTTTTGTCATAACATCGATACTTTTTGCTTATGGTAGAGTATTGCAAAAATATCCCTTCATCAATTCTACTATCAAACTTTCCCAAATTATCTTTGTCTCTTGTAATGCTTACTTCTAAAGATTTTAAAATATTTCATGGTAGGTGCTATTTCATGCCAAATTTTATATTAAGTCTTACAATATCTTTTTCAATATAAAACTTAGTTCAAAGTGTAGATAAAACTGTGTACAACTTCCTTTTAGTAAATTTAATGTAGAGTTTCTTCCTTGATCATAGTCCTTGTTGTCTACTAAATTGTTCTATTCATTCTTTTCATAACACCATTTTATAATGGTGTTGTGGTTGCAAATAGTTTTCATTTCATTCCATGTTTCTCATAGTACCTTTTGAACTCTTTAGAGGTAAATTCTCCACCCTTTCATATCTCAAACACTTGATTCTCCTACCACGTTCATTTTCAATTATTGTTTTAAATGTCTAATTCTCAAATGCTTTAGATATTTCTCTTAGAAATGCAATCCATGTATATTTGGAATGATAATTAATGATTAGTACAAAGTATCTCTCACCTAGAAAACCTCTTTTTCTAGTAAGACTGCAAATTTCAAGGTGTACAAGATCCACTAAACTGGTAGATGGGATCTATTTTGCCTTCAATTTTTATGTTCTCTTCTTTCCTTCTTTACATCTTTTGTGTATCATATTTTTTGATTTTCTCAATTTTGATAAGTCTCTAATAGTTTTAGATGAACTCATCCATACCAAATTGTCAAAATTTATTTGGCACATCATTTGGTGCTAGGCTAACTTTCATCAAATGTGGATATCAAGAATATTTATGTAGCTCCTTCTAGTTGGTACATATTTATAACAATTTTATTGCCAAATTTTATGCCTGACTCCTTCTATTGGTTATTCTACTTTTATGACTTAGCTATGATCTAGTTTCTTTAAGTTTGATACGTTGATTATTCAGTCAGAACTTGGTTATATTCTGTTTAGCAAAACATAAAACTTTTACTGAGTGTGTTTTTGGTATCAGCATTACTCTATCTAGATATGACAGATGACTTATGATTTTGATACGTTTTATTAAGAGGTTTTAAATACCTGACATTTTTGGTTGTGTATATCAGATTGCTTTGAAGGAATAAACGTTTTAAGTTCTTAATTTAATTTGAGTTTTTAAGGTTTGAAAACATGATTATAAGAATTTATAATGTTAGGGTATCAAGTGTTCATGAGGTTAAACTTTACAAGGCTTATGCATATAAATTGTTAATAGATTAATCACTTCCTTAGAGGTTTTTGACTTAGTATATTTGCAAATGTTGTGAATGTGGTAAAATATATCTAAATGCATTTACCCTAAATTGGTTTTTCTTCAAGACATTAGTTCACTTGTTTAATTAGGGTCTTGTTAACCGCAGTTGATAGAATATACATATTATTTAGTTTTGTTAATTTGGGTTTTGAATGCTTAAAAGAGGTAAATTTTTCATGTTTCAAATAGCCAAAATGGCGGTGGTAATGGGTCTGTCTTTTGTACCCTCTATCGCTATGTGTCACTGAAGCATTGAAAGAAAAATTTAAAGAGGCATTATGGCACTCAGTGTTCTGTTGATCATTTCATTTGCGAGTGGATTTTCTGTTAAGGTTTGGCCGAAAACATGGCCGCCTTGCTCTGTTTGGTTTACATTTGTGAACCTAGTTGCTATGGTTTCGAAAACATGGAAGAGTTTGTTGAAACTATTTGCATGCATATGAGGCTATGTATCAAGATGTTACTCACCGTCAATTTATTTTGCAAGTTCTTCAATCTCTGCATTTTTGAAGTTTGGTTGGATTTGGCTTCTGGGGCTTTCATTTTAAGCTTCATAGCAGGGCTCCGTGTTGAATGATTTTTGTCTGCTGAATCTCAAGTAGGGGCATTTTTCTAACCCTTCTTTTTTGGTGTTCTTTTTGCATTTGCTTTTGGAAATTAGGAATATTATGGTTGTTCAATATATACAATTCATATGGACATCTGAGTATGACAATATGCAAGGTTTGACCTTTAATGGTTGAATTTTGTATATTTCTATATTGAGGTGTGGGCGTGGATATGTAGTTTAAATATCAAAGTTTCATTTTGGTTTTGTTATATGAAGTGGAAACGTGTATCAGCATGTTGTTTTTATAGGGATGAGATTAGTGTTTCTTATACCACTGTATTGTTTGCTGTTAGTTATATTGTTTAAAAATAGCATGAAATCTGCGATACATTCATGAATCTTTTATGTATTATATGAATTGGGCAGGGTGTTATATCTTTCAATATAGATTTATATCTCAGTCATAAACATTATGTTAAGATGTGTTGATAGTTTAAAGAAAAGTTATTATGTTAAACACATAGCTGCGAAAATGATGGTTTGAGCATTATGTCAAACAGTTGGCGAGTAACTTAGTGCAATGACCTGTAGATACCCACATTTGAATGTGGAAGCATGGAGATACCTTAATGGGTGAGGTTATATGTTTTCTATTCGGGTTTTGTTTAAGCATGTTCTTCTTCTTTGTATTAAACCCAGTCGGGCCTCATACTTGCTACTGTTAGTGGGTATGTAATTACAGCTTTGACATGGCCGAGCTCTGATAGAACCCGTATCTTGAGTTCATTGCTAAATGTGGTTTGGCCACAGTCGTGAGCACGTTAATGGTTATAGTTTCATGGTTGAATAAGGGCAATCACTCTATTTCATGGATAGTGAATTGAACCCGAGGGTAGTGGCAATATAATTCAATGTGTTTGAATATTATAGCTCGAACTTGTTTCTTGTAAACATCTTGAGAAAAAATAAAAAATGATAGCAGATTAGTCTTACTCAATCATTATTAAGATGAGGAATGCAGTATAAGGTTTTAGTATTCTTAGTTGGTTGTAGATATTGGTTGTTACTGTTGTTAATTTGTTGAAGTTATGATCAGTAAGTCGTGTCGAGTATAGTCATGATATTGAACGATTATATGGGACTGCGATAGACATTTAGTCAAATAGTTAACTAAAAAGTATATTAAACTATCCATTATTAGTATAAGTCATTTGTTTTAATATGTTGCAAACTTTTGATGTCGTGGGAATTTTATTTTGATTTTATTTGGGTATTGTTGTGAAGGAATTTCATAGCAATAATGGATTTGTTGAAATATTATGTTAGAAACAAAATTATTTTTAATATAACTAGATGTATTTCAGTTTATAATTAAAAGGATAGCTGATGGTGTGTAAGGCAGATGTATGATATAAGTTTGTCATTTTAAACAAGAATATCATATGAGCATTGTTTTATTATCTTGGTCTTTTCAAAGGATAAGTTTAGTTTACTTTGACAGTAGGAGTAAGTAGTGTAGTGTTACGTCTGGTAATTATCATTAAACAGATATATTAGTTTAGTTATAGTTACGAGAGCGTAATATTATAGTACTTATTTCTGTTGTTAAATTAATCTAATTTTACTTTTGAATATGACAGTAAAAGATAAGTTTCTATTTCAAAGGATGAAGAATGTAATATCATGAGTAAACTGTTTTGGTTATTCGTTGCTTGTGCATTCTTAGAACATTTGTTTGATGTGTATTTTAAGGATAGCTATAATGAACGTATATCGAGGTGGTTGAATATCGATTTATTCTATTCAGTTAAATAATTCAGTGATAATTTTAAAATGAATTGGGAGGGTTAATTTAACATAAAAGATAATTGGCCTTACATATGACTTAAACCTATATGGTTAAGTACGGAGAACAAGGCATGTCTCTATTCTGTCAATGACAAGTATAATAGAGAATACCTTTATGTGATGACTATGAGCATACCACATTTGGATGCAGAAACTTAGTGCCATAACGATGACTCCTCAGAATATATATGTTTCATTTACGAGTTGTTCTTAGTGCAAGTTTAATTTTGCATTGGTAAGTAATTGTTTACTTCTTGCATATTAATATCAGATTAGCACTATATTAGATGGATTAGAAATATGCTTTTGGATATCTATATGTTGGTACTAACATTTATGCAGATGGATTTTGCTTTTAAACTTAGTGTGTATTGAGCCCCTGTTTGTGTTGTGTTGCATTCTGTGTGGTTTTCAGGTGCTTCAAGTTTCAATTAGCTAAAGACGTCGGTTGAAGTTACTACTTGAATCAGCATTTAGGGTTCCTATGTTGGACATAGGTTTCTAGAGATGAAATTGTAATTCTTGATCATATTGAACTCTTGATGTATTCTTATTGTAATGAAAATGTGTTTGGACGATATTCTCTTTCATTGGGAATTTTTCTATATAAGAGTGATTCAGTCCTTGCATTGGAACTTGTGTTGAGATGATTTAAATTTTAAATTTTTTTTATTGTATTCTTTGTTCTCGTTGTTTTTTTCAAGTATTGTTTTGTTTATGGTAGGTAA
This sequence comes from Cupressus sempervirens, assembly GCA_028749045.1. Taxonomy (NCBI): domain Eukaryota; kingdom Viridiplantae; phylum Streptophyta; class Pinopsida; order Cupressales; family Cupressaceae; genus Cupressus; species Cupressus sempervirens. Next base: position 786,513,247 of record CM053789.1, on the reverse strand, counting down.
TGTGTTACATTTTGTTATCAGAGCGAGGTTAGAATAACTAGGACTTTTAGGTTTAGGGTTTTTTCCGTCATCGATGCGTTATTGATAGAATTTTTGTTTTTAGGTTGTCATCATGCCTCCTGTCACTAGAGGAATTCGAGGATGCGGTATCCCTGAGGATGACCTTACTGGCAGAGGCAGAGGCAAGGGCTGTGGTAGAGGTCCTAGGTACGAGAATGATGCTGGAAATAATCAGTTTGATCAGAATGCTAGGGTTGGTAACAACCAGAATAATTAGGCAGACCAAGCTTTGGTACTTCAGAGAATTTTGGAATGTCTTGATAATATTGAGGCTAATAACTAGATTCCTAGTAGGGGAGCGAATGATAGGAGACCTCTTGTGCAGGGCGTTAATCTTCCTGTAGAAGAAGATCCAGTGGCAAGAGCTCAGCTCAAGGACCTTTCCAAGATGAAAGGACCATTATTTTATGGTACAAAATAGGGTACAACAGTAGAAGCTTGGTTGTTGAATATTGAGCAATGTTTTGTTTTACATCGTTATCTGAGTAACATGAAGGTTAGATGGACAGTTATGCATCTGAGAGGATTTGGTTCCCTATGGTGGGAACAGGAGTTGGAGAAGCTGAGCATTGATATCTCTCTAGGTACATGAGAACTTTTTGTTGAGCACTTCAAGGAGAGATTCATGTCAAAATATTGGCGTCAGGCCCGTGCTGAGGAGTTCTTTTAGATTATGCAGTCTGGCTCTACAGTGGAAGCTTATGAACGAAGGTTCTTCGAACTTAAGAAGTTTTTTGGGTGGGCTGAAAATGATAAGGCCATGATACAACATTTCATCAGAGGGCTTATGCCCAAAATTGGGGAGGAAGTGAGAACTTTTCGACCTTTGACTATGTAGGAAGCCTTAGAGCAAGAAAAGTTAATTGAGATGAAGTTTGGTTATCATGGGACTGCTTACAAAAGTAGCATGAATCCACCTACTCTGGATGTCAGTAAGAATCAGAAGCCTCCACAGAGTAGTTCAAAAATTGGATTTTTAGGTGGAAAATTCAAGAAGAGGAAGTTTGATAAGAACTCCAAAGGTTCGAAACAGCCTAAGCAATCTCAACCACCTCAAAGTGTGCAGAGTAACAAGCCATCTCCTAATCCTTTTGGTCAAATTATGGGATTCAGGAAATCCGTTGAGTGCTTTCATTGCAAACAAATAGGTCATTATCAGTCTCAGTGCCCTAACTGGGACAAGTTGAAGGTAGGACCTAAGCCAACTAGGTTTGAAGTGACAGTTGGTGATTCTGCCAGGAACCACCGTATCTTTGCAACCCTGGATCAGAACATGGTTATTGAAGCTCAGGGTAATAATCAAGGTATGAAAGTATCTATTTTGTTTGACTCTGGAGCTACAGACTCATTTATTTCTTCTACTTTAGTTGCAAATAGTGGTATTCCTATTGTTAAGGCAAGAAACAGTTGGCAAGTGGAGTTAGCGTTAGGTTCTAGGGTGTGTGTTGATTTGATTGCTCCTGACTGTAAGATTCTTATGAAATCTTTTACTACTTCAACGAACCTTAGGGTTATACCTTTGGGGTCGTATGACATAGTTTTGGGAATGGATTGGTTAGAACCACATCACGCTATTTTGAATTGTAGGGATAAGACAATCAGCTGTGTTGATGATCTTGGATCAACTAGGATTATTGCAGGAATCAAGAGACCTATCTCCTTGCGGACTATTTCTGCCAAGAAATTGGCAAGATGTGCTCAAAAAGGCGGTAGTTTGTTCGCCATTTCGGTAAATGACTTAGAAGATTTTGTAGTTGGAGATTCTTCTCTCAATCATCCAGTCTTGCAGAGTTATTCAGATGTCTTTGTTGGGGAGATTCCTAGAATACCTCCTAGAAGAGAGATTGATTTTCGAATCAATTTAGTGCCTGGAACAGAACCAATTTCTAAGACTCCATACCAAATGACAGCTCAAGAGCTGGTTGAACTTAAGTTTTAGTAGGAGGAGCTATTGGAGAAGGGTTTAATTCATCCCAGTGTTTCGCCTTAGGGTGCTCCGGTGATCTTTGTCAAGAAGAAAGATGGTTCCTTGAGACTTTGTATTGATTATAGACAGTTGAAAAAATTCACTATTAAGAACAGGTATCCTTTGCCTCGAATTGATGACTTGTTTGACCAGGTCAAGGGTGCCTGAATCTTTTCAAAGATTGATCTGAAATCTGGATATCATCAACTTAGAATTCAGGAAGCTGATATTTATAAGACAACTTTTCACACCAGGTATGGGCACTACGAATTTACTGTGGTACCTTTTGGGTTAACTAATGCACCTTCTGTGTTCATGAATATAATGAACGGTGTGTTCAGCACTTACCTTGACAAGTTCATGGTGGTTTTTCTGGACGACATTTTGGTTTATTCCAACACTGTTGAGGAGCACAAGCAGCATTTAGAGCAGGTTTTGGAATGTCTTCGTAGGAACAGATTGTATGCCAATTCTGAAAAGTGTGAATTCTTCAAATCAGAGGTTTGTTACTTAGGGCATATTATTTTTGGAGATGGAATTTCTGTGGATCCATCCAAAATTCAAGCTATTGTAGATTGGCCTGCACCTACAAATGTGTTAGAGGTTCAAAGTTTCATGGTCTTAGCAAGCTATTAGTGTAGATTTTTGTTAAATTTCTCCAGTATAGTGCATCCTATCACATCTCTTCAGAGAAAAGGGAAGAAATTGGTGTGGACTAATGAATGCGAGGCAGCATTTCAGAAACTTAAGGAATGTTTGACCAGTGCACCAGTTCTAGTAGTTCATGATTCTGCTAAAGAGTTTATGGTTTGCACTGATGCATCTTTGGATGGCTTAGGGGCAGTGTTGATGCAGGAGGGATGTTTTATTGCTTATGAGTCTAGAAAGCTGAAGAGTCATGAGGTGAACTACCCTACTCATGATCTCGAACATGCTGCTATTATGCATGCTTTGTCTAAGTGGCGGCATTTTCTTCTGGGTCAACGTTTTGAGTTACATTTTGATCATCGAAGTCTTCAGTATCTTTTCACGCAACCAGACCTCAATGCTAGACAACGAAGATGGATGGAATTCCTGTGTGAATATGAATTCGAGATTAAATATGTGCAAGGGAAGGAGAACTTGGTTGCTGATGCGCTTAGCAGAAGGTGACATGAGTTATCATCTTTGATTCTTTTAGTGGATCTTAAGGATAGGATCTTACAGAACCTTTCCCCAGATCATTGGTTTCAAGATGTTAAGGCTGTTATGGGTAGTGGCAATGACTTGGAAGGCATTTTGAGGGGTATTCAGTGAATCCTGAAGGTTTTTTGATGTATAGAGGGAGTGTGTACATTCCTGAGTTGGGGGATTTGAGAGATCTAGTTATGGTTGAGGCACACAAGGCACCATATTCGGCTCATCCGGGTGTCAAGAAAATGCATGTTGACCTTAAGCAGCATTATTATTGGCTTGGAATGAAAAGAGACATAGCAGATTTTGTGGCTCGATGCTTGGAATGTCAGTGCGTGAAGGCTAAACATCAGCACCCCGCAGGATTATTGCGACCACATAGTATTCTAGAATGGAAATGAGACACCATTTCGATAGATTTTATTATTGGATTGCCTATGACAGCTCGAAGGCATGATGCTATTATGGTGGTAGTGGACCAATTTTCGAAGGTTGCTCATTTTATACGAGTTAGATCATCCTATAATGCAACAACGGTTGCCAAAGTATATATGGAACAAATAGTTAAGTTACACAGAATTCCTAAAAAGATTATTTTTGGTAGGGATCCAGTATTTACTTTGTCTCTTTGGAAATCCTTGCAGCGAGAGTTAGGTACTCAGTTGAATTTCAGTTCAGCTTATCACCTTGAGACAGACGGACAAACTGAACGTGTCAACCAGATTCTGGAAGACATGCTTAGGATGTACGTAATGGATAGACAGAATAAATGGGAGGAGTATCTACACTTGGTTAAGTTCGCGTATAACAATGGATATCACAGTTCCATAGGTATGGCACCATTTCAAGCATTGTATGGAAGACCCTGTAAGACACCTCTCAGTTGGGATAATTTGGATGACAAGACTCTTTTAGGTCTAGTTATGTTGTTAGATTTGGAGCAGCAGGTTAAGAGGATCAGAGAGCATCTTATTACTACTCAGAATAGGCAGAAGAAATATGCTGATAAGCATAGAATCGACCGTTAATTCTTGGTTGGTGATAAACTGTTTCTTTGGGTTAGGCCGGGTAAGAGTCTGATTCATTATGGAAAGGGGTCCAAGTTAGCACCAGGATTTGTTGGTCCGTTTGAAATTCTAGAACGGATTGGACCTATTGCCTACAAACTTGCTTTGCCACTGAGTCTTTCATGCATTCATAATGTTTTTCATGTTTCTATTTTGCGTAAGTATATTCCTGACATTGCTCACGTGCTGGATTGGAAACATTTGCAGATTTTGGATGGACAGGTCATGCTGGAACTAGTGTAGATCATGCAAAGCAGAACTACGAGTTTAAGAGGAAGAGAAATAAGGCAAGTAAAAGTCTTATGGGACCCCAATGATGAAACATCTGCTACCTGGGAGGATAGTGAAATGATGATAACAGCTCATCCGCACATATTTGTTGACTTCCAGGAGAAAGTCGAAGCTTAGTGGGGAAGGGTGTCATGCCTGACTCCTTCTATTGGTTATTCTACTTTTATGACTTAGCTGTGATCTAGTTTCTTTCATTTTGATATTTTGATTATTCAGTCAGAACTTGGTTATATTCTATTTAGCAGAACATAAAACTTTTGTTGAGTGTGTTTTCGGTATTAGCATTACTCTATCTAGATATGACAGATGACTTATGATTTTGATATGTTTTATTAAGAGGTTTTAAATACCTGACAGTTTCGGTTGCATATATCAATTGCTTTGAAGGAATAAACATTTTAAGTTCTTAATTTAATTTGAGTTTTTAAAGTTTGAAAAAATGATTATAAGAATTTATAATGTTAGGGTATCAAGTGTTCATGAGGTTAAACTTTACAAGGTTTATGCATATAAATTGTTAATAGATTAATCACTTCCTTAGAGGTTTTTGACTTAGTATATTTGCAAATGTTGTGAATGTGGTAAAATATATCTAAATGCATTTACCCTAAATTGGTTTTGCTTCAAGACATTAGTTCACTTGTTTAATTAGGGTCTTGTTAACCGCAGTTGATAGAATATACATATTATTTAGTTTTGCTAATTTGGGTTTTGAATGCTTAAAAGAGGTAAATTTTTCATGTTTCAAATAGCCAAAATGGCGGTGGTAATGGGTTTGTCTTTTGTACCCTATATCGCTATGTGTCACTGAAGCATTGAAAGCAAAATTTAAAGAGGCATTATGGCACTCAGTGTTCTGTTGATCATTTCATTTGTGAGTGGGTTTTCTATTAAGGTTTGGCTGGAAACATGGCCGCCTTGCTCTGTTTGGTTTACATTTGTGAACCTAGTTGCTGTGGTTTCGAAAACATGGAAGAGTTTGTTGAAACTATTTGCATGCATATGAGGCTGTGTATCAAGATGTTACTCACCGTCAATTTATTTTGCAAGTTCTTCAATCTCTGCATTTTTGAAGTTTGGTTGGATTTGGCTTCTGGGGCTTTCATTTTAAGCTTCATAGCAGGGCTCCGTGTTGAATGATTTTTGTCTGCTGAATCTCAAGTAGGGGCATTTTTCTAACCCTTCTCTTTTGATGTTCTTTCTGCATTTGCTTTTGGAAATTAGGAATATTATGGTTGTTCAGTATATACAGTTCATACGGACATCTGAGTATGACAGTATTCAAGGTTTGACCTTTTATGGTTGAATTTTGTATATTTCTATATTGAGGTGTGGGCGTGGATATGTAGTTTAAATATCAAAGTTTCATTTGGGTTTTGTTATATGAAGTGGAAACGTGTATCAACATGTCGTTTTTATAGGGATGAGATTAGTGTTTCTTATACCACTGTATTGTTTGCTGTTAGTTATATTGTTTAAAAATAGCATGAAATCTGTGGTACATTCATGAATCTTTTATGTATTATATGAATTGGGTAGGGTGTTATATCTTTTAGTATAGATTTATATCTCAGTCATAAACATTATGTTAAGATGTGTTGATAGTTTAAAGAAAAGTTATTATGTTAAACACATAGCTGCAAAAACAATGGTTTGAGCATTATGTCAAATAGTTGGCGAGTAACTTAGTGCAATGACCTATAGATACCCACATTTGAATGTGGAAGCATGGAGATACCTTAATGGGTGAGGTTATATGTTTTATATTCGAGTTTTGTTTAAGCATGTTCTTCTTCTCTGTATTAAACCCAGTCGGGCCTCATACTTGCTACTGTTAGTGGGTATGTAATTGCGGCTTTGACATGGCTGAGCTCTGATAGAACCCGTATCTTGAGTTCATTGCTAAATGTGGTTTGGCCACAGTCATGAGCACGTTAATGGTTATAGTTTCATGGTTGAATAAGGGCAATCACTCTATTTCATGGATAGTTAATTGAACCCGAGGGTAGTGGCAATATAGTTCAATGTGTTTGAATATTATAGCTCGAACTTGTTTCTTGTAAATGTCTTGAGAAAAAAATAAAATGACAACAGATTAGTCTTACTCAATCATTATTAAGATGAGGAATGCAGTATAAGGTTTTAGTATTCTTAGTTGGCTGTAGATATTGGTTGTTATTGTTGCTAATTTGTTGAAGTTATGATTAGTAAGTCGTGTCGAGTATAGTCATGATATTGAACGATTATATGGGATTGCGACAGACATTTAGTCAAACAGTTAACTAAAAAGTATATTAAACTATCCATTATCAGTATAAGTCATTTGTTTTAATATGTTGCAAACTGTTGATGTCGTGGGAATTTTATTTTGATTTTATTTGGGTATTGTTGTGAAGGAATTTCATAGCAATAATGGATTTGTTGAAATATTATGTTAGAAACAAAATTATTTTTAATATAACTAGATGTATTTCAGTTTATAATTAAAAGGACAGCTGATGGTGTGTAAGGCAGATGTATGATATAAGTTTTTCATTTTAAACAAGAATATCATATGAGCATTGTTTTATTATCTTGGTCTTTTCAAAGGATAAGTTTAGTTTACTTTGACAGTAGGAGTAAGTAGTGTAGTGTTACGTCTGGTAATTATCATTAAACAGATATATTAGTTTAGTTATAGTTACGAGAGAATAATATTATAGTACTTATTTTTGTTGTTAAATTAATCTAAGTTTACTTTTGAATATGACAGTAAAAGATGAGTTTCTATTTCAAAGGATGAAGAATGTAATATCATGAGTAAACTGTTTTGGTTATTCGTTGCTTGTGCATTCTTAGAACATCTGTTTGATGTGTATTTTAAGGATAGTTGTAATGAACGTATATCGAGGTGGCTGAATATCAATTTATTCTATTCACTTAAATAATTCAGTGATAATTTTAAAATGAATTGGGAGGGTTAATTTAACATAAAAGATAATTGGCCTTACCTATGACTTAAACCTATATGGTTAAGTACGAAGAACAAGGCATGTCTCTATTCTGTCAATGACAAGTATAATAGAGAATATCATTATGTGATGACTATGAGAATACCACATTTGGATGCAGAAACTTAGTGCCATAACGATGACACCTCATAATATATATGTTTCATTTACAAGTTGTTCTTAGTGCGAGTTTAATTTTGCATTGATAATAATTGTTTACTTCTTGCATATTAATATCAGATTAGCACTATATTAGATGGATTAGAAATTTGCTTTTGGATATCTATATGTTGGTACTAACATGTATGCAGATGGATTTTGCTTTTAAACTTAGTGTGTACTAAGCCCCTGTTTGTGTTATGTTGCATTTTGTGTGGTTTTCAGGTGCTTCGAGTTTCAAGTAGCTAAAGACGTCGGTTGAAGTTACTACTTGAATCAGCATTTAGGGTTCCTATGTTGGACATAGGTGTCTAGAGATGAAATTGTAATTCTTGATCGTATTGAACTCTTTATGTATTCTTATTGTAATGAAAATGTGTTTGGACGATATTCTCTTTCATTGGGATTTTTTTTGTATTAGAGTGATTCAGTCCTTGTATTGGAACTTGTGTTGAGATGATTTAAATAAATAAAAAAAATTATTGTATTCTTTGTTCTCGTTCTTTGTTTCAAGTATTGTTTTGTTAATGGTAGGTAGTGTGTTACACCAAACACAATCAATATTCTTGATTTCTTCCTAATTTCACAACCTTCATTCTTTAATATGACATTGTATATATTTTCACACCTTTTTCCAATGCTCAATATGTTATGATACAAACCATTAACATAAGAATCATTTTCAATGTAATTCTTACCATCGAAAGTAGTTGATCATTTTCTAACAATATGTCACCTTGTTATCACCAAATCTAGTAGGCCGCCATCATACTTATGAAGTGAAATGAATTTGATTTTATCTCCATTCATATTGATCCTAATATTTATCTGGCTAGTTTGATGCATCATAAACAAATGTGTTAAATAAAATGTGATTGATTTCATTGGTAGATTTAAGCATTTGCATGCTTAGATTTTTTATCATGTGCCAAAAAATATGCGGAAAGTAATTTTATTTCTAGTTTATAAAAAGCATTAGTGTTAAGGTTTTTCTTTTTGAATTCTCTTATTTTATTCAATTGTTTGTTGTGCTTTACAATCATCAGCTTCAAGGGAGTCAATTTGAGAGCATCATGTAAATGGCCCTACTTGATAAAAGTGATGTTGCATCTCAACCTTTCTAAAAAAATTATAAAGATAATGTCTTCATCAAGATAAATAATTCATTAAATAAAATTTATTGGCAAGTGGACAAAACCTCTTTTTGGATTTTTACATAATGTGATGTTAAATTTTCTTATTGCTAATGTTTTGACACTTCCTCCCATCAAACCAATTGATATATCTAAAAAAATTCTTGAATCCTTTGATCACAAAGTCTTATGGAAGTACTTGTTGAAAAAAATTATTCAATTGTATATTGTCTTTAATGTTACACAAAATTTCAAGTCTTTCCTAATTAGTGTCTGTTGAGCTCACTCAAGCAATGAAGATAGTTTCCAGTGTCTATCAAGCATTCCAAAGTAAACCAAGTTTAGAGATAGTATGCATCGAGCTTCATTCATACACCAAAGAAATTTTGCAGGAAGACAATGTCTACCAAGTTCACTCAAGCACCAAAGAGAAGTTGGCATGGAACTAGTATTAACCAAGCTCACTCAATTACCAAAGGAATTTACTTTAGGATGTAGTGTTAACTGAGTTCACACAGTTAACAAAGGAAGTTTGAAGAAAGTGTTTTATAAGTTAGTGTTGACTGAGTTGGGTCAGCTAACAAAGGATTTTCTTAAACCAACATATCTAGCTTAATCAATTTATTTGTTCATTCTAGCTGACTTAAGGGATGAATATTGAAAATTTGTAAGTGTATTTAAGCTGACTGGACTATGCAAAAGATATAAGTATAAGGTCAAGTTGTGGGATTAAATTTGAGAAGCATGGGATTGAAAATATAAACCAAGGAAGCAAATTGGAAGGATAGCAGAGTATCCTAAGTTGATTGAGCTGTAAAGTTTTATCTAATCAAGGAGGATCAAGTATTCAAGCTAGAACAAAGATTTGAAATCAGCAATCAAGTCATATCATTGTTACTCTTTGATAATTGTAGCAATATATCAAATCTCGTAACAAATTTAGCTTAACAACTATTTGCCAAATCCTCTAACAAAGTGACATTTCTAGGTTGAAGTGTCTAAAGACCTCTAACAAGGACACTCCTAATAGGTTGATTAAATCCTTTAATAGGGTCACACCTTACAGTGTGCTTTGAAACCTTTAACATGATTGGCTCCTAACTAGGCTCACTTTAGAAGAATGAAAAATTACTCACTAACAGTTAACCCAAAAAATGAGCTTCTCAAGATGTCTTGTTTTGTTGGCTCTGCCTCCTTTAGAGTCATCAGTTATATATATATATATATATATATGTTTGTGACTTCATTTGCAAAACTATTTATACAGTGCCAAAACACTTTGCACCGATAATACAAATAAAAAGTATGCACAAATAAAATTTATGCAATGAATCCTGTGGTTTGATTGGCTGAACAATAAGAGATTAATCACTATTTAAATGAAGACACTCAACACTAGTTCTCTTCCTTGGTAGGAATTCATAATGTCTCCAATGTATTCTCTAATGACTATTACCATTTGTGCATATGCAAACTTTGTGAAGCCTCTTTCTGCCAGCGAGATCTTTTTGGGTGTAGGTGATGACTTGCAGTTGGGGGATTCCGTGTTGTTGTGTGTTGTGGGGTTATCTATTCTATGGATTTTGTGATCTTAAACTCCATGGTTCATACAAAACATCCACTCTAAAACTTATTACAAGTGATCTAGATCCTTTGACTAACCTTATTGATGGGGTTTCTCCTACTATTATTTTCGATGAACAATAGGGGGTTACCCTACACCCTCTTCCTCATCTCTTCATGGGAAATAGTCAGCTCCAAACCCAACTATTGCTGGTTTTTGGGGTCACTATTACTATTAGGGAAGGAATTCCAATCCAACACCTACAAAGTCTATAGTTGGCAGACCTTCAAAGGTGAAAGCTTGATCCATTACCCATGCCAAGGCCTCCTCTGTGGTGGTGTTTTTGTCTAAATGTGGTAGATAATGTGAAACTCCACCAACATCAAGGGCTGGTTTGTAGATTAAATGGTCTTTGAATTTATCTTTCAGATTTTTATTGCTAGATAAGTTTTTAATTCCTTTAGTTTTTGGTAACATTGAAATTTTCCCTTGTGCAAAGGGGTTTTATATTGTTGCATTTTTTTTCCATTGAACATTATGATTTGGTGCTAACAAAGCTATGGATTTGGAGGGATTGCTCTCTTTTTGTCGAACCCTAGACAATCTCCTTCAACCCCCTCACTAAACCTCATAATGTGCATTCTATGTGGGTTCGTCTCTCGAATCTCCCACTCCACTTTTTTATATTTCTTACTTTGAGGTCATTGGAAACTCTATTGGCCATTTCTTGAAGGTGGACACGACTATGGATTCACTAGGTTTTTCAATGTTTTCTCTCACTTTCACTAGCATGGATATGTCTGCAACACAACTAGAGGATGTGATCCTCATGGTTGGGGATAAACCTTGGAATCAATTGTTGGATTATGAGTATCTCCCCTTCTATTGTTAGTATTACTTCTTTACTAAAAATTTTGCTACAAACTATTCTCTTTCACACTGTAAAGGTGTCTCTACATGGTAGAAGGATGCAAATGATGATCATTTGACCATTTGAGTTCAATTCTTTCTTTGATTCTACCTCTAAGTACTCTTTACAAGTTGACAAGGAGGATGAGGCTCTTGTGGCAAATTTGGGTAATGCTTCTATTACAAATCTAGCTCATTTTGTTGCTGCAAATTTGGGTAATACCCCGAATGTAAATGATGAGAATATTAATCCCACTCCTACTAGTGCATCCCCCTATAGCCATGCAGACCATTCTTTACCTTTTTCGCTCACTCTTCTCCAAGCTTTAGTTGACAATGTACAATTTTCTCAATACTTTGACTATTGTGTTGACAAATGTTCAAATCGAGTGTCACTAATTGCTTCCCATTATGGTGGCAATCCTAAGGGACAACATCACTTGAACAATTATTCAATGACGTAGGAAAAATAGCTATTCAAACTCACATTCTTCTCCACATATGGTGAGTGAGTGACCCTCCCACTTTTGAGGAGGGATACTAGTCTTTGTGATAGTGTATTGTTTATTTTTGGATTTTGTTCTTGACAAAACCTCTTCTGCTTATGTGTTGTTAGTAAGTTGGTGATGACCTATAAAGGCTAGCACCCTTGTGTTAGTGCTATTGTTTTGTTTGATGCCTTCAAGATGTGGTTGTGTAGGGGTCAACCCCTTATTAGGATGTTGATTATAATAAAAAATAAAATAGCTATGACTTCTATGTTAGCAAAAAAAAAGTTCTTGAAACCTTATAATACAAAATTATCATGATTAATGTTTTGAATATTACCGACTTGATGAATTTGCATATTTCTCTTTTCCTTAAAATACATTTGACATATCTTCCACACTTTCACCCCACCTCTTTTAAGCTTTTTTTTTTTCATCTATTTCAATCTTATTACATGAGAGAGGAGACCCTAACCACCATTGAAAAATAGAGCAGTCATTAATCTTCTTTGAGGGTTTTATTCCCCTACTCTAAAATCTTTAAATGTAGCACTAAAGAAAACACTTTTGTGGTTAATGTCATGAAGAGATTGAGTGATAGTCTTCCAAGAACATTGTTGAACTTTAGGAACAACTCCAAGACTTCCTTGATTAAAAACCTATAAACAAATTTGTGGATTTTATCTCACTTTGTGTGGGGCATGGTCATTTGAAAAATAATATAAAGGAATGATTTCTAATATGATAGTAAATATTTGAAACCCCACTATGTTCTACAATTATCCACAATTAATACAAAGTAATTGGACTTGTATCATTTCATATATTGCATACCATCTTCTAATACAAATAGTGCCTAGATATTTAAAGTCCAATGAATTGTTTGTAATCGACATTGCACTACAATGTAAATTCATAATAAATTCACTATTTCTTTTTGGATGTGATATTTTTGGGTGAAAAGGACTACTAATATGAATAGGTGGCCTTCCCTCTTTGACTTGTTCTCTCCTTTACCTTATTTATTTTCATTTATACTTGTCCATTCTCTCTAGTCCACAAGATATGAAAGAAAAAAAACATTGTCCCCATATTTGTGTCTTTATTTAGATCCATCAAGTACCTAACTATTTAGTGAATTGAATGGACAAACCAAGATGCCATAATAGATGTTGTAGAGAACATCCTTACTTGTATATCTCTCAAAGCATGTGGAGTAAGAAATTTAATATCATATCATTTCATTATAGGTGACACATATTTGTTATACATGCCTACAATCCTAACAACATATGGTTTTGCATGCTATGTTGAGCTAATAAATAATATTGACATGCACACATAAGAAAACCTGTGTTTCCATATCACTACAAAGTTCCATGAGATTTTCTGACAATGTGACCTTTATTTCTTTTCAAGAATGAAAACCTAAAATATATGCCCACCCACAATGATGATTGTTAAACATCCATAATCCCACATAAGTGAGCAAAAAATTGGACTACCATTCTATCAGTTCTTCTCATGTTTTCCACTTGGTAAGAAAACGTGAACTACCAACCTGATTTTCACACTGCGAAATCCTCAACTACATTGTGATATATATAAAAAGCCTTAATGTTTGTAGAAGACTTATCATACAACTCAATAAACCTAACTAAAACTCTTATTGCTAGTTTGGTCCCCTCTAGTTGTGTGGACCTTCCTTCGAATGTTTCTACTAATATTCTCTAACTATTCATTGTTGATGCACATAATTTTCAACACTTTTATCTATATGATAATTGTCTCACAAAGAGGAATCCTCCACCTTCCCTGTGTGGTGGGTACCCTGGTGAAAGTATTTCCTAGATGATTGTTCATTGACGAAGGAAAAATCACTCTTCAATCTCTGACTCTCCTCACCATGTTTTTGATTAAAAAGAAAAAAAATAGGTATTGAGTGGACTTGAAACCCCTTACAAAAGTATACAAGAGTCGACATTAAGTCCCAAGATAAAACTATGCTAGAAAACCCAACAACATAACAACTACCCAAAAACTAAAGAACTACACAATTTAGGACTAAATGAGACTAGTTTAGTAGAAGAAAAAAACATTCAGCTCAATTTATTGAGAGGGAAAGAAATAAGGAACACTCATCCAACACAAAACAAGGAACCCTCATACAACACTAAAAAAGGAAATAACTAGGATTTTCCTTTACCTCCCTTTTTTTGGGAGCATAGGGAAAGGTCAAAATAAGGAGATGACTTCTTATGGTGTATTCCAATAAATGAGGCTCCACCCCTCCTCAACCACTCTCTAAAAAATCTTGAAGAGACAAAACTTGAGACCCAAAAAAGAAGCACAATAAGAACCAACCACAACAAAACCAACAAGAGAGTTCTAGACAGAGCAACAACATCAGAATCAACAATAGAGGAAACAACAAAATTAACATATCTAATACTAGAAGATATGTTAGTACATCCTACCTTGACCAAAAAGGGGAGACAATAGAACCAAAATTACCAAATACATCAAAAAAACTAGTAGGAGCAACAAAGAAACCAAAAGTTGTCCAAAGAATGTAAACCAACAGTGGTAACATAGCTTACTAGTAGACCCAATAGGCATAGAACCAACTCCAAAGTTAACGACACCAATGAATTTTCCATCATCAACACTTCCAGAAGCAACACCAACAACCTTGAGGAGAATATAACCAACAAGAGAGACTTCCGTATAACCAATAGGCCTAATATCAAAAGAAGGGGAGTCCTATGTAATAATCTAGGATAAAATCTTCTTCACAATAGTGTAATGTTCAGAAGAGGCACCCTTCTACCAAGTAGTAAAATATTTTGTCTTAACCCTCTCTATACCAATAGAAAAAGCCTCAATCAAAACCCAACCAACAGATGAAAACACCTCAACAGATGGCAAAACTCCAACAAACAACAAAACTCCAACCTTAGATCCAACAAATGCCAAACCTCCATCTATAGATAACATAACCTTATCCTAAGTTCTAGAAATGATAAAACCTCATCCATAGGTTACAACACCCCAATTAAAGCTAGCAAAGCCCCATTAGATGACGAAGCTCCAACAAGAAACAAGACCCTAGGTGGAGATCATGTAGATGGCAAAACTCCATCAAACAATATCAAACCCCCATCTAAAACTAGCAAAGTCCCATCAGAATGTAAAGCTCTATCAAAAGGAAAAACCTTAGTGAACATGCCAACACCAGAACCAATACTAGTTCCCATAGAAGCACTAGAAACACTAGCTCCAATAGAAGGAAAAAACCCTAGCACCAACCTGGCCACGAACACCAACACTAAAACCAACACTAGCACCAACAGAATCCGTAGCGACAATACTAACACCAGCATAAGGAAAAACGCTAGCATAAACACTAGCACTAGTCACAACTACCATCTTTGTGTATGTGACACAAAGTTGTACATTATCCTCACCATGTTGTAGGTGTGCAGTCTATGTTTTCTTGATGTGGGTAACTAGTTTTTTTGCTAATGTGTTGTTAACAATTCAATCTTGACCTTGTTTTAAATAGCTATTGGGCCTATAAATTGTATGCCCTTATGCCATAGTTTTTAATGGAACAATACCCTTTCTTTGATGCTTTTTAATATAGAAAACAACCATGATGTTTATTTATCAATAAAAACCTACTGTGCAATATGTGACAATTATTGTCTTTGAGTAAGGAGAAAATTTTTTTTCCATGTTGCTTCCTATTATAATGAGGGTCCCAACTTCAACATTTCATTATGCCTACATGGATCCTTGACATGTACAATCATCCAAGTTGCAAGGACAATATTGTATAACCTCAAAAATATGTTTTTATGGTTTTTGTTTAGATAAATGATGAATATTTATGAGAATTATTTTTTAAAGATTCATAGAATTGTAAGGTTTCTATTTATAGTAATTTTACACATGAGCACATAGAGACTTGAAATTCACTCCAAAGCTCCAAAATGGAAGATTGCACATTGCAAGTAACTTTGGAATCAAGATTAGGATTTGAAATTTTTAATTTTTAAAAAATCATTAAATTGAATTTTGGGGGCTCAAATGACGTTTTCTATCCTTAAAAGTTGCTAAAAATCCATATAGTTTAGTAAACGAGTCTTAATCAAGTGCCTAGATCATTAGTTATGACTCACAAATTTAAGCTTTATTTTAAGAAATTATAAGTTTCAATTTTTTTCTTGAAGGTGTTGAAGAGCTATTTATGAACTTTAAAGCATTTTTAGGTAATGAAATGATGAAGGGAATATAGTGAGTAATGAGAAATGTTTGAAAATAGTTTTGAAGATATAGAAAGTAGAAGGATTTAGAAACCAAGGGAAAAACTCATAATGTATTGCAATTTGTGAGGATTCCATCCTATCTTTTGTTCCCATTTTTGTAGTGTATCATGGGTTCAATTCAATAAAAATAATACTCACACTTTCATATGAGAAATTTGTGGCATAGTGAGTTGTATGAAGGGTATATTTACTAATATGGGTGATCGAAAGGGTTCTTAAAATTGAGAAAATATGATCTTTGATGAGCAATTGAGGTGGTTAGCCTTTGAAGATACAATAAGAACAAGTCGTAGTTCTCTACATCTACTTTCTAAACTACTATTTAAAAAGATGTGGAGGAGATTAAGGGGTTAAAAAAGGGGGATCCCACAAAATGGCCCCATTATTAAATAAAAAATATAACATAGTGTCAAATATACTCCCCCTAAAATCTCAAGTCTTTGTAGTATGTCAATGTGAGAAATTAGCTAATACCAAGTAGTTTTTGCTTAAGATTGTTTGGTATTTTTTAAGTCTAGGTGATTTTTAAAAAAAAGTGTAGAATGGAGTCTAGTTTCAAATCTTAAATTGTTTCTAAATTTTTGAATGAGAAAAAATGTATACAAATACGTCACATTGGTTTTTGACAAATAAACATACACACAAACAAAACAAATTAAAGACAAAAAACTTAACATACTCAAAATAGGTTAAAGGATTGTGTATTTCAGAATACCATTACTTGATCTCTTGCAATTCAACTTCTTAGAGGCCCCAATAGCTATAATTTAGTTTTTATATAAGTCAGGATGATGTGGTGTTATTCCCAATAACACTTTCACCCAATGACCACTATCCCTCACCATCAATACAAATATTTTCTCCTTGATCAAAATAGTAACCATGATCTTAGAGAGGTGGCTTGTATCAATATAAAACCTTGGTCTTTCAACCACACTGAGATGGTGGTGAAGTATAGATTTTGTAAATCAAGAAGATATGCGAGTAGCTCCACAAATGCATAATATTATATATCATAGATGAATATTAAGATAAACAAAAAAATTGATTGGTGAATAATTAAATGATTGTATTTTAGAAAAATGTAGAATATCTCCATGTATTGCAAATTTATCTTCAATTGACGACTTAAAAAATTTAGTAGAACCCAACACCTAGGAAGGATCTTGCACTTCTAAAACTGTAAACTAAAGTTCCAATTTGAACTAGAATTACAAATAACAAATAATAAGGTGAGTTAATGATGATTATATTTTCTTCTTACAAATGAAATAAGTATGAGGTTTAAACCTCCATTAACAAACAATTCAAACTAAACATAGTTCAAAAGAATGGTCCAAAAGGTGGTGCCAAAAGAGGCAACTAGGAACACATGTTTCAAAAAGGACCATCTTAAGGACAATCCCAAAAAGGGGATATGATATACATTAGAGACAATATCTTGTAGTGATTCATCAAGGTTCATCCTATAAGGGTTTCTCCAATATGTAATTAATTGCTAAAGGTATTTTGTATTATTTCTTATTTTAATTAATGGTTTTTCTTTTGTTCCGAGAGGATTTTTATAAAATGAGATGTTTCTTGTTTTTGTTGTTTGATAGGGTCTTCATGAAGAAGTGATTGACATTTTTTAACATTTGGGGGTAAATTAAAAAACCTAATCATATCTATGCATTTAATCTAAATTCAAAGAAGAAGAAAAGTATTCTTCTTCAACATCCATGAAATTTTGATAATGATTCATTGAAGATGGGGAAGAAAGTCCACAAGTGTAAAATAATAGGCTCATAATCAGACAACCATGAGATGAACAACAAACATGAGAAAGTAAGAAGTGTTTTTCTATTTTTTATGCTACGCTAAACAAAATGCAAGTGTATTACATTAAAAAACCATAAATGTGACTAGTAGCTTGGTCACACCAAGTCATAACTTATGTGCATTATTATGGTAGCACATCATCACACACACAAGGGTCCTATTGGTTGAGGGGTGAAAAAAAGTGAAGTTTCCACTTTTTGCTCCCCCATCTTGTTGCATATACCATGAATTTACCTTGCATTACTTGCCTATTATCATTACGAACCAATCATACTAGGTTAATATAGTCAAAATTAGCTATTTATAACACCCAACATAAACAATCAATAAAAGATGTGTCAAATTCCAATATTTCTATATGCCACCTCAACTCACAAGCATTCATCTAAAAGAATTAGATGTCTTTGGGTCCTTTTGTTGTAGTGAATTCCTTTTATATAGATTAGACTTGCATAATTTCCCTAGTGTTGCAATATATAAGGATGTAGTTTTGGAGTAATGAGAGAGAACACCATCTCATAATGCTTAGTATGCTATTTGTAAACTTGTTGATATTTTTGCCATCTACAATAAAAAACCAAATGCATTAAAAACAATTATGGCTAAGGTTCTATTATGCCTCTAATAACACACTCTTATTGACTTGATGAACTTGCATGCTTGGTGAGCATGACTTCAATAGTATCCACAATTGGGGTGCTTAAAATATCATCATAACCTTGCCAGTTTCAATTAGTTTGATAAACACCAGTGAACCAACACATCAAACTAGATGAAATAAGAAAAACTCAAGCCATGACTTGGAAAATTTATTAAGTGTATATAATTCAATTGATATTACAAGGAACTATTCCTGTGAAAAAATCACATTTGATTCATAGGATAAGGAATGCACTCTTTAAAGTTACTCCTTTATCTTAGTCACCATTGTCATTTCTTGCTCCAATTGGAGACAAAGAATTTGACATCCAAAAATTGATGATCCATGCTAACCATTGTAAACCTTTAAAAAATATGGATCCTCTTCATAGGTAAACATTTACAACATTGCAAGAGAGCATGAATTTAATTTAGTAAAATTCTAATTGACTAGTTGGCTTTCATCGGGAGTAGGTTTCTAGTTCATATTGATAGTTACATGGGTGCAACATTTCCTATGGACAATAAAATTCCTCTTGAAATTTGCTCCATTATTGTCATCAATGATTTAGGTATGTTTTCACACATTGAAGATGTTATTATGAATGTCAACGATTTATAAAAGATGACAATATAGGGAATGTTTACCAAAATTGTGCATTGAATGATATATTTTATCAACAAGGTGATGCACAATCTCAACTTCAACTGTCATACCTTCTTGCCAATTTTAGTAATGTGAAATCCAAAACCTTAAAATAGGAATTACTCGTGTTATATAGTGGTCTCTTCCTTAACAATGAAGAAGAGCTCTTTATAATCACTTGTGTTTTTTCCAACAAATGATTTAGTTTCCTTGCATAATAACCATGTGCTAAAATCCTTAGAGCTCCCAAATGCACAATGTAATGCAAAATAGATGAGAGAAATATTTTCTATAAATTTTAAAGATGAACAACTTCCTCGTACATTTTTTTGTGCATCAATAAGGAAGTTATATGCCCACTTCTAAAATATTGGTTGTTGCCACTTATGCGAATAGAGAAATCGATAAAGTTGTAATAAATATTTTCAAAAGTGATAGAAAACCCTTCAAACTAATTTAAACAAGGGCCGCATGCGCCAAAGTTCATGCCTTCATGTCTTTATGGTTGACTGAAGTAGTATTGCATGAAGAGGAAATTAAATTAGTTGCAATTTTTAGCAAAAACTTGTTGACGATAAACTTTTTCAGCTACTTAAATAAAAATAAATAAAAATTGTTGATTACTTAAATCAAAGTACCAAAATATGTAGTAAGTTTGAGGGGTAGTATTAATGGTATGAAAAAAAACTGAGCAAAATTGTAAAATAGTAGCTAATAAAACATAGTGTACACTTTTAAAAAATAACATTTTACAATTGTCAAAAATAAACATCAATGTAAAACTAATAAGAAATATATATAAAATAAGAAATAAAAAATATTTAACTCTATATTTGAACTTGGTAAGATAGTTAGTAAAATATAAACTTAAAGAAATAACATTTTACAAATTATAAAATTAAACATCAATGTAAAACTAATAATAAATATATTTAAAATAAGCATTATAAAACATCTGACTCTGTATTTGATTAAAATATCTAAATTATACAACTAAAAAATATTTAACTCTATAAATTCATATGACTTCTTCTTCATAAACTATCTTAAATAATAAATGTATTTAAAATAAGAAATATAAAACATTTAATTCTATATTGGATTAAAATATCTATATTTGATTAAAGTAAGAAAAATAGATAGTGATAATTAATATTAATTATACATTCATTTGTGAGGTAGACGATAAAAATGATTGTTTTTTAAAAAGTTAATCCACTTGTCACACATGTGGAAAAGATAGAGTTGTAATTAGTGCATTCATTAATACATGATAGAGTTGTTAGAAAATATTTGTGTTTTTGTTGGAAAAAATTGAATTTTTTCATTTCCAAAAATAGAATGGTCCAATAACATTTTACAAATTACAAAAATAATCATCAATGTAAAACTAATATAATAAATATATTTAAAATAAGAAATATAAAACATTTAACTCTATATTTGAACTTGGTAAGGAAAATAGATAGGGATAATTAATATTGATTAGACATTCATTTGTAAGAAGGAAGATAAAAATGATTGTTTTAAAAAAAAGTTAATCCACTTGTCACAAATGTGGAAAAGATAAAGTTGTAATTAATGCATTTATTAATAGAGTTTTAGATAATATTTGTATTTTTGTTGAAAAAAATTGAATTTTTTCATTGCCTTTTTTTATCATGGGCCAATACAATTTTCAAAAAATTATATTTTTCAATTTCAAGAAAACATTCAAATTAATATAGCTTTTGCAAACATTAGTATATCTTCAAATTTTTAGATGTATGTAACTAATATGAAATCTAATGATTCCATTAGTTTCCTGCCAAAGGTAGGAACTAAAAACATACACTAAGCAATGAATTAGTGTGTGCTATTCATATGTGCTCACCTTTGAATTCCATATTACTTTTGTCCCACAATTTCTATAGATTTATATGCACGTGTTTGTTAGATAGAGAAAAAAAATACTTCCGTTCAAAACAAGCAAATTTTTTGTATGCCCAAACTCCCTACGGGAGGTAGATTGAGATTTATAAATGCAAACATGATAGATTGTGAGGAAAATTATTTTAAAGGAAAATAAAAGTATCTTTTACAAGTGAAACAATAGAATAATTATACAAATTATATTTGCAGTAAGTAAATATATGTTTTAATGTTATATTTTAATCATTGCATTAAGTTGTTATTATATTTTTTTCTTCCATCCAATTTGATTGTATTAGTGACTTTAATGAAATACTTATTATGTACAGTAACATTTGAGATCAATAATAAAATAAAAATTAATTATTAATCTCAAATATTACTGTACATAATAAGTATTTAATTAAAGTCATACATACATATACATATACATATATACATATATACATATGTATATATATACATATCTACATATATACATATATATATAAATACATACATATATACATATATATATATATACATATGTATATATATATATACATACATATATATATATATGTATATATATGTATATATATGTATATATATATATATATATATATATATATATATGTATATACATATTTATATATAAATATGTATATACATATATATATATATATATACATATATATATATATATATATGTATGTATATATATATATATATGTATATATATATATATAAAGAATTAATATAAATAAATATATTAGGAAAAATTGAGTAAAACGGTAGCCAACTCCTTAAAGTACAATCGAAAGGAAGATGGCCCAATAGTCTAAAGTTTGACTTAAAAACTAAGTAAGCGCAATGATCCTTCATAATAATGATTAGGAGAGGTTTGCTACAAGGGGAAACAATTTAATGATGCAAGATAGAGATCCAAATATGTGAAAGTAACTAGCTTTGGGAAATATAGATTGATAGAACATAGATAGACAACTTGAATAACATGAAACAAAAATTGGAAAGTGGATATGACCTACAATTCTAATTTGGTGCAAAACTAGATAGAATAAGACCCTTTAACCATCATATACCCTAAAACATGACGCCTTACCCATCCTATCATACCTAGTAACTTTCTATGAAGTTCATTAGGATACTTGGTTGGGTTTTATTCTTCTTAAATCTTGAAAATTAGTTGTGTCAACTATTCTTACACACAAAAAGATGAGAAAATGTTGGGTTAAAAAGAGTTTGTCTTGGTCCAACCCTTGTTTAGGAACCAACCATGAAATATAATTGAAATTACATAAAAATGCTTGATCTACCATGATTATACCTCCATAAATTGATGTAGAAATCATTCATATTCATGAATATACTTGAATGTTGCTTGAATTGTAGTTATTAAACTAGAAATTTAGAAAGGAAGCAATGATGCATTCAAAAATGCATAAATCTATTAATACTCCTAGGTCTTCAATGTTTTTATACTTGATTGATCAATTACTATGGAAGAAGAATGTATATGGATGGACAAAAGATCTTCTTTCTTGATTGGGAACTTCTCTACTAGGCCACAATGGGAAAAAAATCTTTCTTTAATGGAGAACATATTCATTGGATGCTAGAAAGAATGTTAGATCTCAAATGTTGGTCTTCAAATATCAAACTCACCTTGATTTCTTATAGACAATAAGGAATTCTCTTGAAATATTGATCATTGTTGTATCTCAAGATGAGGAGAGAAAGGGTGTTTATGTACCTCTGATACATTTTAGGATTCAAAAGTAAGTCAAGGTAACCACGATACCAAAATTCTCACCAAAACACCAAAAAAAATCCCTAATTTAATTTAGTCTTGAATAGAAGATGTCTTAGGCATTTTATTCTAGGGTATAGGATGCTTTAGTCATCCTATACTAAGGGGAATGGTCTAAAATTAAAATTGAGTGTTTAGGTTTTTAGGAAGTTGCCAAAAAAGAAGAACCATTTATCTTGGATCAAGCATAAAGGATATAAAACCTTGATAGTGCCAAATTGGGGCTAAACAATGTTATCTCACACATGGACTTTGATTTCAAAAATTTAAGCCAAATCCTTATTTGCACACCATACTTGTACAACCATTTTTCCCTTTAAACATGCAACTTAAAATTTTGGTTAAGTGAAAACATAGGTTGTTGAACCCCTTGAACTAGTTTACATAGGTTCAAAAAGGTTCAATTGGGTTCAACAAGTTCAAAAGCTCAAAATGTATGATAGAGAGGAAAATAAACTTGAGAGAATTCTATAATTTTGAACTTCATGTTCAACAAGTTTGAATGGGTTCATCCTAGTTCAGAGGTTCAAACAAGATAAGCCAAGTTTGATGTGGTTATCATAGTTTCATTTTGGTTTAGAGTAGTTCAACTGGTCTAGTTGGTACAAACTGCTCATATGGTTCAACAGGTTCATGCAAGTGCACCTGGGTTTAGAATGGTCCAAAGAAATTCAAAAGCCCAACAAGTTCAAAAATTCAATGATCTAAAGAAACAATTCAAAGTAAGGTTCAAATTCAAAGTTTAAGAGTTCAAAAATTCAAAAACTCATCTGGTCTAGCAATCTAAAATTGTTCTTTAGATTTTCAGGTCACTCATCTAGTCTAACAATCTAAAATTGTTCTTTAGATTTTCAAGTCAACAAGTCATCATACAAAACTTGAACCTCAAACCACATTATCCAGATCCATATGTGACTCTAGATCCCCAAACCATGAATGTAGTTTAGAATCATCATGGTTAAAATGTTAGTTTTGCAGGTTCAAGTCCTAAGGTTCAAAATGTGCACATTCAAGTTTTCTGGTTCAAATTGTTCAGTTTTAACAACATTACCCTGGAATAATAGATTTTTTAAAAACTTTAAAATGGGTTATATTGTACGGGGAATAATTTTAAGTCTACTGTTGGATTAGGCTAAATTTGGATATGTTTGGGAAAACCTAAATGTCTAAATTCTCTCCAAACTGTTTTGTGAGATTCATTACGGATCAAAAGTTATGGATGTTTGAATAGAGTATTGTCAAAATTGTTAATGATAGTCATGAAATGATGACAACATTTCATCACCAACATGTGCCATATGTCTTGTTTCCCAATGAAAAATCTCAAATAGATTTCTAATTAAAGAAGAGAAAAGGTTGTTGCATTTAACGGGAAGATTATACATACATACATACATACATATATATATATATATATATATATATCTGAGATGAAGATTTCTTCTATTATAAAGTTGTAATTGAAAGCTCAAAAGTAAAAGCTTATATACAACATTATAACAAAATCAAATAGAAATATATGAAACTACAAGATGACCACAAAAGAGTCATATAATTTTGAGATTCATTTATAAAATTGAATATCACTTTTTGTAACTATTTATTGTAAAAGCATCAAAGGGAGAGAGGGTTTGACTATTTCCATAAGTCTTTGGGGCTACACAAAAGATGAATTCTCTAGTTTGTTGGTGATTGTAAAGCGCGAAAGGTAACATGTTTTTTTTCAAATTTAGGTTTCAATGTGGATGGAAATGGTGGTCTTTTGGCTATCATATTTTATTAAAGAATATATGTGATATATTTTAAATCTTTTGAGTTTTGAATATAGTCATTTAGATTGCAGTTAATCTTTGTGTCAAGGCAATTGCTTTTGATGAACTCTCCATCCACTATCTCATTTTTGTATGTGCAAATAAATCTTGAGTTTTAAGTATCATACATATCTGAAATTAATCTTTAAATCTTTCCCTTAGTCTATCGATTGTGAATGTTGAACGAAGAATCTTTGAATTCTTAGTTTACTTATTTACTTATAACTTCACACATCTATATCATGTTTTTGGATAGATGGTTGTTTTCCTTCTAGTTAAAGGCATACCAGTAATTTTATTCTTTACATATCAAACCAATGGAGTTGTACCTTTATACCAAAATTCAAAAGGCGCTTGCACATTTCAATTGCAAGTGTTCCAACTGTTAGTTCCAAACTGTGTCTTCATGTCTAGCTGATCAAGAGTCATTCCAAGGGTAATTTTGTGAAAAGATAAATTTGTTTAGTAACTACCAATCAATCATTTATGGGTGCTAAATTTTTAGGATGATAATTTATCCCCCATTTTAGCAAGACTATGATTACAACTCATGGTCATGGTAAAGTAGATCAATGCAATGAAAATATTTTACCCATGTCAAGGAGATAGGAAAACACCAAGCCCCCAAGTGACTTTGGTCCTCATCAAATCCAAAACTAAGGTAAAAGAGGCATCATGAGAGAGAGAGAGAGAGAGAGAGAGAGAGAGAGAGAGAGAGAGAGAGAGAGAGAGAGAGAGAGAGGGGGGGGGGGGGGGGGGGGGGTGGGAGGGGGGGGGCGGAGGGGAGGGAGGGAGGGTATATGACAAAGAGAGAATGATAAAGAGCTCGAGAGAGGATGGGATGGAGAGAAAAAATAGAGGATATGATAGAAAGAGTGTGTGAGAGAGAGAGAAGCAGATAGGAGGGAGAGGGAGAGAGGGAGAGGGAGAGAGGGAGAGGGAGAGAGAGAGAGAGAGAGAGAGAGATTCTAGAACTTAATCTGCCCTGGTTTCTCCTTATCCAAGGGGATTTTCTAGTCACAAATCATTTATCTGGAAACTCACGATTTTAGAAAATTTACCCCTAATTTAGTAGATTGCTTCAAGAAAATCAAAGGACTACAAAAAAATTACGTTTTTGTTACTCTGTATCATTTTTTAGAGGGATCTAAGCATGAGTTTTAAATGCAATGATCCTTCTTCCATAAGGGCAGAGCCCAACAGAGCAGAAGGATTTGAGCTGGGTGGACTAAAACTAAAAACAACACAAGGGGATTTTTCAAAACAAATCCATGTGCCAATGACAGGGAGCACGAGGAACAGAAGTAGTTGGAGTGAAACATGGGGAGACATGCACGGAAAACAAGGAAAGGAAGGGGGGTTTTGGGTTCAAAGGCGTTCTTCATCACGAGATGCCATGCCAAACCTACTCATTCGACGTCTCTTTCTCAGGGGTGAACCCAGTTGGAATGTGCCGCTATTTATAGCTACTGATGCCAGGGAGGAGATTGGAAAAAGCTTTCAAGTGAGGGTGGTCCTGAACATGAGTGGATTTTTGTAGAGCTAAAAGACATTAGAATATGCAGTCGCCAGTGAGCTAAAAGACATCGGTTATCTTGGTTGTAGCAACGAAAAAGCAAGCAAACAACAACACTGCAAACAAAAACCCTTCCACAGCATATGAAATCGACTGCTTACATTTAAAAACAAAAAATTATAATGGGTTAATACCTGTTGTGAATCTTACAAATTTTTGGCAAACAGGTCACAGAGACAATCCACAAACGGTCCAACGCAAGCACTGGATAGGAACAATAGGAGTCATTCAAAAAAATAGGTCACAGAAAGCAGAGTAAATAAAAACGAAACAAGTCTCAAAAAAAAAAGAGAAAACCAACCGACCTAAACAAGTTGTTAGACGTTAATGGAACCCCAAGCTGCCAGAGGTTAATGCAACGTACATAGAATTTATTGCTCCTTAAATAACCGACTTTATTGCTTATTGAATGATCTATAAAAGGCAACATCCAATTTTAATCATTTTTTCAACACTAAAATTATTTTTTTCATTTCCTTTTTGTTTCAAAGCCAATCAAATTGCAAATAAATATTACTATTCTGATTTATTAAATGCAATGAAATTAGCAAACTTTGTAAATATAACAAATGTTTAAACAAATTGAGAATCTGATTGGTGCATTTAATAAAGGAAAACAATAGTTACCTGCCAAAGGCAAGAACTAAAAATGCAATGGTTCAGGAGACTACAGAGACCGCATCTCAGAAGGAAGATTCAGGGTTTCCTGTATCCGTCTGCAAGGTATGGCACGAATTCCATTTCACAACCCATAGTGATTAAAAAAAAGACAACGCTCTATTCTCTTCATATTATGGTTTGCTATTTGAGTGCCTCTCTGAATCTAGAGTTTTTTATTTTCCCCCACTCCCAAATTTTCTTCATTTTTCTCAGAAGGTGTTTGAAACAATTCATTTAACCCTATTGTTGCTTATCAGCCTGATTATTTCTGCAAAAATAGTGGCAACATTTTTTCCTTCTTTATGTCCATTGCTAGGATAGATCTTGACGGAGATGTTTCTGTACTTGTTAATTGCAATCAAGGCTTTCTGAACACTTTTAAACCGACGAAAAACATATTTTTTAAATACCATTAAAATGTATTCTTGTAGATTACATGTTAACCATAAACGAATCTTTGGACATCTCTTGACCTCACATTAGAAGTCCACTTAGCTTTTGCATCTGGGTCTCCCAAAGCTATAATTCAACTGTCGGTAAATATGTAATATCCTCACATGCTTTGTATGTATATCTATCAAATATTGTAGGTAAATCCCTTTATCCCGTTACACAATGCCTTTTGAACATTATAGAATAAATCCTTGTATTTTTTCTATGTATACCCTATTGATGATTGTAGTACATTTTGTGTATACACATATGCAATGTTGTGAGGTTTTTGACATACTTTGTATGTACAACTAGCTACCTAAGGTTGTATACCTCATGTTTCTAAAAAAATAAAGAAAAAGAAACTTCAATGCCCAAATGTTATTTCACCCCAGTTTTAATCAGTAGGTTTTTGAATTTCTGATTTATCTCAATCTCGCTTTATAAGGCTTGCTCAATAATTGCGCTTGTAATAATATAGAATTTTTAGCATGTAGGCCCACACAGAGTATCTAACCTGCTTAGATGGTGTAAAACTATTTTCAGTTGAACTCATTCTTATTTCTGAAAATCATTTCTATTTCTTTTGTGGGGCGTTGAATGTGTCTAGTTGGTTTACTTTTGTTTTTTTTCTAATTTTTACAAGGGTGGTACAAAGTCTCATATTATCTTTGTGTTTAATTCACATTATCTTTCAAAGGGAGTGACAATATTTTTAATGTTGCAAGAGTGGCACTAGGACCAATATGGACTCCATTAATACCAACATCTGTAACTGATGAGAAGAGTATTGAGGGTTTTGTAGAGAAAGTGCCAATGAGCCGAGCTAGACAACTTGATGAAGTGGCTACATCCTACATTTTCCTTGCACCTAAAGATTCTTCCTATTTCACTGGCTAAGTGATTCATCCCAATGGTGTTTTTTTTACATACCACTTGTTTCTTTCTCTTATTCCCTATTTATATAGTGGATACATGAGTTGGTAATCCCCCTTAACAATTTATATTTCTTTTTCAATGACCAAGATGTTCATATGGTTTCAGGTGGAGCTATTGTGAATGCATGAGTTGTTACCTTGACCTAATGAAGTGTATAAAAAAATCTTCATTCTATGGTAAATAGATCAACCATTTTGTTTGAATTTCAGCTTAATATACATACTCTTGTATAGAGATTTTTGCACTTTTATCATTTGGAATGCCTTATTTCTCTTGATGGATCCATATTCTAGTATCTGAAAATTATACAGACTGATTTCTTGTCTCTTCTTATTTAAATTTGTTAGGCACCCAACAAGCCTCAATTGGGTTCCAAAGTTCTCAAAGTTCGCGATTCTCTAAAAGAGTATATTGTCAGACTTCTTCTGGTTTCCCAACCTTTGTGGAAGCCCGAAGTGGTTCACCACTACTTACTCTGTGTTTAACGATCAGATGCCTAATAGCCATGGCATTTTTTGTGATGAAATCTCATTGACATTAAACCCTTGGAGCCCTGTATTACTATTGACTTCATGAAGTATGTGGGTACATCAATGCACTGTAGTAGATATGTTTAGTCTTCAAAATTTAAAGTTAGTAGCATGATCTTAGTCTTACCTTTGACATCATAGTTTTAAATAATTGAACCATGGTGAATAGATTAAATCAGCAAATATACCTTAGTTCCATCAATTATATCCAATTATTCTATAATCTCTTTTTTATTCTTATTGCTTATTATATTCATATTTTTTTTTCTATTGATGAAGTATCTATTCTGAGGACATCAAGATCACAATCCCAACCTCATTTCATAGATCTAGATCTCTTTGACTTTGTAGCATAAGTCTCTCCGTGATATGTATGCTCATTTGTTGTACCATCATCACCTCCCCTGGTTTACCTTGTTTGATTTATATGTTGAAAGGTGCAGGGTAAAGAAATGTTGGATCTCTAGAGGCATACATAGATAGCTATTACTCAACAATATTTTTAATAGCTAAGTGTGTTTAATTATGGAGGAAACTCTATAGTTAAGCGCACTCGAGCTGGAGTAGTATTGGGATAGTTGACCTCCTGGGAAGTCCTGATGCTTCACCTTTGTGAGCATCACTTGGATTCAATGAGTGCCTAAGTGTTCTATTTATTCTCATGAGAGATGGATTCATGTGTGAATCACTACTCATAATACGTGGGTCATTGGGTTTGATTCAAAAACTACACAATTAAATCCTGATAGAAATATCACAGCTATTACACATTCAAACATTTGGATTGTAGAAAAAGCTGGTGGTATAGAAAAAACATGTCCCCATAATGGAAGGAATTCAATGAACTACTTTAGGCTATTTCCATCCCCACTCTAAGGTCATATAAATGCTTATTGCAAGCACAGTTGTTGCAACATCCTTTCCGAACCAACTTGTTAGTGGTACATACCACATTGTCAAAATACACTAGTTAATATCTTCTGACTGGCTTGCATAAATAACACATTACCAAGCTAGTAAAAAATAAGTTTATGCAACCTCTAGATTAAAATGAAAATTACTTTTTTGGGAAGTTGAAGCCCTCAAGCTAAACTTGGTTGAATGGTTTTATAGTCCTTTAATTGTAATTAACAATACGGTAAATAATTTCATTGCCCTTGTCGTTTTCTTTTTATTAATTCCAATCCAAACAAATTTATAGAATGAGGTCACTGCCTATTTTAATCAGTCGTCCCAAACATTCCTTGGGTGGATATTATATCAAGAAATTTGTAATTATGAGCCATTGTATCGAGAAATTCAATCAGCTAAGATTTGCAAATAAGGAGAGTGGAATTTCTAACATAATTATTCCAAACTCTTGCTCTTAAATAGTGATTATTTCATATTGGGACATCGAATCATAATTCAATTTTCTTTGAAGATTTGTTTTCTATTTCAAATTTGAGAGTTCCCAACAACGAGTTTTTTAGGCACCATTCTTGTTCATTTATTTTTTGGATTTTAGAAAAAGGATGCAATGTAGATATGAATATCATAGGATTACTTTTGGAAAGGTGTGGAACTGATTTTGTAATAAATTTTGGGAAGGTCTGCAATTGATTTTGTTGGGTTCCATGGAGGGGGGTTCCCCTCAACCTCAAAATAGAGTAGGTGGCGGCTGATATTTTGTAGGAAAATTTAATGTGAGCGATCGCATGAATTTTTAGATTTGTTTTAGCTTAAGAACATGAGTTTTAGAGTGAAAATAACATGATATTTTAAATTTATTAATTAGTTTTGAAGGAAAAATAAAGGAATTGTCGACATGTGGCAATGGATCCTTCAAGGGTCCATTTGGCTACAAGAATTGCCCAATGCGACATTCATCTATACTGCAATAAGCTCTCTTCTGGTATTCATGCATTCTTAAAATAAGTTCTGGAATATCATTTGACCCGTTTAGTTGACCTAGAAGAGGAATCAAAATATGCATATTCTATGTTTGGTTGCAACAATTGAAATAGGAATTAGAATAAGTTTTGCTTTAAATTTTAATAGTTAAATTATTATTTTTAGTTTGATGATATTTTAAATAGACAAGATTTTTTATTTATAAAAATAGGTTTATTTATAATTTTTTTTAAAAGTCAAATTATTTTAGTTAGTCTTTACTTTATTTTTTAAATGGACTTTATAAGTGAAAGATATACCACAACCTTAGAAATTCATAGAAATTCAAAGGACATATTATATTGTATATTATAAATTTAATTATAAATTAAATCAAATTATTTTAATGAGTACAAAGTTAAAACTAAAATCATTTTGTTTTAAAATATATTCAAGAGAATAAAAAATACAAATAAGTTGAGATCATTAATATGATATTTAAATGATCTTTCAACATAGTTTTAATTATAAAAATAAAAAAAAGATTTATTTGTAAAGATAATTTTATGAAAGTTTAGAAAAGATATCAAATCTGATATTAGTCTTTTTTGTCATTTAAAAAGACACATATTAAATGTTAAATATTGTTGACCTAGTTTATATCTTATGATGAACAGACATAATAGTCCAAAAATGCATTTGAGTGACAAAATACAATCAAACGACAAAGTCATGGACCCGACAACCCATCAAATTGGGTTTATTAAAAACTAGAATAAGAATAAGTTATTCTTATTCCATCTATTTTTAGGAATTTTGCTATGCTCATTTTGGGGTCAAATTAGGATAGGCGAATTCTAATTCCAATTTTGTATTTTTGCAAACAAATGTTAAATTGCAAATGTGGGCATTTAGATTTTCCTATTCCCACCCAATTCCTGCAACCAAATGGGGCCTAAGCTTGTGGGGCTATTTCCAGCCCCACCCCATTTGGCTAAAAAGTCAGAGCTCCTATTTTGTAGGAAAAGATTCTAAATACAACTTTAGTCTCCCAAGTTTTTTATCATAGAGTCACCAGCCCCTCCATGGGACCACTACACCTAATATCTTGCATGTAAATCTTGTGTCCTAAACAAATGTATTTTTCAATATGATAGATGTCAGCTAGAAATGTTTACCACGCTAAGAATTTTTATTACATTAAAGTTAACTTAGAAATGCTTGATGAGAGCAATAGATTTCAGGCTGTCAAGGCTGATGAAGATATCCATTGGGTCTAAAATGCTTAGCTTGAACAAAAGATTTGGAAAAACCCTATGAAAGTTCATTTTACATCAGTTTGTAGTGTGAATTGTACATTTTCTCACATAGATAGTTAAATGACAGTGTGCATAACTAATTAAATTCCTTGTTGATGCAAATGAAGGGGTTGAAGCTGAGAGCTGTGACTATTGTATAGAGAAGGAAATTGTGAAAATTGACACTATTGCAGTAACTAATTATTAATCTCCTATCATAAACAATTATTAAACTGCAAAAAAAATTCAGAGCTAATATCGAAAAATAACACAACTGCAACTTCACCAATAAAAAATGGAAAGAAATTCACAACACAAAGAACACAATATTTTTGAACAAATTGTCCCTGGAAAAACCCCTAAGGGTAAACCAGTTCTGCAGAAGGAAAATATATTAACTTTAGCAAATCAAGAGATACAAAATTCCTTGCCTTTCATTGGTAGAATTCAAAAAACCTCTTAATTTCTCCTGCTGATATTCTCCAACGCTATAATTGTGCCCTTGCTAACACTGCAAGACTATTTCCTATCACTGTAAACTCATTTGCTAACATTGTAAATTGTTGTTCCTTTGTTCTATTCTCCAAATGCCTACCTTGACCCCCTTTTATACTACTTAACCAAGAGGTTTCTAAATGCTTCTTGATCGAGACAACCTGATCAAGAAGTTTCTAGTTGCTTCCTAACCAAGAAGTTTCTAGTTGCTTCTCGATTAAAACAACCTAACCAATATATTACTAGTAGCTTCTAGAAGGAGTCAATTAATTAACAAATATTTTTTGTAACTCTAACAATTATTTTCCAATTAATCACATGATGATGAACAACTATCAAAGCTACCTATAACTAATACTCCCTCTGAGCAAGGAAGTTGTTCTGCATGACACCCAACTTATCTCTGAAGAAGATGAATTTTGCCTTCCCTAATGCCTTAGTCAACATATCTACTACCCGCTCCTCTATAGGTATGTACTGTAGCTGAACAACCCCCCATTGTACACAATCTCTCATGAAGTGATATCTGATGTCTACATGTTTAGACCTACCATGAAACACTGAATTCTTAGACAACTTGATGCAACTCTGATTGTCGCAGTGTATCACAGTAGTCTCAACCTTCTGACCAAACAAGGCTACTAACAACTTCCGAAGCCATATAGCTTCACATGTCACCATGCTAGCTGCTATGTATTCTACTTCTGTTAAAGTTAGAGCCACAAATTTCTACTTCCTACTGAACTAAGATACAACTCTTGATCCCAAACTGAAACAACACCCTGAAGTGCTCTTTTTGTCTATTGTACTTCCTGCACAATCTGCATCAGTATAGCCCATCAATCTAATACCTTCACCTCGAACATATCTCATCCCATACTCAATTATACCACACAAATAACGTAATACATGCTTGGCTACTATCCAATGCATTCTCTTTGGTTCAACCATGAACTGAATAAGAGAGTTTATTGCAAATGCCATATCTGGCCTAGTGTTGACCAAATACATAAGCGAACCAAGCAATTACCTATATAAAGTGAGATCTACACCCTTCTCCTTAGATGTATCTACCTTCCTCCAATTCGCGATCATGGGTGTAGAAATGGCTTTGCAATCCTCTATCCCGAGTCTCTTCAAGATATCAATACAATATTTCCTTTGACCCAGGAAAATCTCTCCATCTGTCTACCACACCTCAATGCTTAGAAAGTAGTGCATAAGTCCTAAGTCCTTCATCTCAAACTCTTTTGCAAGGTCCCTCTTGTAGTATTCTATGAACCCTAGTGAGCCTGTAAGAAACAAGTTATCCACATAAAGAAAAGAATGAAAATCTCACCACCAACCACCAAGTAGTAGAGGTTAGCATCTGCTTCACTCTTCACAAAGCCCATTTCTTGCAAGTATGTGTCAATGTGCTCATACCACACTCTAGGAGCCTGCTTGAGTCTGTACAAAGCTCTCTTCAATATGCACATGTGGGTCTCTTTTTTGTGTGCTACAAAGCCTTTTGGTTGCTCTATGTATAGCTCCTCCTTTAACTCAACGTTAAGGAATGTTGTCTTGACATCCATTTGATGGATCTGCCATCCCATCTGTGCTGCAAACAAGATCACAACTCGTATAGAATTATACTTGGCCACTGGAGCAAATATCTTCTCCTAGTATATTCCCTCCTTCTGAGAGAACCCCTTAGCCATGAACTTTTCTTTGTATTTCTGGATGCTACCATCTACATCGTGCTTTATCTTATAGATCCAACGTGATCCAACTACTGCTCTATCTATTGGTCTAGGAACTAACTCCCACACATCATTTTGCATTATTGAGGAATACTCCTTAACCATAGCATCTCACCTTACTTGATGCTCTATAGCCTCCTGATAGTTGGATGAATCACTATCTACCAATTGACTAACTCATGCCACATAGTCATTGAACTTGGATGGTTGTCTCTGTTGTCTATTACTCTTCCTAGGAGCTACCACAAAATCTTGAGTATCTCTTTGTGTCTCTTGAACCTCACGATTCCTACTGCCAACTGTAGAGGATGAAATATCAACTTCTAAGTCTTTTAGATGCATTTTCTGTTGCACTTGTTGCTCCAAGCTCTGTGAAATTTCACTACTTGAGCCTACACTTGTACAGGTAACTGTACTTGTGCTTTGTTGCCTTTGACTAGGCCTTGGAGCTTCTACTAGCTGCTCACTCTGGTCATTTGCTGACAAGTCTTTGGACCTTCTAAATTCCTTGTCCTCTATGAACTTAACATCATGTCTAACAATAATTCCTCTAGTCTCGGGGATAAAAATCCTATATGCCTTTGAGATTTTACTATACCCAAAAAGTACCCCCTCTTTGTTGTCTGATCTAACTTGGTGCATGTATCACCTAGAATATGACAATATGCCAAACTCCCAAATATTCTAAAATGGATAACATCAGAGTTCTTTCTTGTGAAAGCTCTCTCTGGTGTCATCCTTCCTAGCACCTTGTGTGGAACCATGTTTTGAATGTAGACTGTTGTACTACACACTTTTGCCCATAAGTAGCAGGACATATCTTGGTCATGTAGCATAGATCTTGCTACCTCTGATATAGAATGGTTCTTCCTCTCAACAACTCCATTTTGTTGTGGATTGTAAAAAATATTCCACTCTCTCTTGATTCTTTCCCTGGTATAGAACTCTTGGAAGTTTTTTCCTTTGTACTTGTCTCCATTGTTTGACCGAAGAACTTTTATCTTCCTATCGAGTTCCCCACTAGAGCCTTGAACTCTTCGAACTGACAAAAAATGTCATCCTTGGTCTTCAAGAAGTATATTGTAATGTCCCCATCTTTTTAGCAACTCAGTGGAGTTCTTAGCCTTTATGTTCTCCGAAGGCTAAGTGGAGAAATAGGAGAAATTGATTAAATTAATTTCTTATAAAGTCATTAAATAAATTAAAATTAAAATGTGACTTTATATTTAATTAATTTAATTTTCTAGAAGAAAAATTAATTATTGTATTGCAACGGAGAAGCTTCTAGAGAGTACATTAATTATTGGAAAGGGGGAAGCCTCTAGTAATTTAATTTTCTAGAAGCACAATTAATTATTGTATTGCAAGGGAGAAACTTCTAGAGAGTGCATTAATTATTGGAAAGTGGGAAGCCTCTAGTAATTTAATTTTTTAGAAGCACAATTAATTATTGTATTGCAAGGGAGAAGCTTCTAGAGAGTGCATTAACTATTGGAAAGGGGGAAGCTTCTAGTAATTTAATTTTGTAGAAGCATAATTAATTATTATATTGCAAGAGAGAAGCTTCTAAAGAGTGCATTAATTATTGGAAAGGGGGAAGCCTCTAGAGAATGCAATTAAATAATATTTTATTTCCTTCTAAAGGTTGAAGGAAAATAATAAATAGAGGTGAGAGCTTCATTGTTTATCATCTGATTATTGTGAATTGCATTTGATAAGAACTTGGGATAAGAAACTAAGGTTTCTAATTTCAGCCAATCATTGGAGAATGCTAACTCTTCAGTGTTGCAACCATTTGAGCTGGTAAAATATCCACTAAATTTGGTATTCAAGAGAGCTTCAATTTAGGAGTTCTATTTGTGCTCAAATTTGAGAATACATTTTGGTTGCTACAGTATGCATGCACAATATCGTGCTATAGTATTTATGTTTGATTCATTTCCATTCTTGGGCATCACTATTATCAAGTTCCTCTTGCAACTATTAGTAGTTATCATTGTAATTTCTATGCATATGATTTTGCTATGATAATTTAGAATCAAATTTTGGCATTACTGTATTCATTATTGTAAGCCCATGAGAATGAATTCAATAAAGGAGATACATGTTGTATACCATTTGTTTGACAAAATGTCCATCTAATAGCATATATAATCAACATAATAGTTGTATGTCAATTATTGTCAAAATGTCAGTTGGTTGTAGGTATGCATTTCATATCTAGTTTCCATGTATATGCATTGAAAATACCAAAAGAAATGTACTTGCATATTAGTTCATTGTAAGAGGCATTGTGATATCATTCTAAATTTCTTATCTTGGAGAAGTAACATACAAGTGTTGACAATATTCTTTGAGCTAAAGCTAGTCAGTTTGGGCAAGAGATATTACCTTGGTATCAGAGCTTGCTTGCAAAGTGTTTGACAAAATGTCAAACAAATGAATTAGTAAAGAATTTGGTATTTGTTGAAGTTATAACCGGTTGTAGTTATTAGATTGGTATCAGAGCAATTTCCTTCCATCCTGTGGGGTAGAGAAATATTAATTATTTTCAGATTTGCTATTACATTTGGAGTGACCAGCACTCTAGCATTTTCTAGCCATGGACAGACATAGGGGGATTGATAGTTCTAGAAGTCAGTGGAGTAATGAGGAAGTTAGTGTGAAGATGAATGCTTTGCAAGAGAGTATGGAGAAACTTAAGTTTCATCAACAGAGATTGAGGAGAGCTTGTTAGATCCAGAGACAATTGAAAGGGCAACGAGGTGTATGGTTTCTACCTTTAGAAGGCTGACGTCGAGGTTGCAAGAAAGGAAGCTTGAATTTTCCCCCACAAGATTCCCTGATATAGATATACCTATATTTGGTATGAAACCCACTAGTCCTATCTACAATGTTGACGAAAGACTTAGCGGCACTGAGCTTCAGCAGGTTAAGGCTCTTAGAGCTATCGTTACAGTTAGTGCAGAGATAGTTGATGTAGTTTTTACTGCTGATACTTTTGGCTCTCTCGAGGATAGGATTATTATTGGAGATTTTATGTGAGATCTCATGGATTTTCTACAGTGCAAGAGGTAGTTGCTTCCTCAAGTGGGACAGAGGCATGTATAAAGTCACTCAACTGTGATGTTGGTGATATGGGTGTTTCAGTAGAGTCAATAGATTTGGATTTATGATCTAGTATTACTGATTCATAGCCTAGCACTGAGTCACATGTGCAAAGTCAGGAGTCTGCAGTTGAAGCTTTGTTAGGATATGTCAATGCAGATAGTATTAACACATTTGATGTTCCATTTGATGATGCTATGAGATGTACTAGGTATGACACTCCTTGTCAGATATTGGGTGACAATTCTGAGGAGCTTTTGCATGGGTCCCAGGATCGATGCTTACAAGATCTTATTATTGAGGTGAAAGTTGAGACATGCAAAGAGATTGATATGAAAAGGGCTTCCATTTCTTCGAATAAGGAGTTAGTTGAGGTACATGGAATTTTTATGTTAGTTGCAGAATTGTGCAAGGAAGATAACACACATATGAGAAATCTTGTGGTGGAGAGACTCAATTTAGTTTCCTATCTCAGTGCAGTTAGTGAGACAAAGAACTTAAATAGGAGTCAGGGATTATAGAGGCATCATGTGACTGGTCAATTGAAGGTGAGTGATAGTAATATTTCTTTATCTCTTGAGCATTATGATGCTATCTATCAGATGTTAGCTACATCTAGTTGGGGTGCTCCTATGTTTAATGAGCATGGTGATAGTACTCTTTCTCTAGCAGAGGTTCATGTGCTTCGAGAGGCTATTAGAATCTTGAAGCATAGTTACTCTTAGTTAGTTGTTGACAGAGATTACCTTCTAGAGTGGGGTAGCACCTGCTATGAGATATTGTTAGGGAAAGAGGAGGTGGTGGTTGAGCTCACTTGGGAGCTTTAGGTGACTGTGGACTCTCTCTAGTATACTTAGTTGGCTCTTTAGGAGTCACAGTCACAGTTGGATAAGGTTACCACGGAGTTAGAATGGGTACAGTTGACACTAGCCCCAGATCCATTCAATTACATATTGTGGTTGGTGGTGAGTTTGCTTCTACGATTGAGGATGAGGGACATGATGATGTGACAAACACATTCATCCAAAATATGAGTGTAGTATGTACAAAGGAAGTGAGAATCAGTAGAGATGGGCTCTCATGGTGATTTGCTTCCTTCCATTAGAAGTGAATCTATTTCTTCTTTTCATACAACTGGTAGCATTAGACAGTTGACATTGGCACATTTTTAGAGGGATCAGTTGTGGATTGTGGGAGAGTAGATTGATACTTCCACATATAATTTCTACTCTACTAAGTCATTCATGGAGTATTTGCTTGAGAGCTTGGATTTGTTGGAGGTTTCATATAGTATATCTGAGGGTACTCTCATTTGAGGCTCTCATGGTATATGATGATTGGTGAGGAAGATTGTAGAGACCTTGGCTACAATGCTTCCCAATAGGTATTTTGTGGTTGGGTTTGCTAAGAGGGTTGCCTGGGATCTTGCTCGATCCATAGTTTGGAGTTTTAGAGAGTGGAGCCATCTTCTAATTCCTAGTTTGATGATGATGAGATTGGGAGTTTTTATCAACACTACACTGTGAGGAGTGCTCATCACTTTTCTTCTTACCCGCAACTAGAGGACTTAGTTTTTAGTGTTATGGATGGTGACAAAAGGTTTGATTATATCAACAAAGGGTGTACTTCTCTGCTAAGGGTTAAAGATTTTGAGATATAGGGTATTATGAAATAGTTGGATGTGCTAGTGAATGAGATGAATCAAAATCATAAACAGATGACCCAACTAATTTTGAATCCAAGATTTGAGCCCAGCATGATATCGCTTTTTTGAAGAGTGAAATGTGATGACATAGTTGCAGCTTCATATTTGTGGGACACTTCTTATAAGGTACTACATGTGTTGGGCACAATTGAGGTGGAAGGTGATGAAAATTCATGTCAACTTAAGTAAGATGATATAGTTGTTGGCATGAGTTCCTCTGATCATGTACTTGATGGCAATGCAACAATAGTGGGAGTAGGAGCATGCAAGGACACTGTTATATCAGCAATCACTTTTGTGTCAGTTGAACCATCCAATAAGGAGTTTAGTAGTATGCATGCGATTGTAGATGTGTGCTCTGATGATAGTACACTTGTTATTGCTAATGAGGTGAATGATATAGTGATAGAGTCATGTTATACTATCAATCAACAAAGTGTTAATGTTCACTTCTTGGATAGTACTATGTTCACCATGGATGCAACATTGTCTTATGACAATATGATGTTTGAGGTTGATGTTGATCACTCACTTGAGTAGAGTTGGGTTCTATTTTCACCATCTACAAAGATTTAGTTTTGTGTTACGATAGTTTTAATGCTCCTATGTCCATATAGTTTGATGTGGCTACACCTATTGTTGATACAGTTGGCATGAGTGCATATGGTTTGCCTTTTGCTACATTTTTTTCAATGCATGTTGGTGATGATCAAAATTTTAGTCTAATATATATTATGTGGGTGGATAAAGAGAATAAGAGGTTACATAGATCTTCTACAAAGTTTCCTTCTGGTGACATTCTGACTTCTACATCATCAACATAAATTTTTGGTGCTATGCTACATGACATGTGGTTGGTCTTGATGATGTTGGTTTGTAGTTGGTTTAATATCCACATGGATGTCACATACTACTTCATTTGGGATCCAGGTGGAGGTTGGATTTCATTGTGTTGCTAGATTGCTTGAGGACAAGCAATTTCAGGGAGGGTGGACTATAATGTCCTCATCTTTTTAGTAACTTAGTGGAGTTCTTAGCCTTTACGTTCTCCAAAGGCTAAGTGGAGAAATAAGGAGAAACTGATTAAATTAATTTCTTATAAAGTCATTAAATAAATTAAAATTAAAAGATAACTTTATATTTAATTAATTTAATTTTCTAGAAGCACAATTAATT
Organism: Cupressus sempervirens; assembly: GCA_028749045.1. Classification (NCBI taxonomy): domain Eukaryota; kingdom Viridiplantae; phylum Streptophyta; class Pinopsida; order Cupressales; family Cupressaceae; genus Cupressus; species Cupressus sempervirens. The sequence continues at coordinate 786,472,945 of CM053789.1, read as the reverse complement.
ATTGTATTGCAAGGAAGAAGCTTCTAGAGAGTGCATTAATTATTGGAAAGGGGGAAGCCTCTAGTAATTTAATTTTCTAGGAGCACAATTAATTATTGTATTGCAAGGGAGAAACTTCTAGAGAGTGTATTAATTATTGGAAAGGGGGAAGCCTCTAGTAATTTAATTTTCTAGAAGCACAATTAATTATTGTATTGCAAGGGAGAAGCTTCTAGAGAGTGCATTAATTATTCGAAAGGGGGAAGCTTTTAGTAATTTAATTTTCTAGAAGCACAATTAATTATTGTATTGCAAGAGAGAAGCTTCTAGAGAGTGCACTAATAATTGAAAAGGGGGAAGCTTCTAGAGAATGCAATTAAATAATATTTTATTTCCTTCTAAAAGGGTGAAGGAAAATAATAAATAGAGGTGAGAGCTTCATTGTTTATCATCTGATTATTGTGAATTGCATTTGATAAGAACTTGGGAGAAGAAATTAAGGTTTTTAATTTCAGTCAGCCATTGGAGAATGTTAACTCTTCAATTTTTCAACCATTTGAGGTAGTGAAATATCCACTAAATTTGGTATTCGAGAGAGCTTCAATTTAGGAGTTCTCTTTGTGCTCAAATTGGAGAATACATTTTGGCTACTACAGTACGCATGCATGATGTTGCACTATAGTATTTATGTTTGATTTATTTTCATTCTTGGGCATCACTACTATCAGGTTCCTCTTGCAACTATAAGTAGTTATCATTATAATTTCTATGCATGTGATTTTTCTGTGATAATTCAAAATCAAATTTTGGCATTACTGTAGTCATTATTGTAAGCCCATGAGAATGAATTCAATAAAGGAGATACATGTTACGTACCATTTGTTTGATGAAATGTCCATCTAATAGCATATATGATCAGCATAATAGTTGTATGTCAATTATTTGTCAAAATGTCAGTTGACTATAGGTATGCATTTCATATCTAGTTTCCATGTATATGCATTGAAAATACCAAAAGAACTGCACTTGCATATTAGTTCATTGTAAGAGGAATTGTAATATCATTCTAAATTTCTTAACTTGGAGAAGCATCATACAAGTGTTGACAATATTTATTGAGCTAAATTTAGTCAATTTGGGCAAGGGATATTACATTGGCATTAGAGCTTTCTTACAAAGTGTTTGACAAAATGTCAAACAATTGAATTAATAAAAAATTTGGTATTTGTTGAAGTTATAACCGGTTGGGTTTATTACATTGGTATCAGAGCTTGCTTGCAAAGTGTATGAAAAAATGTCAAACAATTGAATTAGCAAAGAATTTGGTATTTGTTGAAGTTATAACCGGTTGGGGTTATTACATATATCTATGTTTTTCTATAGAAATCATCGATAAAAGAAACATAGTACTCATATCCTCTAATAGAATTTGTCGACATCGGTCCACATACATCTGAATGTACTAGATCAAGAACACTTTTTAAGATATGGTGTCACTCTTTGGAAAAGATACTTTCGTAAACTTCTCCAACACACATCCTTTACATACATCATCATGTTCTGTGCTCACCTCTAGAACCCCTGTCACCATCTCACGAAGCAATTTGAGTGCTCCATGATGGATATGGCCCATCCTCTTATTGCATAGCTCTCCAAGATCTCTAGGATTACTATTGCTTATGAATGCCTTAGTAATATGAAACTGCAACCTATAAAGGTGACTACTCCTAACTCCAATAGTTATGGGTGATTTACAATCCTTGGGCTTAATCAACACGTGTCCCTCTGAAGAGTATATTATACCCCTTATCTTGAAGAAGAAATACATAAATCAAATTCATACATTAGCCTAGCACATGCAATACATCATTAACTGGAATTATTTTTCCATTCTCCCTCTGAAACTGAACAATCCCTTACCCAACTAGGTTGAGTTTGGACTAGTTTCCCATAGAAATCTGGATATTGGTGTTCTCCTCCTTATAACTAGAGAAGTACTCTCTAACTCCTGTCATATGAAATGACACCCCATTATCTATATACCAAATAGTTTGTAAGGTTGAGCTCACCATAAAAGCTATAAGTGCAAACTCATCTTCCATTCTACTATAGAGTTTTTCTGCATTTGCTGAAGCTACCACCTACTTTTTTACCTTCTTCCTTTCTAGGAAATCACTAACATAGTGACCATACTTGTGATAACCAGAGTACTTGACCTTAGAAAGGTCCTTCTTCTTCTTTTCACTTTGTGAATTTGATCCTTTTTTAGATCCATTCTTTGCTTTCCCTTTCCCTGCCAGGGCAACATTTTTCTATTCCACCTCACTTTTCTAACTCTTGTTGGCCCCATTGATAAGACTTAGTCTAAACTCTTTATAATGCCTCGCCAAGGGATCCAAAGAATTAACCTAAAGTTTCACCAAGTTTTGTAGCATTTTTTTTTTAAATTATGAAAGTAAAACCATTCATAACATAGTAGCGAAAGCAATAACATTAATCAACTGAAAGTATACATAAACATACATAACAGGTTACATTCTTTAAGGATTTCTTAACGTTGAATCACATCTAAATTAACTATTAATGATTCCATCTAATACTGCATCCACACAAAATAATAAAGAAAAGTCCAATGTTCATACATTACATTTCAAAATGCTCAATCATCCGCTATACATGCCACAGGGTATGAAATGCTTAAAAGAATATACATCTATGAAAATAAAGTTTATCATCATCCTTATTCTAGTCCATGATGCAATAAAGTAAATGTAACCACATGTCATACATGAAATATCATCATCACAAACATAATTAACTAAATGCACAGTTCCTCCCAATAGTAAATAGCATCATTAGACCATCGTGGGCCCTAGCCATCCCTCCGTGCGTAACATCCCAAATCACCGAAGAGATCATCAGCATTAACATAGTAGAAATGTCACTCCTAAAATATACTACTTCATATGCAAAAAAGAAATCTAACATGCAAAGTAAAGCATAAGATAACATCATCTAACATATGCAAATCATCAATATAAAGATATGTGTCCACCATCATAATCCATGAACAGAATGAAGATAGATGCCAATAAAGAATGTATCCGCCCAGGTATCTCAAATGGATCTCAAATGGTAAGAGTGAAAAAGCACTACCACCTGACCGCGTGGAACCTAAATGGTCCACTCCCACCGCATTGAGGAGATAATCTCAAGTCTCAAATAGGCTATCAAAACACATAGTACAAATACTCTCTAAGTCCAAGAATCCTAAAAGTATACTAACTCAAAGGTTCCAACACAAATCAACATCTAATCCTAGAGGCACAACAAAGACATGTAGGAAACCTACTATGCAAGTGGGAAAGTGTCATCACATGGATCATGCTAGAGTTACCCTAGTAGTCTCTCAGTAGACCCCAGCCCCCTAGTGATCCCTATGTGGCCACTAGTATCCTCTCATACAGATGAGGCATACTACAAAATGCAAGGTCACAATCAAGCATTCTCTCTACTCCCATCCAAGTCTATACTAGCACTCAAGGCATGGGCGAGAACATACAATTATCTTATTAGGTTCATTTTAATCCTCATTTAGTGTAAATATTTTCACTTATTAAAACAACTTACAATGAGTTATTCTGGCAGCCACTTAGGGCCTCGGCCCCCATTGCAAGCCACTTCCCAACACTACAAGTAGATAACCTACCCTAGGTTCATGGAATCATAAATCACAAAATACCAAAAGATAATCCACAATATAAACATCAAATCTCCATGAGTCAACTAAAAAACATCCATAGACAATCATGACCACAACAGTTCTCTATTGGCAACTGAAAGTATCAGTGATAATCACAATAATCATTGGTTCTTAACAATCAACCAAAAAGTATCTCAAAGTAATATTGATCGAAGACTCCAAAATGGTTGAGTCAAAACATGTCACAACATGACATTATCAAGATCAGATAACAATTTAATTCCATGCAAAATGACTGAAAGTAAACCAAATACAACTGATCAATATCTCATAAAAAGGTTACATATAGCACAGCTTAGACAAGAAGACTGAAAACAATATCAATCAGCATGTCATCACATAACTATGGTTGAGTTTAAAAGATCGAGTCCAAAATACATCATCATGACATCACAATCATAACCCTCGAGCCTCTGTTAGACATCTTATAACTGGTCAACACTAGTCAACCCAAAACAAATGTCATAGAGAAAACACAAATGCAAACACATGTTTTGGTTTGCTAAAATTACATAGTTGAATAAAATGTGGAGGTCTCAATTTTTGTTTTCAAATTTAGACATCAAGTGGAGAAATCTGTGCATTTTTCTAACCCATGTAATAGTTTAAAATTTCCCATAACTCTAGAATTGATTATCCAATTATTCTAATGATATATTGTTTATATAAACATTATTTTAAAATGACCCCCATCGAATTTACATTGTAAATTTTTAACATGAGAAATTACCAATTCTTTTCATTGTCATCTTTTTTTCATAATTTGAGTCAATTAAATAATTAAATTAAACCTATATTGTTAGACTATAATATCATAAAATAATTTATTATTAAAAAGAATGATCTATTAATTCAAATCACTTATCAAATATAATAATAATTAATCATTAATAACATATATACATACTTACATATATATATAATTGTAAACATTAACAATAATAACATTTTAAAAACATTACCATATATCTTACTGTGCATCGCATACTAAGTGATATATATATCACTACGCAACTATACTAATGTCGCCCTTTTAAAAAGGGGAATCGTGTGGCCTGTACCCTATTGCAGGGCCTGACAGTCGCAGTACCTGCAATAGCGGTACGGGCACCGTCGGTCGCAAGCCTTAAATGAGGTGGGTAAACTCGCCCCTCCTCAATAATGTATTTTTTTTTATAACATTTTTGAAATCGCTTTCCTCAAATGCAAATCGAATTTTATATTTTTTTTTCCACTGCGATTTAATAATCACACACACACACACACACACACACACACACACACACACACACACACACACACACACACACACACACACACGTAGAGTTTTATTAAGCACTACAACAATTTTATATATATATATATATATATATATATATATATATATATATATATATATATATATATATATATATATGCAGATTTGTATATTTTAAAAAGAGAACATATACATAGTTCTTTTTTTTTTAAAACAAGAAGGGCTTTCCAATTTGATGAATTGAGAATTTCTCCTAAATAGTAATTGTTCTCTAATTTTACCCATTAATTCTTTTAAATAGGTTTGTCCATACACATCTAAAAACCCTAACCCCATAGTTTCCTCAGATCTACGCATATGAAAATGCATACAACCAAGATATGAAAATCCTCAAAAAACATTTAGAAGACACGAAGAAGACATGAAGTGCAAGAAGTGAAATATCTTATGCAAAATTCACAAGTGTCTACTTGGACACTGATGCTAATCCACTTCTCTTTAGAATCCACAGAGCAAGCTCCTTCCTTCTCCAATGTTCTCGGGTCCTCTAAACATGCTCTCTAAGCTTCTAGGAGTGTTCAAATATAAAGAACTCTCAAGAAGCACCTAGAATGTCTTTAGAAACAACCAGAAGGTGTTGACAACTAAGCATGAGTCATTTTCAACCTTCTAGATGAGTCACAAGGTTGTAGACACCATGTGCTTAATTTGTGCACTAACTCCTGTGTTGTTGACATATGTGCAATCAAAAGGTGCATTTACTCCTAGGTAGGCTTATAACTTTTATTTTAATTCCTTTATTACTTTATTATTATTATTTATTTATTACTTTATTACTATTATTAATTTTAATTTCTTGTATTTAATTCTTTTTCTCAATTAATTCCCATTTAATTAATTAAAATCAAAATATCAAAAGATCATGATATTATTTTAATTTTTCCAAAATAATTAAATCTTTTAACTTTAGACTTAATTAATAGAAAATTCACCATAGACCTCCAAGATAAAATATGAAAACCCATTACAAAACAATCCATACAAAATCAATCTAAAGGGGTAAAAATCACGAATTATGTCATCCGACACATTCGGAAGGTAAAATATCCAGATACTTGTCCTACCTCTCTAGGACAAAAAGGTTTAAGAGTTTAGGATTTGGACTTGAGAATTTATTTCCCCTCTCTTACCATTGAGATAGTGTGATAGGGTACGCTCATCCTAGCAATTCAAGGAAGTCAATACTTGGTACCTGCAACCTGCATAAAAAACTATGCATGTACATATATATATATATATATATATTCTAAGCTAAACAGACAATGGCAGGAAGTGGTGCATCGTGTAGATCCCAACTAGCAGGTGACTACAACTTCCCTTCCTTAACCACATCAGAAATGCCATACATAAGAAACAAACACGCACACCATACACATGCAAGTATGGGGTAAGTATCCATAAGAAGACACATGTGATAATAAACCATCTAACTAATCATCATCAATAACTGAAAATAATGTAATAATCATCATGCATATATGAAATGTCGAGTCTAAGTAATCTCATCATACATCAACTGAATCCATAGCACAATATCTGATAGTCTTAAAACAATACTACTAACAATCAACATAAAACCAGTCTAACATAGTCTGGCAATAATAGCAACAATATGTCCAAAAAAATATAAACGAGGGCAGGCACTACACTCTTCCTGAGTGAAATTAGTCCATAGTCGATCCCAACTCGGTAAGGTATCTTGTCCACTAAAAACTTGAACAAAGATACTCCACTGTTTAGAAAACTCATTTAGGGCTATTCTCACTAGCTCGTCATCATTGGGACTATCTCCAACAGCTACTAACTCATCCTTGACAAGTCTAAGCCTGGTGAGGTAACTTGTAACGTCTTCTCCCTAGTTCATCCGAGTATTCTTCAACTTGTCTCTGAGAATCATCTTCCTATTGGTGGTAGCATTCTGATACATATTCAGAATGGCATCCCACATCTTAATCGCCATGTCTAGCTCTAAGATATGTGGAAAAAAATGATCCTTGACACTATCAAGGATAATCCTCCTCACCTTGGCATTGTCCTTCTTATATGCTGCAAGTTGTGTTGCATTTGTAGGTACAACTATACCAATGGTAGCATAATCCTTGATACCATTCTCTTCCAACAATAAAGAAATTTAGGACTTCTAGACACCAAAATTCGAGGCACCATCTAATCTATCTTGATCTCTCAAACCAATTGAAGCCATCTCAAGGGATTAAGTAATAATAATTCTAAAGAGATCACACTAGGTTATATAAATCCTTAATTTCTTTCTTAGGGCAAAACTCTTCTACCCTCAACATTGTTCTGATACCAGGTGAAAATTAATACTATTGCAATAACTGATTATTAATCTCCTATCATAAATGATTATTAAACTACTGAAAACAAATTCACAACTAATATGGAAAAATAATATAACTGCAATTTCACCAATAAAAAATGGAAAGAAATTCACAACACAAAGAACACAATATTTTTGGACAAATTGTTCTTAGAAAATCCCCTAAGGAAAAACCAGTTCTGCAAATGGAAAATATATTAACTTCAACAAATCAAGAGATACAAAATTCCTTGCCTCTCACTAATAGAATTTAGACAACCTCCTAATTTCTCATGTTGATATTTTCCACTGCTATCTCCAACGCTATCATTGCACCCTTGCTAACACTGCAAACTCATTTGCTAACACTGCAAATTGTTGTTCCTCTGTTTTGTTCTCCAAATGCCTCCCTTGACCCCCTTTTATACTACTTAACCAAGAGGTTTCTAGTTGCTTCTTGATCATGACAACCTAATCAATAAGTTTCTAGTTGCTTCCTAACCAAGAATTTTCTAGTTGCTTCTCGATTAAAACAACCTAACCAATAGGTTACTAGTGGCTTCTAGAAGGAGTCAATTAATTAACAAATATTTTTCATAACTCTAACAATTATCTGCCAATTAATCACATGAGGATGAATAGCTGTCCTAGCTACCTAAAACTAACAGAAATGGTTGGTAACTAGGCAAATTTTGTGCAGTGGTTTTATAAAATATTTGTTCACTAATCTTTAATTTTCAAGTCCCCTGAGGCCACATTGCCTCCTAACCTCTGTCTAGAGGGAATTTGGCTTAAAAGAATTTTTTTTAAACTAATACTATATCTAGTAATATCAAGGATTTTGCTCGTCTTCTTTATCCCATGTTCTTATTTATCCATGCAATATCGTATTCAATGGTCCAACATTACAATGGTATTTCACACTATTCCACCAATGTGTTCTCCTTTTTCCCACCTTAGTTTTCCATAAGATTATTTCTAAAATTGATTGTATTCATCAATCAAAATTTGAATTTCAGTTATCTGCAGATCACTCAGTCTCTTTTTAATTGGATTCTTCGTTATCATAGACAATTGAGTAAATATTAATTAAAAATATATATACAGTTGATTTTTCAAAAATTTGAATTACGATAGATCTACAAACCATTATGCCTCTCTTAAAGACTATGCAATTCAACTCTTTGGAAATATAAAAAATAATACGTTTAATACATGCAAAAAGCTTCTTTATTAAGTCATGCTAAGATATCACTCCCCTATTTTAAACACATGTATTTAGGAGATATCGGCGATGTTAACTTTCATCCATTTAGACTCTGATATTGTTAGTTAAGGCAATTTCAAGTTTATCGGGGATAATAATATCGCTACCGCTAGTATAAGGGAGTCATTCATGCCTTCAAAGTTCAATTTTAGGATGTTGATTAAATTTATTTTTAATAAATATTTTAATTATTTTAAAAGAAATCCATATTTTTAGATATTAATTAACTAATTTACTTATTAGTTGATATTAATTTAATTTTTCATACTTATATATCATAAATATCAGTTTCTAAATAAAATATTTGTTTCAATTAAATTTATCTTATTTTTATTTTACCAAATTATTAATTGAGTAATATTGCAAATAAAATAATATCTTAACTATATTTATTTTAAAATGTCAAATATAAAGTATATTATTTCTTACAAAATTAAAAAAATAATATTTTGTATTCTTCAGTTGATATTAATATTCACATTCTATTTTAAATCTTTTAAATACATAATTTTAATTTAAAAAATTATATTATTTATTTTTATATTATAATATTATAATATTAATATATTTAAAATAATATTAATATTTTTCATTAATTTTAATAGTTATGAATAGTTAAAATATTTATTATATTTTAAATGACCGTAGTTTAAATTTTTAAATGGTAAGAGAAAATTAAGTAGAAAAATTTGATACATTTTATTTAGCTTTTGTCATTTTTATCTTTTTAATTATATTTCTTTTGCATTGAATAATTTTTGAACTTTGAATAAAAATAACTATTTATAAATAAAAATATTTAATATAGGTTGTTAAAGTATTTTTAATTTTTACCTTCATTTGTGTTTCTACTTTCTTAGAAATAAATAAAAATACTTAAATTAAGTTATTAAAGTGTTTTTAATTCTTACCCTTCATTTGTGTTCCTACTTTCTTGAAAATTACTATCAGAAAATCAATTGGTGAATCAAAGGAAAACATTTCATTTCCTAATCAAACTACATAAGTATAATAAAAGTGAAAAATACAATAAAAATTATTCATGCATTGCTTGTTTTATAGATTGAAATTTTATTTTATATAAATTAAAATAAATAAAATATTAATCATTATTAAAATTAGAAGTAGAATTATTTTATCTAAATTAATAATAAAACTATAAAGTTATAAGTAGAGTTAATTTAAATAAATTATTACATGTGATATTTTTAGTTAAGGCAATTTTAGGTTTATGAGGGATAATTATAAGCTGCCTTCAAAGTTGAACTTTATAATGTTGATTAAATTTATTTTTAATAAATATTTTAATTACTAAAAAGAATTCTATTTTAGATATTAATTATTTAATTTACTTGTTAGTTGATAATAATTTAATTGTTCATACTTATATATCATAAATATAGTTTCTAGATAAATATCTTTTAAAATATCTACTTCAATTAAATTTATTCTATTTTTATTTTATCAAATTAATACTTTAGTAATATTACAAATAGAAAAATATCTTAAATACATTTATTTTAAAATATAAAGTATATTATTTCTTACAAAATTTAAAAAAAATATTTTTGTATTATTCAATTGATATTAATATCCATATATTCTATTTAAAAACCTTTTAAATATAAAATTTTATTTTAGAAAGAATTATATTATTTATTTTTTATATTATAATATTTATATATTTAAAATAATATAAAAATATTATAATTTGATTTATTTCAATAGTTATAAGAGTACAAATATTTTAAATTAAAGATATTAATTATATTTTAAATGATCCTAATTTTATTTAATTATATTTTAATTTTTCATACTTATATATCATAAATATAGTTTCTAGATAAATATCTTTTAAAGTGTCTACCTCAATTAAATTTATTCTACTTTTATTTTACCAAATTAATTATTTGGTAATATTACAAATAGAAAAATATCTTAACTACATTTATTTAAAAATATAAAGCATATTATTTCTTACAAAATTAAAAAATAATATTTTTGTATTATTCAATTGATATAAATATTCATATATTCTATTTAAAAACCTTTTAAATATAAAATTTTATTTTAGAAAGAATTATATTATTTATTTTTTATATTATAATATTTATATATTTAAAATAATATAAAAATATTATAATTTGATTTATTTCAATAGTTTTTTTTTTTTTTTTTTTGAAAAAAGAGGGGTAAAAATTTATTCAATCAAAGATCAAGAACAAAGCAAAGGTCCAAGGCCCAATGGAACACTACAAACTCCTGTCCTCCAGAAGCATCTGATCAATAATCTCACAGTACTCAACAGGTAACTCATCTCTACCATTAATATTCCACTCACCCACATTCTTTGAAGCGCACTTAGCCAGACAATCGGCCACTCTATTCCACTCACGAGGAATATGATGGAAGGAGACAGAGTCCATCGACCTACAAAGACAAAGAATTTGTCTGGCTAAAGAAGCAAGTTGCCAACTAACATTATCCAGCTTCTGGTTATTCAACATATCCACAACAATCTGTGAGTTAGACACACATATGAAATTCTGCCACCCTAAAGAGAAACCTCGCTCATTAGCAACCTTAATGGCCAGGGCCTCCATCAGGTTATTAGAATGCATACCCTTGTAAATAGAGAGGAGAAAAACTGCACCTCCAACATTACTTCTACCAATAACCCCAATATCAGCATGCCCAGGATTCCCCCAAGAAGACCCATCCGTATTGATCTTCAAGAACTCAGTCAGGGGAGAGGACCACCTCCCATCTCTACACACCCGTTGCTTCCCATGTCTCAATCTATTGCTGGGACTACCTCTCCACCTGCTATCCTTCAGGTTCAAATTCTTCATGATAACTTGGTCCCTAGGATCAATATTAACAGACATATCACACTTTGCATATATCATCTCCTGAATCTTATTAAGAATCAACTTCCACAATTGAGAGCTACTAGATTTGGCATCACAAAAAATCTTGCGATTCCTTTCCAGCCAAAGATTCTAGAGAATGAAGACTGGACCAACCCACCAGGCCACCTGTAAGAAAGAAGTCTTCGCAGAAGTTCTGCCCAAGCTTTCCCAGAATTCGATAAGAGAATTAGCATGAAAGCAACCATGACCCCAAGCCTCCCACCATCTGTGTCATATCTCTCTTGAGAAGGGGCAGAGGAAAAACAAGTGTGAGACACACTCCTCATTATGCTTGCAAAGAAAGCAAATCGAGGGGCCCTAAAAACCTCGTTTGCAAAGATTCTCCCAAGTAAGGCATTTCTTCTTAGCCAACACCCATAAGAAAAAGTTACACTTAGGCCACGAAAAGATACTCCAAACTTTCTTCCACTGGTGCACTTCAGCCTGCCCATGAAGGTTCTTGTCAAGAATAACAAAGCCTTGAGCCACTATAAATTTTCCTTTTGGACTTGGACTCCAAGCTAAGTTGTCCCTCCCATTGAGAGAGCTACACAACCTACCCTCCAGAACCCGAGAGAGGAGAGCCTGATCCTCAATAGATCCACCCATCAGCCACTCCCGAGGATCCTTCCAGCAAGTTATCTCAACCTGACCCAGGCGCTTAACCATCTTAAAATGCTCCACCTTAATCCACCCAGCATTAGAAAAGCTTTGGGAGAGGGGGATAAGCTGGGGAAAGCTAGAGAGAATAGGAAGATCGCCATCCCATGAGTCCTACCAAAACAAACTTTTTGAGCCTCTGTTACAAATCCAGAAGAGCCCCTCCTTAACAATGTGTGCTCCCCTCTTGAGATTATTCCAAATATAGGAGCCTTTACCCACAAAAGGAAGCCATGGCACCTCAGAGCAATCCGCACTAGGAAGGTACTTGTGAGTGATAATGTTGGCCCACTCTTGATCTTGACTGATACACCAATGCCAGTATAATTTGCCAGCCAACATAGTGAGAACAAGATCCACTGAATGAAGTTTGAGGCCACCTACATGCTTTGGCCTACACACAGTCTCCCACTTGACTAAACTCCACTTTGAGGAAAGAAGATTGCCAAACCAAAGGAATTGCTGAGATAAAGCATCAAACTCTCTCACAAAACTAGGAGGGATCAGGACACCACACCTATAAATGGGAAGAGACTGCACCATAGTCTTACGCAGAACCAATCTCCCAACAGAAGAAAGCCATCTATAAGTCCAATGACTAACCGTACTACTAAATTTATCCAAAATCCCCTGCCAATAATCTTTTCGCTGAGCATCCAAGGACAGAGGGACCCCAAGATACATCAGGGGGAGCGAACCAATCTAGAACCTAAGAATTCTAGCAATCCTATTTTGAATAAGCCTTGGAGTGTTAAAGAAAAAGATAGAAGACTTATCATCATTAATTTTCTGACATGAGGCTTTCAAATAGATATCCAGGGCTTTCCTGATGTTAATTGCCTCGCTGATACTAGCCCTACCTAAAATTCTAGTGTCATCCACAAATTGAAGATGAGAATACGAAGGAAGGTTATTGCTCCAACTCCACCCTTGGATAAACCCCTGCCAAACCTGAGCTTTTCAAAATCTGCCAAGCCCTTCTTCCATGATAATGAATAAATAGGGAGAAAAAGGATCACCTTTCCTAAGTCCTCGAGAGGCACCAAATAGCTCTGAAGATTCTCCATTAATGAGAACAAAGAAGGAGGACGAGGTCAAGCAGCTAAGAACCCATTCAACCCATTCCACTACAAACCCAAAGTTCAAAAGAATTTTTTGGGAGAACTCCCAACTCACCCGATCATAAGCCTTGGCTATGTCAAGTTTTATAAACATAGCTTTCTCCTTAGAGTTGGGAATAGAATGGACAACCTCCATTGTTATCACAACTCCATCCAAAATTTGTCTTCCATCCACAAAGCCACCCTGTTCTGCAGAGATTAAAGGACCAAGGAATGGTTTGAGCCTCTCAGCAATCAACTTGGTGATGATCTTATAAACCACATTACACAAAGCTATGGGCCTGAAATGATCCAACCTATCAGCACCTTCCTTCTTAGGTATAAGGGCCAAGAAGGTTGAGTTCAAAGATTTCAACATTTGTTTATTCCTGTGTGATTCCTGGACCACATCTAGAAGATCATACTTTATTACCTCCCAAAATTCTTGGAAAAATTCAATTGGAAACCCATCTGGACTAGGGGCTTTACCCTTCTTCATATTGAACACAATTTTCTCCAGTTCCAAAAGTGATATAGGAGATAATAGGGCTTCATTCATGTCTGTAGAGACAAGATGAGGTATGCAATCCAAAATGTTGTGCTCCTCATGCACACTTCCAAGCTCCTCCCTAGAAAAGAGATTAGAGAAGTACTTGACTGCTTCCCTAGAGATAGCTTCATGAGAATAAATCTGAGTTCCATCTGATAATACAAAAGAGGAAAGAGAATTCCCTTGCCGTCGTGCCTTAACTAAGTTGTGGAAGAAGGCAGTGTTCCTATCCCCCTCCTGAAGCCAATCAATACGAGAGTTTTGCTTCCAAAAAATTTCCTCCTAAAGCTCCCATCCTTCTAGCTCTTTAAGGGCTAGAGTCTCAGCTTCACTCATCTTAGAGCTCAACCCATGGTCCCAAATCTGCTGGGTAATACTATCGAGCTTGGTTTGAGCCGCAGTCTTCTGAACCTGTAGATAGTTGAAACACTATTTATTCCATCTCTTAAGCTTGTACTTCACATGTTGGAGCCTCTTACTAAAAGTATACATTGTTGTACCATGATCAGGCATTCCCTCATACCACCAGTCAACCATTAGATCAGGTAAAGATGAGTCTCGTAACCACATCAACTGGAATTTGAAAGAGGGATTCTTGGTAATCCTATATGAAATGATGGAAAGCTTAACAGGCCAGTGGTCTGATCCCCTCCAATCAAGAAGTTCAGAACTGGTAACCCACCTGTTGTCCATCCAATAGCAAGAGACCAGAAATCTATCAAGTCTTTATGAGATCGCCTCAGCACCACATCTCCGATTATTCCATGTAAAGACCCCATTATTTGGCTTCACATCAATGAGAAATAATAAGCCAATCATATCTCTAATCAGATTAGAAGATTGATCCAGCTTTGCTAGACCACCTCTTTTTTCCTCCAGGCAAATAACAACATTGAAGTCTCCCGCCATAATCCATGGAAGAAGAGGTTCCAAAGACCGAATGAATCTAATATGGGCCCATAACTGGAATTTACCTTCAAAGTCTGTAGGAGCATAAATATTGGATAAGAAGCACCTTTCACCATTCTCAAAGCTAGTGGCTATCAAAGAAATGGATGACTGACTGGAGAACCACCATAAAGGGGAGACTTTCCTAGGATCCTAGAAGCAAGCCACCCCTCCAGAACTTTTCAAGGCCCCCACCCCCTGCCAAGAGCCACAGGGCCAAATATATGCAACACACTTAGCCAAACCATCCAAAGAAAGCTTAGTTTCCTGAATAAAAACCATATCAAGAGATTGAGATTCAATTAATCTATGAACAACCTTTTGTCTAGGGATGCTATTCAACCCCCTTACAATCCATGATAGCACAATAATTTATGAGGCTAAGAGAAATGAGAATCAATGGGACGTACCGACTAAGATTCCACCAAATTTTCACCCATTATCTTCACTTTCTCCTGATCAGTCTTCCTACCACTTTTTATTGGTTTATCTAAAGGCCCCTTTTTGAAGGACTTCTATTGAATGCCTAAAGCGAGAGAAGCCTTATTACTCTTAATAGAATCAGATGCCCCTTTAGGCTTGTGGGATTCATTGGACACCCCTGCTGGTCCTTGTGAGCCCTGTGCTCTGCTAAGATCCCCCATATTCTGAACAAGAGGAGGTCCATCATTATCCCATTGCTTGCCCTATAGGTCCCCTATATCAAGAAGCTGACCCTCTCTCTGTATATCTCCTTCATGAGTCTCTTGCTAAATAATGGCCTCCAAGGAGAGCTCAACTGGGATACCTACCTCTTGGTCCATGTTTTCAAGAGCATCAAACCTATTAAAGGTGTCATTAGTCCTCCTTTTTGTCCAGGTTCTTTTCTTTCCTTTTCCCTTGTTGCGAGATTTAACCTGAGTAAATCCCTCACTGTCAATAGGTCCAGTAGAAGCTTTAGCCTTTCCTTTGTCCTCCCTAGGGGGAATCATAGCATCCACGGAGGGATTCTTATGTCTGGGACACCAGCATAGTAGGTGACCATACTCATGGTAGATTCTGCATCTGAATGGGAGGGTCTCGTAATCCAAATGCTGGATCCAGGAAATAGAACCCATACAAATCTCCATAGAGTTTGGCAATGGATTATTCAAATCAACTTCAACACAAATACAAGCAAAAGAGATTACCTTACGATCTTGCGTCTGTGTAGAAGATCCCATATGTTTTCCAAGAAGCATCAAAATTGAGTGAAGAATATCCTCCCTCTAGAATTCCAAAGGAAGTCTTGGCAGGCGAACCCAGATCGGAACTTGAGAGGGAATCTCCTCAGCAAAGTGAAAGCCTATGTGCCAAGGCTTGATGAATAGCCCCACTTGGTTAAAGAAATAAGGGCCGCCTTCAAAAACCTTATTCATGTCTGACATGCAAGAGAATATAACCATAAAGTAGTTATTAGCTGCTAACAGAATCTCCATATCTCCTTCTGGATTCCACACCCGAAGGGCCCAAGAATCCAACACCGAAAATGAAAGGCAAAGGCCCAAAAATTTACATATAAGAGCATGGTTATTCCAGTACTCAACATCTTCTAAAACTTGTTCAGGTTGAACTACAAGAATAGGATGAACCTCAGCTTTCTAGAGACACCCATTAATTTTTTGAAGTCAGAGTTTTCCATTTGAAGAAGACTCTCCTTCCTTTGATTGGAATTTATCCTTCATGCCCTTGCTACTGTCATGCATCCCCAAAAAAGCTCTCCCATCACCAAGTCTTCACCCGAAGGCCTGGAAGAGGCGACTCCTGGATCCCCCATTAAACCCGAGCCTGGGCTTAGCAATCCAGCAAGGCAAAAAAAGGGGGCACAAGCCCCTCAATCCCCCAACACCATGGGCTCGTACACACCACGTAGTAGGAGAGAAACAATGCCCAGCCGTAAGCCCTATCTCGTGGCCAAGATGCGTCAAAACCTAACACCCCAGCAAGAATGCCCTCAGAACAGCCCACGAGCACACAGCTCACCCAGGGCCTAACAGAACGCGAGGAACAGAGCGGGCTAGGGCACGCAGGCCCTAGCAGCAAGAACCAAAATGCACATCGCCATCGAGATTCCTTCAAACTTATTATTATTATTCATTTCAATAGTTATAATAGTAAAAATATTTTAAATTAAAGATATTAATTATATTTTAAATGGTAAGATTTTAAAAAAAAGTTGAAACTTTTGGTACATTTTATTTAGCTTTTGCCTTTTTTGACCTTTTAATTTAATTTCTTTTTATCTTTTTAATTATATTTATTTTGTAGTGAGAGCAATTCTTAGTACTAAATATGTCAAGGAAACTTCACTCTAAAGAAAAAACATTAGGTAGAAGTTACAAAAGAAATGCCAAGTTACATTCTAAAAATATATATAAAAAGCTACTTATGCATGTGGGTATGGTGGATAGGAAGCAAGTATTTGCAAAATATTGCATGTGACACTACATGAAAAATAAACTAATTTTATTATTATTATTAATTAAACTAAAGAAAAAATATTAGGTAGAAGCTACAAAAGAAATGCCAAGTTACATTCTAAAAATATATATAAAAAGCTACTTATGCATGTGGGTATGGTGGATTGGAAGCAAGTATTTGCAAAATATTGCATGTAACACTACATGAAAAATAAACTAATTTTATTATTATTATTAATTAAACTCAAGTATAACAGAACCCAAAATTGCATTGTAAATTCTTGTCTATAAATAAAATGATTTTATAAATTGATTATTTTTATTATAAAACCATAAAATAAATAAAATAATTTTATAAATAGATTATTTTTATAAATAGAAATATCTTAGTTGAAACTAGCTTTATTATTAGTGATTAGTAGATTCAAACAATTCACTATAAATTGCATAGAATCAAAACAAATTAAGCACAAAAAGTTCGATTTGTGTAATTCTTTTTGAAGATGAAGTTTTCAAAATTTATATTGTTCTTCTAATTGCTCTGCTTCCAAATTCAAGTTGGTGAATATAAATCTCCAATTTATAGTTTTGGATATTCTTTTACAAACATGGGGAATTTGTTAATCATATTGCTATTATTACCCTGTGTTTTGCAGCTGAAGCTCTCTGTCAACCATGATTAAATCCTTATCTACTAAGGTCTGCAGATTTTAGTGCTAGTGTAAATTTTGCAGTTGCAGGAGCTACTACTCTAGATCCTTCTTTTTTCCATACAAGAGGAATTGGAGGACTTGCTACAGAGTTTTCCTTGGATACACAAATAAATTGGTTGTTGTAACACAAGCAAGATTATTGTTCATATCATAAAGGTATGTTTTTTCGTTCATATTATAAAGTTGTGTTTTTTTTTCAAAATGTAATTTGAATTTATTATGTGAAGATGATATTACAACACAAACAATAAAAGTGAGACAAAAGGAAGATTGGTTGTTTTGATAATGTCTTCCAACCAGGCCTAGAATTTGATGGTCGCACCTGCCTATCATATGATTTTGTAATGATAGCTAAAAAAAATTTTGGCCTTTTATTTTACATTTTAAGGAGAAAATCGATTGTCAATTTTTTGCGTTTTAAGATAATTTAAAAGTTCATTTTAAATTTAAATATTTCATAAATGAGAATAATAAATATTAATCAATAATATTTGCAAAATTCTTAGTGAATAACTTTAAATTAGTAATTAGTAATATATACAAAAATCTCAAATAAAAGAAGAAGTTTCTAAAGTAGTAATATAAAAATAAATAAAAATAAGTTTTTAAAATTCATTGTATTCTTATTTGAACAAAGATTTTGAATAATCATCAAAATAGAAACAAACAAAAAATAGAAACACATATATAATCAAATAATACATATTTATCATGCATACATATTATAACAATTATAAAATGATATTTTTGTATATTATTAAATAAAATATTAAGTTGTCTATAACAAGTGTTGATGATTTACTAATAAATTTATTTGTTATATTGATGGTTCTCTAAAATATTAGCTTATCAATTCATATGGTCATACAATTTTTTAGCCTGTCATATACGGTTAAAAAGTTCAAAGACGACCAATACAACCATCAAATTCCAGGCTTGCTTCCAACAATGATTTATGGAAAATTAAAATGTAACCAAAAAAATTGTAGAAATAATAAACTCTTCAAATGATTACAAATGCAAATTAAATAGATTTGATGGCTTTTGGTGATGAAAACTAGCACCCATCTCTTGTGTTCATTTGTCTGCACCGAAACTTTTTTTCACTGTGTATGCAGAGAGAATATTGTGGTTCAACTATTAACAAATACAAGTCAGAATTTCCTTATGAAACAACAATTAATGAAATATGAACCAAGATTAGTTATAATAAATATTCCAAATTAAGACAAGATATATCTTTTTAAATTATTTCTTGTTTTTTAATATTACAAGTTTATTTTATAGTATTTTTGTTGTTAAAATGTAAATTGTAGTATTTATATTTTGACATTGCTTTATTGTTCATTTGTGCAGAATGTGATGAACACTTTGCCAATGCAATCTTTGTGATGGGAGAGATTGATGAAAATGATTATAACTACCCTTTTTCACAAGGACGATCCATAGTTGAAGTGAAAACTTTTATTATACCAGAAATCAATAAAATTGAAGGAGCACTTAGAGTAAGCATAATTTTTTTTTCCCTTATTTGTGAAGTTATTTTTTATACTTCAAGTGACAAAATTTTATGTTATTGTTTGTAGACATTGATCACTCAAGGGGGTGCAAAGAAGATTCTGATTCAAAATAATTTGCCTATTGGTTGCTCACCTTCTTGTCTTTCTATAAAAAAGGGTCATTTAGATGAAATGGGATGTTTGAAGAACTACAATAAGTTTGTATAGATGAGTAACATGATCTTGAAACAAATGGTAGAGCAAGTACAAAAAGAGCATCCAAACATTTCAATAGTTTTTGCTAATTATCATGGTGCAGTACTTGAAATTTTGAAGGATCCATTGTTTAATGGTAAGCAAGTTAGAATTAAAATAAAATTATTTTAATAATTATTTTATCCATTAAATTTATTTTTTAATAAATTTTTTCAATAATCAAATTGAGAATTTGTATTGTGCAGGGTTACAACCACATGTTCTTCAAACTTGTTGTGGACATGGAGGACTCTACAATCACAACCCACTATTCACATGTGGTTCTATAAGATGTTGCCCTAATCCTCAAAAATATTTTAATTGGAATGGAGTTCATTTAACAGAGGCTACATACAAGAGAATTGCTTCAAAATTTATAGATGGAGAATTTACAAGCCCTTTGTTTAATTTTCTTTTTAAGAATTGTTAGATATTGTCACATACTATCTACAAAGTTTGTTAAAGATTAACAAAAGGAAATTTACAGGTTCCTTTTAGTTTGATTTTAAATAAAATTAAGTATTATTTGTCTAACAAGTTGTGAATCTTTTTATAGAAAATAAATTTTAAAAAATCACCCTATTTGATTCTGTTCAAGAATTATCTATGTAATGTTCATAAAATTGTTATTTAACATTTCTGATTTAGATGTATAATTTTTTAAAAGGTTATTGCTTTAAAATATATATTTGTAACATTCTAACTAAAATATAAATAGAAATGTTTAGTAAAATTTGTGCATTACTTATTCTAAATAATTAAAATCATAATAAATATAGAGCTTAATTGAAATTGGAAGACATGTATGCTTTCCTCTAATAGTAACTCTCAAATATTAAGACGTTTAATACAACTATATTTATCATTTAATAACTATCATGTTATACGCTACCTTTTAAGATGTCATGTGGATAATTTTAACATATTTTTTTTATATTTACTTTCAAATAAGAACTTCATTCACT
Source organism: Cupressus sempervirens (assembly GCA_028749045.1). Lineage (NCBI taxonomy): Eukaryota > Viridiplantae > Streptophyta > Pinopsida > Cupressales > Cupressaceae > Cupressus > Cupressus sempervirens. Next base: position 786,452,258 of record CM053789.1, on the reverse strand, counting down.
TAAAATAATAAGAAAGATTCAAAGTAGACTTAGGATAGTATTTCAAATATCTAATAAAAGTAAGTAAATGGTGACAACTAGTGATACATATTGTCATGACACATCCTCCCTACCATGTTGGCTTGGAGGCATACATTTAGAAACATTTTTTCAAAACTTTAATACTATTACATGACTATGCCATTATACCATGTGTCTTTTGACTTTTATTATTGACATGGTGAATGTTTCTATACTTTTCTAGTATACATTCAAATTACATATATCTAAAAAAAACTTATGGAAATTTGATTTTTTACAATACAAAGCATTATTGTAAACTAAATATAATTACTTAAGAAATAATTTGATTTTAATAAAATGATTCTATTTCAAATATTATTAATTTTAATTGATTTTTCTACTTTAATATTAGGTTTGTGTATGAATTATTTCGTTATGTGAGAATATAAAAGTTGTAAGAATTCTATTTTGAAATAAAATTGATGAACATACAAATCAACAAAGAAAATATAAATATCAATTCTATTAGTTTTTGGATACTTAATGCTTGAGGTTCTAGTCATCCATTATGAAAGAGGGTGCTTAAAAAAGTAGATAAGAAACAATAAATTGAGAGATTACAAAAATTTGAAAAATGAATAGAAGATTAAGAAATGAATATAATATTGTAATAATTGCTTTTGTCGACCAACTCAAATCAATTACTTTACAAACCAAACAATTTCTCAAACATGATAACGCACAAATAAACTACATTGAACTATTTTTTCAATAATGACCATTATCATCTCCCTCCTGTAATATATCATTATATGCCTAATAATTATTTATTTTGCATGAATATGCAACCCATATTTTTCTCATATATTAAAAGAAAATTAGATACTTTATAAATTTTCTCTTTAAAGAGTTTCGAAGATTTGAATCTTGTATTCTATGCAATCTAAAAATGAGTTTCTATTCTTTAATTTATTCATATAGAGGCACAATGAATTCCTTCTATCATATTAGTTTTCACTTTAGTGTTCGTTAAAAATAAATAATGATAATAATATTAAATATTGTAAAATTTGTAATTAAATAATATAGAAATAAGAAATAGTTATATAATTGAGTTATATATGGAAATATATGAATTTAGTGTGTGTATATATATAAATATGTATGTATGCATGCACGTACATACAATCAAGAGAAAGGTTTATTTTTATTATAATAATATTTGAATATCAGTCTTAATTTCATTATTTTATAATATAGATCATAATAATTATTTAAAATATTTATGTTTTTTAATAAACATTAAAAATATTTTTGTTAATCTTGTCTTTTATCATAATATTTTTTTTCTTCAAAACACACAAAATTTGGCTACTTTTGTACGTCTCATTATGTTTTTTCACAAAGACCCCCATTTGAATAGTTTTCATTCTTCAATAGTCATAGTTATTTGACTATTAAATAATAAAAAATCTTCACCAAATGTAGTACTTCTTATGTATCCATGTGTAAGAACCATGTCCTACTAAGCAATTGCCACAACATCAAATTGCTAAAAAAATGGAAATAACACAAGCAAAACTCTAATTAAATAGTCAACATTTAATCTATTAGTCATAATCACATATTAACAAGATAGTTATCCATTAAATAATGTAACACATGACATTATCCAAGGATCCTAACTTACACGTCATCCATCCATCCACCAAAATGAATTAAATAATAATACATTCAATGATCATTACAATTACATTATCCATTATACATAATTACATCAAGTGATTATCATAAGATGATTGTATTAATTACATCAAATGGGAGTTTGAAACAAGTTTTCCTCAGATATGTGTCCATTTGCGAGTCTTGGTCTCCATAGCTATCAGGCATTGTCCATCTACTATCTAAGATGAGAGTGTGGCCCAAGAGCTTTTACGATGCCAACCACAAAGTATTTAGCTCCCTCAAGGTCCTTCCTGACATGAAGAATGCCTTGACCCTGGCATGAGAAGCCTAGCAACAAAGAAAAGAGGATGTCATATGCCCTTTAATAATGGAACTCAATATAAAATCACAATTGTAGTTGCTAATGATATTATCAAATAACTATCTACATATAAATAATTAAACTATTTATATATTTTTTTAAAAAAAGTAAAATATTAAATATATAAGCAATCACTAAATAAATCATAGACAGTAATAATTACATATAAAATAATGAACCGATTAACTAACAAATATCATGCTATTATTAAAATTATCTATATATGTTTACCAAATGGGTCATGACCCATCCTATGATGAAAATACACAGGAGTGTGTGCGTGCGCACACACATGTCAAAAATGAAAAGGTCAAGGAGACCATCAAAGGAGGAGATAATAATTAAATAACATGCAAACAAAATAAAAAGGCATAAGGAAGGCATTTGGTTAACAAAAAGAGGATAGACTTTTAGAAGGACATGAACATAAGCAAGAAAAACCAAGGAACTTAATGAATTCAAGTGATAAGAATGTGATTTATTTTGGATAAAATGGTACATATAAGCTATTTCCACTCCTTCTAAACATTTCCATATTAAGATAACAAACACTTGCACCCCGAAGGAGGTGCAAGGGGTACATCGATAGGGGAAAATTGCAAGTTTTTGTATTTGTGTGATTTTAAGATTGTTCCTAACATCATGAATAGTCAATTTACTAAATACATTCTAAGACATTGAAATGATTGAAATCAAACTATTAAATTGATTCTCCTTTGCAAAAACCATAGTCACAAATAGATACAAATGAAAGTTGAAGGTTGATTACATCAAACATTCAAATGCAAGTGGGAATAGAGCCTCGTTTTAATTGCATTATGTGGTTGGTTTCTTTCTTTTAGATTGTCAATGATTTTGTGGTTGTATCCTTATCTACCCTTGGTATGTGCAAGATAAAATTCATCTGTTATCCATTTTCCAAATGTAGATTCAAAAGGAGTTTCAAGAATATTAGATGAAGGATGCCTTTTAGGAGAATTCAGTCAACATTCTCCACACAAAACCCTAATTGGAAACCATGTTTTGAGCACTTGCAAATGAAAAGCTAAATACAACACAATCTAGAACCTTCAGAAATAACAATTTTTGTTATGTGGTTAGGTATGATTGATCATACTTAGATCCATGAGATCTTTACAAAGACCACGGAGTAGCAAATACAAGATGTGAAAAATAAATAAAAGATAAATATTTTTTGAAAACATGATAGATATTTTTGTACAAACTTTTGCATGTAAGTAAATTCATTTCTATAAACTTCAAATTCCACATTTTCTGCTTTCATATGCTTGCAAACCCATATTTCCATTTTAAGCTTCAATTTCAATTCAAATATATATTTTTTGTTCAGTAATTACCCAAAAAAAATATTTTATTTTGATTTTAAAATCAAATCATAAAGAAACAGTCTTTTCTTCTAGATAGTAATCGATTGAACACAGTTCACAAGGTGGAAAAAAATGTCTACAAAGTTCTCCTAAAAAAATTTACATCAATGACAATGAAATGACATACATTGTTGTGCCAGTACACACATTTACTCTAGATCGGTGACAATCCAACTTTAATGAATACAAATAGTAATAAAACTTACACAAACATTTTGTGCTCTTTTTGGCTCCTTATTTTTTCCTTTGTTAACCTCATAGTATGTTGTAGTGCTATTGCTTTAAATATAGGCTTTGGTAAGTGTTGATGTTTGTCAAATCTTGATAGCAATATGACAAATAAACTATTTGTTTGTACATTCCATATAAGAATATAATGTATCCAACATGATACACATCAATATGCTTAAGCTCTAAAAGATACTTAAAAAGTATTTTATTTCATATATGATGCTCAAAATATTAGAATTTTCTTATTAATGCAGATGTATAAATGTATATAATATTATTTTTTATTATAATTAAGAATAATTGCAAGAAATTATTATTTGATAGAAATGACGTGGATATGTTATATATTCAATTGAAAAGAAAAAAAAAAATTTAACTAATATTTAGAGAAAGAATAAATAAAAATGACATGTGATACAAAATTTTAAATATCATATAAAATTGATGTATAATTTATAACTCAATATTTATAAACTTGTGTAGATTCAAGGTTTATGCATTTGGCTCAACTATGTTACATGTTTCTATGAATCTCTCTGTGCTTCATGTTTTTCCATGTGTATGTGAGTCTCTAATGAGAGAGAAAATCCATGGGTTTAAATATCATTTTCAAACATTAGTGTCAATGATAGTAGTGATGTTCACTTTTTCATAATCTAGAGTGGTGCGACATTTCACTTGATGATCGTAATACTGCATAGAAACATGATACACAATCATCATTAATATTTGGATGGTGTAAATCTCCATTGATCACACTTTTAAAAGCATCATCCATCAAAGAAATTCTTTAATTTAAACCCAAACAAGTTCAAGTTTTCAATTCTAATATTTAAAATTTTAGTTAATCGAATTCCAAATTTTACAAAATTTCCATGGTTGTCCATTTTTTTAGCTATAGTGTCACTTTCCAATTCATTCATGGGATTGGGTTTTAGAATTGACATGGCCATAGGTGATTTCATGATCATATATTGCTTTAATATGATTAAAGATCAATGTGTGACAAATCATAAAACTATTTTACATTGGTGAGGAGCAACGTCATGAAAATAAAATTTGTCCTAGTTGTTTATTTTGGCTTATTAAAAATTAGTTGATGCTAGTTTTGGGCTATTAGGCATAGTTATGAATGGGACTCATGGATTGAAATTGGTCATCCCTAAATCCATAAGAAATTTCAATGGATTCATTTTTGAAAGAATCAAACTGATGTGACAAAAAAGGGAAATTCTATGAGGAGTCGGGGAGGATGATCAATCAAAAGAGTACATAATTTGTTTGGAGGACAAACTAGTTGAGAAGCGTGAAATGGTTTTGGGATGAGTTGATGGAAGTGGTTTATTTCTTCTAGTTAGGAACATAAGGAGTCTCTAAATGAATATTGTCATCCTTAGATTGTCAATAATGGTATAATGAAATAAGGTTTCTGTGACTTGATTCTAACACCATTTCCTCCATTATCATAACATCATTGTCTTGTACACATTCGGGTTATAAACATGTTTCCTTTGCATGTTGTAGTATGTTAAGGAAGCCAAGACCAATTCTAGTTGAAAATTCTGACAAATCATTTGTCAGATTGTCAGTCCAATTGATTGATGGTGGTGACATATTTGGTAACACAAAGAAGGGATTGCTACTACATATCTCAATAAAATCCATAGAATCAGGTAGATTTTCCATAGATAAAGAGAGAACATTCAATAAAATATTAAAATTATCATACAACTATATCACTTGCATCATTGTAAAAGTCAATTTACAACTAAAATCCTATTGAATGCAAATGTTCAAAAAAGTTAGAAAATAGAAAGTAATATCTTCAACCCTATTACAATGTATAATATTTATGATTAATTGGATATAATTGAAAATATTGTCCATCACAATGAAAATAGCTTACAATCTAAAGTTATGTTACTTTGTCTCTTCTAAAGTACCATAACATTATCATGTTCAAGAGCTCCAATGTATTATCTAGTGCATCTAGTGGAAAATATTGAAGAGCGAGAAGTCTTGAGAATCGATTTGGGGCTTGTACTAAAAAGTTAATCATGTCATACAAATAATGAAGTACATTTTAAAAGGTAAATCTCATTCTTCTATATCTCTGCATACATGAATCACACTATGGGAAATCTGTATGTAGTACAAGGTCCCTCCACACATATTGGATTATATTACCATAAATTATAAAATTACTTGGCATACAAAAGTTGAAGAAGATTTCAAAAGCTAAAGATAATTCTTGCATAGCTATGCATACAAGACTCTTCATGTGGGAAATCCATATGTAACCCAAGGTCCCTCCACTCCCATCTCAGCAAAGGGAATTTTTCACTTCAATGCATATCAATGTTCAAAATACTTGTAAATTTTAGAATCATGACTAGGCTTTAATAAAATCAAGAATTGACCCACCTACACAATTTATTCTAACTTCTAAACAGATACAACTGTTAGCCAATAAAATAAAAGTTAATCAATCCTAAATTTTAAAAAAGTCTTTATCAAGAGATCCAGATAAAGGAGATCAAACCTAAGGAAATATTTGTCTACAAAGGGACCTAGAAAATGAGGATTAATATAAGGATCCATTGAATAATGCATAGGAGAATGATAATGAACTGATAAATGTAAGGAAATAATTATTTTTTAACCATCTACACACAAGTCTACATTAATTTGTTTTGTGTTTGCACAAAATGTGAAGCAAGGAGTAGAGTGTATACTTCCACTTTAAAGTTGTGCAAACACCTTAATGAGAGATGAATTTAAAGAAAATAACATGCAATTAGAAGAGATGTTTCCACCATGGGATTCCCCTAAAAAAGGTCAAACCAAGTGAGAGAAGATGCATAAAAAAGAGAGCATGAAAGATATATATGCTAACCTTGGGCTCAATATGATCATATTCTAACTAATATCTATCAAAATTAATTATCATCATTCCCAAAAGGTAGAATAACTATAAGCACAATGGAATATCACATAAGATATACAAAGACAATTCTTTTTAGGAAAATATCATAGAGACCAAAAAGAACGGGAGCTACCATTTTGCATCATCCCCAACCGAACAACACAAAGGAACATTTACAAACAACAACACATGTATACAACATATAAGAAGAAATGAGATACAAATAGAGGAATTTCATGAAAATTTTATTCCTTTTCACCTTGCCCCAATAGAGAAACAATGGTCATTTAAGGAATTCTAACCAAAAAATATAATAATAAGCACAGTACAACAAGAGAACACAATTAAATCTACCTCTACAAATGAGATAATCAAGCATATTTCTTGCCCACCATCCTTGTTTGTAATGTTTAGGAGAGGTGGGAAATACATAAGAGGAAAAACATCAAGCACAATAGATGGAACAATACCCAGTTTCATACAAGGACCATGCTCTAAGGATGAGTCACTTTATCACAAGGATCAAGAGATAATTATTTTACAAATGTAGCTTATAAATCATGATTAATATCAATAATATCATGCATATCATCAAAGCCACTAGCATGATCATCATGAACATTAGAATCATTGAAATCATTGTCATCAAGAGTATCCTCTTCACCCAAATTAATGAAAATAGGATCTCTAGTCCAAATATAATCATCATATTTGTTCAATTTCATCTTTTTAAAATTTACTTCTACCCTTGGTCTATGTAAGGGATGATCAAAGGGAAAAAAATGAGTTAAAGATTTCTTAGAGGATGATTTTTTTTGGGAATCATGCTCATTAGATTTAGCATGATTTTTATGGTGATGATCATAGGCATAACAATTATGTTTGATTTTATATAAAAATGGCTTTGTTTAGAATCAATAAACATTGGTTCCTTTTATTCTTTAGGGAAAAGAACAAAAAGTACCCTACTATGTTGAGAGTTGACTTGTAGAGTATTTATAGCATATAGGAGGTGGAAGAAAGGAATAAATAGGAGGTGTGGAAGGTTTAGGATTAATTCTAGGTCTATGGAAAGGAGATAGAACAAGCTTAGGATTTATATGTTCATAAATCTTCTTAATTTTGAATTTTTGAGAGGATAGGGAATATTTTTCTTTTCAAGGATGGACTAATTAAGGCATAAAAGGCCAAAAGAAGTCAAGGTCAAAGTTCCCTCAATGCGCTAAAGGATGATAGAGACTATGAATAACCACGATGATGTCGCATCATGGGAATTTTTTAAAGGTTAATGAATAGGAGAGACTATAGATTTAATGGAACCGAGCGAAGGAAGATCAAGTCTAACTTAAAACTAATTGGAAGTTGGGATGGAAAATGAATTTGTAATCAATTTCTATGGAAAATGTGATGTAACCATGAGAAGTATATGTGGCATCATTAAAAATTTTGCATGACATCAGATTTATTATTGATATTTCAATTTAATTGCCCAATCTAAAGATTTTTTTTAGTTATGTCATTCACCATTAAAGTAGAACCTATAAGGTCACCATGAGAGAAAAGACCATTAACCTTTTCTATAATGTAAATAGGACCATTAGGTTCTTCAATAATTTCTTTGGGACCAAATGTAATGCAAATATTAGGTTCAAGTTTAGGTTTGGGTTTAAATTGATCCATAAGTTTGACAACATCGTTGGCCTCAGTGCACTTAGCATCACAACTCACAATGGTAGGAGAGTCAACAAAATGGGTGGAAGAAGGTAAATAATGAGTAAACTCAATGGTATGGGTCAAATGGGAAGGTAAAGGGTTGGTGTAAATTTTAAAGTTTTGATTGCAAGGGTCAATCAATTTGTTTCCTTGACCATTAACACCTTCAATAGATATAACATTAGAGTCAATGAGGTCTTGAATAAGAGAATTCAAATGAAAACACTTCTTAGTATAATGGCTATGTTGATGACGATACTGTTGGAAATATAAGAGGAGTAACTGAGAGGGGAAGGGTGAATCAATTACCACAAAAATAAATCCCAAATCCCTCAGATGTCAAGAAGAATAAAAATAAAAATTTTGCTAAAACTCAGTTAACACTAACAATTTACTGTCACTCTATATGTACTAAAATATCAACTATAACTCAGTAAATACTAAGCATGCAGATCTTAAGATATTAAGTGTGATTAACCTTAATTAACTTAGTTGCATACACATAAAATAAATAGCATGAACACAAGTGACACCAAGATTTAACGTGGAAATCCAATTTGGGAAAAAGTACCAATTGCAACTAGTTACTATTTTTCATTCTTCTAAAGTGAGCCCAGTTAGGAGCCAATCATGTTAAAGGTTTCAAAGAACATTGTAAGGTGTGACCCTATTAAAGGATTTAATCACCCTATTAGGAGTGTCCTTGTTAGAGGTCTTTAGACACTTCAACCTAGAAATGTCACTTTGTTAGAGGATTTGGCAAATAGTTGTTAAGCTAAATTTGTTAAGAGATTTGATATATTGCTACAATTATCAAAGAGTAACAATGATATGACTTGATTTTTGATTTCAAATCTTTGTTCTAGCTTGAATACTTGATCCTCCTTGATTAGATAAAACTTTACAGCTCAATCAACTTAGGATACTCTGCTATCCTTCCAATTTGCTTCCTTGGTTTATCTTTTCAATCCCATGCTTCTCAGATTTAATCCCACAACTTGACCTTATACTTATATCTTTTGCATAGTCTAGTCAGCTTAAATACACTTACAAATTTTCAATATTCATCCGTTAAGTCAGCTAGAATGAACAAATAAATTGATTAAGCTAGATATGTTGGTTTAAGAAAATCCTTTGTTAGCTGACCCAACTCAGTCAACACTAACTTATAAAACACTTTGTTCAAACTTCCTTTGTTAACTGTGTGAACTCAGTTAACACTACATCCTAAAGTAAATTCCTTTGGTAATTGAGTGAGCTTGGTTAATACTAGTTCCATGCCAACTTCTCTTTGGTGCTTGAGTGAACTTGGTAGACATTGTCTTCTTGCAAAATTTCTTTGGTGTATGAGTGAAGCTCGATGCATACTATCTCTAAACTTGGTTTACTTTGGAATGCTTGATAGACACTAGAAACTATCTTCATTGCTTGAGTGAGCTCAATAGACACTGATTAGGAAAGACTTGAAATTTTGTGTAAAATTAAAGACAATATACAATTGAATAATTTTTTTCAACAAGTACTTCCATAAGACTTTGTGATCAAAGGATTCAAGAATTTTTTTAGATATATCAATTGGTTTGATGGGAGGAAGTGTCAAAACATTAGCAATAAGAAAATTTAACATCACATGTAATGCCCCACCAAGGGATCCAAAGAATTTCACTAAGTTTGCCAAACAATTTTTATTTTTTAAACATGAAAGATAAACCATTCATAACATTTGCAGAAGCAATAGTAACATCCAACTGAAAGTAAACATAACATACATAACAAGTTACATTCTTTAAAGATCCCTTAACATTGAATTACTTCTACTCATAACTTATTCATCTAACATTACATCCTTAACAATGAAATAACAAGGATACATCCAATGTTCCTAAACAATATTACAAGTGTCCTTTTGTAATTACTTTAAATTGCTCAATCATCCACTGTACATGTTACAAGGTATGAAAAAGCTTAAAAGAATATACATCCATGTAAATAAAGTACATCATCATTCCAAAATTAATCCATGATGCAATAACATAAATGAAACCATAACCATACATGATACATCATCATCATAAAGATATAAACATCCATCATAAAAGATAATCATACATCACAAACATAACTAACTAAGTGCACGGTTCCTCCCAATCGTAAATAGCATCATTAGACCATCGTGGATCCTAGCCATCCCTCCGTGCGCAACATTCCAAAGCACCGAAGAGATCATCAGCTATAAACATAGTAGGAATGTCACTCCTAAAAACATCCTACTATCATGAAAAGTAAAGCATAAGATATCATCATCTAACATATGCAAATCATCAATATAGGAAACATACCAGAAAATACATCCATCATAAGGTATATCATCTATCATAATGCTCCAAGAACATAATGAAGATAAATACCAACCAAGAATGCTCCAGCCACGGTGTCTCCGACGGATCTCAAATGATAATAGTGGAAACACACTACCACCCGACCACGTGGAACCTAAATGGTCCACTCCCACCGTGCTGAGGAGATAGTCTCAAGTCCCAAATAGGATATCAAAACCACAAAGCATAAATCTCTATGAGTCCAAGAATCCTAACTCAAAGGTTCCAACACACACAAAACTGACATCTAATTCCCAGAGGCACAACAATGACATGTAGGAAATCTACTCTGCAAGCGGGAAAGTGTCATCGCATTTATCTCGTACAAGTTACCCTGGAAGTTATCTAAACTCCACGGGTCCATACAGATCTCATGCGGCCACTAGTATCCTCTCATACTGACGAGGCATACTATGGAATGCAAGGTCGCAACCATGTGTCTCACTACTCCCATCCTATCCTGTACAAGCACTCAAGGCATGGGCGAGAACATCCAAAACAATTATCTTTTTAGGTTCATTTAATCCCCATTTAGTGTGTAAATGTTATCACTTATTAACCAAACTTACAATGAGTTACCCTGGCAGCCACTTAGGGCCCCGGCCCCCATTGCAAGCCACTTCCCGACACTACATGTAGATTACCTACCCTAATGCTCATGGAATCACAAATCACCACAGTCCTATACAAGCGACTGTAAAGAAAATCCAAAAGATAATCCATAAGAAGAATCATCAAATATTCGCAAAATAATCATCAAATATCCATAATAAGAATCATCAAATATCCATGATAAAAGCATCAAATATCCATGAGCAACATCCATAGAAAATCATGACCACAACAGTTCTCTATTGGCAACTGAAGGCATCACTGATAATCATAAGTATCCATTGGTTCTCAATAACCAAAATATATCATCACATCCATTGGTTCTTAACAAGCAACCAAGAATATCTTAAAATCATACTGATCGAAGACTCCAAAATGGTTGAGTCAAACATGTCACAACATGACATCATCAAGAATAAATCCACATCATAGTCCCATCATGGCGACTAGAAAATAATCCAAGGATAACTGATCGATGACTCAAAAATGATTAGCTCAGGTGTCTCATACACATACATCTCAACTTCACACATGAAGACTGATGAACAAATACAAACATTTCATAGAGCATACGATCACATTACCATGGTTGGGCTTATAAAGATCAAGACCAAATAAGATCAACATGCCAACACATCTCATAACCCCCGAGCCTCTGGTAACAACCTACGACTGGTCAACACTAGTCAACCCAAAACCCAAAACAAGAAGCATATAGAATACACAATGCAAACACATGTTTTGGTTTACTAAACTCTCATAGTTGTATTAAGTGTAGAGTTTCATTTTTCCATTTTCAATTGTAGGGGTTTCAGTTTCCATTTTCAAGTATACTCAAGTGTCTAAGTTTCATCATTTGACCTACAAGTCAACCCATTTGTTTCTCGATAGCATTTTTCCTAAGAATAACCTAAGGATAATTATTCACTAAACTAATCATCATTGACTTTTAATTAAATTGTCCTCTATTTTAACCATGATCCATATCCAAATTGATCAACTCATCTTATCGTTACTTCAACTTTTCACATAAATCAAGGATCATTAATCATTAAATTATAAGAGAGCCAATTATCAATCTTCGAATAACTTAATTAAATCCATCAATTAACATAGGTACACCATCCATGACCTATTAACATCTAATAGTTTCCAATTAGAAACTCAATTAAGTATTACTAAAGTTTGAGTCTTTTAATTTAATCGTTATCATCATTGACAACCTTATAATATCTAAGGTCATAATTCAAGTCATAAGACTTGTCAACCTCAATATAGATAATTTACAATCTCGTCAAAAGATTTATATTAATTAAATCTCCATTACATAGCTTAAATATTAAATCCAATTAACTCTAATTAATTGATTTAATTAATAATTTCACAACCAAATTATCAACCCAAAGAATATCAGTTGACTAACAATAGTTTGTACATCAAATTCAACTTCAATCCAATACACAAATATTAATATTTTAATAATAATAATATTAGCAAGTTATTTGGTAATCTTATCCATAATGACTACATTCTTCTTTCTTAACAATTTTGTATTAATGATAATCATTTCCTAATTAAATCTCTATTGCATTTAATTATATCAAAAACTCATTAATTGATTAGAATCAATTATATTTCAATTCCAAAAAACTATTGTCTTTACAGAACTCCAATCGTTAAATAATCTCTTCTAGATTGATTCTAATTGAATTAACTGTTTATACTATTACTTAAACCATTATTTATTAATAGTTTGTTAGACCCAACAAACATTAATAAATAATAAACTTATCAAACTATTATTTCCATAAATCTCATTAGTTAATATTTAACTAACCTTTAAGGCATATCAATAATCAATATAGTAATTCAAATCGTAGCTACGTTAAGACAAGGTCAAAATGTAACAGTGACCCATTGTCCAATATTAATAAAATTTGAGTCACTTAATTTAAAATTACCATCTCCAAATTATATATTAAATGTTATTTAATACATATTAAATGTTATAAAAGTCCTAACAAATCCAATATCTCTAACGAATTCAATATCTCTTTTTCAATTTAATAATAATTAAAAAAAATTTATTAAATTAATAAACCATACTCAATCTTAGTTATTAACATCTATATATAATTTAATTGTCATATTCCATTATTAACAAATATATATATACATTTATAATGTTAAATCTTTATCACATTATAACATTAGAACTAATTAATAACAAATATTAACATTGATTAATTTATATATTTTAAACCATATTTAAAAATGTTATAACATAATATATAATATTACAAACGATGTACATTCCTTAAATCAAAGGTGGATAACCGTCGGCCACAATGCATGCGGCCTGCGGATCGCAGGTACCCTGCGATCACACAGAGCCTGCATCCAGTACCGCCGCCCGTAAAGGGATGGAGAGGGGGGGGTGCGGTGGTTAAAACCCCACCCACCCATATATATATAATTTCATTCATAAAATGTTTGTAGTAACGTTTTACTATTGTGCGCTAAGATATGCGATTTGGATTTATTATTAAGGTTTCTCATTTCAACTTATACAAATATATACATATATGTATATATGTATATATATGTATATACGTATATGTATGTATATTTATGTATATATATACATACAAAATTTGTTATCAACCATCACTATAATTTAAAATACAAATATATGTATTTATTTATATGCAGATTTACAAGAGAAAATGCATACTTAGATTTAAAGGACTTTTCTAAATAAGTATTTTCCCTTTGAAATAATTGTTTTCTAAACACATCCATTAATCTATCCAATAGGTTTTACTATAAATTTGAAATCATCTTTCTCAATTTAATTCTAATTCGAACCCAAACCCGTTTAGATCTAATGTCTCCTTAACTGGATCTAGGGTTTTCTAATGTTTTCTACTCAACCAATAACATCTCTAGATTTCAATTCCAGATTTCAAATTTATTCATGGAATATAATCTGACACATATAGCAACTTGATGAAGACAGGAAGAGAAATGGTGCAAAGAGAATACGCGAATATCATGAGTGCACCTGGACACTGATGCTAATTTTGCCATGCCTTAGAAGTCCATAGAAAATCCCTTTCTTCTCCATCATCCGCGATTCCTTCAAGATCCAAGCCAATCGAATCCTCCAAGTGACTAGATGTGCTAGAGGGAGCATCGAAGCATATAGAAAATATACGAGCATATGAAGAAGAATATGAGCTTGTAACTTGCAGCTTCCATTCAGCTTGTAGCTTCCATAAGGCTTCGCTTAAGCTTCCATAAAGCTTGTCCACACACACTAGGAGAGCCTCAATTTAAAGGCCTCTAAGATGCATCTAGAGTGTCTCTAGAAACAACTAGAAGATAAGCATGACAACCAAGCATGAGTCTTCTCCAACCTTCTAGATAAGTCTTAAGGTTGTAGACACCATGTGCTCAAATAAAATGCTAACTTCTAAGTGTAGACAACTAGTGCATTCTTAGAGTGCAAACTCCAGTGTTATCTACATGACAACTCTCGAGAATTCGCCAACTCCTATGTGAGCAAATAATAAAATAATGCACATTAATTAATATAATATTTACTTTACTCTTTCCAATTTAATTTATTTATTTATTAAATCTCATGCACAAACTTTAATAATTCCACTTTTCAATCTTAATATATTTATATTTTAATCACATGAGATTTAGAATCTTTTATTAATTTAAAATATATTTTCTACTTTTAAAATTTTATTTTCCAAAACTTAATTACTAAAATATTTATTAGCTTTAATAATAATATTATTTAGACATTTATTTAAAAATGAACTTCCAATATATTATTATTAAAATAAATATTGTCACATTCCAAATTTAAACTTTTAACTTTTATCTTCAAATTTAATTATTTTATTTAATTAATTTCTCAATTAATTAAATAAAATAAATATTAAAATATCATATTAATTTTCCATTTAATTAAAACATTAATTAAATCTTTTAATTAGGCTTAATTAATAGAAAATACACCAAAGATTCACAAGGTAGAAATACGAAAATCCATCATAGCCAAAATACATACAAAATCAAACCAAAGGTTTAAATCATGAATTACGTTATCCAACGTATTCGGAGGGTACTCAACTCAGATACTTGTCCTAATTTTCCAATTAGAACAAATGGCTTAAAGGTTGGGATTTGGACTTGAGAATTTATCTCCCCTCTCTTATCATTGAGATAGTGTGATAGGGTACACTCATCTTGGCAATTCAGGGAAGTCAATACCCGGTACCTGCAACCTGCATAAAAGCCATGCATGTACAAGCACAATATTTACTAAACTAAACAAGCAATGGCAGAAAGTGGTGCATCGTGTAGATCCCGACTAGCAGGTGACTACGACTCCCTTCCTTAACCACATCAGACACGCCATACAAAAGCAAACACGCAAGGCAAACACGCACACCATACACATGCAAGTATGGGGTAAGTATCCATAATAAAACACATATGATAATAAGTAATCTTACTAATCATCATTAAGCACTGTAATAATCATCATGCATACATGAAATATAAAGTCTAAGTGATCTCATCACATAATAAACTGAATCCATAGCACAATATTTGATAATCTCAAAACATGTTGCTAACCATCAACATGAAACTAGCTTTAAAAAGAGTTCAACAATGTTAGCAAAATGTGAACTAGGGGCAGGCACTACATCACATTATGTAAAAATCCAAAAAGAGGTTTTGTCCACTTGCTAATAAATTTTATTTAATGAATTATTTATCTTGATGAAGACATTATCTTTATAATTTTTTTAGAAAGGTTGAGATGCAACATCACTTTTATCAAGTAGGGCCATTTACATGATGCTCTCAAATTGACTCCCTTGAAGCTGATGATTGTAAAGCACAACAAACAATTGAATAAAATAAGAGAATTCAAAAAGAAAAACCTTAACACTAATGCTTTTTATAAACTAGAAATAAAATTACTTTGCACATATTTTTTGGCACATGATAAAAAATCTAAGCATGCAAATGCTTAAATCTACCAATGAAATCAATCACATTTTATTTAACACCTTTGTTTATGATGCATCAAACTAGCCAAATAAATATTAGGATCAATATGAATGGAGATAAAATCAAATTCATTTCACTTCAAAAGTATGATGGCGGCCTACTAGATTTGGTGATGACAAGGTGACATATTGTTTGAAAATGATCAATTACTTTCGATGGTAAGAATTACATTAAAAATGATTCTTATGTTAATGGTTTGTATCATAATATATTGAGCATTGGAAAAAGGTGTGAAAATAGATACAATGTCATATTAAATAATGAAGGTTGTGAAATTAGGAAGAAATCAAGAATATTGATTGTGTTTGGCAAGAAAATTGTTATAAATATGTACCAACTAGAAGGAGCTACATAAATATTCTTGATATCCACATTTGATGAAAGTTAGCCTAGCACCAAATGATGTGCCAAATAAATGTTGACAATTTGGTATGGATGAGTTCATCTAAAACTATTAGAGACTTATCAAAATTGAGAAAATCAAAAAATGTGATACACAAAAGATGTAAAGAAGGAAAGAAGAGAACATAAAAATTGAAGGCAAAATAGCTCCCATCTACCAGTTTAGTGGATCTTGTACACCTTGAAATTTGCAGTCTTACTAGAAAAAGAGGTTTTCTAGGTGAGAGATACTTTGTACTAATCATTAATTATCATTCCAAATATACATGGATTGCATTTCTAAGAGAAATATCTAAAGCATTTGAGAATTAGACATTTAAAACAATAATTGAAAATGAACGTGGTAGGAGAATCAAGTGTTTGAGATATGAAAGGGTGGAGAATTTACCTCTAAAGAGTTTAAAAGGTACTATGAGAAACATGGAATGAAATGAAAACTATTTGCAACCACAACACCATTATAAAATGTTGTTATGAAAAGAATGAATAGAACAATTTAGTAGACAACAAGGACTATGATCAAGGAAGAAAATCTACATTAAATTTACTAAAAGGAAGTTGTACACACTTTTATCTACACTTTGAACTAAGTTCTATATTGAAAAAGATATTGTAAGACTTAATATAAAATTTGGCATGAAATAGCACCTACCATGAAATATTTTAAAATCTTTAGAAGTAAGCATTACAAGAGACGAAGACAATTTGGGAAAGTTTGATAGTAGAATTGATGAAGGGATATTTTTGCAATACTCTACCATAAGCAAAAAGTATTGATGTTATGACAAAAGGCTAAATAAAGTTGTGAAATGGATGAATGTGGAGGTTGATAAATATTTTTAAAATAAACCATAAATTACTGTTAACTATGATCTAATAAAGTCAAGAAGAAAGAAGAAGAATCAAGACTAAAACTTAATTTTGTTGGTAAAACTCCAACATATGTATAGAAACATCATTTAAAAAATTAAATTATCACTAATAAGAACAAGGGTATTGTGACTAGAAGTAACACAATGAAAAATAAATAAATTTATATTGTATACTTTTAGAAGTTGAACATAAATATGTGAGAAAATCTTGTAATGATTAGAGTTGGATCAAGGTAATGAAAGAAGAGCTAAAGATTAGATTGAGAAGAACTAGGATTGGGAGCTTGTTCTTGGACCTGTGTGAAAGAATGTGATTGGTGCTAAATGGATTTTTAGGAATAAATTGGATGAAAATGGTAAATTTGTGAGAAAAAAGATATACTTGTAGGCAATAGTTACTCTCAAATTGAAGGAATTGGCTTTGATGAGACATGTGCTCTTGTTGCTCAAATAAAGGCCATTAGAATTTTCTTGGTATTTATAGCTTTTAGAAAATTCAAGGTTTATTAGATGGATGTCAAGTCAACATTTCTAAATAATGATGTAAAGGAAGAATTTTATATCTAATAATTGGAAGGATTCATGTTAGAAGTAGATTCAAATATAATTTGTAGATTGAAGAAGGCTTTTTATGGATTGAAATAGACACCTAGAGCTTAGTATAGTAAGTTGGATGAATATTTTTTCATTCAAGGATTATAGAAAGGTTCAACGGATAACAATTTGAACTTCAAAATAGATACTGGCACAACTCTAATTGTTGTATATGTGGATGATATGATATTTGGAGGAAAATATGACATATGTAAGAAGTTTGTTGAAGATATACAGAAAGATTCTGAAATGCCTATGATCAATGAAATAGTATTTATTTTTTGGATTGAAAGTGAATTAGAAAAATAAAGATATTTATCTCTTAAACCATATATGTGAAGGAATTGTTGAAGAAATTTGGCCTAGAAAACACAAATCCAATAAGTACCCCAATTGTTACCAACTACAAGTTGACTAAGGAAGATGACTCACTGAAATTGTAGAGACGAGTAAGTATAGATCGATGAGTGGAGGTTTGTTGTACTTGATTGTGTCTATACCATATATCATGTATTTAATATGTGTGGTAGGAAAATTTTAGTAAGAAATGAAAGAATCTCATGTTATGGGTGTGAAGAGGATCTTTAGATTCATGAAAGGGACTACATATTATAGGTTATGATATCCAAAAGGATCATATTTTATATTCAATAGGAAAGCCTTCTTTCTTGACTCTTGATTAGTTTCTTTGTCAAATAAGAAGCAGGATGTTATAAATCTTCCAATTTATAAATTAGAATATATTACATCATCCTCTTCATATACATAGGTATTATGGATGAAGTCTTTGAAAAACATATGAATCAGTTTCGGTGAACTAGTTCCTATACTATGCGATAAGACTATTGCTATAAGTATGTCAAGGAATTCAGTAATGCATTGAAGAATAAAATATATTGACATCAAATACCACTTTATCACAGGGAAGGTTGAGGTTAGAGAAGTTAAATTGGAGGATCTACCGACAAATGAGCATATTGCAAACATATTCACAAAACCTTTTTCCAAGGATACTTTCAAGTATCTCAGAGGGAAGATGAGCCTTTTGCCTCTTTCTATTGCTCATTAGTGTGCATTGGCCCAATGGTTTTTCTCATCTTTATCTTTTTGGATTAGTGTTGGCAAGCTTCCTCTTAGAGGGAGAAATGTGTTTTAGTAAGAGAGAACAATTTTTTTTTTTTGACCCTTTGCCATTGTTGTTAAAGGGGGAGAGTATTTGGAGATTTATTTTTTGAAAATGGTCTTTCAGTGCTTTGTAATTGATGAATTCTTCCATCAATTACAAAGGGGGAGTTTTTTAGAATTTGATGTTGATGGTTATCATTGATGTCAACATCTTTCTCTCAACCTCTAATATGTTAGTATTTGTGAACTGATAGTTTTGGTGTATATATTGATTGCATGTTGATTATCTTTCATTGATAGCCTGCATATCATATATTTTGCATCACAATTGGCTAGGCATAAATTATTTTACCATTTTGTGCCTCTGTGGTGGCATGCAACATTTTGGTGGATCATCTTTTTGGTTGATCCTTTGTGGAGAGTGTGGTTTCAATTTTAGTTCTAAAAACCTATTTTAGCATTTCCATCATAGCTGTTGGCATCCAAGATTGTTTCAGCATGTTGAATGCTTGAGGATTTTTGTGTTTCTCAAGGAGGTGTGACCTATCTCAAATATGTTTTAGTCAACCAATTTTTCCTGTGCATCTAGTATAAATATAGTATCATTTTAAGAGGGATGTATACAAGTTTATGTATGCAAATTCTTGTGATCTTGTTTTCTTATATGCAAGCTATATGTGATCCAAGTGGAAACTTACTCATTTAGTGTATTTTAGGAGATGGAGATAGTATAAGGCTATAACTAAAAAGGCTCAACAACTATATTCTATTGTGGTTCCTATTTCATCTATCATATACTAGATATAAGCTTATCAATAATGCACCTTTTCTTATTGGTAGTGAGCTATATTTCTTGGGCATAACTACTTTGGTAGTGACGCCTACTAGCAATACCCCTTCTTATGGAAATGAACATTTTAGGTTGTCATCCTTGTACAAAATCACCTTAATTTTTGTCACCCTAATAAGTGTTTTTTTATTTTTATAAGAATTAGCTTCTCTGTGGTTTTTTCCATATTGCATTTTACACGTAAATCCTAGTGTTGGTTGTGTCAGTGTTCCTATGCTTTTATGATTATCTTTCTTAAAGTGATTTATCACACTTTAATGGGAATATTGTGGTGCTTGATGATTGTTAAGTGTTAATAGATATATCAATTTTTCTATAAGTTTGTGAGAATAATTAATTTCCCCCCTCCCTCCACTTAGTTGTTCAGTATGTTCAACAATAGTCCTCCTTAAGAATAGGAGGGTCCCTCAGTCACTACTTGTGGGAAAGATTATGAGTTTCAAGAACTACTATCATGCATTATTGGACAATTCTTGATTTAAAATTGGTTTCTTCATTTCAAGGTAATATTGTTTCAAGGGATGATGAAGAAGTGGGCAAATATGACTTTCTATATGTTATTTGGAAATGCTAAAGTTATGACCAAAATAATTGGTGTACATATCTAAACTATATAAAAACATTAAACAAATGAATGCCTTATTCAACTTGGTTTTTGAAGAGGTGAGGTCGGATTGGTTTAGTATACAACATCTTCTAGTGATAATAGCTATTGTTATGCCTAGTATTGTAGGTAAAGTAATATAGTTGTATTTTTGTCCTTGGGATAAATATCAAGCATGTAATTAAATATGTTGAATGGGAGGAGGTCCCCGTCACAACCTCTACTAGTGTGGGGCTAACCTAAAAAATCCCTCTTAGTACACACACACACACACACACACACACACACACACACACACAGCTTAATGTTGGCCTCCATAGAAACACCTCTATAATAGCACAATATTGCAAAATATTGCAGAAATAATTGTAGATGCTTACACACAACCAATGGAAGATTGTAGAAGATGTGAGAAGGATTTTTTGAACAAGTATTGAAGAATGTTCTAGAAAAAAAACTCACCAATTTTTCCTGTCAAAAAAATAATTTTATCCCTGGCAAAATTGGTAGTGGAAAATCAAAAATTAGGAATTAGTGATTGAAAATTAATTTTTAAAAAATGCTTTTTAAACTTTAGAAACTTACTAATGTTGTTTGTTAAAATTATTTGTGAGCATCACTAGGAACATTAGTTCCCTGCTTATAGATAGGTAGGGACTAATAATAATTGTTTAATAGAATTATCATATTGTGTGTGTAACTTCATTAAATAGAATGATCATATTTTGGAACTCTATTAAAACATGTAACTAGAGTTTGAATCTAATATCTATGTGGAAAATTTTGAATTTGATGTTTGATATCTTTATCAAAAAACTTTGATATCCTTATTAAAAAAAGGATACAAAGACTTGTTAAAAGATTCTTGGTCTATTGATGAAGTGAATTTGTTAAGAGATTCATTTGCATATAAATATTTAGAAGTTGGATGCAATCAACATTATTTTTTCATGCAATTCATCGCATTACTGGCGACTTTCTCAAACTAAAAGCCCAAACAAACCCCAATAGAAGATAATGAAATAGAACGTAGGTGCTTTTCGTGCCAATCCTAGATCTTAACTAGTTAACAATATCAAATCAAGAAATTTATGACTTGATTTTGGAAAATTCAATTTTGTTCTTCCCATCAATTGTACCAAAAAACAAATGTTCTATATAATCTGCACAAATGAATCTTCAATTTTTACAAGGTGCAACTCATTTATGAGCTCGAGAGGTGTAACACCCCGCTAGAGGATCCAAAAGAAATAATCTAAAGTCTTATTAAGTTTTCCAAAAAAAAAAAAATTTAAAAACAAGAAAGATAAATCATACACATCAAACACATAGTAGCGGAAGCAATAACATACAATCAACTAGAAGCATACATAACAGGTTACATTCCTTAAGGATCTCAAGACATTGAGTCACATTTAAATTTAACTAATACTAACTCTAACAACTACCACATCCATATGAAAGAGTAATTAAAAATTCCAATGTCCATTTAAATAATATACACTCGTTCTGAATGCCACATGACAAATAAATTTGGAATGCTCAATCATCCACTGTACTCGTCATAGGGTATCGAAGGCTAAAAGAATATACATATGTAGAAATAGAAATTCATCCTGCTCCTTAGATCCATGATAAAAAGTACAATAAAATAAATCAAAACATCCACCATACATGATATATCCATTCATCATAATGATACATAGATAGAATGAAAGTAAATGCAGACAAGGAAGCTCTAGTCACGGTGACTACAAACGGATCTCAATGGTGAGAGTGAAAAAGCACTACCACCTGACCACGTGGAACCTAAATGGCCAACTCCCACCACACTGAGGAGATAGTCTCAAGTCCCAAACAGGATATCAAACAAAATATCAAAAGTACTCTCTAAGTCCACAAAATCCTAAAAGTAATCTAACTCAATGGTTCCAAGATAGGTCGACATCTAAGCCTAGAGGTACACAAGACACATAGGAAACCTACTATGTAAGCGGGCAAGTGTCATCGTACGAATCACACTGGAGTTACCCTGGCAGTCTCTTAGGACCCTCATGTCCCTTGTGATCCATATGTGGCCACTCTATCCTCTCATACTAATACTACAGAATGCAAGGTCACAACTAAGCGTTCTCTCTACTCCCATCCTAGTCTATACTAGCACTCGAGGCATGGGTGAGAACATACATAGACTCTTATTAGGTTCATTTTAATCCCCATTTGGTGTAATGTTTTCACTTATTAAACAACTTACAATGGGCTACCCTGGGAACCATTTAGGGCTCCGGCTCCCATTGCAAGCCACTTCCTGACATTACATGTAGATAACCTACCCTAGGCTTAGAAAAGCACAAATCAATAATCATATAAAAATCACCTCAGTCCTTAATAAATGATTGGAAAGCATTAAAAGATAATCCACAATAATCACATCATGTCTCAATGAGCAACTGGAAAGCATCCCAAAATAAATCACAATACCCATCAATTCTCAATGAGCAACTAGAATGTATCCCAATAATACTAATTAGCGACTCAAAATGGTTAAGTCAAACATGTCACAACATGACATCACCAAGAACAAAGAAAAACACTTCAATCCTATCAAAGTGACTGAAAAGCAACCCAAGTATAACTAATCAAGGACTAAAAATGGTTAAGTCAATTATCTCATAACAATCACCTCAACTTCACATGCTAACACTAGAAAGCAATAACGAACAGTAAATACAAACATATCATAGAGCATACCATCACATTACCATAGTTGGTTATAAAAGATCAAGATCAAATCAGCATGACATCACAATCACATAACTCCCAAGCCTTTGGTAAACATCTTAAACTAGTCAATGCTCTAGTCAACTCCAAAACCCAAACACAGACAACATACATATACAAAGTGCAAGTTTCATATTTTGGTTTGATTTGAAAACATAATGTGGAGTTAAATGGAAGGTTTTTAGTTTTCGTTTTAATGCATTTTCTAGGTAGATTAACAATTCCGAATTTACCCTACAATTAACCCATTTTAATATTCAAAGAGTAAAAAAAATTACCCCTATTAGTTAGAGTCAATTTTCAAGAATAATCTAAGGGTAATCTATTTATTTAATTCATTAAAATAATTCTTATTGATAGAATAATTTACACTTCTATTAAAAATCAGAATTAATAATAATGATCAATTAAAATTTACAATTCTATTAATTTACCTTCATGATAAAACTCAATTTCCTAAAAGAATAATCTGAGGATAATCATTTTTTATTTAAGTTATAAAATAACAATTTATTGATTTTAAGTAAAATAATTATAATTTTATTAAAATCAATATTATTAATTATTAACAACAATAATTAAATTTAAAATTTCATCAATTAACTTTCATTATTAATAAATCTTAACTAAATTTAATTTAATTAGATTAATTAATAATTAATAAAAATATATTACATTCATTAATAATTTATTTAATTATTAAACATTAATATAATTAAATAATAAAATTATTAATAAATAATAATATAAATTTAATAATAAAATTATTAATAAAAAATAATATAAATTTAATAATAAAATTATTAATAAATAATAATATAAATTTAATAATAAAATTATTAATAAATAATAATGTAAATTTAATAAAATTTGAAAAGAATTTAAATTTATTAAAATTTAATTATATATAAAAAAATAATTTGTTTTAAAAACAAACACAAACCTTTAATAAGGCTACGGATGGTTGCCATGCGCGGCCTCCTGTTGATGCAGGGCTTGCGGCAGCCTTGCTGACGCAGTCCCTGCACCAGCAGTGATTGCCGACAGCATATATGCAAAGGGGGGTGTCTCATTTCAATTTTTTTTTAATAATATTTAATTTAAATGAAATTTGTCCAAACAATAACCTCTTTTTTATAAAAAAATAATTTTGTTTGTTTAAAAAAAACCCCTCCATTATTATTAAGTTTTAATAATATATATTTATTATTATTATTATTATTATTATTATTATTATTATAATATTTCAATATCATTTGCAAATATAATCTGATAAAAGAATTACTATCAACCATTCAAATTTCCCATTTTAGAATTTTCTTTTCTTTCAAAACCCTACCCATATTTAGTTACTTAATCTAATTTGTGAATTTATTAGATGAGAATTTTAAGATATTTTTAATCCTATGTATACAAAAGATTTAACATGCATAATAGAAATTCACTATATTGAAACATTTGACATAGATAATCATTCAAATAATCATTTCACATACACAAAGAAGACAGGAAAGGAAATTGCATAATTAGATTGTGCAAATAATCACAAGCATCTACCTAGACACTGATCCTAATCGCTACGCTCAAGAACATTGAAGAGCAATCCCTCCTCACAGAACCTTTTCCTTTCTAAAAATTCCTTCCTCCTCCAAAACTCACTCTCAAAATTCACTTCCAAAATCATCTCCCTTGAAAATGAACCCTCACATTGTGATAAAGAGTTCTCTCTTTAAATCAGAGTACTAATTGTGTGTTCATCCAGGAGAACTTTGTGCTCACCGGACTTCAACTCCTATCAACTTTTCTTAATCTTTTCTTTTTCTTCCCATGCACATTTAATGAATTATAAAATAACTTTATTTAAATTTTTACTTTCTTTTGATTAATTTATTAAATTTAATCTCATGCACGCATCATGCAATCAATAATAAATGAATTTCTTTTTCACTTTTTAATTAAATTTAATCTCATGCATACTTTATATAATTTTAAAACTCTTAATAATTTAATATCTTTTCACTTCTTAATTTATTTTCAAACGTTTAATTGATAAATTATTTATTAACTTAAATAATAATAACATTTAGCATTTATTTAAAAATGAACTCTAAATATATTATTATTAAATTAAATAAAGATTATCATGTTCTAAATTATTCTTATAACTTTTATCTTCAAATTTAATTCTTTTTATTTAATTAATTTTTCAATTAATTAAGTATAATTAAATATTAAAATATCATAATAATTTTTCATTAAATTAAATCATTAATTTAATATTTTAATTAGACTTAATTAATAGAAAATTCATCAAGAACTCATAAAATAAAATATGAAAACTCATCATAGCAAAACACATACAAAATCAAAATGAAGGGTTATAATCACAAATTAACGTCATCTGAAGCATTTGGAGGGTAGACAACTCAGATACTTGTCCTAATTATCTAGGACAAATGGCTTAAAGGTTTAAGATTTGGACTCAAGAATTTATCTCCCCTCTCTTACCATTGAGATAATGTGATAGGGTACGCTCATCCTGGCAATTCAGGGAAGTCAATACCCAGTACCTGCAACCTGCATAAAATCCATGCATGTACAAACACAATATTCAGAAGTTAAAATACTAGACTCAAGAGACAATTTTAGAAGTAGAGAGGTATTATGATGCTATTGCCCTTGAGATTTTTGAAGATGAGTCAAAAATAAAGCTCAAGTCAGTGATATCACTGGTCGAACAATTTTGAAGAACTTTCGAGGATGCTTCTTCTGATGAAGATATTAGGAAAGCATTTGAAGAGGTATTGTTAGTGTAGACACCTAAAAACCTTTAGAAAATAAAGTATTTTTATTTTCTGAAAAATTTCTGATGACATCATCATTTATTAATTAATTATTTATTTAATTAATTTTTTTATTTTTATGCCATTAAATCCCTTTATCTTAATTAAAAATATTTAATTAAGGAATCCTTCCCAAAAATGTTTAAATCTTATTTAAACATTATTTCCTTATTTATTAATTATTTAATTAATAAATTGACCAAAAAACCCAAAATAAATAAAAAATTTATTTTTTGCCCAAAACTTGGCCAATTTCCTTAAGACCACTAACCTCTTCCAAAATCTTCTAATCCTTCTTTAATTATGATTAAAGGCTAATCCCATCATTTCCTACCCCTAATCCCAACTCAAAATATTTAATTAAGATTAAATATTAATCCTCATGTTTATTAAAAAAAGTTTTAATAAATATCTCCTCAACCCAAACCCTTGAAATAAATAAAACTTTATTTATTTTCTAAAAATCTAATTTATCCTCATCCTAAGAAGTTCTAGACTCTTCTAGAAAGTCTTCATCCTCGTCCTAGAAAATTCTAGACTATTCTAAAAAGTCTTTATCCTCATCCAAAGTCTAGACTCTTCTAGAAGATGTCTTTAAACCTAATCCTAATCCCCTCCTAACCTTCTCACATTCTCTAAACATGGGTTAAGACTTACTAACCCAAGCCAAAGTTAACAAATATCTCCTCCTTCACCCACCCTCATTAAATGCCATCCACTTGCCTATCCCTAAGCTAATCCTAAACCATCCTAATCCATCCTCTAATCATTTGCACAAGCCTAAGTAAGCTTAAAACCTTCCTAATCAAGTCCAAGTCGAAATTTCTCTCATCTCCCTCAAAATATCCCAACTATAAAACTTTATGAAGCCCACTAAGCCATAAATGACTCTTTCAAAGCCCTTTTATTGCTCTTACAAGCCATTATGAGGGTCTTTATGAAGATTTTATCCCTTGAGCCTCCTTTGTTGACTCATCTTTCCCCTTTCCTCCATCCTCTCACCCTGTGACATGTGTCACTCCCTGATTGACTGTAAGGAAGCACTATCCATGTGCTCTCCTCTCATGCAATCTGAGCCCTCCATGAGCTTTTTCCCATCCTTGCATCTTAGCCCTCAATCCCTCAAGCCTCTTTCCTATAAATTGGATCCTTCCCCTTTGCAAAACAACACAATCCATGAAGTAAAGTCATAATGCCATTTTTAAGAAGCCATTTTACATCAAAACCATACACTCACACCCAAATTCCAACTCCATTTGAAGCCCTTTTTGAAGCATAAAAGCTTGAGCATACATCCTATCTATTTAGACAAAGCTACTCAAAAAGAGAGCTTCTCATTGAGAGAGCCCATTAATGGCTCATTATTCTCAATTGAGAACTCATCTTAGTCTATCTTGAAGTTTATGAATTTTGTTTATTTTGTAGAAGCTTTATTTAAACTTGGTTTCTATTAGCATACTAACATTGCTCATATACATTTTGGCATGCCCGGTAGGACCCCACATGGGTAATTTTCATTAGCTTTTTTAGTCAAGTTTTGTATGCCATTTGCTAATTTTTTCTAATTTGGCTTGTTTTTGTGATTGGTAGGATTGTATAAATTGGTTTTGTAGGTCCACATGAGCATGAAGAAGACAAAGGAACTCATAGTCTATCTCATAGTATTTGCAGATTTTTCAAGCTTATAGGTGGACAAAGCACTTGGAATTCTTCTTCTTCTTCTTGTCTATATTCTTCTTATTCCATCTACTTCTTCTTCTTCTTCTTGTGGGAGATCTTGGCCATTTTTTTTCAAGGAAGCAAAATCATACACACTTCTTTTTAGTGCTTAAAATGAACCCCCCAAATCATACGTAAATCCATTAAAAAATTAAAAATTTGCAAAAAAGAAAAAAAAAATTTAACAAGTGAAACTAAACCAATCCAATCATTTGCATCCTTGCAACATCAAGGTTTTAGATACATTCATGCAAAGTTAGGAACACTTCATTTTTGAGAATTTAAAAAGAACTTCAAGTTTCCATTTCAAAAGGTTCAAAATCAACACTAAGTGCACACTAAAATCTAAATCAAACTCAAAGCATCAATCAAGGATAAAATGAACCTCATTTGCAAATATTTTAAAGTTCTTTTAAAAATCTCATGAAAACTAAGAGTCCTAAATGGTTGCCAAAAATTGTCCTAAAAACTTTGTTATTTGTTCCAAACAAATGTCTTGTTGCAAAATCTTAAATGTTTCTTAGGTTTTTCATGCATCAAAATAATCTAGGAATATCATTTTTGGGCTTAAAATATGAAAACTAGAACACAATCTTGAATGAAAACCAAAGTCCAAAGAGTCATTTTCACTTTTGAGTCCAAAACAATCTTGAATGATCTAAGGTTAAAACAAAGCACTTCAAAGTTCTTAAAACAACACACAAAATCTCAATCTTGAATGCTCAAAGGAAAAAACTTGAATGTTTAATCACTTGTCTTTGAATGCATGTTGCTAAAATCACTCTTGAGTGCCATGGATTAAAATCAAGTTTGTCTTTTTTATGAATGCATGATTAAAACAACAAATCCAATCTTGAATACCATAGATCAAATAATCATCTTTTAAGGCATAAAAAGAATCCACATTTTTGAAATCTTCTAAGTTATAAAAAACTAATAAAGATGCTTTGAGTAAGTTTGTAGTTGGACTCACCCTCTTTAATCACCCATCAATTTAACCATTGGTTGCAATCTCAGTGCCATCTATGGGGATGGGTCTACCTAAGAGGGTGTTAAGTGCTCCACAAAGATCAAACTCCACTCACTTGGGTCTTTAGTGGTTTTTTTAAGTTAGAAAATTTTTTGAATGCGTATTAATCTCGCTCACACTTCATTTGGGCATAAAAATTGGACAAATCTTGATGTGGAGGGCCTCCAGGCGCGCGCTTGGCAATCGAGTTTCACACATCTTTGTTTTGGGCTTAAAACAAACTCACACTCAATCTTGAATGCCTAACAATCAATGAACATTGCATAGTTTGGAAACATTTTCAATGACGCTCGCATTTCTTATGTTGACGATCTCTCGACTTTCATTATGCTGACGATGTTGTCAAATTGGAATGAATATTATATGCCATAATCACAAGTGTCTTCAATCATAGCTTAGAAAATCTAAATCATCAATTGGAATAAACGTGTGTCTTTTAAAGCCCAAGATCATGTATGTGGTCTTGTTTTACACTTTTTAGGAGGCCTGCTTGAGGATTTCATCACTCCTTGGGACGACCTCAACTCCAACGTTCTGACAGAGTATAAAAATTGGGAGGTGAATCCAAAGACACCTCTCTTGGAATCAAGATTTTGTCACTCGAGCTAAGCCTCAAGGAACTTTATACCCTTGAGAAGTGAAAGAGGAGAAGTGGGTTACCGCTCCTCTCAGCTGTGTGACATCTTTTTGGTTTCATCTACGAATTTGCACCTCACGTACCTTGCATATATCGAGGACTCCCTAGCTATAACAAATTTCATCCTTGTAGAAAGCTTCCTAGGATGTTGGTGTGTTTGACGTGCTTGCTCCAAAAAAAATTTTGCTTGTTTGTTCATAGCTTTTGAATGAATGTTTGCCAACTTTGGTCAAAATCCCAAAAAAGCAGAAATCTCCCAGCTCAAGGCATACTTAGCGTAGTCACTGCCTCATCAGAAAATCATCCAAGCTCCCTCGCTGCAACCGAATCTATCTAGTTCCTTGCTTTTGAACAATCCCAAATCCAAAGTCTCTCCAAATCATCCCCCCCAACCAGCTAGCAACCCAATCCAAAATCACACCCAAGCCTTTAGAGAGTTGTGGTCATTCTGCTAGAATTTGCTATCCAATCAATCTGACCAATCCACCAGCCTCACCAAGGTTATCCCTTTGACAGAGCTTTGTCTAGGGTAATCTAGCTTTGTCACTTGTTATCCCTCATCACCTTAAGCTAAAGGTTGGGATCCACAAGTGGTCAATCTCGTGTCATGCCCATAGGATCATTAGTCTATCCTTAAGTTGACACAATCTCCACCAATCCAGCACATAGGAAAGCAAAACTCTCACTTTTTGATAGCATGCCCTTGAAGTCTTCCATCCACAGGAAAGCCAAAAATTTCCAGCCAATCCTCCTTAGGTCTGTCATACAACTTTGACTCTCCCTAGGAAATCCTTCATCAGCCAATCCAAAATCTGCGCTTAATCCAAATCCAACCATGAGCTTCCGTGTTCATCCATATGCAAGACCCCATCTCCATCCGACTCATCATCAAAACATGAAATCCCAAACCTATCATGATGTGTTTGGTTGTATTGTCCTTGCTCCTGCCACCTCCTATTCCAATGATGATGAAAATTTTGTTGACTATGATGGGTATATTGAAAGCCTTAGAAACATTCCCCCAAGCATCCCACAAAATCCATGCATTCTTCCAAACTATCTAGTCATGCCATCTGATATCCCAGCTTCTCCTCCATCACCCAATCAACCAAGCTTTCAATCTTCCACCCCCATCACACTAGCTATTCCTGTCAATCCACCTCCACCTCCGACACACGAGTCTCCAAGGAATCTCCTAGAGGAAATACAAGAAAAGTCGCCTCTAGCAGTCGATAAGCCATGTCATCTAATCCAACGATGTGAAATAGTCAGTAATGAAGCTTCCCCATCTATAATATCACCTCCATCTCCCATAGCTATCATCCCCATACCATCCATCAAATTGCTTAAAATCCTTCCACTTCTCGCAAGCATCAAAATCCCACCATCTGTCAAAACCCTCCAAATCCTATCCACATCACCTCCAAGCATTTCCCAAATCTCCCATAATGACCCTTATGCATCCATCTTCTACTCACCCATCTCCACTACTGAATCTCCCATCTATCCATCCGCTGCCTTTGAAGAGTCCATCCCTTCACCTCCTATCGCACCATCCACTCCAAACCAATCCTATCAAGATCCTGCCCAAAAGCATGTTGACATCCCCCAAAGCATAAATGAAGATATCATTGTACCATGTCTTCCATCCATAGTGCAATCACTATCCCCTCCATCTCCAAAACCTCAAGCCATACCTCCTCTACTGCAGGATATCTTTTCATCCCATCAGCTAAATCAAGATCCTATCCTACCATCTCCTCCACTCCATGCTTCCATCTTACCACCTATCCAAGCTATTTCACCATCTATGATATACCCTCTTGGTTCACTTACATTCATCCATAGTGGCCTCCTCTCAGCAAAAGAATTAAGAATAGTATCTCCCTATTGCAGTACATCTGATAAAGCACTTCCACCATTTTCTGCAAGCAAAAAGTATCCTCAGCTAGTTCAAATGCTCAATCGATGGCATTATCAAGGTCAAGGTTTAGGACCACAAGAGCAAAGAATCAAAAAGCCTATTATTGCACAAAAAAATCTAGGATTTCATGGTCTTGGATATGTATCCAAAGGCTCACCATCTAAAGGTGTTGGTACACCACACCCCCAAACCAAGCCTATCTCCAAACCCCCCATGCTAGCCTCCCATCACTCCTTCAAGAAATCATATGTCATCCCCCCTCCACCATCTTTGCAACCTAAAACAACCTACCATATCCCCCCTTCATCCGCTAAATCCATTTTGGGTCCCTATGTCCCAAAATCTACCATCCTCCATCCTCCTATCATCCATCATTCAAATCCTATTCCCTCCATTCCTATGCAAGATCAGCAAAGGCACATATCGAGGCACATCATCCATCATCATCCCCCTACATGCTCTCCCATATCCTCTCCATCTCGCAAAGCTTCTCATAACCATCTTCCCAAAGCTTACCACAACAATGTGAATGCCAACTTCAAAATGCATAAAGCTATAAATCCACATCCTAGGCAATCATATGTCTATTCTAAAAAACATACTCCAAAAAGGAAAAATCCAATCAAAGAATGCAAAACAATGCAAAAGCCTATGAAAAGAAAATCCAAAACCATGTGGATCCCAAAGAAAAAAGTTGAAACCCAATGCATCATGGCATCCACCATTGCTAATCCCCCATCCAGTGACTCATGTCCCCCATCTCCTAACTCCATCTTGGGTGCCTATATCCCCAAGCGCGCTTCCACAAATCCTCCATCAAGCCCCTGTCTACCATCTATTCCCCATCTGCTCTTTTCACACCCATCCCAACATGTGCCAATGTTGATCCTACAAGCATCTTCATCTCATGCTCCTTTCCAGCCTTTTCATCCCTCCATCTCCTACTGTCAATCCCATCTAATCCGATCTATTGCATAAATCACACATCCAGTGTACCAACAGCTAGCAACAAAATTGAACATTCCAATAGCCAGTGAAAAATCCCAAAAAAGCCAAAATAGCTAAAGAAAGCCAAAATCATTCCAGCTAAGTCCAAAGTCAAAAAGTCAAAAAAAAAAAGAAAAGAAAAATAAGGCGTCCACTAGTGAAAACTTGACAATTCAAGCGCCTTGGACAAGTACCATGATGAAAACTTGGCAAACAAGTGTCATGTGTAATCCCGCCATCCCCAGCTTAGCCTATCACCCTCATGCTTTTGGTCATCACTTGAAATCCAACTCCATCTTCCAATCTATCCACATATCCTCCACCCTCCATCTTCCATCTCACACCATCCACTTATCTCCTGCAGCTTCAGCCAACCATCCCAGCTATCATCTAGCTCCCTAGCCCCTTCAACTTTTTCCATCCTAGCTTCAATCCTATCACATCCATCATAAGACCTCCTTCCGCATGTTATCTTCTGATCGGGGGCACTATATTCCTTGGAGATCTTGTCTTGTCCATCCTCCCTTGTCATTGGTATCTAGCTCTAGGCTATCCTCATGCAAACCCAATGTCATCTCTTTATATCCATCATAATCCTAGCTATCTACCATCCTATCCAACCATCTCATCCTGCTCCTCTAGCTATCCTTGGTCACAAAATCTCTCATCATCGTTGGATGCATCCTGCCAAATCCATATTTTTCGATATCACCCCACCCTTAGCTTTCGCATCTTGCACAACATCGAACCATCCCGCTATCCTATCATCCTGACCTTTTGCCTGCTTGTAACTATCTTGGTCAACTTCAGCTTGTAAATATCTTAGTCTGTCAGCTTGTACATCCTCTTTAGCTTAGTACCATTGTATCTATCCAGCTTTTGTGTCAGTTCCTCCTTGATCAGCGCCTTGCACACATCGCACATCTTGGTTAGCTATTCCAATGCATCCTTTAGCTAGATCTCCTATCACCAAAGTGTTATTCTTCTTAGTTCAGCTTGCCATATGCATCACTCACTCAGATCCATCGGCTTAGGTGCTCTCTGATAGATCCTTGTAGGATATAGCTTTCCTCATGTCTGATCTTGGTCTGTTAGTACCTCGTCCTACCCATCTCGTTGGCAAACGGTTCTCTTTTGGATTTTCACTTTCTTTTGATTTGGAATCTTCCCTTTTGGGTCTTGAAGTATCTTTCCCAAGCAATCTTTTTTGTTCCCCCCTCAAGGTTGCCATGATCTTCCATATCATGGTATGCTACGAATGGGGCACTCTGAGCTTACAATTTTGATCAAGTCTTTTGTTTGTTTCTTTTTTGCTTGTGGGTTACCCAGTGTCGGTTCTACACTGTTTCCTCCGAGTTTCATGTGTGATGTTGGGGCAATCCTTGTGTGTTTGTTTCGAGTCAGTCTGTCAGTCCTCTAGATGGTTGGTGACATGGCCTTGATGTTCTTGGTAACCTTGGCAATTAACCAATAGTCCTATAGCAAATCTAGTGCTCAACTACATGGTGGTACTTCTCTTTGAAGTATCCCCCCTGCTCAAAAAGCTTCACTGGTTTTCCTTCATCTCCATTATCCCCCATCCATATCCAGCATCCGTCTCTCCTACCCCAGCTTATGCATCAGTATCTCTTTGAATCACTCCTCACCTTTAGCTTTAGGGATCCACAATCCTAGTCTTAGGGATCCACCAATCCAAAACAATCCACCAAGCCTCATCTTTCGAGATCCACAATCCTAGTCTTAGGGATCTCTGAAACCCATCTTCCGCCAATCTGACTTTTTGAAATCTTGTTGCATCAGCTTTATAGTCCCCTCATCCATCTCCCCATCCTGGATTCCTTTTATAACACTCCACTCCTTCATCCTCTGCAATCCCTGAGATCTTAAGCTTGCTTCCTCTTGTGCCTCTAATTCTCCCTTTATCATTCTCCTGTAGTGAGAGTTTGAGCTAACTAAACCTCTTCTCTTAAGCCAATCTGAGTCTTCTTGCTCATGTCGGATTCTTGTACTTTTCAAGAAGTCGTTGAGCCTCGCTTTCTCTCCCCGCCGCCTTCTTGAGGGGGCATCTTCTAGTCCATTCTCTCCTCTTCTGCTCTAGCCTTGGGCATCTTATTTTCTTATCTTTGATGCCATGCCACTTGCGACATCACATCAAAGAGGGGCAAAATGTAGACACCTAAAAACCTTTAGAAAATAAAGTATTTTTATTTTTTGAAAAATTCATAATGACATCATCATTTATTAATTAATTATTTATTTAATTTATTTATTTATTTTTATGCCATTAAATCCCTTTATCTTAATTAAAAATATTTAATTAAGGAATCCCTCCCAAAAATGTTTAAATCTTATTTAAACATTATTTCCTTATTTATTAATTATTTAATTAATAAATTGACCAAAAAATCCAAAATAAATTAAAAAATTATTTTTTGCCCAAAACTTGGCCAATTTCTTTAAGACCACTAACCTCTTCCAAAATCTTCTAATCCTTATTTAATTTTGATTAAAGGCTAATCTCGTCATTTCCTACCCCTAATCCCAACTCAAAATATTCAATTAAGATTAAATATTAATCCTCATGTTTATTAAAAAAGTTTTAATAAATATCTCCTCAACCCAAACCCTTGAAATAAATAAAACTTTATTTATTTTCTAAAAATCTAATTTATCCTCATCCTAAGAATTTCTAGACTCTTCTAGAAAGTCTTCATCCTCATCCTAGGAAATTCTAAAAATATCAGAGCTAAAGTGTGTGAAAGCCAAGCAGAATGGAGGACTAAAAATAGAGATCTGTAATTTGCAAGTGTGTTGTAAGTTGTTATCAAATAAAGCCTTACTATTACTTTCTGATCATTGTACCAATCTAGGGTAAATCCTTTGGATTAAGGTTGACCTAAAAGTCATTTTTAAATCCTTTAACTAGGTGACATTCCAAGCAAATGATCTAAAGTCCTCTAACAAGGCTCACTCCTAACAGGGTGATTGAATTTCTCTAACTAGGTCACATTTAATAGTGTGCATTGTAACCTTTATTAGGGTTGGCCTTACATAGGGCATCACTTTAGAAGAGTGAGAATGAGTAGCACATTACTAGTGGTTTTTTCCAAGTTAGGTTTTCACGTAAAACCATTATGTCAAATGTGTTATTGAATCTATTATATTTGGTGCTTACATTTCTACAAAGTTGATTTGATAGTAACCTACAAGTTCAAGTGATTGTATGATCTAATGGATGCATGCATGATGAATATATTTTATGGATATGGGTTCACTAAGTTGTGAAAAGTTTTATTTGTGCATTTGGACCTTGGATAACTAATTCACCCCCCCCACCCGCCAAGTTATTCTAAAGAATTCCAACACCTATTTCATCCAAGAGAATTTCATATAGATATGTTGATTTGACTTTAAGGTTAGTGGTGATAAGATGTTTTTGTATTCTTTCAATTAGTTTCCACTAGTAGTTGCTCCCTCAAACTCTTAATTATGTATCACAATTGGAGTGACCAGCATGCCAAAAATAGTCTTATCCATTTTCCAATCTCATCGTTCTACTTGTCTATACCTATTTTGAAGCGAGAAAGAAGTCTTGAATTCCCCTTGCACCCATTTAGGTCTATAATATATCTCCTAATTGAGCCTATTGTTAAAGTCAATTTACAAGGTATTTAAATTCCTCCACAATCTCAAGCATATTTCCTTCAAAGAAATAAACCCACTACTTCTTCCTATTTAAATTGAAAATATGATCTACGTCTTGCTAATTTTTCACATACATTCCAACTTCCTAAAAAAAAATTCTCTACAGCTCTCAAGTGTTCTCTTAGATCCTAGGTTGTTTGTCTAATTAAAATGAGATTGTTTGCAGAAAGCTTCACCACATACCTAGCAAGTTGGACACCCTACCCCATAGTTTTGTTTAGACATTATTCATTTTTATGAATGCATGAGACATATAAGGTGGGTGAGAAAAGAAAAAATTGTTTTACCCCAGTATCACTGCTAAAATATTTTTACATGCCTTCTTTTATCCCACCTTTAGCACTTTAACCTGCTCATAGAGTCTATATGTCACAGCCCTAAGCTCATTTAGAATCTTGAGTTCCTCTATTTTTTTTTGAAGCCTATCTATAAGAATTGTGTCAGATTCTTTTTTGAAGTCTATGAAATAATAGAATGCCTCTTTGCATTGAGGATCTCAAACTTTCTCACTAAGGTGTCTGGGAGTGATGTAGTGATTGATGGTAAAGCTTGTCAATCTAACTCAAACCTTCCCTTTCACTCTCTTTCTTCTTTTTTGCCCAAGTATTAATAATATGCTCTATCATGCCCTCAAATAATTTACCAAGAAGTAGATTGACCGTAATCTCCCTCTTTATTTCCACCATTTTAAGAAAAATCCTAATTTAAAATTGAAGCCTTTGGTTAAGCTTGGTCTACTCAAGTGAAAAATATAAGAGCTTTGGGTAGATTGATATAGTCCAGACATATATCTACACACCATTCGTAGGTATGACAATGGAGGAAATTTATCAAAATTGAACTATACACTAGTCATTTTTAGGGTTTATCATAAGGATTTTCATATTAGGGTTTGAAAGAAGGTTAGTAAGGGTTTCAGACATTAGGGCTTCAATTGGATTAGGAACATGCCAACTTCACTTTATCATGATTTTCAGTCAATCAAAAATCAAAAATAATTTTTTATAATAATTCAGTTATATATAATTTTGATATTATCATTAGCTTTTATACATATAAATGAAATAAGACAAGATTTCTCAAGGTGCCTCTTAATTTTAGGGTGAATATTATTAAAATAGGCATCTCAAAAATGATATCTCTTAGCTCATTTTTATATATTATAAAAATAAATATATTGCTAGTGACAATGCAACACAAAAAACAACAAAATTAATGTTGAAGTTGATGAAAAATCAACCCACAACTCCCAAGAATCACCTACATGCAAACATGTATCACAAAAAGAGAGAAGCAAAAGCCGTGAAGAATGGAATTCATAGATCCACAAAAGATGAAACATTCTTGATGTGCAAAAAAGAATTGCAAATTATATTGATGAATGAATTAGTACAAAGCGATCAATCCTTATAAGGAATATCAAAGCACTAAAAGGTAAAACCTAGGTTGGATGATAATAATTGATAAAAGAATTAATTATTATATTCCCAAAGTTTAGCATAAAGTAAACTAGATATAATAAGTGACTAAATAATTAAATCAATTGATTTAATTAATAAGAAAATAATTTATTACTCTAATACCCCCCTTAAGATAAAATTAGTAAGTAGCTTAAAACCTAGAAACCACTACTGGAAGTAAACTTGGGTCCCAACAATAAAGCCTAATGAGGTACCCAAGCATAACCCAATCTCTAAAAAGAGGAGAAATAGAGAACATCACATGGGAAAAACCCTACTCCAAAAAGAGATCAAAAATATGTTGAAAGAACAAGTGAAGGACTAAAGAAGCCTGCAAACTAAGGAATGTCCCAAAAGGTAGGAACAAAAGACATGATCATGTAGAACACCACTAAAGCACAAGAAGTTGCAAAGCTTTGTTGAAAGTAACTTCTTATCTGAAGAACCTCCACTAAAATAGAACCTGACTAGGTAGAGAAGACTATAATCCACATGAGTGCTCTCAAAAGACACTACTCGAATTAGGAGGAAAACAAGGAAAACAACCAAACTCGAAGATACAGATGGCATGAAACACCAAAGCCTGAAGAGTTGATCAATCGAACATGGAAGGCTACAACTAAAGTAGGAATGAATAGAAGATTATTTATATAGTAAATGATCCATCTCACCAAAATGAATAGGTACCTGTACACTAAGAAAGTGTCCCTCTCCAAACCCTTTTATCCAAGGGATTCCATTGAATTTGGAATGCTTGGATGTTAGTTTGGAGCTCCCTATCCATGGAGTGCAAGAGAGTGTGTTTCAAGTACAATAGCTCTTAGCTGAGCCTTAGGAATACTCTTCTTGCTAGTAAACCATGCAATGGGAGGTTCCAAAGACAAGATGCAAGAGTTCAAATGTCCACAAGGAGTTCCTCAATGATGTAATGCAATATGGAAGCTAAGCTAGAAATGAGAATGCAAAGTGCAACTATTCTAAGCAATATGCAAGTGTTACAAATCCAACTAATTACTATGTGAGCTAAGCTATTGTAAAGAAACTACATTAACATGCAACTATGCTAAAATGCTATATGCTAACAATGCCATGGATGAGAGAATGTAGATAAGAAATAGAAGTTCTCCACTAAGAGCTCTCAAGAATTCAAATGGTAAATCTGTCACATAACAATACTCAAGAGTGTGGATCCTTTGAGGGGAAAAGCTCTCTCCCTTTTAAAGTTGTATGGATGTAGAGATCAAGACAAAGATGGTGGATGATCAATGGTGGAATTTGAAAAGGGGAGTGACCCATGTGCACACACAAGTCAACCAATAGAATATAAGTTGACTTGCCATATAAGACAAAAGTCACAAAGCCTTTTACTTTTTAATTTGAAAATTAGAAAAGGACTTTATGTGTGCACTTTAAGTGGGTTAGAAGAATGGGGTATTTTATTTAATTAAAAAGGGGCATGTTCTTTTAATCAAATAATGAACTTAGTATAGCATAGTCAAACTATAAGTTATAGTCAAATTAATTGATTATTAGCAATTTGGTCTAAGTAAATGATTAATTAATTTAGCCAAAATGCTGAGAAGGGGGCTAATAGTCTAGGTGACCATTTTTAGGTGATTACATTTTCTCCTCTTTGACTAATGTGTGATCCATCTAGGAACACATTACGTCAAAGAAAACAGAAGCTAAGTAGGCAACGATAGATATAGATATTTGATTCTGAAGAACAAAGTGCAGAAAGAGATAGCAAATCCTGAATGTAGAGCCTGATAGCGGTAGTATTGAACACTAAGAAAAAAATATGGTGTTAGAGTTCAAGAAGAATGCTAACACCTAGCAAAGCAAATATATCAGGAGCAAGTGCAACAGATCAAATGAATGCTCCTAAGAAATAGATAGCTATAGCAAGTGATGATAGAGTATTTCTACCCCCTTGAGATCAAAATCAAAATGAGGTAAGGGGATGGAAAAACAAGTGTGATATGAGAAAATTGAGATATAGTAGTGTCTAAGATGATAGATAGATGATTAGAACCAAAAAGTGACTATTAAGGAATGACAGAATGTCCCAGTTTGACTAGATTTGACCATGAAGGATACAACATAAAAATGAGGGCAAATTGAATAGAAAAATGATTTTACACATGAGAGGGTGAATTTGAGTAGATATGAAGCATGAAAATGATAAAGACATGAAGAAATGAAGATGCCCTAGCGATGATTCAAAGATTAGACCTCAAAAGGTTAGCTAACTACTTAGAAGAAGGTAAAATTTTAAAATATAATTTTGACTATCAAGATGAATTTGGATTTTGATTTCAATCCCAAAAATAGATCCAGGACGTTGAAATTAGCCAAGGGTGCAATTTTTGCAAAATTTTGAGGAGTTTAAAAATTAGGTCAGAGACTATAAAAGGGGCCCAAGTGTCATTTTCAAATTCATTTGTCTTTTGTGGTTTTTGAGAGCTTGTGAGTGGTCGAGAGAGCATTATGACTTTGGAAAAAATTCTAACTCACCAACACCATTTTGAGCATAGCTGGTTGCACAACTGGCCAGATCACTACGGGGTGCCGGTAAATGACTACTTTTTTGTCATTTTTTTGAGCTTTTTTTCTCTTTTTTGCACATTTTTAGAAGTATGGTACAAAATATAGGGATTTTTTTTTAAAGTATTGCACGATACTTTATAAGATATCGCATGATATTTCACATTAAAAAAAGTGTTGCACGAGTATATTTAGGTGTGTCGTATGGGACACACCCATTTGTCACCTGAACTAGTGTGCAATATCATACGATAGAATTGTATCAAACTGCTTTAGAAAAAGTATCGCACAATACCATTCCAACATTTTATGTCGCCTGGATGTAGGAAGAAATATCACACAACCTATTTTAAACCATTTTTTCATTGATTTTTGCATTTTGATCATGTTTATGATGCGTTACTAATGTTTACATGTCATGTGTTTGCAGGAGGTGTTCCCAATGCTTCTTATTAGAGCCCCAAAGTGGTGGGGTTGTGAGGTGTGCAACATTTGACCCATTATGAGCTTCCAATGATGTCAACCGTGGGATTGAGATGGGTTATACAGATGCCCCATACATGGGTGAACCATGGGTTGTTGACTACACTTGATGAGCAGTGGCATAGTGAGCATAACACCTTCCATCTACCAATCGGTGAGGCCTCAATTACATTGGAGGATGTGTATCATATTCTTTGAGTGCCTTGTTATGGTGATCTGATAAGTTGTATGTTTGATTGCTTTGTTATGTTTTTACATTTTTGATTTTGATGCAAGGTGTACTGATGTCAAGTTTGATTATGAGTTGCAGGTGTACTATGATCAGACCCCAACAAAGAGGCGAGTGGTGATGCAAAAGATGTTTTAGGATGTTACCATCGTAGATTGCCATCTAAGTTGGGAGCACCTCATCGATAAGTATGGAGCAGATTACCCTCTTCCTAGCTTGCTATGTTCTTTCGTAGCTTAGGCCTTGGTGATAGATAGGAGCCAGAAGGGCTTCCCACTAGGATAGGGTCGATTGGTGGTGGATCTGATTGCATGACCACGTAGGATGACATGGGGGCCAACAATACTAGCAAATATGTACCATGAGCTTCATGAGATAGTATACCATAGTGGTCGTTCCTGGGCATGCAGGGCAGTATTGCCACAAAACTGGGCCTAAGAGCATATTGTTGTGATCCGACCATGAGTGCAGCCTCAAGAGCGGACCCAACCCTACATTTTTGGGTATACAAGTTTTGTCCTGCGCACTCATAGTGGGGATGTGACTTATTATCACAACATTTTTGATGAGCTAACAACATTCACATAGTGGCCCTACCGAGAGTTCCATAGGTGGTCAGATGCTTGAGAGTTAGACTATATGAGATATAACATGCCACTAGTGGGTAGGCATTCAAAGATCGTAGAGCAGTTCATGATCAGTTGGGTATAGCAGTAATTTGTAGAGTGGTAGGTGATATCAATGGAGACCACCACCTATGCTCACTTTCACTCTGATGAGGCACGGGGATGGCTACCGATGTTGGATTATTAGAGTGTGGGAGACAACAGCTCTAGTGTAGACTCCCTAGGATTATTGCCCAGATGTGGCTGATGCAAGAATAGATCTAGCGTATTTATATGAGATGCAGAGACATCCATTTCCATGTTTTACAGATCCAAATGTATTACTCACCGTAGGGGGACATAGAGGTGGTGGAGGGAGACAGATGGAGGTTGGGGAGGGTTCTTTCTCTGGGAGGAGGAGGATGCGAGCACAAGACGCTATGGAGGAGGACGATGTGCCAATGAGGCAGTGACGAGAGGTACAGGTGGAGGCAGAGGTAGAGCAACCAACTTGAGTGGATGATGATCAGGATGTGAGGATTCATACTTTGGAGGCAGAGTTACAGACAGCCTGAGTGACCATTGTAGTATGAAATTAGCAGCTCCTAGATGAGCAGGCACGAGGGGATGAGCTTTGTAGGGTGCGAGATGCAGTGAGGCGAGAGGCATCTCATCATGGTGCGTACACTGCATATTATTATGCTACTTACAGGAGTGTGGTGCCACCAAGGCAGGGGCTTCCTGATTACTCGAAGTGGGCAAGCAGGTCAAATGGTGCAGTATAGCCGCTAGATAGGAGATAGGCTCCACCACCAAGGACACCACTAGTTGGAGAGGATACAAGCCAGTCATAGGTTGATTATGATGGTTTTGACATTTTTTATTGTACATCATGTATTTTTGAGACGGATATCTAGATTTTAGGTCTCATATTTGTATATATGTACGATGACACATTGAGATATATATATATATATATATATATATATATATATATATATATATATATATATATATATATATATATATATATATATGAGATACTAGATTTTGATCGACAGATTTGTGTACTTGTCTCATTTTGATGGATGTTTCAGCATTTTAAGTTTTCATGTGATGTTTCTATTTCTATTTCCTACTCATGTATGTGTTGTTTTGATGTTTATGTGTATATGCTCATGTTTCTCTCTCATTTATGATGTTTTAGCTCTCATGTGTATGATATAGATTTATGTTTCTAAAAATATGTAATACTTGCATAAATTGAATATGATGTTTAGGTTAACCCCTTGTGATGACAAGATGGCAACATAGAGATGAAGCAAAAGATCAAGAAGGTGAAAAGACATGATAAACAAGAAAGCAAAGAAAAGATGCAAAAGTAGTTAGGTAATATGTCTACAAAAAAAGATGAAGAGAGAGAGAGAGAGCTCTTCCCATATGCATGAATGTAAAACTAGCCTAGAATGAACCTATAATGCAAGCTAATATGAAAAGTTGTTTACCAGTAAGAAACACATAACATTTAGACTCTTACTTCATCATTGAGCATTTATTAGGGACATCATGATCATACAATCATCACTAGTATAACTATGAGGATATGAATATGATCGATATTAGATAGGTATGTGGAAATCTAATCTAACCATCGAACACATATAAGTCAACATGACTACGCGATTAGATTCCCTAAGTTTAGTATAGCAATATTACACCCGTATCAAGGCATAAGGGCCAGGATAACCCTTGAGTGCGATCTTGAAAAACAGTCAAGGATGATACATTTATAAGTCAAAGTGTCAAATAAGACAAGCATGAATGCTTTAAACACTATAGACAAATAAATTATACCCACAAGCAAATCAAGAAAACATGCCCCATGCCCCCAATCTTCTAGTTCATGACATCCTTGAAAGACTACTAGGGAGGGAACATATAGCAAATAAATCATCATAGACAGCACACAAAGTAGATAAAGTTCATCATAGATCAATCATTTAAGTGTTTAAGTGCGTGTATGTAAGCCACTTGGCCATTTCTTCAAGACTTGATTCTGATAGTGAGAAATATCATGACATCGAAGATCGTAGATAAACTATCTGAAAAGTGTTAAACACTTGATGTCAAGGGGGGTAGTGTTGAGAAACACTATTTTGTGAGTTGCCAAAGAGACCCTAATGTACAAGGAAAACCTCAAATGGGCTAAGCAGCGGTGTCCCTGAGACAAGGACAAGAAACAATCCCAAGCTAGGAAGTGTGTAGTGAAATGGGTGATGGAGACTGATAGACATAGGTGCAAGGGTTTCAAGTAGTTCCTATTTCCAGGTTTTCACCACTTGGCATTTTTTTTTCAGGACTTTTTTCAATTTTTTTGGGATTTTTGAATTTTTTGAATTTTTTGGTGATACATCAAAGTTTCTATTGCTAGGTTTTCACTAAGATGATCATTTTTTTAGGACATTTTTTTCTTTTTTAGGATTTTTTCAGGATCATAGATATGTACAAGATAGCTGAGCAATGAGCCTCTAAGC
Organism: Cupressus sempervirens; assembly: GCA_028749045.1. NCBI lineage: Eukaryota > Viridiplantae > Streptophyta > Pinopsida > Cupressales > Cupressaceae > Cupressus > Cupressus sempervirens. The sequence goes on along the minus strand of CM053789.1, from coordinate 786,407,929 downwards.
ATAGAACTTCTTCAAATGTAGGACATTGATAGGTTCTGCAAGTTCTTCACCTTTAGGAGTAGACAATTGATAAGCATTAAACCCAAATACCATTGTGATAATGTATGGGCCTAACTAGTTATGTTCAAACTTTCCCTTCTACTCTCTATGCTGCTAATTTTTCAAGTTCTCTCTAAGTACGAGTTCACCTACTCGAAACTCACATGGATGAAATTTATTGTTATACTGAGTAGACATGCACTTCTAATAAGCCCTCATGTGATTAAAAACAGCCTTACAACACTCGTCAAGAGTCTAATTCCTGTATTCACATAGCTCTATGGTCATCATTAGTTATCAACCCATATAAGGAGAGTTGAAGGGGGGCATCTCTACTTCTAATAGGAGGATGACCTCACAACCATAGACTAGAGAAAAGGACATTGATCTTGTAGGAGTATGAATGGTAGTTCTGTAGGCCCAAAGTGCTAGATTTATCTATAGGTGCCAATCTTTCCCATGCTTATGTACTGAACAGTGTAAGATTTTCAGCAATGTTTTGTTGGAGGCCTCATCTTGGTCGTTCCCTTGAGGGTACTAAATAGAAGACCAATGTTGTTTGATTCAAAATTTCTTACACAGTTATTTGATATCCTTATTCTTGAACTATCCTCCATTATCAGTGACAATGGAGAAATGAATACCATACTAAAAAATTATGTGATTTAAGATAAATAGGGAAACATGTTTTCCTATAGTAGAAAATAGTGGCACAACTTCAACCCATTTGGTGAAATATTTAGTTGGTGTAATGATGAACTTGTGACCACTAGATGAACTTGGGTGAATTTTGCCTACCAAGTCAAAGGCCCATTGTTGAAATGACCAATATGTCATGGAGAGAATCAGCTCACACCCAAAAGCATGAATTAGGTTACCATGAAGTTGACATTTTTGACAGGACTTGGCATAATGAACAACATCAGCTTACATGGTTGGCCAGTAATAACCCACCCTAAGCAATTTTTTAGCAAGTGTAAGGCCATTAGAATGTGCCCCACAAATGTCGTCATAGACTTCGACAAGTGCTTTTTTGGACTCTTCTAGTTCTAAATACCTAAGTAACATTCTATCTAGACTCTTCCTATACAAGTCACCAGATACCAAAGTGTAATGTGAGGCATTGCAAAGGAATTGGCATTTTTGGTTGCGCATGAGGTTCTCAGGAACATTTGGTAACACAGGTAAGAGAAAATAGTCACATAGCGAGAGGAATCATGACCTACATTTGTGCAGATCACTTGGTTATCTGAGGAATCGTAGGTAGGTAGGATGATGCAATTCTTCCACCAAGAACGCAATTCATGATTCATGTTCTTGTAGTTGGAGGATAGATGTTAGAGTGACCATAGCATCAATAGCCTTGTTTTCTGCTCTAGGAATTTGCTAGAATGTCACAAAAGTGAAGTAGTTCCTTAGAGCATCTATCAACTTTTTGTAAGGTATTAACTTGTCATCCTTTGTTTGATAGTCATTGTTCACTTGGTTGATAACAAGTTGAGAATCTCCATAGCTATGCAATTTAGTTATTCTCCATTCAGGAGCCATTTTGATCCCATTTGTTAGTGCCTCATATTCTGCAATGTTGTTTGTATAGGGGAATAAGATTTTGTAAGATTTGGGGATCATATATCCATGAGGGAAAACAAACAAGATACCTACTCAAGTCCATTTTATGTATGAGAACTATCAAAGAACATTTTCCAAGTTCTCTCAATGATGTACATAATTGGGGGATCTGGAAATTTAGCTTGTATGGGTATCATATCCTCTAGTTGAATATCAACCAATTGGTTAGCTATAGCTTGTTCTTTGATGGCTTTACATTCAACATACTGAATGTCAAATTCTAAAAGAATCATCATCCATTTAGCTAGATGACCAATAAGTGCAACATTGCTCAACAAAGATTTCAAAGGATCAACTTTAGCAATTAGGTGAACTATATTGGCCAACATGTAATGTCAGAATTTTTGAGAAGCAAAGACCACTACAAGATACGCTATCTTGGTACCGGTCTAGTTCATTTCATAAGAGACCAAAGTTTGACTGATGTAATATATAGATCGTTCTTTACCTATCTCATCACTTTGGGCTAATAGTGCTCCTAGAGAAATTGCAACTGAGATATACAAGATCAAAGGTTTGCCTAGAATAGGTGGCATCAAAATTGGAGGTTTTTTCAAGTACCCTTTTATTTGGTCTAGACTTTGTTGACACTCATCATTCCAGATATGAGTAGAGCCTTTATGCAAATTCTTGTTAAAAGGTTGAGCTTTATCCATGTTGAGAACATAAAAATGCCTCACATGATCATGACGGTCACCATTTCCATTGTATTTGTCATATTTAGGAACCTCTATATCCTTAGGAAATGGTAGCATGTATAGACTCCTATGAAATGGAAGAGCGCATATTGATTCAACCAATGAAGTTTTGGGTGGTTCTTTTGATGTTTTCAATTGTGTAAATTGTTTCCTCAGTTCTCGTATTTCTTCCCTTAAGATTTTAGCTTTAGTGGGTTCTCATTTTTGAATTATGCATTCCACATCAAAATCTTAAGGGAGTTTCCAACCCCTTGCTACCAAATTGTTCTCACCCTTAGGTGTCTCACAGGGTGTACCAAAAAAAAATTTTAAATTGTAAAGTGGATTATGCCTAACATTGGTTGTTTGTGTTTGAGTAGATTTAGGGTCCTCCACACAAGGTTGTCCACGAGGACGTCTAGGTGGGGTTTCCAATTGCTTGAAGACAAAAGGGGTATGACAACCACTACCAACTTGAAATCTAATTGTAACCGGCATGTAAGGACTTGTCTTTGCTTAATAGGACAAGAAAAGTATGTCAAATTTGAAGCTCTTACAATCAAGATCAGTCACTTGTCAAAGTATAATAGATGGCTTGTCAAACAGTGCTCAAGAACTTATAGCATCGGTGACTTGAGTTGAGAGAGCAAGCAAGAAGCTCAATAGCGAGTAGCTAATATAGAATGGTAACCAGATTTTGACAAGTGATTCATCAATGATGTTTCAAGACTTACATCCAATGGACTAAACCCATTTTTTTAACTTCAAACAATGCCTAACAGATCTATGTGAAACCAGGACTAGGAGCGACTGGGGTGACAAGATCCTAAATCAAAAAAATCAAAACATAGGCCCTATTTTGGCAGTAAATAATCTCAGGTGATACTTTCTCAGAAACCAGGTGATAGTGAGACAGCATAATATGTCGTACGACACAGTTTAGAACACTCCTACGATACTTATCTCTTGAGCAATAGTTCACACAAGGCGAGACGATAAAACTTAGTATAATAAGGCGATGGACTTTACAAAAAATGAGCAACACAAGTTTGCAAAAAGACTATTGCATGATATTTCTCTAGAGAATAGGCAATAAAGTGCCAATTTTTGTGCAAAACGGACCAATTTTGACTCCAAAATTGTGTTTCAGTTTGACAATCAGGTAATTTTTTGGATCAGACAATGTGAGATTTCAGTTCGTATCAATTATCAACAAGGTTTTCAAATAGTAGGGGTTTTAACATGTCTCAAATAGTTGAACAAGGGTAAAAACAACCTTGCCAACATGCATTTGTGATATTAGACCAACTTTTCTACCAATATTACCGAGATGTTTGATTTGTAAGAACATTAACATTGGTCAACACATTTGAAAACAATAGCCAAGAAATCTACCTTAGAGTCATAGTTCATTACTCAACAACTTGGCCCACGCTTGATGCTCCTTCGTCTCACACCAAGTGGTTACCCACAAGAGATATTGGCTTTGTCGTGAAAGTTCCATAAGCACAACCAAGGGAACACATATGGTGGGTATAAATCCTGAGGTGATCCAGGTAGTCCACTAGGATCAATCCTTGCACCAAGAAGTTGAGCGAAAAATAGGGTAGATACTAACCTAGGGTGTTTAGAAAGGGCTTTTATTTGTAATGTTCCTCCTGCACCCAATTAAGGGACATCCCACCTTGTGGTGGGTAATAGACCTCGTGGTCACAAAAGCACCTTAAGTATTCTTGCCTGCTGATCTCTTTATGGTCAAAATCTCATAAGCGAACACACTAAGCGAAAACAAACACTATTTCTACCAAGGTTTTGTGTCCTTGATAGCCTTGAGTTTATAGTGGGTTGGAAGAGCCAGGTAATCTTCTTGTCCCCTCTTGGGTCATTCCCCTCAGGTTGTCCAAGAGCAGGCCCTCTAAAGGATCCTAGCTACTACAAAATGGATCTACTCTCAAAGTTCAAGATTTTTGATTCACCTCAAAGGTAAAGAGCATAATCTCCTACCTCGATTGCTTCCCCCAAACATGCCAAGAAGATCCAATTATCCACTTGCTTTTGAAATCCAAAGGTGGGTCAAGATTTTTGATTCACTGCAAGGGTGAAGAGCATACTCTCCTATCACCAAGGAATCCCAATTGCAAGTTTAATGTGCCTAAAAAAATGAACAACTATTAGATGTTGCACATGAAATAAAAAAAGCAAGCAAGTTGGGTTTTTATGCATCAGGCAGCCCTGCAAACAAGTGTTAGTAGCCCTTGTGCATCTTAAGCTTTGACATTCATTCTTTTAGGCAATTTAGGCAATGTTAATGCTTCAAGACAACACCCTACAATCACAACCATTCACCCCACAAGTTAGCTTCAAAAATAATACGTAATCTATAAACAAGAACCTCTGTAAAACAACTGGGAACCTGTAAGAACTAGTAAGCATCAAGAAGCCAGTGAAATTTTGACAAAATCACCTTAAACAACAAAAAAATTCAAGTCTGGCGATAGTTTCTACTAGAAGATTGTTGTAGGATACTTCTCAGTATGAGTGTGCGACAGAGCCTTCTTGTGCAATATTTCTTCCTAAGCCAGACGATAGAATTTTCTATACTGGGGTGATAGAGTACAATATAGTCATGTGACACTATTTCCAAAAAAGTATCGCCCAACAATTATGAAAACTGTCATACAAAACTGGAAAAATGTCATCCAAAAACTACAACTGAAAAAAGAAAAAAATTGTAGACAGTAAGCGAAAATGCAAATGAAAATAGTAAAGTAGAGGACAAAACTTGATGTTCTGCCCCACGATGGGCACCAAAAATGTACACTAAGAGAGTATCCCTCTCCAAACCCTTCTATTCAAGGGATTCCATTGAATTTAGAATGCTTGGATGCTAGCTTGGAGCTCCCTATCCATAGAGTGCAAGAGAGTTTGTTTAAAGTACAATAGCTCTTAGCTGAGCCTTAAGAATACTCTTCTTGCTAGTAAGCCATGCAATGGGAGGTTCCAAAGACAAGATGCAAGAGTGAAAATGTCCACAAGGAGCTCTTCAATGATGCAATGCAATATGGAAGCTAAGCTAGAAATGAGAATGCAAAGTGCAGTTATTCTAAAAAATATGCAAGTGTTACAAATACAACTAATTACTATGTGAGCTAAGCTATTGTAAAGAAACTACATTAACATGCAACTATGCTAAAATGCTATATGCCAACAATGCCATGGATGAGAGAATGTAGACAAGAAATAGAAGTTCTCCACTAAGAGCTCTCAAGAATTTGAATAGTAAACCTGCAACATAACAATACTCAAGAGTGTGGATCCTTTTGAGGGGGAAATCTCTCTCCCTTTTAAAGTTGTACGGATAGTAGAGATCAAGATGAAGATGGTGGATGATCAATGATGGAATTTTAAAAGAGGAGTGATCCATGTGCACACACAAGTCAACCAATAGAATATAAGTTGACTTGTCATATAAGACAAAAGTCACAAAGCCTTTTTCTTTTAATTTAAAAATTAGAGGACTTTATGTGTGCACTTTAAGTGGGTTCTAGAAGAATGGGGTATTTCATTTTATTAAAAGGGGACATGTTCTTTTAATCAAATAATGAACTTAGCATGGCATAGTCAAACTATAGTTTATAATTAAATTAATTGATTATTAGCAATTTGGTCTAAGTAAATGATTAATTAATTTAGCCAAAACGCTGAGAAGGGGGGTTAGTAGTCTAGATGACTATTTTTAGGTGATTACAGTACCCTGCTATTGCATATGCCTAGTACATATGAACAAATATTGAATGCATAGCTCACTCCATCAAACCAAGGAAGCATAATTACAAATAGAAGAACCCTCCCTAATGCAGACAAGGGTGAGGTGATAGGAAACTAGAAAAGTGAGCCAAAATAATTTCATGTCAAGGAACCATGATCAAGATGTGTGTACTGATGTGATCAATCTTAGACATGTCATAAGGCTAATGTCATAGAGGGGAAACTCATTGGACAAAGGAAGATGGAAAACAAAGGCAAAACATTGAAACCCTACCACACTTTAATCAGAATAGTGCATATACAATAAGGCACAAGATATAATGAATCCCAAGAATACAATAATTTATATGAGTGTCCTCAAATGACACTGCTTGAATTAAAAGGAAAAACAAGACAAAACAACTAAAATAAAAATACATATGCAATATGGTACTTTATCTTAGTGTGTTTATAAGAATGCATACAAATGATGTCTAAATAGACCTAAAGAGACATAGGGCTGATACAAAAGCAATACAACCCATGAGGTATCATCTAAAGTAAAAAAATTGATCCCTAGACCTGAAACAACCAAGCTATCCACCAGAATACAAAAATGCAAAAAAAAAAAAAATGAATAAAATGTACTTGGAGCAGGATCTAGAAAAACAATCAACATTACTAGAAAGAGTTCTAAAAGACCTTTCAAATGATATAAAGAATTCCCAGATCAGAGATCAAATGCTCAAGATATGTCTCCTAGAGTGCAAAATAGAATCCCTAGCTTTGACAGCAAAAAAGCCATATAAAAAACATAAAACTGAAAATTACTTGCACCATTGTGATGAGCTTGGAACTAGCTTTCTAAAAATATCTAATTTCTGAAAAATAGAGTTTGTATGCCTAAGATAGATCCAAGCAAAGCTAGAAGGGGTGACAGGAGTGTTGATGTCAGTGAGTGATAAGCACAAATTTGACAGTCAAATGGTTGTCGAGGCAAAAAAAATGCTTGAAAATTTACCCCTACCAAAAAAAATCCAATCGATGAAAAGAAAAATGGGATGACAAAAAAATACCTATCACTGGATCAAAGGGTCAGTGCCAGAAAAGTTCAGTGGCGAAAAAAAATCCCATGTGTTTTTGCTCCACACTACCATTAAAAATCTACCAAAAAGTGAAGAGTCCCCAAATCATGCATAGGAATGATGAAAAAATGTTGTCAACACCCAAAAAAGGTGATGCCAAAATAAAGCGTGTGTGGTTGAACATGGAATTTTATGGGGCCTTGATTCACTAGTCTACGCTTGAGCACAAAAGTGTGGGGCCTCTATTGATAAAACCACCAAACAAGCACACTTTAATCACAGTCAACACCAAAAAATGTGCATTGAACCTAGCTTTGTAATCAACGGGGCCAAAAAAGTCCTTGGTGCGAGGACCAACCACATAAAAGCTTGACCAGTTAAAAAAGGATTGTGAACCACAAAAGAAAATCCAATTCCATGTGAATCTCAAAAAATAAGGCATGTGTCACACTAAAAAAGAAGGTGCAACAGCCAAAAAAGTGCCCTTCTGCCAAAAAAAGCGAAACCCAATGTGCATACGTTGATGTCTCAGTTAGCACACAAGATCTGAGGCATGATTGGCACACAAAATCAAAATCCCCTACCTGCAAATTTTGTAGTAGTGTGTTCAATGATGGGTGGCACCCAAGGGAAATTCATGGGAGTCACAAAAATGTGTGGGCCAATAACTGCCTCTGAAAAGAAAAGGTCCCGCCAAAGACAAAAAGTGCTTCAAGCCTCAAAAAAAAAAGAGGTCTCATGTTGTTCATGACATGAAATACATGGAGGTCGACAGTTCGAGTAGGGAGGGGCCCAAAGAAGGGCATGAGATCCAAAAAAAAATGTTGATGGAGCACTTGGGACTAGTACAGATGGTGTAGATCCCCCAAAAAATGCATTGATTGCATGGGCTAACCAAATCTTGCAGTGAACAGATCCCACATAAAAATGTTGCCCACTTGGATAATAGAGTCCAAGGCACATTGGAGAGTGCACTCAGATCTATTAGGGTCGCTCTTTGAATGAGTTGTGTGCAGTGGATGATGAGAAAAGACACCTCCATTCAATAAATTTTTTGCCTCTATTTTTTATCAAAAAAAGGTGCATGCACTTTTGAAAAAAAAAAAAACTCTTCTAAAATTTATTAAAAGGCGTTTCTTTTTAATAAAGAAAATTTGAAAAAGAAATTCTCCCTCAAATTTTAAGTGCTCTGAAAAATAGGCCCCCCAAGATCTAATATAAGATACCTCTGAAAGCTCAGATCTGACAATTATTAGGATTATTGTTAGGGCAAGGGTTTAAATTGTGGTTAGAAATATGATTGGTTAATGCTAATAGATTTTGACTATCCATGAGATGGTTGGTGTTGGGATTTGATTAGGGTTAGGATTTAAGGCTATAATTAGGATTAGGCAATATGGTTTAGGATTATGATTATTTTTAATGTTGGGTTTAAGGTTTTTGCCAAATATAGTATTGTGGCTTGAGTTAGGGTTAAGGTTACAATATGGTTTAGGAGTTGCAATTAGGGTTGCATTTAGGAATATGGTCTAAGTTACAATTGAGATGTCTAAGTTATGATTTACATCATCATTAATATTATCATGATGATTAGGGTTTAGAATTAGGATACAATTTAGGGTTTAAGATTAATATTATGGATATCATTATACTTAAGATTTATATATGTACCATCTTAAAAAGGGTACTTGCTTTGTAAGATCCTTTAGCCCTCTTTTTGGCAATCTCCTAGAATGTGGATGCATTTATGCTCATAATGTTGCATTTTTTAGATTTTTTCTCCATTTCCAACCACTCTTTCTCTATCCCCAAGAGCCTAGAGGGCATTTTGAGGCGATAAACCTCCTGGGTATAGGTTGAGATCGAACCTTAACTAAGGGAAGAGGTCAATATCAACCCTTACCCTAGAATAGAGGTCAAGGTTAGCCTCTACCCAATGAGATTTTTCTCAAGACTTTGGGATTTCCTCAGGCTTTTCCATTCCTTCTTGCATGAATAAAGTCAACCCCCTTTTCGAATTTGATCAAAAAATCAATATAAAAGGGTGTTTTCTCACTTCATTTAGGAATAATACTTACACATGTAATTTATTTGTCCATTATTCATTTACAAAAAACTTATTTATGCAAGCAATCTTTCAAGGTGCATTCAAGGAGTTCAAGTTTAGAAAGCAAGGATTCATTAGAGGCCCTCATTATTCATGCATTTCCTTCGCAAGATCTAGCTTCTTTCTTCATTGGAGATTGTACAGTTGGTCATCAAGGAAGAAGACCATCATCACCATTCCATATTCATTTAGGCATTATTCCTTCAAACATCGAAGAACATACTTACATCCATGTTTCTATGATTTGACACGTGTGCATATATTGCATTTATGGAGGCATCCTACATCCTACATTATCATTCAACACCATACATCTATATACAAGCAATTATACATCTTTTTGGAAAATAAGTTTGAATCCTTCCATACAGATTTGTAAGTAAGGTGAATATTTATATTTACATTACTTTTACATGTTTTCTCACTTCAACATCGATTCCCAATTTAAGTCTTGACCAAGGCAAGCCACTCCCTCCCAACATTTCCTTTTTCTTATTTACATGTATAGATTCACATTTTTTTGAATTTGTAGATTTGAATTAACAAAATTAGGGTTTTACTTTTTATTAGACTTCAGGATTATAGAAACTCCATGTAGTTTAGGTCTAAGTGAACCAGCTCATCCTTGACCCTTCCCAGTTCATCCTTGACCCTCCATTTTGGTCTTGACCTATGGCCTATAGAATTTTAGGGCTTGCAGTTTCAAGTCTTGAGTGCTCATATCCAACTTGGTTCAAGTTTATGTTGTGGCTTGATAGCAATTTTTCATATCTAAAGTAATATCAATCCTTAGCCCCTAAGGTGAGTACATTTCTCTCTTCATCAATTTGTAGTACTTATTTACATGTTTCATATGTAATCATTTCATGTGTTTAATTATCATTTATGCTTATGTATTTATTTGCATCTTAATTAGTCAATCTTCTTCATATAAACAACTAATGCACAACATAAAACACAACAAAAAGGGAAAGAAAGGGACATTTTGAGTATACCTTTGAGGAGAGCCTTGGATCTAGTATTGGCACCCCCCTTTGATCCATTTGAGTTGTACTTTAATCTTATTTGGAATTCTTTTGTGGGTTATGAGTTTGAAAGTTCCTCTTTTTCCTTTCCTAATGTATGCAAGAGGTAGGATAATAAATATACATGTTTGATGTACCATATTACCCACATTACAATATCATGGTTGAAATTTTAGTTAAGGTTATGGTTTGAGGCTAGGGTTAGGATAAGGATTTAGGTTTTAGCATTAGGATTATAGTTAGGATTAGGATTTACATCATGATTAATATTATGACTAGGGTTAGGGATAGGGTTGGATTAGGGTTAAAAATATGATTATGGTTGAAATGTTTACATCATGGTAAAAATTAGAATTAGGGTGAGGGTTTAAGGTGTAAGATTGTCAATTATCCTCAAGGTTAAGGTTTAAATCATGATTAGAGATGGGGGTTTTATTAGGTTAGGGTTTTATACTACATCTATTATTAGGATTATAATTATGGTTAGTGTTTATATCATAATTTGTATTATTATTGGATTTAGAGTTTGAGGTTAGGATTATGGTTTAGGGTTTCATACTAAGATTATGGCTAGATTTACGATTTAAATTATGTATAGAATCGTAATTAGGATTAGGGCTTTGGTAAGGGTAAGGTTAAAGTGGTAAGGTTAGGAGAAGGATTATGGATAGGGTTAGGATTTAATATTTGGGTTTAGAATAGGAGTTAGGGTTAGGATCAAGATTAGGGTTTAGGGTTATGATTAGGGTTTAGAATTATAATTAGGCTTAGAATTTATGATTAGGCTTAGGATTAGAGTTAGGGTTGATATTATGCTAAGGACTATTGTTAGGAAAGGGGTTTACATAATGTTTAGTATTATGGTTATTCTTAGATAATTGATTAGGGTTAGACTTTATGGTTATGATTGTAGTTAAGGTTATTATCAGGATGAAAGTTTAAAATAGAATCAGTATTATGATCTAGATTATAATTATGATTAGGCTTAAGAATATGATGGGAATAATTATTAGGAGAGGAGTTTACATCATGGTTAGTATTATGGTTAGTGTTAGGTTTTTTTTATTAGATTAAAGATTTAAAGAGATACTTTAAGGTTAGGGTTTATCGTCTAGAATACAAATTATTATTAGAGTTAGGATTTACATTATGGTTAGAGGTTTTGTTTTGGTGAGGGTTAGGATCCATGTTAGTGTTAGGATTAGGGTTTGAGGTCCAAGAGTAGGATTGTAGTCAGGATTATGTTCGAGGTTAGGGTCTACATCATGGTTGGTGTTATTATTAGGATATGGTTTAGGTTTAAGGGTTGGAGATGTTAAATTACGACCATGGTTAGTATATTGGATAGAATTAGTATTTTTAATAGGGGTAGGATTAAGGGTTATAATTAAGATTAGGGTTTAGGGATTTTCATTAGGATTATTGTTAGAGTTAGGGTTCATGGTTATTATTAAAATTAGAGTTAGAATTTTGATTAGGGTTAGTGTTAGGATTTTGATTTAGTATTATGGAATAAGATTATGTTTAGGGTTTAGATTTAAATTATGGTTAATGTTATTGTTAGGGTTTCATTTTTAGGTTATGATTAGATGTAAGGCTTATAATAAAATCAATCAAAATGGATTAAAATATAATAAAAATATTAATATTTTAGGGTTGAATATAGGATTAAGTTTAGTGATAGAGATGGACTTGATTATAGGATTAGGTTTAGGAATAAAGATAGATTTAGGGCTAGTATTAGATTAGAGTTGATCATTTGAAAATTTAATAATTAACATTCAAAACATATTTTTTTAAATAGAATTTAGATGCATGCAAAATAGAAAAAAAAGTTAAAGTTCCATTTGTATGTAGATCTTAGTTTTCAACTTATTCTAGTCCATATTAAGCATTTACTAAAAAACTAAACTTTATTCTGAGTAGAACTTTGATTGATCAATATCTTTAAGCATAACTCTAATTAAACTCTGACCTAAAATATAATCCCTAATTTAACCCTAAAATATAATCATTATTGTAAGAGTTGATGAAATCCAGCTCCGTAGTCACCAAGATCACCTACATGCAAATAGCTTGCCGAAGAGAAATCTAAGGAGGAGGAAGAGCTTGGAGGAAACAATGGAAGAGAAAATATTTCACAATAGAGAAAATGAAATTGCTATGTGAATGGATGATTTTACAATGAGAGAGAGACCAAATATAAAGGCCTCAAGGAAGCTTGTAGAACAAGCTGGAAAGAGGTAGAAGATAAGGTTGACAACTAAGCACTCTTCCACAAAAAGGTGGAACATGGTAGAAGGGAACAAACTCCCATGTTGTTGTCAACAACTCATCACTACAACTATTAACTACTAAATATTAAATAAATGCATTAACTTAAGTAAGCTTAAGTAATAGAATAAATAATTAATTATTTACTCTAACACCCCCCTTTAAGTGTAACTTAGAGGAATACCTTAAGCTCACAAAACTAAGATGAAATGCAAAATGGGTCCTGGCAATGAGGCCATGTTAGGTACCCATGTAAAATGCAAAGAGATGCAACCTCTTCATGGGAAAAACGCTCCCCCAAAAAGAGGTAGTCTTTACTTAGTGCGATTACAATAGCCAATTTAGGGCCTATTTCTGAAAGTAGTATTTCTGTCTACAGAACTTATAATCTAATTGTAGATCTGGAAAGTCGACAAAAAAATACACTTTAAAAAAAAATAGAACCTGATTATGTGTCTAGATGAGCCCGTACTAAGCATTTGAAGTGGCAAAAATCGAGAATTGTGAGTTGTAGAAAAATTCAGGAACAGAGATCTCAAACCACCTACACCAATGTGTAGATCACGAAATCCTACTCCAAGACAAAAAGAAATTGCTCAAAAAAATGAGTCTGTATGAGGAAGATATCGATGTTTGAAAATCACCTCTGTAGTTATTTTTCTGAACTGCCGCCATTGCACCTCCTAAAAATAAAGAAAAAAGCCCAAAAAATATCAGACCTGTTATGTCAAACCCTCTTTCTCCTTTTTCTCCAAATACTAAAAAAATGTTCTTCTTCCCGATTGAAGAAAAGCCTCAACGAAGCTTGTAGAACAAGCTAGAAATAGGTAGAAGATAAGATTGACAACTAAGCACTCTTCCACAAAAAAGTGGAACATGCTAGAAGGGAACAAACTCTTGTATTATCAACAACTCATCACTACAACTATTAACTACTAAATATTAAATAAATGCATTAACCTAAGTAAGCTTAAGTAATAGAATAAATAATTAATTATTATTTATTTATTTACTCTAACTCTTATATGTAATTATAATTCTACTTCTCTAACATTAGCCACACTTGACCCCTCCTCATAATTTAACTCTAACTCGGAAACCTCACCTAACTTAAATATTTATCAAATAAACTTTAGTTGAATCACAACTCTAGCATAACCTTAGTACTAACCCTAAACCTTGTAGTCATAATTGAACTCTATCCCTACCTTAAACTAAGTTGAACCCTAATTAAATCATAACCTAAAATGTAATTGTTTTATTTTTTTTAATTTAACTCTAACCCTTGTAATGAGTTTTTTTTAATCCTCGTCATTTAATTTATCAATCCAAGGCGATGTCCATGGATGTATGCAAATAAGAACTGAGAAAACTTGCTTGACAATCTATTTACATTTGCATGAAAGAAAATTTCTAATCTACTCACACTTGTTGCAATTGAAATTACAATAATCAAAAAGGCTAAATTAAATTACACTTAATGGAAATGAAATGCTTGATTGATTTGAATTTACTCAAAGAAATTGGAAATTACATTGTTGGAATTGAAACTAAAATATATCCTATTTCCTCAGGCCAAAACAAGCCTTTTTAATCCCTCATTTCCTCAAAGTATTTCAAAGCATTTATAGAATACATATTCTATATCTACTAAGCTAAACTACTAACAATGTGGATCCAAGTTCCTATTTTCAAGGGGCTAATTACAAAACTCAAAGAGAAATGTATTTTTTTATCCATGATTATACCACTTCAATTTCAATCAATTCCACTTGTTTACTTATCCTTCATTTTTGTGATTAATGACAAACCCTTAAATTTTTTTTAGCCATTTTTATCCATATCAATTTTTATTTCTCAATTATATTAAGAATCATAGATATTGTCATTTTATGAAGAGTAGGTTTTTAACTAAAAATGTTTTCCTTTATTGCTCCAATTCTAAATGAATCATCTTTAATAATGATCTATAAATTTTATATTGGGAATCACACAAAATAATTGTAGGCCTATTTGTACATTTTCAAGTCTAGATTCCATAACATATTGAATTTCTCAATCTTGTTAAGAAATGAGTGAGATGTAACTATTTTAGTAGGATTCCCTTTTTCACTATTTCTAGGCACTTAACTTTTGGAAATCTTCAAGTTCTCAACGTGAATGATGGAATTTATCATAAATAAATTTGACCAAGTCATTGATCTTGATCATAAATATCAAATTAAAATAATGCTACAACAATCAAATATTTTTCTAATTTGAATTATTTTTGTTGGAGAAAGATAGCACAGTGTATTGCACACCTTCAACTTGCACAAAACAAATATTCTATCCACTGACTTAAAAATAATTGATGTTTCACATGATTATGAATCAATGTTAGAATGTGTTGGTTGTATGAAAGATTCTTCTCTCTCTTCTCACGATATCTTCAAAGTCGAGGTGTCTAGAATTCTCTATTGTTGATGTCAGGAACTCTTTGCAAAAACTGCTTTTAAAATCTTTGTTTTGTCATGAGTTAATTAATTACTCACTTAGCCACATTGTAGTAACTTGCAAACTCATAGAGACATTATATAAGTAATTAGAGTTACATTTATTTATTTAAAAAAATCAAATATTTACTTTATATTCTACCTTAAAACAACTAATGAGCTTTACAATATTCCTCAAATCCACTTTAACATCAATTTATTAAGAAAAAATATATGATTTTACTTGATTAATTGTGAGATCAAATATGGTCCCATTGTCTCCCCCACACTTAAATGTTGTAAGCCCCTTTGCAACTCACATTGAGTCTTTAGATTTATTAAATTCACCTTTCTAGCACCTCTTCAACTAGCTTCTAACAATCTGAGTAGCTCTTGAGTTAGCATTTTTATGAATATCTTTGCTTTAGATAGCTCTGGGAAGTTCCTGATCAACTCAAGATTTCTCTATAAGTCTTAGTATACATTTTTAAGCACTTTTTCTTCTTCTTTATGAATGGATTGAGAATAAGAAAATAGCTTTAATACAAATAAAAATGAAATAATAAAGCAAATACCTAATTTTATCTCTATTTTTCATTTACCCACAACACAATAGATGGAGCTTACTTTTCATGTAATGCATACAAGGAGTTCCTTCATCTTTAGAGAGATGCATATTGATCTTTTACATTGAAAAACAATTGATACTTCTTTCTCATCTTTTTTTCATGTTATCGAAGTTTTGTGCTTGAAGATGTAAACATCTAAATCTTATTACACAATCAGGTAATACTATTTAGTTCTCATCTAAGGCATTCTTGCTTAAGTATTACATGTTTAATTAATGTATATTATCCCCCTAATTAATTAATTCAATTAATTAATTGTAGTCTAATTAATTATCAATATGACAACCCATAGTTTAATTGTTAATTAAATCCCTATCCCTCTATTAGATTAAAATCCACTAAGATCACTTGGGAAAAAATTGTAACCATTTTAAGAAATCATTGGTTACCTCAAACCTTCTATGATTAGAAACTTTTAGATTTTCAAAACTTAAAGCAAGGGACATTACGAGTTTACAATATTGCCATTCGGGTTAACCAATGCCCCAATAACTTTTATGAACTTAATGAACAACATATTTCAAGATTGTCTAGATAAGTTTGTATTGGTCTTTATAGATGACATTTTAATCTATTCTAAGAACGAAGAAGAACATCAAAAGCATTTAGAAATAGTTTTGGAAAGATTAAGAGAACATAAATTGTATAGGAAATTATCTAAGTGCTTTTTATCAAAAGGAAATTTAGTATTTAGGGCACATTATATCAGCTCAGGGCATAGTTGTAGATCCATCAAAAATAAAAGCAATTAAGGAATGGCCTATACTTAGAAATGTATCAAAGGTTAGAAGCTTTATAGGATTAGTAAGATTCTATAGAAAGTTTGTCAAAAATTTCTCAATGATAGCCTATCCAATCACATCGCTTCAGAGGAAGGGGAAGAAATTTATCTGAACAGAAAAATGTCAAACAACCTTCGAGTTTTTTTTTTAAAAACTAACTACAGCACCCATATTAAAAGTACCTGATCCACAAAAAATAATTCATAGTTAAACAGATGCATCCAGAGAAGGATTAGGAGGTGTGTTAATGCAGGATGAACAAGTTATTGCTTATGAATCCATAAAAATTAAAAAATTATGAACAAAATAAAGCACCCCATGATCTTGAATTAGTGGCTATTGTGCATGCCTTGCAAATGTGGAGACATTACTTAATCGAGAAACCTTTTGAACTTAAATCCGATCATCATGGTTTGAAATATATCTTCACCCAACCGAATCTAAATGCTAGGCAAAGGAGGTGGCTAGAATTTTTAGCAAATTACGAGTTCGATATAAGTTATATTAAATGTAAGGAAAACAAAGTGGCAGATGCCCTAAGCCGAAGAAGGCACATCTCTGCAATAACTACTATAAACTTCAGGTTAAAGGATCAAATTTTGCAACACTCAGAATGTGATGAGTTTTATGTAGAAATCAGCCTAGCTCTTATCAGGGACCCACAAGATCCCAAGTATTGAGAGTTTAGCTTAGAAGAGGATGGATTACTAAGATATCACAACATGATCCATGTACCCAGCGACCCTGAACTTCGAAGACTAATTTTAGAAAAATTCCATTCAATCCCATATTTAGGACACCTGGGAGTAACAAAAATGCTATCTGATATAAAACCCCTATATTTTTGGAAAGCAATGAAAAGGGAAATAACAAAATTTTTTGCTAGTTGTTTGGAATGCCAGAGAGTAAAAGCAGAAAATCGGTACCCAACAGGCCTAACCCTAATGAGGTACCTGAGTGCAAACGACAAGTAATATCCATAGATTTCGTACAAGGATTACCCATGACACGAAATTGACACAATACCATTTTGGTCATAGTTGATAGATTGACAAAGGTTGCTCATTTCATACCAGGAAATTTAACTGATGGACTACCACAAATTGCCCATAAATTCATAAAAGAAATCTTCAGATTACATGGAATTCCAGAGAAAATTATTTCAGATAGGGATACTAGGATAACTTCCAAATTTTCGCAAACATTATTTTCAACCTTGGGTACTAAATTAAACATTAGTTCAACTTATCATCCTAAGATAGATGGTTAAACAGAACAAGTGAATCAAATATTAGAAGATCTCTTGAAAGTATATTGTATAGACCAACAGTACCAATGGCAAACATACCAACCCTTGGTAGAATTTGCTTAT
The DNA here is from genome assembly GCA_028749045.1 of Cupressus sempervirens. Taxonomy (NCBI): domain Eukaryota; kingdom Viridiplantae; phylum Streptophyta; class Pinopsida; order Cupressales; family Cupressaceae; genus Cupressus; species Cupressus sempervirens. Next base: position 786,390,089 of record CM053789.1, on the reverse strand, counting down.
AACAACTCCTATCAATCCACCATTAAAATGGCTCCCTTTGAGGCCTTGTATGGTTGTAACTGTAGAACTCTAGTAAGTTGGAATCAGTTGGAAGATAGAATCATTGTTGGACTTGAAATGCTTCAAGAAATGGAAGAGCGAGTAATCCAAATTCATCGAAGGTTAAAGGAAGCTAACGACGGACAGAAAAGTTATGTTGATGCCAAAAGAACACCTAGAGAATTTTCAGTAGGAGCGAAGGTATTATTAAGAGTTAAACCTCAGAAGAGTACCATCAAGTTTGGTAAGAATGCTAAATTAGCCAGGAGATATGTGGGGCCCTTTCAAATACTAAAAGTTGTAAACCTAGTAGCTTACATAATTGCTTTACCACCAGGGCTTGCCAGGATGCATGACGTATTCCATGTGTCATATCTTAAAAAGTACATTATCCACCATGATCATATGATTGATTGGAAATTATTGTAGGTGCGAGAACTAGGGGTGGTAGAGGTAAAACCACTCAGAATACTTGAGGTGCATAAGTTCCACTTACGAAATCAGGAGGTGACTCAGTGCACGGTCAAGTGGGACCAATATGCTGAGGATAATGCCACTTGGGAGGATTATCATGAAATTTTCCAAAAATACCCCCATCTTTTCTCCGAAACTGGAAATTGAATATTTCTTTTCTTCCTGTATAAACTGAATAAGTATTGCTTAAGTTTTGTTAGTATGTTCATCGAGGACGATGAAAAATCAAAGGGGGAGAGTATGTCACATCCCAAATTTTGCCCTACTTTTTAATTTGTTCATAACTATTTGTTTAATGAATTATTTATTTTCCTGATCATGTGAAATGAATTAGTTATTTATAAACGTTGTATCAACTATTAACAGATTATTTCTCTTCTTGATCATGTGAAATGAGTTAGTTATCTATATACGTTGTACCAACTATTAACGAATTATTTCTTTTCATGATCATGTGAAATGAGTTAGTTATTATAGATGTTGATGAAATAACCAGTAACTTATAACTATTATTAGATAATTAGCAGTTGTTTGATTTGAATTAACGATCAATACATTTTTGAATTAATGTTTTGGCGAGAATGTTTTGCTTGGGTGGTTACAGGAGAAGACTGAAGAGAGGTGAAGCATTGTGAAACTGGATCATCAGAATGGGATATGGTCATTTGGTTCAGTCATCAGGATTGGCAAGTACGACCTAAGACTCTCTTGGAAAGGATACGAAGACTTGTCCACAGGTTACATTATGGGACCACATGAGCTATTAGGAAAATAATATAATAAAAACATAAAATAATCTAAATTAAAATATAATTCATACCTTTAGAGATTTAATATTAAATCTTCTTATTTTATCATTATAATAAACACTTAAATACAAACACATAAATATAAAAATGAAATAGCACCAATAAACTATTATAATATAATATAATGATGTCACCTCATCAATATATTTACGTTAACGTATATAAGAGCATATAATAATAAAATAAAGTTTAAACTCTTCAATTCCTCCTTATTTCTTTTCCCTTAAGTTCTTTTCAAAATCGAATTCATGTTGTATTCGAATAGTCATCTTGGAAACTGATAGAAGCCTAGGAGTCTCGGCTAAGTCTTTAAGAAGCCATGATCGAATTAAATGGAGCATACCTCCTTCTATCTTCTATTCTCTCCTATCTCCATACTGTTGCGCTTTCATATTGAATTCACAGTTGAATACCCTTCCTCATTCACACCCTGAATCCCTATTTTCTTCTTAATATTGCCGACGACTGAAGTCTGGAATTAGTCTCAAATTAGTGGGTGGACAAGAGACCTGACTAGAGCAAGGGAGATACAATCCAATCACAAGACCGATCTCGAGGTAGGGAGGGTTGTTCTAATAAGTTAAGATGTGTGAGGATAAATACGGTTCGAAGTTGGGAGGTTAAGTCTATGTCAATACTTCTCCTCTCACCAATGTCGAGGCTTGAACAACAAGATAAAAGGATTCTTCCGTTATTTATGTACGTTTCTTTTGCACTGTTACATTCAATCCTTTGAAGAATAATCGATAGATTAGTTTTCTAATAGCATAATTTGAATGAATATATTAGTTGATATAGAAGTTAGTTGTTACTTTGTTTTCAGCTGAATATGTTATCAATTAGAAAAGGTTAAAATGTTAGCAATGTATTTATTTATTTATTTATTTATTTATTTATTTATTTATTTATTTTGATCTCGTTATATCAGCTGAGCATGAAATACAGTTAAAAAAGAAACAGTTACTTTCACTGTAGTTAGTTAATGGAAGTCATTGTCATATGAAATGGAATCAGTTACTTATTAAATCAGATTATTAGGTGATTTAAATTGGTTATGAAAATTAGTTTGTTACAACAAGGACATTTATGTTCACCAAGAGAACATGAAACCGAAGGACCTAAATGAGATACATGAAAAAGTAATCTTGCATTTTAGAATAAGTAAACTCACAGAATTTCCTACTTAATTTTGAAATAACAGAAGTTTACATCCCCATTATAAATTGTTCAAAAACAAAAATTGATGCAAACTCATCCTTACTTAGAGGGGAATGCTGAAGATTGATGTATATAAGATCTCAATCTTAATAATCACAATATACAGAACCACATCCACACCATTTCACATGCTTATTTTCATTGTATTGACTCGTAGAACATCAGCAGGAACAAGGACATTTATGTTCACCAAGAGAACGTGAAACTAAAGGACCTGACTGAGATACTTGAAAATGGAAGTTATCTTGCATTTTACAATAAGTAGACTCGTAAAATTCACTACTTAATTTTGAAATAACAGAAGTTTTCATTTTCATTGTATTGACTCGTAGAACATCAGCAGGAACAAGGACATTTATGCTCACCAAGAGAACGTGAAACTAAAGGACCTGACTGAGATACTTGAAAATGGAAGTTATCTTGCATTTTAGAATAAGTAAACTCGTAAAATTCACTACTTAATTTTGAAATAACAGAAGTTTTCATCTCCATTATAAATTATTCAAATACAAAAATTGAGGCCAACTCATCCTTACTTAGAGGGGGATGCTGAAGATTGATGTATTTACGATCTCAATCTTAAAGGTCACAATATATAGAACCACATCCACACCGTTTCACGTGATTATTTCCATTGTATTGACTATCAGAGTATCTGCAATCATGGTATTCAAATCATTACAAAGCTGTTTAAAAAACCATTACAAATATGTATATCCTCCTTGTAAAGATGAAGCATATCAAAATAACACTTGAAAACAGAAATTGACAACATGTGATAATACTTCACAAGTGAATATGACTGGATCAGGGAAAAGAAAAATAATGTGATTGGTCAGCTAATAAAGACCTATCACGATATGATTCACAATAAACATGAATGAACCTATCAAAAAACAATAACATGAATGAAAGATCACTTCTGACTATTTTAAAATTTGAAAGGTCAACAACCAATATATAAATTATATCCTTAATGGCATGACTAATAACACGTTAGTATTTATAAGCAATCCTGCCGAAATGATTTCAAGTAAAATTTTAAAAGCTGGGACCATTTTAAATAATATGGTAGTTAGAAAATTTGGTGAATCAACAATCACATCCTATTTTTCCTACCGAGTTTTAATGAAGTAAACTTGTGGGTGTCTATCACAAGCTTTTGGCAAGACTAGCAAATTTTGTGCCAAGTACTCACAAGGTACTTAAGGAGTCTGACCCTGCCATTTGCACCTATGCATGATAAACATCAATAACACTCCAAAAACATGGGTTTGCAGCTTTAAAAGTCCTGTACACTCATGTTGCACATGCATCTGCATTACAGCAATCTAGAGAAAATTGCATGGATGTTTAGGAGACTCAAAGAATGATTTTCTGGAGTCTGTATTTCAGATTTGCAAGGTAGTTGGTCTTTTTCTTCTTTATATTGATAATTTTTTTACATATTCGATCTTTTATAGCATGCAAAATTTACAAATTTTATTGCTTTGAATTGAATTCAAGTGATTATTTTCCTGCATTTACGATTACACAAATTTGCGTAAAAATTTTATTTTTTATTTTATTGAATATGAGGTTCACAGAGGCATTGGGGCATCCCTTCGATGTCTAGTGGACCGCCAAGTGTCTTTTGAACGTCTTGTGGATACCTAAGCATCTCCATGACACAAAGATGGAAAAGATACTTGCAAGAAGACGAAAAAAATGACATAAATGCCTAAACCCAAACCCTAATGCCTTATGAGCCCCACCCAAATACTAAACACACTAAAAACTTACATATAGGACCTTAAGCCTCATTTAAACTCTAAATTTCTAACAGCAGGTTGTGAGGGGAAGAGAAAAAATAAGGATTCAGGAAGAGTAAGAGGAGCAGTGATGCCAATCCACATGTTGGTTCAAAGGATTCAAAGCATTAGTCAAGCCTCATGGTAAGCAGCAGTGATGCCAATCCACATGTTGGTTCAAAGCATTATTCAACCCCCAAGGTAAGCTCCTAGTTCTTCCATGAATATTTTTTCATTTTAGTTTTTTTAATAAATATGTAAATACCTTGCTCAATAATAAATATGTTCTTGAATTTTTAGTATTTACCGTAAATTCTCTCTGTATTTGCTGATAAGTAATCTCAGATATTCGGGCTCGACAAGTATGCTATTTGTGACTTATCTTCCATATGTTGCAATTGACATTCATTGATAACAGAGAAAGGGCAGAAGATTTCAAAACACTGGCAAATAACTTATGATCCATATTTCTGTATTGCATAATCTGAAACTGATAATGTTATTACATATTGCATCACCACAGTTCCATTGTATTCAGATACAGGAAGAGTATACTGATAGCAAAAATAAACAAATTGCACCCTCATGTCCTCACACCATAATACTGACTAGAAGAAGGAATTAATGAATGGAAAAGATGACTTATTGTTCTTCCCACACAGTGCCAATGAATCATAATGGGCTGACTCTAAGATAGAATGCCTTCAGTAATAGTGACTGATAATAAATATTAATGTTTTAATTAAAATATATATAAAAATAAAGTAATCTAACAATAAATAAAAATAATAGTGAATGGACATACAAAATAATAAATATTAATATACTATGGATCAAAAAATATATGTTGATATAGTAAATAATTTTTTTAATATTCTAATTTCTAACCAAACTCGAATGCTTTAATATTGTTCAATGTTAAATAAATAAATACACCATAAATTTAAATAAATTGAAACCTAGTATAATAAATATCTACCGCCGCTGCATCTGCTCGAACAGAAGAATACAACATAAAGAAGCAGATGGTAGGTTTGTCTCTCCGGTTTCGCTATCAAGAAGGATGGATCTGCGGATAAAGCCACTACTATTAGCAGCCAGGGGCAGATGGCACAAGTCTCAATTTCCTTTCAAGAAGATATCAGCATCACTAGATTTGACCACACTGATGACGAATAGGGCATAAACGAAGGGGGGTGATCTTTTGGCGTCTGCCGTAGCTGGGTCTACTCGAACGGAATCAACAAAAACTGCCCGCTTTGGAACTACTCCTGCCTTCGCAGAAAGCAACAACTGTTTTATTGGCCATACAAATTTAAGCCGAATTTTAATGAACTTTTTTCATTTTTTATGAATTCACCGAAATTCAACCACGAAGCCGGAAATTCGGCAAACTCTGTGACTTAGGTTCCAGCTGATCTCACTTCCAAATATATCCACAAAATATTTATTCTTGTTGACACCAAAGTCACATTACCCGTCTAGCAAAAATGATAGAATTACCAAGCTGCCAAAAAGTGTCTGCCAATAGCAATAATAAGACATATTCAAGTTAAGCGATAAACTTGGCATCTTTTCCTTCTTCACAAATATTTATCAATGAATGAGCCTGATGTCAGATGCAGTGGCAATAGAGCATGAGCTCGATATCAATTATAATATTTCATTCAACCTTAACGTCTTCAAATAATTCCTAGCATATGTTATGTATCTCAAAGATAATCAATATGAATTCCAAGTTGTTCAATTGAACTTCACTCACAAAACTCTTTTAGACTTAATCTTATTCATCAAATGCAACTCGTAACAAGCTTCCAAACAATGGTATTTATTTTACTCTAAGTTGCTGATTTGGGTCTGAGGACGCATTCAGATTCGGGTTTGTGGGTTCAAGCAAAAAAAAATTCCCGTTTGGATTCATAGGTGGGTTTGTGTATATATATATATATATATATACAAGAAAAAATATATATATGCATTATATATACAAAAAAATCAGAGAAACTCGTGGATCCTCCTGGGTTCATCATGGGTCCTCCTGTATTTGCCATGGTCCTCCTCAATTCGACATGGGTCCGTCTGGATTCGTTGTGGGTCCAAGCAGGGTCCTTCATTTGGACTATGGGTCCGCTCGAGTTCATGTTCGCAAGCGACCCCATAGTCCAAATGAAGAGCCCTACCTAGACTCGGGTGCGAACCCAGACCCGGATCTAAGCAATAGGGTCCAAACCCGGTAACCTAGGTTTTACTTAGTCAATAGCTTGTCCAAATGAAGGACCCTGCCCAGACTCACAGCGAACTCAGGCGTGAACCCGAACCCACAGTCCAAATGAAGGACCCTGCCTAGACTCGGGCACAAACTCGGACCCGGATCTAGGCAGTAGGGTCCGAACCCGATAACTTAGATTTTACTTAGTCAATAGCTTGTCTAGCGCGCACTTGGGCGAACCCACAGTCCAAATGAAGGACCCTGCCCGAACTCGCAACGAACCTAGGCGTGAACCCAGCACCTTAGATTTTACTTAGTCAATAGCTTGTTCTCCATTAAGAAACCGTTCGTTCCTAAATCAGATCTTAGAAATTGTTTTTCATTTGAAGAACACTGCACAAATTTCAGTACTAAATATTATACTCCAATGCAAAATCTATGTGACTCTGCCAAACACGAGCTAGGATGGAATCTTTCACAATGGATACTGATCTTCCCAAGAGGTTTTCATCTTCCACAAAGGTTGAGTTGGATCAAATCCACAAGGGTTTCAATCAGAGATTAAGAATAAACTTCAACATGTCTCAAATGAATCTCTCACTGCTCTTTTATAGCCCACAAGAGAAACTTTTCAAATCCTCCTTTTTGAATTTCTGTCTTCTTTTCATTTATTTTCCTATTTCCATCTTTAATTTCTATTTCAGCTTGGGAAAATAAAGTGGCATTTTTATAATTTTCCATTGACATAAAAGGGGTCTCACTTTAAACTTAGAAATTAATTACTTTATGACCTTAATAATGAAAATTAGTCGTTAGGGTTTGTGGCTAGGGATTGTAGAGGTAACATACTGAAGACAAGGGCAAAGAGTATCAAGGAGAGGACTAATAATGTAGCTTGGAACAAAGATGAATACAGGTAGCAAGAGATTGCAGCTTGAGAGGATTTGAAGGTGGTTCTACAGACACAAGAAACTGAGGAAAATTGGGCCATGGTAGCAGTGACTAACTAGTTATTAGGGCCCGTTTGGTTACTGTTAACCATTTTTGCCGCCCCCGCCCCGTTTGTTCCACTAATTAACCAATCTCATAGAACCCAGGGTGACAACCATGTTTACGTCCATTTATTGCCATGCAAACCTAATAGGGATATGAAAAAACTTTGACTTTTCCTTTATATCCCTAAGTCTTTTATCCTTCGCATCGAATGAATCTTTCAAGTTGCGATCGTGTGAAGGCCTTTTTTCGCTTTGTCACTGCAATTTATGTCTTAACCATCAAATGGGTCACGAAGGTGCGATGACAATCAAGATTGCAGTTAGCGCAACTTCGTTGCTACCTGGGCTAACATTCAAATGCAAGTTGTGAAGGAGGAAAGTGTTATGGTCACAAAGCATTTATGCATTATGGGATCTCAAGTTGCAAGGTTGTGATTCAAGGAAACAATCAGGTTAAATGGATGTTCACATCTTCGCATGCAATTAAGACTAACCCATGGTCAAGGCTACGAGGGTGTGAGATGGCTTGTTCGTGACGTCACAAGGATAAGTGTTGAACCCCATTTTCTGGTTGCGAGGAAGCGACAAATGGACATGTGTCTTGGTGGGCCTGGTTCATGAGAAGTTATTTCATCGCATTGTCGCAAGGGCAGTTAATGTAACTAGTTTTGAAGGAGTTCATCAAATGAAAGCTGATCAATTAAATCGATACAACTCCATCGAAAAGATTCAGTATTTTAAGTTGCGATGGTGCGACAATGAAGAGTTGCAAACAAATCAAGGGGTTTTGCATCTTCGCATGCAGTTAAAGCTTAACCTGTGTTAAGGTGGCAATGATGCAAAATGCCTTGTTCGCTCGTTCGCAAGGTTAAAGGTATGGTTAAGTTCCAAGGTTGCGACGAGGTGATCAACAGTTGAGGTTGGTCTTTGCAACTTCGTAGGTAGCAAAGCAGTTAAGTGTTCTCAAGTTGCTAAGCCGCAAAAAGTGTCATGCAGTCAAGCAAAGTGTTTTTGCACCGTCATACATGAGTCAAGGCAAACCTTGGTTAAGGTTGTGAAATAGCGAAATACCTTGCACACACCTTCGAAGGGTTAACATCGAAGTTAATGGGATAAGGTGGCGATGATGTGATGACAATTAAAATAGTTGGCTTCGCATGGTCGCAGCGATCATGGTTAAGGATGTGGACTTCGCATGGTTGCAGGTATCAAAGATGCAGTCAGGGTTCCAATTGCGACAGTGCAAAAATTAATGCTGACGTTTAAGCTCATGACAGTCGCAGTGTCGCATGCATTTTATGTCACACTCAGTTTCAGGTTGCAAAGAGGTGACAGTGAAAAAAAAAGGTGGCACAACATCGCATGTACCAAGCAGGCTTTGTATTGGGCGGTTCCGAGGAGCGACATGGTTAAGAATGAAGATATCGCATCATCATGCAGTTAGATGGGTTGTTAGGCCCTAATTGCGTGTGAGAGGCCTATTTCATGTTGTTCGCAGGGTCACATAGGTCAAGAGGATATCAACAAGCGGGTTGCAATTTCAGAGGTTCAAGCAGTTAATCAGAGAAAACAAGTCATGAAGCCGCAAACAAAGTAGGCACAAGTCGATATGATAGAAAGAACACAAGATGATGTGGCAGAATACTTAAGAGGCATAGGGCCACGTGATGAGGATAGATGGTTGACTCCATTTGACCTGATGACATTAACGACTTGGCGTATCGAGAACACTATCAAAGACAGCTCTTTAATGGCAAATCGATCCTTTGATCATCTACAACCACTCTTTGGTGTTCTCCATACTTGATGATGCAGTTTGCTTCCTTCTGCCACCTTGGGTAATCCATCTACCCTACCATGCATTTATGGCTGCCATTTTTGCCCCCGCAAAGCCAAATTTGCATGTAAAAGATTAGATTTCCTATATGGGGACATGCATCTAATCATGATCTTCTTTGATTAGCAATTATTGCTCTTCTGCAACTTTAAGCTCAGTGGTTGAGTTTGAACTCAATGTAAACATCAGAGTTATCCATGAACTCTATAAAAGGTAGTTGTAAATATGTTTTGAGGGTTCTCCTCTATTTTGTTATGTCTACTTGCAGTGGCCTTATGCTCTGCAACCGTATTCCTTGCTTTCCATTAATGAAATAGCTCTCTTCTTTACCTCTTCTTGCCATTCACAGTTCGTGCATATATTTTGCCTTGTTTTGAAAGTTTCCTTCTAGTTTCTAAGGTCTATATGTTGTGTCTAAACTATCAATGATTGTTGTATGGTGAAGATGTCTTTCCATTCAGCACTTGATCAGTTATAAACCTGCATGTGATTTTTTTAGAGTAGAATAGAGTTAGAATTTGTGTATCTGGGCTTTTAATTGATGTTTTGTCCAGTTGTGGGCAGAGTTGTAACCGTTTCAATTAGGTGCATCCCCCCCCCCTTTAGATTAGATTAGGTAGTTTGATTTCCTGCGTCTCCTTCTCCCTTTTCCTTCAAAGAGTAGTCAGATGCATCCAGATTGTAAGTCGGCCTTCTCCGGAGATTTGACCTCAAAGCGCAAGTCCCACACTTGGAGGTCGTTTCCATGTTACACAAGGTCACTTGAGGGTCATACCTCAAGCAAGGGTGGAGACTTTTGTGTCAACAGTTACCAGAATTGGAAAGGAATTAGCATTTGTAATTCTGAAAACTTTCTAATCCAGTGTTTGGGTGCGCAAAATCGGAATTGAAATTTGGAAAAATTAGAATTTGATGTCCTCGTTTATCCCCCCAAAAACAAAATTTCATCTTCCATCAAAATAAGTGGAATTGATCAAATTCCCATTCTAATTCTAATTTGACAAAAACAATCATTGGAGAATAAGTTGAAATATACATTTTTTCAGGTCCAATTGAAAGTGTTAGTTACATGTTACCAGCGCTGAAGCATTCAATTCAAACCCCCAGTTTCCTCATTCTTACCACCTTGAGCACAGGTACATATATATAGTTTCACAGAAAGCAATGCAGACGATTTCTTTGCACTGCCGCAATGAATGAGCCAGATGAAGAAAGAAGTGGGGCGCGAGAAAAAATTCCATCATCTCCGGACACAAGCAGTGATGTCAAAGAAGCCAGCATGGCATCTGCCGTTTGAGTGGGTGGATTTTTCCAGCGATTTAAAATGAAGAAATTGGGCGCAGCAAAGGTAATGTCTGTGTGAGATGGATGCCTGTGTATTTGGATCAGAAAAAGGGGAATAAAGAGATGCTAAATCTGGACTTACCCTCAAAACTGTATTGAAATTTGTTAGTATTATAGTGGGTATGATCCTAATTTGCAGCATCAATCGGATTTTCTACTGTTGTATTTTTATGATATTCTTTACTGTAAGAGTTGATTTGGTTCTGATGGTGTTCTGTTGTATGGGGATGATCCTGCTCAGAATTTCTTGCCGGAATATTTGTGCATCCGATTTAGGAACAAGGCCAGTATGCTAGCACCATTTCTTGCAATATTAATCTGGTTTATTTTTCATATTTTCATTTCAATGTGCTCGGTGTCTCATTATACAACAGTATGGCATTGTGTAATGACAATTGGTTATTCCCCTACCTCTTTGACTGCTGTGTTTGATTGAGGTTAATTTAATACACCAGTAAGCTCCAAGACTTGCAAGAACAACTATGGATGTCCCCAGATGTGTTCATTGTGCTATTTCATTCAGTTAAAAAATTAAAAAATGCTTATTCTGGTTAGTATTCCAATTCCAGAAGTGTGCAATCGAATGGAGGAAATGTCTATTCTCATTATGAATTCTTGGTGAGCCAAGCGAATCTGGAATAACAAATCCAAAATATCAAATTCCGGCAAACAAATGGGCCCTTAAGGGTGCCGAGAAGACAACGGAAGAAAAAGGCAAGACGAGCTAGGCACGCGATGGACACAAGGGGATAGAATAGACGGTTTTGGTGAGTGGGTGGGAGTTTCTATTTCTTTTTGGTCAATTTCACACGGAGGATTTTAAAATTTTGAGATGTGCCTCAAATTTGGTGGTATCAAATTGGATGCTCAAACTGTGACATCTCAGTCAAAGGGGATTAGCGATTCCATTGGGTGTTGGAATGTGAATTGTGGGCATGGTTTGTATTTATGGGGTGGAAGTCACCATTTTGGGTGTGTTTTTCTCGTGGATGGATGCACTGTTGTTGTAATTCATTATTGTAAAGATGTACATTGTAATCACTTTTAAATGATTAATTAAATATAAACTATTACCAACCAAAAAAATATTATTTTCAACTTTTTGATGTTCAAACTTTTCATTTTATCAAATTAGGATTAAAGCTTTTGAGTATCCTCTCTTTCTATGCTTCGTGCAACCAAAAGAAAAAAGAAAACTGAAATCCTTGTTCAACAAAGGTTAAGAACTTTAGAACGAAGATTTCTATTTGTGTATCCTCTATTTACTTGAAGTAAGTTATATAAAAAGAAAAACCTCGAATCTTAATCCCTTACATTATGCATAGTTTGAATTTTATTTTAAAATTATAAATTATAAATTTATATCATTTATTGAAATGTCACTAAGTATGATCTCACAGCATAAGCGAGGGTGAGGTTGAGCTTCAAAAGATTGAAGTTGAAAATGAATCTGATTATCCACATGATGAAAGTACAGAAGCAGAGGGGTGAAACCACAAGTTCCATTTAGAGTGCAAATACTAGTTGCCCTAAAATACTGCAAAAGAATGCTAACAGTCTCTTTGATCCTAAGTGCCCTCTACACAATTTGCCAAAAAAGTTACAAATAAAGCCTAGTGCATTTGGGGGTACTAGCTTGTGGGAGCACCACTTTTGTAAAGCTTGAAATTCAGGGAAGCACTACTAGAGTTAATCCCCGCTCCTTCACATATGAGGCTAAGATGTAGATATATGGGAGAAGGTAGGAAAATTCAGTTATAGGGTTGAGATAAGGAAGTTATTGCTAGGGAAGAAAATGTACCTACAAAACCATATTTGTCTCCAAGGTCAACAGGTCATCATAGGCAGGATTCTACTACATCTACTTCACAAAAACAGCCAATTGCACATATTTTGGCTTTTTTTACTTCAAAGACAACGAAGCCCAGAAAGGGAAAAACAAGTTGGCATGTGCTATGAAAGGATGAGGCAGATGATGTCATTCGCAAATTCTTCTTGCCAATGGCATTCCACTGCATGTAGCTCACTTGTCATTATAAGGAGGCAGTGGCGAAAATAGAAAGGGTGGGACCATCACTTGTTCCACCAGGTGAGACTGGATTGAGGACAAAGGCATCTCACAGGAATATGTTTGTCATTGTAGAAGCTGCCATTGAAGAAAGAAGACTGCGGCAGCTAGCATGCTGCAAGGCATAGAAGACTAGCAGTATTTGTTGACATTGACCTACAAGGACATGTGAACAAGAAGATAAAAGCTTAGCTCACTGATCTTGTCATGTTTTTGTACAAGCAGATCTAAAGATTGAACATGACAACCGGCGTACTCATTGCCTGAAACAGGAGGACAAAAGCACGAGAGGTCACTCAACTTCCTCTCTTTAGGCAAAATAACGGTGTAAGAAGGCACAGGCAAGATGAATGTCATAGCTGGGTGTTGCCTTTTGGGGGTTTCCTCCCAGAAGAACTGGTGTTCATGAAATGCACTTGCATATAAAAATAGTTCTGTCCCTTCCTACACTGCACCTGTCGTATAAATATTGTTCCACTCCTCAGGTTGGCCCATGGTATCAACTATTGAATAATCCAAAATGTACATCATAGGAAAGCATGTTCGCCAAAAGCAAAATTATTATTAAAAATATCCCCACACATTACCTAGTTTGGCTAGAAGCAAGTCAGCCAAGGCGTCACCATTGAATAATTGACGTATTAATTATTTCGTCTATTGTTTATTACATCATTTTTTAGTTCTTTAAAATTGCTTGCAAGTAGGCTGGTTGACCCAGCCTTAATCGGGGACACCACACCCTGCCATTAGCTGAATTACCTCCTGCAAAAGGCTGATTAAATCTACCAGCATTCTATTGGTAATTCATCTCTTAAAATGCGAGCCATCTCCACCATTAATCCCTCATAGATTATTGAGATCTTTTGTTTTTTCTATTGGCTCCTTGCATATTTTCTTCATTCCTATCCATGAATCTGTATTAAAAGAGTTTCCATGGACTGGCAAACAGAATGGCTCTAATACCAATGGAATGAACATAGTGCTTTTCTCTATCGACTGATTCACAGTTTTAAACCAACACATGCATGTGATAGTTATAACAGCAGAAGTAAAACCATGACATTTGCATCCCAAAACACTTAGATCGGATAATATACTCAACTTTGCATGTAAATCTCAGTTTATTAAATGCCAGAATAGATCAAACAGTAATTACTGAAATGAAATCATCATAAAACAATTTCGAGCAACACTGATTTCTGCAATATAATCTAAAATGTACCAAAGAGATTTGCAAATGATACTGTCACACTACTATTTACTTGCAAAATAAGTCTAATATAACTTATGGAAGCAGATCACAATCCAGACAAAATAAACAATGGATCATCATGATAGGTATGTCATCCCCTTCGTATTCAGCTCATTGTTCAATTTGTAACTCCATACTTGAAGACTTGATTGGTTTAAGGAAGTCTCATTTCCAGTATTTTGCAAATCTGCAAACTTTGCCCAAGTGCCAAACTGCACGAACAGGCCCAGTTTATGATTGAATATTTTGAGCTAGGTTGAGTGTCATGGCCTACTGATTTAGGGGTATGCTTATATGGTATCAAACAGCTTATCACACAGAAGCATTAAATTGTTTTGGGAGGAATGCAAATCATAGATTGCAGTGAATGAATCTATGATGGCACCGTTTTGCACAAGTCAGAGGGTGTGTTTAGCAAATCTTGGAGGAGGGTGGCGCAAATATGCAGTTGTTCGAGGGGGAACTCTGCTTAGTTATAATTTACAGGTAGAACAAACATGTGGGCATTTCTTTCAAGGATGGTCTGCGATGATACGATAGGGGCTTTGATAATATGGCACCGCCAGTCTTTGGCGTGGTGCACAGGGGCTAGTTTGGCTGAAGTGGGGCAGCCATGGATTTTGTGAGTCCACACATAAATGAAAGGGTGGAGCCATTCTGCAGAAGGAATAGGAGTCGAATGCAGGTTCAAATGGGTATTCGAGTGTTGGACTTTGTAGGGTGGTGATCTTTGGCAATGCCGTTGTGGCAGAGACCCTACACAATCTGATATCACTTGGGAAAGCATTGTTTTTGTTGAAAAGAATGCAAAGTAAATTTGCAAATTGGATCAATGTGATTACCAGGGATAGAGCCATGGGGAACACGAAGTGAATGGGAGAGAGTTTAAATGTAATTAGCTCTGCAATATCCACTCTCGCAGCTACGAAAGTCAAAGTCAGCACCATTTTGGGGCTCCAGTTTGGTGTTTTATTGAGGAAACAGTAAAAGCATGTATCCCGAATTGCTCGTGTGGGTTAAAATAGTTTTTTTAATAAGCATTCACCTTATTACTTGCCAAAAGTAAGCATTTTTGGGAAAGGACAAAGCCCGCACATGGGGCTAGGTGGGCCAGTTTGGAGGTTGACTAGGGTGCCAGATAGAATATTTTGGAGACATGTGGCAACAGTCAGACTCGATGTGGTGTCTGATTGGCAGTCTGACAGCGAATAAGAACGGGGAGCATGGCATGCATACCAAAGCAGTGAGATAGGCCAGGCAAGACCCGGGAACCAAGTAGTGCGCTCCCGTGATCCTGCGATCCGAGATGGCAAAACAGTGACATCATCACGGGATCATGGCAGGACAACAAATGGCAATGTGGGCCATGGGTAGATGGTGATCCAAGCAACAAGTTGGGTGGTAAATTGTACCTAGGGACCAACTGGATGGAGCAATGTAGCAGAGGACGGAAGCAGTCAGTGGAACCCATGTTAAAGATTGCACAAGATCAAATGGCTACCTTGATTCTGTGATTAGAAGTGCTCGGTTGTAATATGCGCAGGATCACAGAATGCTGGGTTGGCGATGATGCAGGCAACTCAGGCAGTGACGTAGGGACCTGAGAACGAATAGCAGAGCAACATGCGGTGGAGTTGGCTAGATGGTGTTGATGGCGCAAGATGCCAAGGTGGAGATGATGCAACGATGAGGTGATGCCCAAGTCACGTAGAAGTGTAATTACAGGCCAATCAGGGCCTGCCAAGTGGCAGTCTGAGTTGACTAGCGTTGACCAAGGTTGTACTAGGCCTAAAATTGAGCAGGAATGCAAAATCTGAAACGTACAGGCATTAATAAATAAACATTCCCAAAGGTAATGTGCTAAATAAATTAAAATATAATGCGAAATTCTTTAGTGATAAAAACTTAAATGTGCATTGACACTCATTACATAATATGGTCAAGTCAGAATTGAATATAGTTGGGTTGAAACAAACTAAGGTAAAAGGGTAAAGTTAGAAAACTGCCATATCTGTTAGAAAACTGGTTAAAATTATGAGCAGCAACAGAGGGCAAACTGTGCAGGAAGAAGGAAAATTACAAAGACAGACCAGTTTTAGAGGATTTTTAAACAGATTTGAATGTGGGTTTTTTCGGAACTTATCAGAGGCTTTCCAAGTATGATTTTTCTATTGTTGAGGGCCATTTTGCAGAGTTTTATTATTGTATTTTCTGACTTTTCAGAAAATTTAACTGGGGTTTTGTCCTTGATTTTCTCTCGAATTTAGGTTGTTAAGACAGCATAATGATGAGAGTTAGAGGCCGTTGCAAGAAGATGATTGAAAGGAATATTTGGTTGTTGATTTGTTGCAACAAAATGGCAAGTGTTTCTCAGATTGAAGAGCAGGTGTTTATGGTTAGATAGATAATGATGAGGATAAAATACAGAAAATAGAGGAAGAGACAAGTGTCCATGGCAGCTCAGATCCGGGTTTCTCTTCTCCCCTACATACACTCAGTTTCTTTCTTGTTTAGGGTTCCATTCTTTGGTTCTGGATCTGAGGACCAGTCGCTCCAATTTTTCATTCTAGTCAGTGTATAATGTCTTGTGCAATCTTAATGTTGAAGGTTTTGGTTCACTTTGTTGTGTGTTTGGTTTTCAGCTTCTTGTAATCCTCTGTGTCAGTGAAAGCAAATCAGTTGTGTGAAAAAAATTGGTAATGACTCTTGAGTGTATTCAGCTATCTTTTAGTCATGAAAATCAATGGTTTGGGTGATTGTTATTGCACATTTACTGTGGTAAATATTTCAGTTGTTTGTTCACATTCAACGAATGTGTTTAATATCTTTCAGCTGCACAATGAAGATGGTTTTATGATCCTCGGGATACTTCAAAAAGTATGTTATCAAGGTGTTCATGAGAGATCTCATCTTTGCAATGCAATGATGTTGTGTAGATTACTGATTTTGCATTTGGTTCATTGTCACTGAATGGTTGTTAGCTTGTCGATTCCCAATGGATAAGCACCAGCCAGCTAGATGCAAGTTGTGCAAACCTTGGAAAAAAATCACAAATATCTTTAGCTTCCAGCATAATTTATTGTTATCTCTCTGATTTCCGATCCTGCTGCTGCTGGACTTTCCTTTCTCTCTAATAAAGTTGGTATCTCAGACATTACCTTGGATAGATGCTGGTTTGGTACAAGGGATACCCTTTTCATCAGATTCTTCTCTTTTTCAGATAGGCTTCGTGCCCTTAGAGCAAAGAGAAAGTTGTTCTCTCTCCCCACTAAAATTTATCTAGATGATCTTACGAAGGCACAGGTTACAGAACTCAAACATGCTCGGCGAATTGTGGCAGATGCTAGGCATGTTGGGAAATGGGCTATTATTAGGAATCTTAGAGCAGTTGTTCGTGACTCTCCTCCTACTGGTTGGGTAGAGAGGACAACCTCTAAACCGGCATGACGGTCCCGATAGCAGTCTAACAAGAGGAAGCCCCCTTCCTTCTTGTCAACTGTTGGAATGGTAATGGCTCTTTATGGTTATTACCGAGTCTTTTTCAGAATGTGGTGGGGTCCTCAGATATTTTGGCCATTACTAAGACTCATGATAGCCCCATGCGCCCTCTTCCAGGTTATCCTGGTTATCAATGGTTGTCGATTTGTAGAGATGAGGTCAGGACTTCTGGTGGGGTTCGTGGGTCCGAGGGTGCGGCTTGCTTGGTTCGGGATGATATTTTCAGTTTCACTTCAGTTGTTCACTCTGATGCCTTTGCCAAATTTATGTGGATCCGGATTGGTCGGCAAAAATACCGATAGAGAGATATTTTCACTGTTGTTTGTTATTTTCCTCCGACCTCCTCCCCTTATGCCATTCATGACCCGGAGAATGGAGATCCTTTCTGTGACCTTCAGGAGAGCATTTCACAGTTTGAGGCTTTGGGTGACACTATTATTCTTGGTGACATCAACACTCGAACCAGGGATCTTCAAACTTCGTTGTATGATCGTGGTTCTGATTCACACTACACTTCTGAGTTAGACCCGACTAATATGGGACTTCAGCGCACCTCGGAGGATGTCCTTGGACTGCTCTCAGGTTATGGCCGTCACCTCCTCCAACTTTGTGAGTCTTCTGGGTTGTTGATTCTAAACTGCTTATCCTTCCTTCTTGGATCGGACCTCTTTATCTATTGGCCACACTGTGGTGGTGCGAGTGTTGTTGACTATGTCATTTCCTCTCATTCCTTCATTCCTTCCATTCATAGCTTCAACATTTCGCATCTCCCCTTGGTCGATCATGCTCTTCTTAGCATTTTTATTTGCATTTCACCCCACTCGTCGCACTCCTTCCAGCGTTCTCATTGTCCAACTGTTACCGTCTCCTTTTTTACTCGATTCCATTACTCTGAGAGCGATGGTGAGCTTTTTATCTACCACCTTAGGAGACTTCTGACACCTGCTAGGTATAGTGAGTCGCTTGCTGCCTCTGACATGTTTGATTCACTGGCCTCTACCATCTAGGATCATGCTCTCCTTTCTATTCCTCATCATTCCCCTACCTCTCTCAGAGCTGAGCGTCAGAATACTTGTCCTATGAATAAATGGTTTGATACCGATTGCAAAGCTTTCCATCGCTCTGTTCACGTTACCTTTGAGACTCAGTCTCCTACCTTCACCCATCTGCACCTTTTGTACCTTCATTTTCTTCGCCACAAGAAGCATTCTTTTTCCTCTTTTCAATGCAGAACCCTTTGTTCCACGCTTATTCAAAATCCCCAGATCTTTTGGCATACCCTTTCCCTCGTTGCTCCCCCTTGTCCTCGACTCTTGACTACCACTCTCTGACCTCCCATATCATTACGCTGTATAACATTCCTAGGCAGCCACCTCTTCACTCCACTCCACCTCCTCACTGCCATTTATTCTCCTACTCCAGTGTTATCGAGGCCATCAGATCTTTGAGATACAGCAGAGCAGCAGATGAAGAAGGTTTTCAAGCAGAACTTTTCAAACTTGGTGCTTCGGTTCTTGGATCTTACCTTTGTACACTCTTTAATAGAGTTGTTTGCACTAGGTTTCCTGAGTCCTGGTCTAGGCATGTGGTTTACCCTATTCACAAGTCTGGGCCTGCTTCTGATCCGGGTAACTATAGAACTATTATGATTGGACATACTTTTGCCAAACTTTATGCCATTGCTCTGAACACCATGTTATCTAGTGAGTTGGATAGAAGAGGCTGTAGAGCTAACGGGCAAGTTGGTTTTTGGGCAAATTATCAGACTATGGATCATGTTTTCATGCTGCAGACTATCATTGAGGAGGCTAGGCACCACTCTCAGAAGGTTTATTGTTGTTTTGTGGACTTTCGTAAGGCTTTTGATTCTATCCCTCGGTTGGCCTTATTTCAGGAGATTGGGATCTCAGATATGTTGTAGACTGCTATTATGAGGCTTTATGAGAGGGTAACCAGTAGGCTCAAGACTCCGAAGGGCTTTTTTGTTCCGATTCAGAGCACCATTGGGGTGAAGCAAGGCTGTCCTCTTTCTCCTACTCTGTTTGGTTTGTATATTGATGAGTTGGAGCATTTCCTTGTGAACTCCTCTCAACTGAGGGATGGATGCTATTTGCATCAAGTTTTGATCTCTATTCTCCTTTTTGTTGATGATGTGGTTCTCTTAGCCTCTTCTTCTGATAGCTTACAGAGACTTCTGGATGGTCTGGCTTCTTTTTGTGACCAGCGACAACTTGTGGTCAATTTATGTAAGACTCGGGTTATGGTCTTTAACTATTTAAAGACCTCTCATCTTCATTTCTTCTTTCAGGGTCATGAGGTTGAGATGACTTCCTCTTATATGTATCTCAGTGTGAAGTTTTCAGGGCCATGCTTTAGCTTGAGACCAGCTATTCAGTCCAGAGTTAATAAGGGCATGGGTTCGCTATCCATACTCTTGTCTGGCATACTGTTCTTTTGTTGAGATTTTGAGATCTAACACCTCTACTAGGTCTCGTTGTTGGTACGCCCAGGCCAGCTCTTTGTTGAGTTCGATTGGTATTGATATAGATCGTCTTCCTCTATACCAATGTTCACTTGATCCTCTTGCTCATCTTCTCCCCTCACGTCAGGAGTTGAACGAGCATGTCAGACAGGATATTTACAGACAGTACATTACCACTACTTGGAGTAATCCTCTTGGAGGTCTATAACCTACAATGGCCTTCCATGTTGAGCATTTTCTTGTGATTCAAGATGGTATTACTGTTCGCCCCGCTTATCTCTATCGGCGCTGGAACCATGCCTTACGGTTTTCTTTAGGCTCATTCAGAGTTGGTTCTCACCGCCTCAGGGCTTGGACTGATCACCATATGGATTGGGCTGATAGGGTTTGTAAGTTGTGTACTTTGGCAGAGGCTGAGACTGAGATCCACTTCATATTTCGATGTCCGCTTTACTATGAGATCAGAGGGAGATTTTACTGCCTTTTCAAAGAGTGCTCTTGTCTTTCGATGTTCTTCAGCTATATTGATCAACGGTGTCTTGCACTTTATCTTCAGGAGGCCACCCATCTTCGAGAGATTATCCTGCAGTCTTTTATACCTCAGGGGTGTACTTCGGACCAGCTCATTACTACCTTTTTCTCTCCCTTGTCTCCCCTACGGGGTTTAAAAAGGTCTTCAAGTACTTCTCATTCCAGATCAGTTAGACATTGCACCAGTCTCTCCAGGCAGCAACAGTCATACAGCGGCTCTACACGACATTCTAAGACTATGGATAGCTCACAGGTTTACCCCTCTATTACTGATTTTTTTGTGACAAGGAAGGTCCATTAGTCCTTACCTTGTTTTCTTTCTTGTTTTGTGTATTGCTTCGTTTATGTTTTGCCACCGTTTGGTGCTTCTGCTTTGATCGGCTCTTCTGTTTGTATGCTCAGTCCCATAAACCTTGTTGGTTTTAAGTGGACATTAATATTATCTTATCTTATCTCATGTTTCACAACAATTGGTTGTTCAATTAGTAACCAGCCATTATTGAATAGCTCCTTCCTGTTGTAGATGCCTTTGTGAGATTATCTACTTTTTTTTATTCATGGATCTGTTGAGTGAGTTAGTTTACTAAATCTAGGTGTACCCTCCCTGGTCTTGCAGAACTAGAAGTGTTGGGGGACATTTTATCAATGTCAGTTGGTCCAGCCTTTCAAAGAGGTTTGATAATTGGAGTTGGCTTTCTCCTTAGAATTCATTGTGAAAATGTGTTGATAGCTTGTAGAGCATAAAACCATTTTCAGAACCAACAAATCCATCAACTACTCAAGACAACTTGATGGAGTGGTTCGACACCAAATAATGATTGAATTTAAATCAACTTTGACGGTGCATCAATGGGGGATGCAGGTCCGTCAAGAGTAGGTTGTCTTGCTAGAGATTAGCAAGGGAATACTCTCGCCTAGTGTATGCATGCAAGGATACTCTGGACAAATGTATGTATGAAAAGGTTCATAAATAGGCACCATGGTTGAAAAACTCTAAAAGGTATCACATGTCTTGCAATATATCAGGCCAAATTACTAGATGATTTTATTGCCAATAAAATCAAAGATGATGCAGGAGCATCTCGGGTGTAAGGGCAATCTTGCATCACCTAAAAATATTTCTATTTTGTCATTTTCAGTAGGGGCTATTTCAATATAGAGTTACTATTTATGAAAACTTACTATTTTTAGTAAGTGGGTCATATGATCTTGGAATGTTCTGATTTCATAGGTGGAGGATCATATCAACCTGCCAGTACTGCATTGTCATATTGTTACATCCCAAATTTTGCCGATTTAAAATAATCATATAGCCATTATATATATTTCATGCGAATGTCAGTTGTATAGTTAAATCAGTTGAATGTTATGATCATGTGAAATGGATATTATGGTTGTTCATTTTGATTCATGTAAAAATGACTTGTTAATTGCTTGTTACAATTTTAATTGAAAATGAATATTTATTTTTTATTTTTTTATTTTGGTAAAGGTGACAAGTCACCATACTAAATTTATTAATGTGAAAAACTGTTTGAGGGCTCGAAGAGGCAAAACCAGCAAAACCTCCTTTACTTGCCAAATTAAAACTGAAATGCACACCCAAACAATACCACATGGGCCAAATCATCTTGAAAAGGATGAGGTTACAAGCTCTTCAGCCAAATTTGGTGAAAGGTGACAACCCTGAAATAACCCATAGATATTATATTTGTCAAATACATTGGAGCCAAACTCCAGGCCCACCCCCAAGTTGGCTAAAAAATCAACAAATTGGTTGGCTTCCCTGAAGCAATGACTAATTTTAAACTCCTAAAACCTCGGCAAAAGCTTCCAACCTTCGTCTAATACATATTGAAGATCCCAACTAACCACCTTCTTTGAGGACAATACTGAAGTAACAATCTAAGAGTCACCTTCAATGTGCAATTTCAAAACCCCTGGAGATAATGCTAGTTTAACACTATCCCTAAGAGAGCTCTTACCTCCGCTAGGTTGTTAGTCCTATCCGGAAGCTTACAATACGAAGCTTTTAACATATGACAATGATGGTCCCTAAGGACACAACCGCCACCTAATCTGCCTGGGTTCCCTCTAGATTCACCATCAAAATTTAGCTTGCAAAAAGGAGAAGGGGCTTCCCATTTAGCATGTTTCCGGATCTCAGCCTTAGGTTTATTGCCAACTAATATGCCCTTAAAAAGGAATAGAAATCAGCAGCCATCTATTTAGGATTAAGCCATCAACGGATGAGAATGAAGAGGACATGTTCTTAGTCCTTAAAGTAAAAGCATTGACATTTTCTGAGATAGATTTATCAATCACACACCCTATCCACCAAAGAAAATTCCTTCCTGAATATTCTTCTATTTCTTTCCCACCAAATCCCCCAAACAACTCAAGATGGAGCAATTCTCCATATCTCTGCAAAAAAAGAGCCCTTTGAAGGAGAGGCCAACCCACCAGCAATTGAGATGAATTAGGAAGTGGACCATACAAACCAAGTCTGTGAAGGACCCTCATCCAACACTCATGAGCAAAGTCACATGACAGAAGAAGATGTATAACATTCTCCCACTCCTTACCACATAGGACACAAAGGAAACTATCAACGATACGTAACCTTTGAAGTCTATCTGAAGTGAGGATTCTATTTTGAAGAGCCAACAAAAGAAAAGCTTCAGCCTTTGGAAGAACAGCATCATGCCAACAAAACTTAAATTTCCTTTCGTGAGATATATTCTGCCCATTAATAAGGGATTGATATCCTTCCTTGACTAAATATTGTCCACTTCCGCTTCTACTCCAAATCAGCCTATCACTCTCATCATTGCAGCATAGAGGTAAAGCTCTATGTTTTTTATCTGAGGTATAGGCAGCCCTGAAAAATCTTTCCAAAGTACATTAGAGAATCCATTAGAATACTCAAAAGAGACATAATCCTTTACTTTGGAGCCCCATAAAGGTTTCAAAACAACCCGAGCTGAATTAAATTTATCAGATAAAGAAAAGGGATGAAAGTCATTCCATGAGTCTGACTAGAATAGTGCCTTATCGCCCCAGTTAACGACCCACAATAAATGTTGCAACAATACTTCTCTACTCTTAACCAAAAACTTCCACATAGCTGATCCTTTAGGGGGATTCCGCATTGTGAATATGCGCTCCAGCTCATCCGAATCCAAGTATTTAGTCTTGATAATCCTTGCCCATAATGCTGAAGGATTCTTATAAAACTTCCATGCCAGCTTGGCCCCAGGGCTAATATTCCTCTCATGAATATTGTGGACCCCAACTCCACCCCTAACCTTTAGTTTACAGATCTTATCCCATGAGACCAAAGCAACTTTTTTCTTCTCAACCAAATTCCCCTTCCAAATAAAATCTGTAAGAAGGCTCCTAATAGATGAGATGACACCTTTAGGGGCTAAGAGAACCAACATCACATAATTAGGGATGGAGGAAAGTATTGTTTTAACCATTAAGATCCTACCTGCAAGGGACAACCACCTGGCCTTCCAAGAGGCAATTCATTCTTTAATAGACTGAAGAATACCACCCCAATAAGTAGCCTTACTGGTACCTTGGAAAAAAGGGACACCTAAACACTTGCATGGGGAATCAGCCACCATAAAACCAAGGCATCTCTAAACATCCCTCCTGATATGGATATTCATCTTGAAGGAAAAACTCTTGGATTTAGAAGGATTCACTATCTGCCCTGAGGCCTCACAATATTCATTCAAAGTATCTCGAATAAAAAGTGCTTCCCTCAATGATCCCTTACCAAACAACAACGAGTCATCAGCAAACAAATTGTGAGTCACTGAAATTTGTGAATGGTGAATTCTAAATCCTTCCCATAACCCCAATTCATGTTTATGAGAAATCAGCCTACCGAGACCCTCTGCCAACAAGAGAAAGAGGAAGGGGGATAGAGGATTGCCCTGCTTCAACCCTTGGGAGGAAAAGAAGAAGCCACATGGGGAACCATTAATTGAGTACTGAAAATAATGCTCCTGAGATACAAGAAATAATCCACTTTCTATGGAAACCAAATTTATCCAAAATCTGCCTCAGGAAAGACCAATTAACCCTATCATACGCCTTCATTATATCTAATTTTACAACCATAGCTGGAAAACCTTCAGTCTTGATAGAATGGAGAACCTCATGAGCCACCAAAGCTCCTTCCAATTACTCCCTACCACGCACAAAGCCCCCTTGTTGTTCTGGAATAATCAACGGGATCACCTCAGCCAATCTAAAGGAGATTGCTTTGTGATAATCTTATATATTGTATTACAAAGGGCAATAGGCCTGAAATCTGCAAATGTATTTGGCTGAGAACATTTCAGAATAAGAGTGATGAAGTTCATGTTAAATTGTTTTAGCATGTTTCAACGAATCCTGGATTCTTCTGCTGCCAATAAAATATCATTCCTCATAAAATCCCACCATTTTTTAAAAAACAACGGGGTAAAGCCATCTGGGCCTGGAGCCTTATCAGCAACCATAGAGAAAACCACCTTCCTGATTTCTTCCAATGTGATAGGCTTCAACAAATTTGCATTCTGCTGGTCGGAAACTAGTTTTGGAATACAAACCAGCACCGATTGGAAGCTTGTACAGAATGATCAGATTTAAGTAAACTTTCAAAATACCCAACTGCCTCCCTGTCAATGTCCCCTTCTTCAGTAAGGATACTGCCTGACTTGTCTTTAATCTAGAAAATAGTATTACAATTTCTTCTTACCTTAGCTGAAGCATGAAAAAATTGAGTATTCCTGACTCCCTCTGACAACCATAACTCCATAGACCTCTGTCTCCAGTAAATCTCTTCCCTCAAAAGGACTAAATCCAACTTTTCTTTTAAAGTTTTTTGGATTTCATAAACCTCAGCTGTAAGACCATTGGCAATGACATATTCATACCACTGCTCTAATTGGGACTGAAAATCCTTCTTTTCCTCAAAAAAGTTACCAAAATTAGATTTGTTCCATTCTTTTATCCTTGACTTCATATGACATAATTTATTAGAAAGCTGAAACATTCTTGATCCTTTCACAAAAGGGCATTCACTCCACCAATCAAACAAGAGAGACATGAAATTCTTGTCAGTAAACCACATACGTTCCATCTTAAAATATGACCTACATCTGAAACCTTTTCCACCTAATTGGAGATATAAAGCAATTGGGAAGTGACCTGAGCCTATGAAGGGTAGAATTGAAGAAGCACGACAACCTTATTCCAAAACCCAATGAGAGTTCAGGAGAAATCTATCTAACCTGACACCTACATGGTGGGCACCTTTACTTCTATTGGTCCAAGTAACTATCCCATTTGTCGGCACACAATCCAGCAAAGTATTACCCTCTATAAATTCCTAAAAATCTTGTGTAACTCTAGGGGATGGTTGCAACTCCCCAACTTTATCACCAGCCCCAAGTGTTGCATTAAAATCCCCTCCCAGTATTACCTTTCCTGTCCCAAGATCATGGATCATAACTGATAACAAATCCCATATTTATTATTCTTACAAGAAGTTATAAAAGTTAGTTATGATGAAATGATCATTAGCCGTTATAATGATTAAAGAATAACTTTTGATTATAGTTATCTTGATTGGAAAGTATGTTATTATTGTGGAAAATTCCTCTTGGGTGCAGGAGAAGACAAAGGGGAAAAAGTATTGTTAAACGAGAACTAAGGAATGGGACACCAAGAGTCCATCGGCATGCCATCAGGTATGGATTCTAACCATCTTGGTCAAGGATTTAATAACTAGGCAAGCAAGAGTATACATTGGACAACCATGAGCTACCCAATCATTCATAACATTAAAGGAAACATTAAGCATCTAATAATATAAGAATTGTTACCTTTCTATCTAAAATTGTTATGTAGTCTCCTAATTATATATTTGTATATTAACACTATGTTATCCAAACATTTGTACTTGCACCTACATGTATATGTATCAAAGTAACTATTTCACAAAAAATCGTTTGGCTTGAATCGAATTGCCAAATTGCGTGAATCACCACGATTCTCGTTACTATGATATGTATATATAAGTGCGTAAATCAATACAATGATACAAAAGAATTACTTGATCAAACTTAAGCACATATATATATATATATATATATAGAGAGAGAGAGAGAGAGAGAGAGAGAGAGAGAGAGAGATGGCATGATAACATGATGCCAATATATTTTTACATGTATCTTCAAATATTGGCTCCTTATAATTTGGGCAATTGCCATACTCATAATTTGCTTAAAATTCATTGGTGAAATTACTCCTTTTATTTTTGGTTGGAATTTAAATTTCTTGGAACCGATAGCTGGCTTGCACAGCCACCTCGGTCTTCTTTTGTAACTGAGAGAGGAAGAGCATTTTTGGATTGCATATTTATGCTCTCACTAACACATGCAAGTATCTTTTATCATTTTGTCTGCATATTTATGCTCTCACTAACACATGCAAGTATCTTTTATCATTTTGTCCAAACTTTGTTATACTCTACAAAATTAATTCCTTCCCACAGCAACCAACCAGGTCTGCATTTTACTTTTGAAATCATTTGGAAAACCTTTACATTGTATTGATCCTAGAAGGAATACATTGGCTCTTGGTCGAATTTATTTCAGCTTTCCAATTGGCATTCACCCGCGTCTCAGCCCATGGTTGCAAGACCACTCTAGGCAATGCAAGACTTAATCACAGGTTATGCAAACATTGTTTCATTGATACATTACCATATATCTACATTGCACAATTTATGTCGCTATTAGGCAAACAATGGTCTTACTATATTGCCATTTGTATACTTTGCTCATTATTAATATTATCATGCAAACAATGACTACGTTGCCATGGGATTGTTTGGCCAATGGAATTGTTAGTCAATCCCTGAACATCATTTTCGATGTCGTGCATATAGAATGTTGTTGATATTACCATCATGAAAAATTGTAATTGTCCTTGTGATCACAATACATAATTTGAAATTACTTTCCATTGAAATAATTTTTGCATGAAATGCTCCACAAACTGGCACTGAAATACTTATGTACAAATAAATCAGCCTAACTCATATTCAAAGGTGTTGGCAATATACCTCTAAGATAAGATCAGCTCGGGATGCCATAACTATAACATTAAACGCAGAATACTCAATCTAAACCTGATTTGAATATGATCTCAGGATCTCCTAGGATGCATTCTTAAGACCATAAAGCTCAAGTCAAATGGCTGGGAGGAGAAAACATTCTTGCAAGAACAAAAGAAAGTCAGAAATGGAAGTGATTAAAGCATAAAACTAAATATGTACATCTAAGTCACCTCATGGTTCTCCAATAAGAAACTCTTCTTGTCAAATTGGGCAGTGGGTGATCAGGCAAATTGTAGCCCACTGAAATCCTTGGCCAAGGTAGGTAAGTTGCATACTTGTCACAACGATCATTAGAATTCAAAGTGCTAACTAACAGAGGGGAATTGATGGAGGATATCCACAGCCTTGTCTGTTGCTTAGCCGACACTCTTAACACCGGAATACTTGGATGGCGGGACCATGGGTCCCCAAGCCTAGCCTTGGGGTAGGGAGGTCCTTCTCAATTGAGATTGTGTGGGGATGAGTTACAGTTTGTGGTTGGGAGGTTAAGCCCATGTCAATGCTTCTCTTCACCAGATGTCGAGGGTTGCTCAACACAGTGTCCATCTTTCGATTTATGTATGGTATTTGACTCTTTTACTCTCATTCATCCTTGCCATTATGTTATGTGATAATGATACTTAGTTTTGTTATTAACTTATGTTGTCTTTTGTAAAGATTGTATTAGAAATAGAAGGAAAGAACATGGAAGTAGTAATTGTTTTTCATATGTAAATTGATTAGTTCGTTATTGATCTCATGAATGTGAAATGCAATAACTAAATAAGTTTGTTATCTTCTCCTTCATATGAATTAGTTGTTATAACTATCACTTGTCATTTTGTTATGATTATTGATGTATTCTGAGATATTGTTCTAAATTGGCTATGGAGAAATAGTATGTTACATGTGGTATCAGAGCGTTGGGTCCAACTCTAAACCTTGGGCTCATCACTTAACCACACTAGGAAAACTAAAAGTGTAGATTTAAATGTTAATAGGATGTACACCCAAATGACTCCTTGCAAGAAACCCCGACACCCCATATACTTTTATCTAATAAAGAACATGTTGATGCATGACTATTCCTACTACTCCACACCCAAAGATGTTTAAACCTTAGCATAGACCTTGCAGCGAATCAAGAAAGAGAGGATTGGGCAGACTCCTGTCAAGAAGGCAATGCTGAGAAACAAACTTACTGGATGCAAGAGAAGACAAAAGGGGGAAGTATTGGTAAACGGGAACTAAGGAATGGGGCACTGTGAGTCCATCAACAAGCCATCAGGTATGGATTCATTTGGTGTTTGAGGAAGTTGTGGGAAGAAAAGTTGCTGATAAATCTAAAGAAGTGTAGTTTTGTGAAGGAGTTGTTGTACCTAAGATTTGTAGTTTCAGCAGGAGGTCTACAGATGGACCCTGAGAAAGTGAAGGCTATCCTTAAATGGCCTACTCCACAAAGTGCTACGGAGGTAAGATCTTTTTATGGACTGGCTAGTTTTTATAAAAAGTTTATCAAAGATTTTAGCAATATTTGTCAACCCTTGACTAAAACGATGAGAGGAGATAAGAAAGAGTCTAAGTGGCCTATAGGAGCAGTTAAGAGTTTCAATTTGTTGAAACAAAAAGTTACAGAGTAACCTGTTTCAGCACTTTGAGATTTTAATAAGGTGTTTCACGTAGATTGTGGCACTAATGGTATTGCAATAGGAGTTGTTTTGAGTCAAGAAGGTAGACCTATTGCTTATTTTAGTGAGAATCTGAATGATGCCAAATGAAAGTATTTTGTTTCTAATCTGGAATTTCATGCTATAGTTCAAGCATTGAAGAAGTGGAGGCACTATCTTCTTCCTAAGGAGTTCGTTTTGTATACTTACCATCAAGCTTTGCAATAATAAAATAGTGTGGAAAATTGAACCAAAGGCATTTGAAATGGGTTAGTTATACATTTGTTTTGAAACACAAAAGTGGGAAGTCTAACAGAGTTGCAAATGCTATTAGCAAAAGAAAGCTTTTGCTGACAGAGATGCAGATCGAGGTGGTTGGGCTCAAGGAACTCAAGAATTTGTATCCGGAGGATCGTGATTTTGGTAAAGCTTGGAAAAGTTGTACAGATTTTGTTACACTTGAGAGAACGAAGTGGTTGGAATTCATAATCCAAGATCGTATATTGTTCAAGGGAAGTCATTTGCGCATTCCCAGAAGTTCTATGAGGGAGAATCCCACTAAGGAGAAGAATAGTGGACGATTGGTTGGACACTTTGGTAGAGATAAACCACTGCTTTAGTTGTTGAGAATTATTATTGACCACAATTGCAGCAAGATGTGAAGAAGTTTGTGCAGTGTTGCAGATTATGTCAAATGGCGAAAAGAGTGAAGCAAAATATGGGGTTATATCAGTCATTACCTGTACCTAAGAAGCCATGGGAAGATGTCAACATGGATTTCATTCTTGGTTTACCAACGACACAGCGAGGGCATGATTCGATATTTGTGGTGGTTGGTGGATTTTCAAAAATGGCACATGTCATTCCCTACAAGAAGACTAGTGATGTTGTTCATGTAGCGGAGTTGTTTTTCAAAGAAGTGGTGAGACAACATGGTCTGCCAATGAATATAGTTTCTAATCGAGATCCAAGTTTGTTGGTTATTTTTGGCATAAATTGTGTAAGAAATTGAAGACAGATTTGAAGTTCAGCTCATCCCATCACCCACAAACTAATGGACAAACAGAGTTGTGAGCCAGAGTTTGAGAAATTTGTTGAGATGCTTGGTTGGAGATAAGTGAAAAGGTTGGGATCTGATTTTACTATAGGCAGAATTTGCATATAATAATTCTGTCAATAGGAGTACTTGTAAATCACCATTCCAGATTGCATATGGGAGCAGCCCCAAAAATGCTTCTGAATTCAGGCAGTTGGATAAAGGAGAAACAAGGAGTACTGAAGCTAAAGATGTTGTTGAACATTTGAAGAATATCCATGAGGAGGTTAGGAAGCATACTACGAGGTTGAATACGAAGTACAAGGCTAAGGCAGATGAGAAAAGAAGGTATAAAGAATTTCAAGTTGGGGATAAAGTCATGGTTCATTTTAGAAAGGAGCATTTTCCAATGGGTACATATAATAAGCTGAAAATGAAGAAGTTTGGACCATGCAAGATACTGAAAAAGCATGAATTTGGAAATGCCAACGACATAGAGTTGCCTATTGAACTGAATATTTCACCCGTATTTAACATTTCAAAACTGATAGAATATCACAAAGGAGGTGATGGAGATGAGATTGCAGAAGCGCAGTAAAGTTCCAGCAACTACTTCAACTACAATGGAGATTGAGGAAATACTAGACAGTCATGTTGGCAGAAATACATGGAACAGAACATATGAAGAGTACCTAGTCAAATGGAAAGGGAGGCCAGTAGAAGATTCATCATGGCTGACAAGGGAGGAGGTTAACCGTCTTGATTTTCCTCTGAACACTTGAAACGTGACAGGGTCATTTCTCAAATTACACCGAGTGTTGATGCAAGAGCATCCTGGGTGTAAGGGCAATCTTGCATCACCCAAAAATATTTCTATTTTGTCATTTTCAATAAGGGTTATTTCAGTACAGGGTTACTATTTATGGAAACTTGATAATTTTAGTAAGTGGATTATACGATCTCGGAGTGTTCTAGTTTCACAGGTGAAGGTACATCTTATAGTCATATTAGACTGCCAGTGGAGCTACATTGTCATACCATGTGTATTGCAAAAGTTATTGAGGTTTTTGGGTATTAAACCTTTGAGCTCAATTTTGAAGGCCTAGAGGCTCCAAAACAATGTTTGTGCCTGAGTTGACAAGCGCTAACGCCTTTTAGATGCTATAGTTCAAGAGCCGACAATTCCAAAAAGTACTTATAGTTGAAAATAGGACATATGGTTTGAAAGTTCTGGCCTCCCGAATTTGGGGTAACTAAAAACATAATTAGGGCTGACCCTATGTTAAAAATAAGAAAATAATAATTAATTAGGGTTTTGTTGGCTTCAAAGGTTAGGGTTCATATCTAGAACCTTCTTGGGTGGTGAAATTTTGCCTATATAATGAAGGCCCATAGTGATGTCTAAGCAGCTCTGGATGATATTGCGTAGCTCTGTCTTGCAAATTATTGTAAGGAAGGCGCCCATGTGGGTTTGCATATTGTATTTCAAAAATTTGTAATTTTGCATTTGCGGCGATAATAAGCCATATTTTGTTCTCGCAAATTGTTGTTATTTATTTGTTTTTCTTAGGTGTTTGTGGTATTAGGACAAGCACCTTTCATCAAAAGATTATAATGATTTTCACGCAGCAATTTTTTCTTGAAAAACTAGACAATTGTGGAAGAAAGGGGCAGAAAACCGCCATGTTTACCTGTGGCGTCATCATTTAGCAAGACACAAATTCTGCAATGGGCACAGGATAACATTTATGCTATGCATTTCAAAGTGTAAAATGCATGAGTAGACAAAATATGGAATGTGAGCTACTTTCATGTAGAACACAAAAGAAAAATTACAGGGAGAGTAATGTGTCCTCAATAGTGCTCTCCCTTCATCATGTCACCATCAAGACAGGAAATAATGTGAGGTAATTAATCAGCTATTTACCATCCTGTCGTACTATTCTTGCAAGACACCTCCACTCCCATATGACTACCTCATAGATCTTCCCATACCTTATCATCCTCTTGCATTAGCTCTACCACTAACTTGGAAAATTTTCCCACCTCTATTTTTCCATCACATTTAATGTGGGAAATTTTGAAAGTTTTGAATGTTGTTTTATGATTTGTACTAATTTATCAACTTCCAATTCCTTGTTCCTCTAATTATCGCACTCATTATAATATGTGAAACTCCCTCTAGATGAAGCATCTAAACCAACAATCTCTTTGTCAATTTCACTACATTGTTGTGCTTCCACTTCATTTTTTGTGGCTGTATCAAGCCTTTGCATACACAAGCCAAAATGCTCCGCTTTGAATTGTCCCTAGAGATTGATAAATTAAACCATTTCAGCCCATTAACAGGCCAAAAGAAACATTATTTTTAATAATAATATTTTATTTATTTATTTTTGATATATTTAGTAACTAACATATTTATAACATTTAAGTTGTGTGTCAACTGACCCAACTGGGTACGGGACATGACAGGTTTCTATTTTTAAACCCCCACAAACTACTAGGATCTCTTCAAATATAAGAAATTTGAATACAATGAGGGGATTTGGGAGTAGAGACTAGAATCAACAACTTGGAAAATTATCTATGTCAATATCATAACATTGTTGGTCAATGATGTAGCGTTACACTATTAGTCAATGGTTCAAATGTCATTATTTTTAAAAAAATACAATACAAGCTTCAACATTGCACAAAAACGGTAGACAAAATATAAGAGATTGTTATCGATTTGTTCAAGTCCAAGCCACAAACACATCCTTCAATTTCAATCAATGAGTATGGAAAGCAAAAATT
Source organism: Cupressus sempervirens (assembly GCA_028749045.1). NCBI lineage: Eukaryota > Viridiplantae > Streptophyta > Pinopsida > Cupressales > Cupressaceae > Cupressus > Cupressus sempervirens. The sequence continues at coordinate 786,356,879 of CM053789.1, read as the reverse complement.
AGAACCTCCCCCAAAGTTATGCCAAATGATTTAATAAGCAATTTATGAATTATGATAATGGTTTTAAAAGGCAATCATCATAAATAGTCGCCAACTAAATATTGTATGAAGATTTTGCATCATGATGCAGTTTTGTACTCACTTTGAATATAATGAATCACATTTAATAGAAAACACTTTTATACTCATTTTATGGACTCATTAGATATATAAAAAAGGGCACTTTCACGTCCCAGTGGGAAAGAAAAAAAATCATTTCAATTGTATAGTGATGTAAGCAAGCATCCTAATTCTTTTTGAAAGTGTCATGAGTAACCACATCACCAACTTTTGATCTCATTGCCATGGAAAACAATTGTACTAAATTGAACTTGTGCTCTCCAAGAACTTTGGAGTTCCCCTTTACTTACCAACCCACCCATGGAAAATTGAAAAAATGGGCTAATTGTCCACCAATTCATTATGATTAAGAAGGGCACATACAACCAAGCTACAAGCATAGGGTTTACTCGGGGAGCTTCCCATTAACATGTTAGAACCCTAAGGTCTTAATTCATGACTCTTGTAGTGCCTCTCCCATTTGATTTCTTTAAGTCATCTTGATGGATGCAACCTTGTTGATTTCTTCTCGAGAAGGGATCGTGATTGTGACCATGAGTGGTCTACACCCTTGAGGTGATTGTATTTATGTTACTGTATCAATTGCTTTAATTATGCTTATGGCTGATTTACGAGATTATGATGTGTTAGATGGTTCACTAAGGTTTGTGCCAGTGGTTACTAGGATCAATGTGGCATCATGATGTTGTTACGTGATTACCTTGAGATGTGTGCAAAGATTGCACTATGTATTATTATCTTGCTACACTAGACTAGGTTCCTGTAGCAGTGGTTAGTCATGTTTATGACTGTGTTAGCTTATGTGTTTTAAGTGTCTTTTCATGTTATTTAAACAACCATTATTAAATGCTTAAATAATTAGAAATGGATTGTCTATGTTGGATTCATTGGTTATGTGCTACAGATATTTACCTTGTTATATTTTGATTCGAGAGATACTTGTTACTCATGTTATGTTTTACATTTGAGATTATCTGAAGGTCAGGTGTTATACTTTGATTTCAATATCATAGATGTTAGACTACTATGCTGTTCAGTTGATCATATTTGCATGATGATGCCATTTTGAGATGATAGTATGTTTTATGATGATATCTAGTTATCCGGTATTTGGACATATCTCTAATTATGTTATGTGATGGATTTAATGCTATGATTATTTACTTCATTCTTGCTTCATTATGCTATATGCGAGCGTGAGTGATGTAAATAGATTATATCAGTATAATTGAATAAATGGTTAAATTAAGTGATTTAATGCATTTATTGCTTTGACTATTTTATTATATGCAATTGCACTTGATCGTATATTTTAGTGTGTAGGATTTATATCCCTCGCTATGAGTCGCACATGGAGTTCGTGATTCAGCTATTCATATTTACCAATGTCACCCCTGTATGGTCGACGTATCTTATTTAAATGTTTAAATTAAACCTTCTGGTGAATTGATAAATTCGGACACATTTGTATTATGTGACTAGACTTGTGAACGTATCTGTGCATTTAGAGGTTCGTATTGTCACAAAATTGTTAAGGATTCTGTGATTTTGGTTTTTTGATTTTTGGGTTTTATTTTAATTAATTTAATTTCTGGCAACTTTGTCGTAGATGAATTTCAATTACTTGGAATAGCCTATTTTCATTTGCATTGATTCGGGGTTTAACTAGGTTGGTTGGTTATTTGCCCTAATTGATTATTTACTTGAAAAGTGAATAAGTATCCTAAAAGGAAGTTAATTCCTCACTTCTCACTTTTGAATTAGAAAGTTTGAGAGTAAACATAAAATCCTCTTCATGAGGAATTACTGTTCTATTCGTTGTGGGAGCTAAGGGCATGGGATCATCGCAAGATTGGTCTCATTGGATCCAATTCAAGGAGACCTTGAATTGTCGTGATTTTTGGCTACTTCTGCGGAGTTTTTATTTTATTGTCAGATTCCCATTTCCCCCCTTTGGTTGCGAGGTAGGGCTCTCCTGTTTTATTGTTTCAACTATGTTTCTACTTCTGTTTTTTGGTAGCCATTTGTTAGGAGGCTAAGAACTAGTGTTCCCCTCCGTGTATGTATGCTAGCTCTACCCGGTTGAGCGGGTATGAGCATTTTCCTATTTTTCGAGATGAGGGTTTGGGGTTTTGCACTGTCATGCTGGTTGTTTTTGCATACGGACTCCAAACCCAAATTTTATTGGATTTTCGTGGCTTTTGTTCCTTAAGACCAAATGGGTTTTAATTTTGGATTTTTTGAGTTTTGAGGCTTTTACCTCATTTTGTGTGCATGTTTTCTTGGGTTTTCTTGGCATGATGTTGGTTGTAGACCTGGATCATCCGTTGGGATGCCAGTTAGATCATTCTTGCACTTTTATGTTGCATTGGGATACGTGTTGCATCCGAACTCCCAACTTTGTGTTTGGTTGAGTGATTTTATACCATGTGCTATTGTTTCTTTTGGACACTTGTTATTTCGTGGACACTAGGATTCGTGTAGAATCCATACTCCCGGATTGAGGCCAGTTGAGTGAGTTCATGATGTTTGGTCTTGTTGCATCATTGGGATTTGTGCAGAATCCATCCTCCAGAATTCATCCTCCCGGATTGAGGCTAGTTGAGTGACTTCATGATGTCTGGTTTTATTGTTCTTGGGATCCGTGTAGAATTTGTCCTCCCGAGTTGTTTTCGGTTGAGTGATATTTTGCTTGTGTTTTGATCCAGTCTTTGTCTAATGATCTTTGTAATGGTGGTGCGCCACACACGAGCACCTACGCGTGCATTTGTCGGGTGACTTGCGAGGCCCAATCTTTCGTGGACTTGCCAAAAGTTGTGATCATTTGGGGTTGGGTTGGGAATGTGCATGCCTACGGGCACTCGTCATTAGATGAGCATGGGTAGGGTAGGGTAACATATGGAGGGGGCTTCTTTTATCCGTAGCCTAGTGTCCATGCCCAAGGCATTGCATGCAAAAGTTTTAAGTAAGTGATAACTAAATAAAACACTAGGTGGTAATAAAATTTAAGATAATAAAATGTTAGTCCGAGGCCCTTCCATTGGGGAGTTGAGCCGCACGATCCGAGCTTGGGCTTTCTGATGCCAAGTGACTCTCCATGATGTTAGCCCCTACGTAGTAGCCCACTGAGTGTCTGACCAAGACCTATAGTTTATGCATTATCCTTGTTCTTGGTTTCAGTCATCAAACTGTTTGGCGTGAGTGTTAGCCATGGACATTGTGCTTTTTGTGTATTTGTGGTTGGATCATTATCTCCATCAGCACGGTGGGAGTGGACCTATGGGTTCTGTTGTGACTGCCAGTCACCATCGCCCAAGCCTGGGACCCCCTTTCTTTAAAATCATATGCCAGCTATCTCCTGGTTTTATGGAGCGCAAGTCAACCTCAAGCAAGGAATGGTCAACTAGTGAAAAAATCCCCGAATGTTTTAAAACTGCGCTTTGAACTCTCCATGCAACGGGATTTTATGATAGTGCAAGAATATTGTGAAAAGGATAAAATCCTTCACTCCATAAAAAGCCCGACCCCGCAAATTCAGGAGCGCAATTTTAAGATAGCAAAGGATATTGGGAAAAGGATAAAATCCTTCACTCCATAAAAGGCCCGACCCCGCAAGTTTAGGAGTGCAGATTTGTTGTTGCCGTGGAATGTTGGCAAAGGATAAAATCCTCCAGTTTGAAAAAAGCCCGCCCCCTAAATCATGGAGCACAGAGTTGGGCTACTCACAGAAATTATTCCGCAAAAATCCCACTTTCCATAAATCGTGGAGCACATAATCGCGCCAGGCTGAGGAAAGCTTTGAAACAAATGCATGACACAAGTGTTGCATTGGGAAGAATTGAACATGTAGTCAGCAAATTGGTAGAAGAAAATTTTATGCGTGCATTCAAGCACAAGTCCTTGCCACTCCAATTCCATGTGCATCGTGAACAAGGCAGATAACCCTGGCTATACATATAACGGGAATTGGGCAATCAAATAAACATTTGCCCTGATTCCAAATGAACAAAGCAGATGGCCCTGGCTACACTAAAAAGGATAACTAGGCAGTAAAATGAGCACTTGCAGTTAGACAACACATTTGAAGCTGGAATTTGTTGGTAAGTATAGAACGGTCAGGGAATCATTATCAGATTTTGTCTTCCCAGCTCAGACAATGGCTCAGAGAACCCTGTGGCCATGAATGCATCCAAAGAAAATTCTATAAGCTCTTTGGAAACAGTTGCCAGCTGGTAAATCATGAAAAGCAGGAATATTGGAAAATTTTGAGGAAAATCCGAAATTTAAGGCAAAAGAATGAAATTCCTTATGAAGGGAAAAGTTGGATTCAAAGAAAAGCGAAAAAACAATTTTCCTTCAAAAAAAAAAAAATTTGGATTTACAAAATTAAATATTAGTTTTAATAATATTTAATTTGGTTGTTTAAATAATAAATCCAAAAATAAATATTGGAGAGAAGTTGCAAAAAAGTTTGATTTTTCATTAAAACGTGGAAATTAATAAAATATTGATTTTAATTGATATTTAATTAACTAAAATCAAAATCAAAATCAAAAGGGGATAAGAAATACTTAGCTTCATCTTGAAGCTAAGAACATCAAAAATAGCAACTTTTTGAAACAAACAGCAAAAGCGACAAGTGGCACAAAAGATGGAAACCGTGATGGCTAAGTAAAGCAACTGCCTAATTTTAGTCTACAGCTTTAAAGGCATCTTTTGTGAAGGATGATTTCTATAAGAAACCCTCTCATTCATTCAGGCTCACACAAAAATCTAAAGAGCAAATTGAGAATAGGAGCGAGATTCAAGGAGTTCAAGAAAGCAGATTTTTGGGAAATTTTTTGAAATTGTTGAGGAGTTTTCTAGGAATTCAGGATAGAGGATTTTGAATCCTATTAGAAAGGAATTTTTTTTGCAGTGAGTTGTGAAAATTGCATATTTCTCACGGAAGTATTGAAAAGTGAATCTTGAAAGGAGTACGGAAATTTTGGCAAAAATCCAACATCTGTCTTATGCACAAGTTGTATCTGTTGTTTTTAATACTTTCCTTGCATAGTCTTATGTGTGTACATTTTCTATTTTGCAGGAAAGGAGAATGACAGAGCCCAGGGGAACAGGAGAAATGCGAGGACAATTGATAAAGAATGAAAGGAGAGGATTCTATCTTGAATCCAAAATTGTATCAAAGTGGGCAGAAATCAAAGATACAAGTCTTGGCGACCTTGATTTGAAAGATTTTAACCGGAGAATGCTCGGATATAGTGACTATCACACGACACACCTAGCCACCAGAATTGTGAGAAGTGGAATTTTCGCTACAGCTAGTTTCCCTCCTTTTCAACATCCAGAGTTGATTGTGGAATGTACCAAACACTACAATCCTAGAGATAGAACCATCAGGGATTCTGAACCAAATGTTCTCGAAGATTTTTCTCCGGCATCCATTTTTGAAGCGTTTGGAATTCCTTCTCACCCAAGGATGGTCACAAAGACACAAGAGCAAGCACTGAGAATCTACATGTCTGGAATCAATTTCTATGAAGAAATAATCAACAAAAGATGGTTGAAAAAGAATAGATCACATCATTCCAAGATTCCTAAGGAAATAGTATGGCTTGACTTGCAGAGGGAATATAGTGACATGGTCATGATATTGAGTTGCATATTTGGCATGCCTTATTCTTATAGGTTTGAATCTTGGATGTGGTATTTTGTTCAGCAGGTGATGGAGGAAGGCGACAGAATAGATTGGGTTGGGCTCATAAGTGATAATCTAAATGAACAGTTGATGAATCTAGAGCATACAAGGAAATTTTACATGAGTTCCTATGTCATCTACATGCTAGCACGGAGGACAAATTATGATGGACTACGATGCAAAGGACCGATTGGAAGCGGAACCCAACACCTCAAAGTCCATGAATGTTACCCACAATTGCATTTGTACTCAAAGGACGATTACATGAAGGTTAATGATATATTTGCCATGCGCATAGTAAGAACATTACAAAAGAGGCCACATATAAGAATGTCAATGGGTGCGATGAAGTTGGTCGAGGAATATGGTGCCTGGTTCATTCAGTTTCCTACTTTTTCATACATCAGAGTTCAAGGATTCTCCACGGAGCCATACAAACTTCCCAGGTATCCAACGGATAAGATGGTCTTGTTAGAGCTTACTCGACAACTTACAGCCTATGACAAGATTCAGAAAGGGAAAAAGAAGTTGGGGTTGCAATTTCCAATTTCCATAGGAGAAGGGAAAACTGAGGTATGCCCATGTCTAAAAGTTGCAAAAAAATCATCACATGAGCTCCACTTCTTCCGCCTTCCGCTTTATCCAAAAAGGAATGATTTTGATCCTTACAACAATGTCTCATCAATAGGAGGATCAAAGTACCAACACAAGGTTCACCTTGAATACTTTTGGGCAAATGCAGCAAATGAGAACGAGATTAGCAAAAGGTTGCATTCAAGACTACCATTGAACATTATTAGAACATGCAACATATTCAAGGTTCCTGATCAAATGGAGGAGGACCCAAACATGATGCGAAAGGGATTCAATCCAGAAATGACAGCTCAACCATATGATTGGAAGAAGAAAGAAATTACAGATCTCACAGCTCTTTCAAAACCAGTCTTAGATTTTACAAAGTGGTGGATCGAGCGTAAGCTTGAAAAATTAGTTGCACCAGCTAATGGATTCACATATAGGTTGCTTCGTCATAGACCACTTAGGGATGAAAGATCAGGACAAATATCTGAAGGGATTGTTGAGGAAAGAGGAACTCCATCTGAAGATGTAGGAACCAAGAAAGGGAAAGAGGTACCTCGAGAAAAGCGTCCTAGGATTGAGGAAGTCATCCAAGAACCTCAAAATAAGAAGCAGAAACATGGAGATGCTCCCTCTTCTCCAAGTCGAACTCCAAGTGTCCAAGAGATAAAAACATTTGAAAGGCAGGATCTAGGGACAAGTATAAGGAGATTTGAGCAAGAAGAGAATTTGGATAGGCCAATTCATGATAGGCTGAGTATAAATGCCTATGAAAAGTCCATGCAAGAAAGAGAGAGAGATCAAGATATTGCTACAAAGGAAAGTCTCGCTACGATCTTAGAGCGAGAAATGATTAATGATGGAGATGGTCCACTAGAGGAAGAAACTCCAGGAGTAGCAATACATCTTCCAAGTGCCGAAGCCGTAGTTCCTGAGGTTACAATGGATAGTCCAGGAGGTGAAGAGGAGATTAACATTCGAGCGGTCCAAAGGAAAGAACAATTGGTAATTCCAGGGGACCAAAGTATACCCATTCCAAAATAGTTGAGGCAACGAATTCAATTGCATCAACAAAGGGAGGTTGGTCCAGCAATTGAATTATAGGAAATTTTGGACCGATCAGAAGAACAAGGGAAAGCAAAAAGATATACTAAATTCATCAGAGGAGAATCAGGATCCAGAATCTTGCAGATTGCGACTCCCACAGTTGACAAAGGAAAAAATCAGATTGCTCCAGATGAATATCATGTTATGGAAGTAAATCTTGGTCGGGCCTCCCGAGAGCAAATATTGGAAGAATTTGATGACTCCACATAGGCTTTGAAGGATAGGCTGAAGAAAGTAGAAGAAGGGTATGAAAAGCAGAAAAGAGAAATTAGGGCCTTATGTCAGTAAATCAATAACTTGCCTCATCCAGTAAGAGAGGAAGGTCCATCATTTGTCCTTCCAACAGGTGTTTCCAGTGAAGTGGTAGGTGATATTGACAGAATCAAGCGGATTGCTCAAGGTGCAAAGATTTGGATCGAAGGAATTCAAGAGGTAGCCTTCAAACATGCAGAAGAATTAGTACAAGTGCACAATAGGGCATTGGCTGCAATCTCTAGGATCCAATGCATGGAGGAATCATGGGTGGATGAGCATATTTACAAAGAAGAGGTGATTGCCGACATTCAGAATCTGATGGAGACCCCAAAGCAAGAATTGATTGATGGTCGAGTTATCAGCGAGGGGGATGTCTATGATTTTATTCGATGGTACAGTGCAATGATCATGGCTAAGGAAATGTTTGAGAGCTTTACCAGGGAATCCAGTCGATGGAAGAAGATTGTTGATAACATCAAGCAAGGAATATCAAATGCAGTTGCATCCTTGTTATCACAGAGATTGCTGGAAGAAGAAATAACAACTGATAATCTGAAAGTCAAGTTAGAGGAATTCTTTCAACTAAATGTATATGGAAGAGATGATTTTGAGGACTTCTCCATCTTCTCAAATACAATGCACACTACCAAGGACTTACTACCAGATTGGGATGAAAGCTTGGGAAAAGCAAAAAAAGCAATTACAGTTCTAGAATTCAAGCAAGAATCTGCACCAAGCATTAGTACAGAGGAGTTGGAAACAGTGTTAGATCGATTTCGATCTTTCAGGTGAAAAAATCAAGGATAGATGCATTAAATGCATAGTGGGTGTGCATAGGGATCATTTATTACACCCCACTCCTTAAACTAGCATGCATAGTGGGCATTTATTACCCACTACAGTAGTGGATTCCTTGTGGCATTAATGTAGATTCCTTTCCATTGCCCTAACCCTAATTAGGGCTGATGTGGCACAATCTTGGCCATCAGTTATTGTGATCATTCAGGCCACCTATTGTAATCGAGGACCTATATAAAGGCCTCATTTCTCATTTGTAAAGGGAGACTTTTATGAGATTGTTGCTATGAGTTACTGAGATAATAAAGTTTTCATTGGAGTTTGGTGAATACTTGATGTGTCTCAGTGCTTGCTTGTTCTCCTAAATTTTTTCAATTAGATTAAGTTTAGCCTAGTTGATGTGTAGTGATTGCAATGAAGAATATGATGGTGTTGAAAGATCCCTGATGGATGCCCTTGTTGATCTGCTGTAGTTTTTAAATTAATAAACTATATTTTCCTGTGATTTATTTGATGGTCTTTGAGAATAGACAGAAGTTGCAAAAGGTTTTGTTTTTGTTTTGTGTTTTTTGATAGTTTTCACAATAGTAATGAATAATGAACAATAAACATGAGAGGAGACTGAAAATAAATAAGAGCATAGAGCCAAATCAGAATTGCTATAAATCGTACCAAGCAAATTTCTGATTTATAAAGCCAAATAATAAATCCAATGCAGTTCCAAGGAGCTTACATCCAACAATGATGCCAAACTGCTGCAAATGGCGGCCCTAAGACTGCAAGGAATCACATCCCAGCTGAAACAATCAATCTACAACGCTAAACCATAAATCTGCAACCTGAATCCACAATACAGAATGGCGTACTCTATCCCTGACAGCAACACACACTGTCTGAAGAATCCAATGCCAATAACTGCTAAGGGCTACGTCCCAGCCAATCCAGAACCTGGGGTTTGCGTCCCAGATGAAGAATTGCTCTCACAAAGCCAATTCACAAAAACAAGTTTTTCAATATAACTTTTGACGTTTTAGTGATTCTAATTCGTTGTGTAAAGTTAGCCTGAACCCCTTTCATGCATATGCTCAATTTCTATCATTCGTATACATTGTTCTTTATGATGGTGTATGTGGTGATATGAAAATCTTTGGCATAACCCTTGAAGATTGCACCAATTCATGCATAGTTGTAGTATAACTTGGCGAAGCGGAATTCAATAAATTGAGGAATTTGTCCACTAGAGTACTATTTGTTGTTATCACTACCCTTAGGATTAGAATATAACTCCTAAACCCTATCTTATTCAATTTTTGCATATTCTGTGAAAACTCCAAAAAAAGCACTTTGTTGCAAAACCTTAAGATAGCTCCCACGTCCAGTATGGCTTGAAATGAATCTAAATAAACACGTAAGGCCCCTTGTGATCATCAGCAAATCACATCAACCACCGATCTTATCCACAGTCCAGACCTGGCATTAAAGGAACCTTGAAGTCATTGTATGATCTTCTAGCAATCTTAGCATACACAAGACTTTATTCAAGAGAGGATAAGATATTTCAGTATTTTGTTCTACTATTTGGTGAGTCATAAAACACACATCAACAAGTTCTACGTGGTTGGGAAGCATAGCTACCTTTATCACTGTTGGGGACCGCCGTACAGAGAGTCTATTATCCTAATGCAACCGTTGTTGGATGTTTTCACTTGGTACTTCGGGTTCCGGAGTATGCTTTCTTGTGATTTATGCTTTCATTGGAATGCTTGTATATCACGTTTAGATAATGTTAGTATTGACACATTTCCTTATTATGATGTTTAGCGTATGATTAGACGATGTGATTTTCTTAGTTGGAGTATCTATTGCTTATTGGTTTAGCATGTTAGATTTCCTATTTTTATGATGATATTATGCTTTAGTACTGACGTCCTCATAAGACAACTCCAACTATCTAGTTGGTAGTTTGGGATGTTAGGCATGGAGGATGGCTAGAACCTTCGAGGTCTCATGATGCTATTATGGTTGGGAGGAACCGCACTTGAGTTTTGTTATGTTCGTACATTGCGATGTTGCTTTCAATACTTTTCCTTCACTGCTATGTTTAGATGATTAAATTCAGCTTCCGTCTTTCAGTTGTTATGATTCGAGTGTCTATGCCTTGATTGTGGATCCGGTACTCCCTGGTGTGGAGGAATCTTCATTTCTTAGCTTTTTACCTTAATGTTTTCTGGCTTGTTTTGAATCCTCGCACTAAATTGTACTTTCTCACGTGAGAGTGCAAAAGTTCGTGTGGTGTTCTGGGTTTTCTCGCAGAGCTCTTGGTACTTCCTCGCGCGAAACCCACACCAATTATGGGTGTTTTGGCTGCTAGGCCAAGTGTTTCCTCACACCGTTTGGTGCATTTCCTCGCACGAAAGGCAAATTCTCGCGTGGCATACTGTACTTCCTTGCGTGAAATTCTATCAACTGTTGTCCTCGCACGAAAAACAAGGGGCATCTCCACTAGTTTTCGGGGAATGCATTTTGGTGTTTAAGTACCCTTTGGGTTTGCTTAATTTTCCATGCTTTGACAGATCTGAGATTCTTTGTTCTATTGTCGTCTTTGGTTTCGTTTCTCTGTTTGTGTCAATTTGGTAGTGGCGTTTGGAGATTTGTTGGTTGTTGGGATTGTTGGTAAAGTCTTCTGTTGCAAACCTTTTGATCCTTGTATGATGTTGTCATGTGCATTCATACTTGTTTAAAAAATTTCTTGGCTTATATTTAATCCTTGTTCCAAGAATCTCCGGGCAAGGCATTACAACTCTCATAGTCAACAATATAAGCAAAAATAATATTTCTTTAACAAATGTAAACAAACACTCACAAACAACAAATAAGAATGACTTGAATGGGTATATATTTGTGGTAAATAGAATACCCAAAATCCCCATGCACAATTAGAGGTGCAATTACACATAATAAAGATGTAGAGTCTATAAACCCAAGACCTTTTTGCGTACTCTTGCAGATGCTAATAGACAAGGGCCTTGAAACTAAAGAAGATTATCTTCCCCTCAATATTTTATTCCCTTCTTAAAATCAAGAAGCTGTTGTGTCTAAATTAATACTAAGGAATTGTGCCCCAATTATTGATGAGAAAGTTGTTTATGCAAAAATTACACTAAGTACCCCAATTATGATGGATTAATTGAGGTATACAATACTGATAAAGAGAAAATCCAATGAAGATTGGTCTTGCAAAGATCTCCATACTAAAGGATCAAAAGCTAAAGAATATCAAAATCGAGATGAAGGAATTACAAAGTTCAATTTGTGGTACAAAGGAATATGAACTAAGAGAAGCATATAGAAGTACTCTATCTATAAACTCAATCAAAGAATCTAGAGGAGATGGTAAGCAAAGAGAAAGTTCTAACATATTCATGTTGGAGAGGCCTGCCATAATAAAATTTATTTTAGCTAACCAAAAGGTTCGAAAATGTATGAACACTTCTAAACATTCCACCTAAAATTATTAGTTGAATTTTGAACAACAACAAAAAAGTTGAAAAAACACCTAATGAAGCTCTCTACCACACCTTGACAATGTCTAACAAAGAATTCACCATGAAAATTAATAAACCTAAACCAATTTTTGTTCCAAAAAGGTTGTTGCCAGAAAAACAAATGGATGTGTTTAATGATGTAATCAACACTTTAGTTTAAGGATTCACTTTCAAACAAAGTGTATTTTGACATTATGTAACATAATACCATAATCAAAACATGTTCCTTGAACTTACCTTAGTTACCAATTCAGGTACATGAATCGGATTCGTGGATTCGTGATTTTTTTCCTATTAGAATTTGAGTGTGTATATATATATATTTGCTCCTATGTATGCTTTTCTCCTCATGATCTTCCGTAGGGTTGAATTCTTTGACATGGTAATCTGTTTTGCGCCCATTTTGTTTTGACCACATGGTCCTGAATTTTTCCCTCCCAAATTTTGTATTTCTTCATTGTTATCCAGATATTCATGCATATTAACATTTCATTTTCTTCATCCAATTGAGGTTTTGCTTCATCCATGTATTCTTTCTTCTATCTAGTCTTTCATCTATGATCAGTTTAGGCCAACGATGTTTTTCCATACCTTGAATTTTCTTTAGATAGCTTAACGACCGAACTGTTGTTGAAGCCTCTAAAGGAAATATGCATGTTTCCACCAATAAGATCTCATATGTTAAATATATTAGCCATATATGAAATTCTGTAAATTACGATTCAATGATTAATTTGCATTAAATATGAATTAATGTTTGTATGGAGAAATTTGTTTGTGTATCATATAAACAGGGTGTATTACATTTCATACTTGGTTCAATTCTGGGTCCCGCGCCCTTTGCTGGAATCGGTTATCTTCTCTTAGCAGTTACGTATTGCCAAGAAGGATATTGCTGAAGGCTGCTTGTTTTCAGTTATTTAAAATTGCTATTCAACGTGTTTTTCTTCCTTCAGTCATTGTTGGTCTTATTAGTGAAAACGACAGCAGTAATGATATTAGCGAATATCATCTCACGGCAGCAGTTATGATATTATTAATATCATCTCACAGCATCACACAGTGGCCCGCGTTGGCAAATTGATGAGCGTTTTTGGCAAGAACAGTATCATCAGTTCTTTTCTTCGTACGGCAATCTGTGTTTTCTTATCATTGAAATATATACATTCTTTAGAGTTATCTTTCTCAGTGTGACTTTTTCGATATTGTAATTGATGATTCTGATATGCTCAGTATCATCAAGTTTTATCTGCCATTGATCAGAGGTGATCGATTCTTATTTAATGCTTTATATGTTCATAGAGCTGTAGCTCTGTCAATATGTAATGAAGGTTTTCATATAAATAAAGGATTCATCTTTGAGGCTGGGTTGTTTCCCTCATTGCAGAGGGTTTTTCCCAGGATATATGCAGATGTTTTATTTATTAGTTTCTAGTCCAGATTTAACATCATAGGGAACCGCGGTTTTAATTTTGAGGCTGCTGATGATAAAATATTTTTGGGTTCTCTCTGATTGCCTTCATTTCTGATCTAACATGCTGCTACCCCAAATCTCAAATCCGTAAAGGATAACTGAGAAACTAACAAACCAAAAAGCATCTTCTTTGTTTTCCAAACCCATGACTCTACTTTCCTACATCTATTTTGTAAGGAATATAGCGTTTTCCAGCCATTGTAAATTCTGCTTGCTTTACATGTTTCCCAACTGAGTTTGTTGTGGAAAACGATACCAAGATACTTGCTTTAACTACTATCTCTTAATGATCGCCTTCGAAAAGAAAAGTGTTTTGTGTATTCCTGTTTCTTTTCAAAGAGAAGATTGTCACTTGGTTTTTGCTAGTTTCACTTGCATCGAATTAAAATTTCCCAACTGAGTTTGTTGTGGAAAACGATACCAAGATACTTGTACTCAACTACTATCTCTTAATGATCGCCTTCGAAAAGAAAAGTGTTTTGTGTATTCCTGTTTCTTTTCAAAGAGAAGATTGTCACTTGGTTTTTGCTAGTTTCACTTGCATCAATTTTTAACAACTGCCAAGAAAAGAAAGCAAAACACGTAAAGCTAGCTGCCGCTTCCAGAAGGAAACAAGAAAATAATGTTTTAGGATATGATAACTAAATCTGAACTATGCCATTAAAAAGAAATATTTTAACATATGTAAAAAAGATTTAACGCAGATTTGAGGATATGATAGGATAAACCAAATCTGATTTGTGTCATAAAAAGAAAGATTTTATACAGATTTTAAAGCAGATGTGATAATGTTTCATAATCAGGTATGGGCACCCAAGATATTTAAGAAAATATTCCATTTTGAGAAGCACCATTTTTAATAGATTTTATCCTTGAAGAGTTTTATGGATATTAATGTAATAAAAATGGAAAATGCACTGTAAGAAGATTTTTTATTTATTTATAATCAGAGTGAGGTTGATGAGAAGAGAAAGAAGTACAGATTTATGAAGAGAAGTACAGATTCAAATAGAATTTATTGGAGGTCGGTGCCTCCTTCTGATCTGGTGCTCAGAGAACTCACGTTTGTAAGATGGGTGTCTTATGTGGGTTGTTGCCTCTAGTTTGTAAGAAATTAATAAAAGTAATATTTTGCCTCGGTGTTTTTTCTTCAAAGTTTCAAACTTTTCCACATAATTTCTATGTCCTTACATGTGTTGTTTACTTTATGATTTCTGAAGTCACATTTGCAGATTTGAAATAAGTGAAAAAATTCATCCTAATACTAATTACACTCTCCCTCAGCCCACCCCACTACCCCCTCAGTATAGGTTGTGCTTTTCAAGCACGTTTGAAACATTAAATGTAGATTTGGAAAATATTTTAGTTACACTAGCAGCATATTAAAAGAACCTAAAAATTCTTCCAGTTTTAATAAAAACATAGCAAAGCCTGAATTTTGTTTGCCTTATCACCAGAAGAAGACAAACTACTTTGAATAAATTTTCAACACACATTCGCAAATAACAAATTGCACGAAATGTTTATGTGAGGTAGAATAAGACTTACTCATTTTGTAGGTCTGAATATCCCCATTGATTTGGAGACCGAAAATCGCCCATCGAAGCTTGACGATAATGGCCAGAAAAGGTGGAATTTACTCTTGGACCAAACACGAGCGGATCAACCTGCTCGCCCAAGGCAAGCATTGTGGGATTAGCAAACCCTCCCGGACCATGTGTGGCGGGATTAACATATTTTCCTGGGCGAGGAATTCCCGTGTATGAGTTGTGGCTTCTGTTGCGCTGGCCATTTGTTAGTGAGCAGTGAGACAATCGACCATTGATTTTCTGTATGGGATGCCTCACAGCACTTAAAGCACTTGATTTAGTGGTAAATACAACAAAGCCAAAACCCCTAGAATGACCATTCTCTTTATGCACTACAACGTTAGCCTTTTCTATTTGTCCGTACTGTAAGAATGCCTCCCTGAGCATCTCTGAGTTTGTGCTATGGCTCAAACTCTCAATACATATTGTCCTCTTTAATTCATCTCGGTTTGCAACACGGTCTACGTGAGCTGAAAACCACACTTCTTTCAATGCAGTCGATTTCACAACCTCCAAGAGCTCATCTTTGGTGAGAGAATCCACCAGCATTTCAATGACTTCTATAGTGTTACATTGTTGCTGTTCCTCCGTTGTGGTGTCTTCCTGTCTGGTTTTCTTCGATTGTCCCCCTTCCTCCATGTTCGCTCCATTCCTTTTCTTCCTCTTGCTTTGATCATTCTCTGGGCTTTTCGTAATTGTTCCGTCAACCTTCATTGTCTTCACTTCTCCTTCTTCATGTGTGCTTTTCTTTACTTCTCCCTCTTGCTCTGTGATTTTCTTCAGTTCTTTTACTTCTTTCTTTCGCTTCTTTTTCTTATTCTTCTTACGCTTGCCCTCGCTATGATCATTCTGTGGGTTTTTCTCGACTATTCCGTCAACCTTCATTGTCTTCACTTCTCCTTCTTCCTGTGCGTTTTTCTTTACTTCTCCCTCTTCCTCTGTGATTTTCTTCAGTTCTCCTCCTAATTTTTTTGCTCGCTTCTTTTTCTTCCCCTTCTTACGCTTGCCCTCGCTTTGTTCATTCTCAATTTTTTTCTCCACAACTTCATCGATCTCCATTTTCTCCGAGAGCTTTTTGGCTGTCACAGTAACCTCAATCTCCTTCTCTGATTCATTCTGTTGCAGCTCCACTTTCTTCACAGTTGACTCATTGGCCTTCGCAACCTCCAAAATTGTCTTCACCGTCTGTGGACTTTCCATCTCCAAGTTTGCCTTGGGTACATTTTCTTGCTCTGATTTTCCTTCTCCTTCATTTACTTTTTTTGCTCGCTTCTTTTTCTTACTCTTGTTATGCTTACCCTCGCTTTGTTCATTCTCAATTTTTTTCTCCACCATTTCATCGATCTCCATTTTCTCCGAGAGCTTTTGCTCTGTCACAATGACCTCAATCTCCTTCTCTAATTCATTCTGCTGCAGCTCCACTTTCTTCGCAGTTGACTCGTCGACCTTCGCAACCTCTAAAATTTTCGTCACAGTATGTGGACTTTCCATCTCCAACTTTGCCTTCGGTACACTTTCCTGCTCTACTTTTCCTTCACCTTCTTTTACTTTTTTCGCTCGCTTCCTTTTCTTACTCTTCTTACGGTTGCCCTCACTTTGTTCGTTCTCAATTTTATTCTCCATCATTTCATCAATCTCCATTTTCTCCGAGAGCTTTTGCTCGGTCTCCGTTTTTACAGTAACCTCAATCTCCTTTTCTGATTCATTCTTCTGCAACTCCACTTTCTCCTTTTCTGATTCATTCTGCTGCAACTCGACTTTCTTCACAGTTGACTCATCGGCCTGCGCAAACTCCACCGTCTGTGGACTTTCCATCTCCAACTTTGCCTTTGATACATTTTCCTGCTCTGATTTTCCTTCTCCTTCT
Source organism: Cupressus sempervirens (assembly GCA_028749045.1). Lineage (NCBI taxonomy): Eukaryota > Viridiplantae > Streptophyta > Pinopsida > Cupressales > Cupressaceae > Cupressus > Cupressus sempervirens. Next base: position 786,339,847 of record CM053789.1, on the reverse strand, counting down.
TTTACTTTTTTCGTTTGCTTCTTTTTCTTACTCTTCTTACACTTGCCCTCGCTTTGTTCATTCTCAATTTTTTTCTCCACCATTTCATCGATCTCCATTTTCTCCGAAAGCGTTTGCTCTGTCTCCATTTTCACAGTAACCTCAATCTCCTTCTCTGATTCAATCTGCTGCAGCGCTGGTGTCTTCGTAGCTGACTCATCGGCCTTCGCAACCTCCAAAATTGTCTTCACCGTCTGTGGACTTTCCATCTCCAGCTTTGCCTTTGGTACATTTTCATGTTCTGATTTTCCTTCTCTTTCTTTTACTTTTTTAGCTCGCTGCATTTCCTTACTTTTCTTACGGTTGCCCTCGCTTTGTTCATTCTCAATTTTTTTCTCCACCATTTCATTGATCTCCATTTGCTCCGAGAGCTTTTGCGCTGTCTCCATTTTCACAGTAACCTCAATCTCCTTCTCTGATTCCTTCTGCTGCAGCTCCAGTGTCTTCGCAGCTGATTCATCGGCCTTTGCAACCTCTAAAATTTTATTCACCGTCTGTGGACTTTCCGTCTCCAACTCTGCCTCGGGTACACATTTCTGCTCGGATTTTCCAACTATCTGATTGGAATCTACAATTACCTCTTTTTTCTGCTCCCCTTGTACATACTCTTCAGGTAAAATTTCTTCATTTTTCGACTCGTCAGCTACATTGAGACTACTTTTCTGCTCACCGGCAAATCTATCGACATCCACTGTCCCCGCTGCTAAACTCCCGGTATTTTCCGCACCAGCCACTAATTTAGCAGCATTTCTCTTGCGATTTTTTTTGGCTGACACCGTTTTCTCTGAAATTTTTGGGTCCGTGGATTTATCCTCTCTATTGATCTCGTTAGCCTCTGCCGCTCCTGTAACTTTCTGATCGACCTCTGCTTTCTCTGCACCATTTTGATCGGCGTTTTCGTTGCGCTCTACCTCGATCGAAATTTGCATCGCAGCTTGTCCTTCATTTTGTGTCGATTCCTGCGCTGTTTCTTCCTCTTCCTTTGTTCTAAGCTTGACGGCTTTATTCTTTGGGGTCTTGCCCGTTGTCTCTCTCTTGGATTCCACCATTTTAAGAGGAATCTGGATGAGCTGTGGGGACTTCGATTACAATCCAGACAGAGATCTGTGACCTTCCTGCATTAAAACCATGAGGATTTGTCAAAATTGAACTGTCCGATGTCCTTTATTAGGGTTTATCGTCAGGTTGGGGTTTTACAGAAGTGAGATAGGTACTCCTGACATAGGCGTTCCAGGGCTACGAATACCCTATAGACTGAAGGTATTTTATCGACATCAAATAGCCCAAGGGACCACTAGTGAGAAGTTTAAATCGTTTTCATGTTTTATAACCCTCCTCTAATGAACTTCTATCACAAAACAGTTTTATGGAGTCTCTGCAAACAAGGTAAAGGCGAATAGTTATGTAAAAAGCCTTCCTTTAAATGTAAACTATCCTCTTTTAATATTATGCATACATATTATGAGATGTACCATATTTGAAAATGAAATATCATTTAGTTTCAATATATTTTTTAATGTAAAAAATTATACTCTCTTTCATCTCAAAAATATTATTTAGTTTCAATACATTTTTTAATGTGAAAAATTATACTTTCTTTCATCTCAAACCTATTTAAGAACCATCTATCTACTTGTTCAATATTAGAGATGATGAGATTTGGTTCTCAATTATGCCACTAGCTATTTGGCTTTACCTTTGATTATCACTCTTAGGTAGTCTTTATCTTGATGACTCGAAATGGGATTGAACTCTTTTGCATAGTAGGTTTTTTTCCCCTCCCCATTTGCTTTGTCCACATGGCAGTCCTAAATTTTTCCAACACGAGTCTTTTTATCTCTTCATTATTGTCGAGACATTTTTTACAGGTCAATCACCATTTATTCAACCATGTGTTGTTTTGCCTCATCTACATCTTTCTACATATTATTCTCTCATTGTCTACAAACTTGAGCAAACAATGTTTATCCATATTATAATTTTTATTTGAATAACTTAACAAACAAATCATTCTTGAAGCTTCCATTGGGAACATACCTACTTCAACCAAGAGAATCACATTGCATAATTGTTAATTTGACTTTAAGGTTAGTTGTGATAAGATGCTTTTCTAAACTTTCAAATATTTTCAGTGCGTGGTTAGAAAGGTTGCTCTTTCAAAACTTATAACCATATATCACAATTGGAATGACTAGCAGGCCAAAAAGAGTCTTATTGGTTTTCCAATCTTGCCATTCTACTTATCTACACCTAGTTTGAAGTATGAAAGAAGCTCTCCACCCCTCTGTTGGTACTCTCAAATTTTGAGAGTGACATGTTGAAATGTTGTTAAAAGTAGCCCTATTTGAGCTTTTGAGAATTGGTACCCTAGATGGACTTCAAGCAAGACCAAGTGAATATATATTTTTCCCACATTTCTTTCAGCCCATTTATGCATCTTGAGTCCTTAGTTTGTATTTTTGAATGGTTTTATAATGAATCATTTTTAGCTGTTGTCAAATCTGCAAATATTGCCCAAATGTTAACCCAAATAATCATCCTCTCTTTGAATTTGAATATCTTGAGCCCTATTGAGCGTCATGGCCTACTGGCTTAGGGGTTTGTTCATTGTAAACCAAAGAGCTTATGTTTCAAGTTTCAAGTATCTGTGCTCAGTTTTGATAGGTTTTGCAACTCCTCAAACTCTAGCATTTCATCCGGTCTTGCTAATTGCACTTTTCCAATAAAAGAAGTTGCCCACTTTGAGGCCTTGCATTTTGGGACTTGTGATTGGTTAGAACAAGATGATTTCTTCTCTGCATTATAAATAGTAGAGACTTGCCCTCTACCAGTTTTGAGCTCATTTTAAATATGTTTGATCACTTTGCTCAACCCCATTTGAAACCCAATTTATTCAATTTATTTGGTTATCAAGTATTGCAGAATTTCTCTCTCTTCCTACATATTAGGTTTTTCTTTCATCCTCTAGGGTTTCAAATTTTGGTAACCATTGGGGCTCCATCTTTTGTGTTTCCAACTAGCGAGAATTGATGTATTTTGAGTAGCACTTATAGTATTTCAATGAGCATATCTAATGGATTAGTGTTGAATTTTCAGAAGGTTTTTGAGTTTTGTAAGTTGTATGCATGTTGTATGTAAGATGTAGCAAAAAAATTAATTCATATACGGTTCTAGTTTAGATCTCTCTATTGTGCTTCTTGACTAAGTTTCAAGTGAAAAAATCAAGGATTTGTGTCATTTGGTGTTTTGTTATGAGATATTTAGTTTTTTGTTTTGCTTTGATTCAAAGAGTCAATTAAATGCCTGATAGAAAGTGAAGATTGATTAAGTCTTGTACAAAGAGTTGATAAGAAGGATGAGTTAACATTGTTGCTACAGAATGTTGCAAGACAATATCTCTTAGTTATTATGCTATTGTTTGAAATATGTAATGCAATATTATATTTCTCTCGACTCAAAAAACCCAATATGAAAAAGGCACTGATCTCATCTTTGAAATTTTTGTTGTGGTGTTTTTGCTTCTAGTCCATGTTATCTTGTTGCGATTAAATCTAAACTTAGAATTACCTTTTCCTTTGTTGTATGGTGTTGTTTTACCCAAATCTCATGCTCCATGTTAAGATTGATGATCAATGGAAAATTTGTGCTTGTCTATTGGATCTCTTCATGTTGATGAATTATATGAGATGTATCTGCTTAATTAGATTTAAATATGTATCTATCTGAATAGGGGGAAAATGAATCCATTGTCCTATGCATAGATGAACGGTGAAAACCAAGATTTACCTCCTAATGTAGGCCCAATTTAACACAAGATCAAGTGTCAATTTGTAACCTAATGTAAAAGGGTGAATTGTTTGGACTTACTTCTCCCTCACCTTCACAAAGAGAGGGTTTTATGAAGGTAAATATTCAATATGAAAGCTGAGTGTAGAGAAATGGAAATATGTATCAAAATAAAGAAGGAAAGAAGACTCACTTTGGTGAATACAAACCTATAAGTGGGATGTCAGATGATCTTTGTAATTACTGAAACTCACTATCTCAACCTAAAATTATGAAACTATAATAATTATAAATATTTCAATTTACTATCAGGGTTGAACTGCAAAAAACAATTTTTGAAACTCTGAAGTTTTGTGAAAAGGGTATTTGAATTTGCACTCTATTTTTCCTTTTATGATCCACAACTTGTAAAAAATGGTTTTTATTTGTTGATGGGAGATTTTTCTTGGTCAAACCCTAGTTTAGGAATTAACCTTGAAATTGAAATAATGAAAATGTTGGAAAGTAAGTAAATGCACAAGTTCGCCTTACAATAGTATAATTTCTCAAATCAAATATAATGAGCTCACTTTACAGAGTGAATGGGTCAAGAGGGTGTAAATGTAGGATGATCAATGTAGAAAAGGATGAAAGTAAAAGCCCTTCCTTGATGACCAACTCCACTATCACTAAAGGGGGAAGCTAGATCTTGAAAGGTTGTGACATGAACATGGAAGAGATGATGAAGCTCCCAACTAAACTCCTTGAAGCTCCTTGAAAGCACCTTGAGTGCAAGAGATATGATGTCCAATGACTTGAAAAAGGATCTCCTTAAATGTACTTGAATGCTTGAGATGCTTGAACACTTGAAGGCTCTAGTACTTGAGTGCTTGTGCATGTTAATGATGAGATGTTTGGTAGTTGGATGCAAAATGACGCAAATGGATGTGCTTATAAAAGGGCTTAGAATAAAATTTCTCTCATCAGCCAATCAGACACAATATTAATGCCTCAAATCAACCTCAATATAGGGCCCAAGAAGAGGGTCCAAAAATGGATCCTGAGAAGGGACACAATGCATCATTAGAGACATACTATGTCATTAGGGATGTATTGTGTCCTTGATTCTTAGATCAAAAATCCATGGGATTCCCTCAAGGTCCCATAACAAGTCCCAGTTTTGAGAAATCAGATATAGATCTCTAGAAAACTCAATTTCAAAGCCAAATAGAGATTTTGAGTGATTGAAGAAAGGGAAGGGAAGACCTAAATAAATAGGTCCTACCTCAAGGTTTGCATCATGAAATAGGAATTCCAGGAAGTATCTATTAGGTCCTACCCTAATTTCATCTAGAAGAAGTGAAAAGAGAGAAGAAGAAATGGGAGAATGTGAATTAAATGCAAGTCTAGAATTAAATCACACTAAATAGGTGATAAATTTTCATAAAGTTGAAGTTCTTCCAATTAAATATGATACATTTATCCCCCACTTTAGCGAGAGTATGGGCTCAACCCAAACTCTTGGCAAAGTAGAGCACGAGATATAAGGTGATCTTATCAGAATCAAGGAGACAAAGAATCCATCAAGCCCCCAAGAGATCGAGTCTTTCCCAACTCCAAGATCATAATACAAGAGAAATTACTAATGAAGAGAAGAAGAGAAGGAGTGTGATTAATTCTACCAATGAGAAGTGCACATCTCATTTTGAACTATGCAAAAAATAAATTAAAAATGTGTTACTTGTGTATGAGACTTTCACATATTGAATTTTGAAAGGATAGTATTAAAGGTTCTAATGATTTTGTGTGCTTGATAGTCAGTCTCACATATTTTGCACTTTGTGGTGGTTTTATACCCATGGAATATAGTAATCTTATACCATGAGAATGGTTTTGAGTATGTTGGGATAGGTCAAATGGTTTAGAAAGTGTATGTATCATGCTGGTCAACCAATCCAAGACATGTAGAAAGGGAGAGTAGCTCGCCCTAACAATTTGTGGAATGCTACTATACTCTATCTATTGCGATTAAAATAAATATAAACATATAAAAATAAGGGGACCATATATGCCCCCTGTTAAGATGGAAAGATAATGACTTATTTTGGCATCTTAAGGAAGTGACAAAGAAGGATAAAGTAATTTCAGCATCAAGATAGTATTCATAAGCAAAACCCAATCCAAACCAAAGAGGTCACTGCGCCTACGAGGTCATGGAAGGATAGATTGTCTCATTCGAGAAGTGAAAAAGAAAATCCTTGCAAGGGATAACACACTATTATGAGGCTCCAAGGTAAGTGATCAATCTTTGCAAATGATATAAGATTGAATGTCGCATGATAAAAACAAATATCACATAACCAAAGGAAATAGTGGATCCTTGAGAGAATGAGAAAGATGGATAGGGTTCCCTTGCCCCCCAAGTGTAGGAACAAAGGGAAGATAGGACCTATTATGCTACTCACAAGTGAGCCATGTATGACAATGAGCCCCCAAGAGATAGACTAGTATTACATGGCATGGAGCATCATAATAGGGACCTAGGCATTATTTAAAGAAATCTAGATTCAAACAAAGCCCATCATAAGGAGCTATGTGAGTAAACTCATTATTAATGAGTTGTTAAATCTTGAAATGTAAAAATTTAAAATTATTGGTAGAGTGACCATGATAATGGTGATACATGCAAAGTGTAAGATTCACAAGTTGTTATCTGTGTTTATTTCTACATTTAGATCTAGTAATCACCTTAGCAAAAAGAAGTTTATGCAAAACAAATTCTTGATTAGTAGAAGATGATAAAGGAGAGGATATGAACAAATAATTAAATTTACAACTTTGTTGCACACATCCTAGTGCATATTTAACAATGGTGTTGAAAGAATGCATACTCCCCCCTTTGCCTAAGGGCATATAGGCTTCTTCTTCTTGTTTACTAACGTTATTCTCAATGAATCCATAACCAGAACGAATATCACTTGGTTTGATATATACATCATGAGTAGAAGTAGAAATAAAGTTATTACAAAGAGAATTTGCTTGAGATTTTATGATTGAGAGGTCATTAACTCTATATTGTCCAATAAAAGATGGATTAAAATATAATATACCCCTATCATCTTCAAATAGAGGGGAGGAAGAAGGTTCTTTAGTCTTGTGAGGTTTATCTTTAGTCTTAGGTTCCTTCACTTTATTTGTAGAAAGAGAAACTTGAGCATATTTTGTGTTTTAACAAAGCTTAGGTGCATCATCAACATGAACAGTATACATAATATTGTTATGAACAAACTTGACCTTACCATGAAGAGTATAAGAAACGACATGCATAGAATGAAACCAAGGTCTTCCTAAGAGAAGGTTATAATTGAGGGGTGCAGGCATAACATGCATAGGAGTATTCAATATCACTGGACCTACTTCAATAGGTAGAGTTAGAATACCCAAAGTTCTCGTGGCAATGTTATCAAATCCTTGAATAGGAATGTTATTAGGATGAATATATGTAAGATCAAAATTTATAGTCTTCAACATATCTAGACTACAAACATTCAAACTATGTCTATTATCGATCAATCTTTGACATGTGGTATTTTTATTAATAACACAACTATTATAAGAGCATCATAATGATCATGAATCTCCTTAGGAGGAAAATCATCAAGCATAAACATATTTGGAGGGGGGATAGATATACCATGCATGCATTGTAAAAAACCATTGATGTCATCTTGGTTAAGAGGTGAAATTGGAAGAGCGTGTAAATATTTTTTTAAGATGTCATTCCTCCAGGGTTCCTTCGGGCAAGTCACATTTAAGAAGTTTTATTAATAAGTTTAAGTCTCAAGTGCAATGTCCATAATCATGAAATGAATAAACAGATACATAAGCTCCTACACCATACATAAGAACAACTAATATGATAAAGTACATCTAGATAACATCATCCATTGCACATTTCGCAGGGTAAATACTATACAACATGCCATAGGATCTCAAATACAATATACACAATACACATAGATACAACATATGAATAGAAATCTCTAGGATAACAAGAATAATGATAATGATACAATTGCATCAACGAGAATCCAACATATACATATCTGATGGGGACCCAGATAGTAAGAAGTCACTACCTCTCAATCGCGTGGTCACATAAACAGACTCCCATTTCCATCGTGCTGAGGGGATAGTGTATGATCCACATACATATATTTGTTAAATTTGTAGCTTCAGTTGAATTGAAGCACATAATAGATCAAATATATATTTGAAATATGTTCATACATAGATACATATTGTTGAGATCTAATTGAAAAGATCATTGTTGAGAAAGATTAAAAGAAGGAAATTGTTGAAGAAGACTATGTGTTTCAATCATTGTTTTGTCACTGATGTCAAACCTGCTATTGGCTGGTAAGACAAATGCTTATAAGAATCAAGTACTATCACTCAATTTTTTGATGAAGAGGATTTGATCAAAAGATGTAACAATAGCACCTAGAGGAAAGGTTGAGTTATGATTATGTAATGAAGTACGAGGATTAGTTAAGATATTGATGTATTGTGTATTGATAATCTACTTAAGGTTACAAAGGTTGGTTACACTTAGAAAGTTTAGAAGAACAAGTTACACAAAGTTTGTTTGCCAAGCTTGACCGAGTGGATAGTAGGTGTCGAGCAAAGTCAGTGCAAGCCGAGGAGAAAATTAGTTGGAGCTGAGTAAAAGTTCATTCTAGTGTATGCCGAGCAAAATAGTTGATGTCGAGTAAAGTTCAGTTGATGTCAAGCACCAGTAAACTTTAGCAGGTGCCAAGTAATTTCACAGTGGATGCCGAGAAATGTAGTATGTGCCGAGCATTAGAAGGTTGATAATGTCGAGTTGCTGCATTATTTAGAAGATAGAAGATTTGACGAATCTGAGTTGTTAAGTTTATTTTTTTGGATTTTGTGAACTAGGAGGAAGATAAGGTGATGAGCTGGTGGCACATAATTTGAGGTAAACCATTTTTAGGCGAATTCAAAGTGGATTCTAGGAGAAGTTTCTAGAAGAGATATGAGATATAGGGTAGATACATTGTATCCTACCTAATCCATTAGAACCCTAATTTGGATGATGGAGAATGAGCAACAAAATATCTTAATTTCCTATTTATAGGAATATCTGGTCATCAAGCAAAGTTTTCATGTGCGAGAACCTAAGGGAGACAAGGAGTCAAGGGTTTTGCTTCATCAAGTGACCTAAGACAAGAGTCTACAATGGCATGTTAAGCAAGAAGGATTAAGGAGATGAATGCTTGAAGGGCGAACAAGCTATTAGAGCTGCAAAGTATAAAGGCCAAGTAGAATTAAGGACTAAATAGAGATCTATAATCTGCAAGAGAAGTTGTAAGTTGTATCAAATCAAAGCCTTACTATTACTCTCTAACAATCGTATCAGTCTAGGGTAAATCCTTTGGATTAAGGTTGACCTAACAATCATTTATTAATCCTTTAACTGGGTGGCATTCCAAGTGAATGGCCTAAAGTTCTCTAACAAGGCTCACTTCTAATAGGGTGATTGAAATCCTTTAATAGGGTCACATTTAACAGTGTGTATTATAACCTTTAACATGTTAGGATTAAACCACAAACATAAATAACAATTACATGCAAATATAACCAATAACAAAAAATAATAGATCACATAGAAAAGAACACAAGACACCAAGATTTAACATGGTTCACCCAATCCTTGGGCTACATCCACCAAACAACAAGTTTGATATTATTACGATCCAGTGATTACAACCTGATTACAATCTGTAATCCCTTATAGCTCAAAATCGCTGCAAGAACCAATTTCACATCACCACACTAAAATAATCCCTAACCCTAACCCCTTTTATACAAGTATTTTTATACCACTTTAGGGTTACAACATGTCATCCATATGTCGGCCATACATCGGCCATGACCCAAAACCCCAAAAAATTTATGAAGTATGTATAGTACTTCCCTAATTAGTCACCACAAACTAACAATCTCCCACTTGAGGATTGATTAGACTCCACACTAGACAACAATTTCCCACTTGGAGACTAATCCTATAGCAATACCGATACCACATGGGGCTCCCACTAGATCAAACCACCCTGGACTTTGTTGTTCTTGTATTCATGTTCAGTTTAGAAGACCAACCGAAGCTGAAGAGGAGTTCAACTTCTCCCTTGTTACTATCTTTGTAAATATATTTGTTGGATTAGCATCTGTATGTATCTTGTCCAACTTCAGTTGTCCATCCTTCAAAACTGACTGAATGAAATGGTACCACAATTGTATGTGTTTGGTCTTTGAATGCAGAGTTGAATTTTTTGCAAGATGAATGACACTCTGACTATCTGTAAACAAATAATTATTCTTTTGAGGGTGTCCCAATTCTTCCAAGAAGAATTAAAGCCATATCATCTCCTTGGTTGCCTCTGTAGCAGCAACACACTCTGCCTCTATAGTGGATAAAGAATTAACCTTCTATAACCTAGAAACCCAACTCACGGCTGCCCCACCAATAGTAAAGACATAACTTGTAGTACTCCACCTAGTATCAATATCCCCTGCCAAATCTGAGTCAACATAGCCATGTAAATCAGTAGTAGAGCCCCCAAAGTGTAAACACTTAGTGGGCATTCCTCTCAAATATCTGAGAATCCACTTGATTGCATTCTAATGCTCAATTCCTGGATGACTCATATACCTGCTAATGACTCCCACTGCATGTGCAATATCTGGCCTTGTACATACCATAACATACATCAAGCTTCCTATTGCTGAAGCATAGGGCACCTTGGACATCTTATCCTCCTCTTCTTGTGTCTTGGGACGCATCTCCTTATTCAACTTCAAATGACCAAGTAAAGGTGTGCTAATAACTTTAGCATTGTCCATAGAGAAATGTTGCAACACCTTCTCAACATAACCAACCTAAAATAGTGTCAATTTTTTGTTCTTCCTATCTCTGCAAATCTTCATACCAAGGGTTTATTTTGTTGCCCCCAAATCCTTCATGGCAAATGCATGTGCTAACTAGCATTTCAACCTTGTAATATGATCCATGTTAGACCCAACTACGAGCATATCATCAACATATAAACATAAAATAATGTAGCTATCATCATCCAACCTCTTAAAATAAACACAATGATCTGAATGACACCTATTGTATTCATGCTCATGCATAAAACTATCAAATTTTGGATACCATTGCCGAGGGGCTTGCTTTAAGCCATATAGACTTTTCTTCAATTTGCACACTAAGTTCTTCTTACCTTTGACCTCAAATCCCCATGGTTGAGCCATATATATCTCTTCATCCAAATTACCATGAAGGAAAGTTGTTTTAACATCAAGCTGCTCTAAATGCAAATCTTCAATAGCCATATTACTTAAAACAATACGAATAGAAGTCATTTTAACAACAGGAGAAAATATCTTATCAAAATCGATACCTTTTTCCTGTGCAAATTCTTTTATAACTAACCTGGCTTTAAATCTTTTCTTACCTCCATCCTCTTGTTTTAACCTATAAACCCACTTATTCTATAAAGCTCTTTTACTTGTAGGCAACTTACATAAATCCCATGTCTTATTCTTTAGCAAAGAGTCCATTTTGTCTTTCATTGCAAACTCCCACTGAATCTTAGTATCCACCTGCACAACTTCATCATAACATTTAGGTTCACCAACATCAGTACGTAAAATAGACTACAAAGAGGAAGAAAATCTTTTTGGAGGTCTAATTTGCCTTGTTGACTGTCTAACATTCACTAGTGTGTGTGGTATTTGTTGTTGCGGTTGTTGCACATCATGAGGAATTGTTGAAACATCATCTTTTGGAGTATCATCCAACACTACATAATCATCTTCTTTCTTCTCATGTTACTGCAACAGATCTTTGTACAACACTTTCTCATTGAATATGACATCCTTGCTTCTTACAATTTTATGATTTTCAAAATCCCAAAGTCTATAACCAAATTCATTAATGTCATATCCAACAAATACACATTTCTTTGACTTAGCTTCCAGCTTGGTTCTATTTTCAGAATCTATTTGAGCAAATGCTTTACAACCAAAGGTTTTGAGAAAAGAATAAATCATCTTCTTACCAGTCCATGCTTTCTTTGGAATACCACAACCCAAAGGAGTAGAGGGACCTCTATTAATCAAATATATAGTAGTATTGACAGCCTACTCCCACATGTGTAAGGGCAACCTGGCATGCAACCTCATGCTCCTTGCATGCTCCATTATAGTCCTGTTCAGGCACTCAGCCACTCCATTTTCCTGTGGAGTCCCTGGAATAGTTTTTTGTCTACGAATTCCATTAGTGGAGCAATAATATTCAAATTCATGACTACAATACTCACCACCATTATCAGATCTAAGACATTTTAATTTCTTGCCAGTCTCATTTTCAACCAAGCATTTCCATTTCTTAAATGTTTGAAATACATCATATTTTTGTCTTAGAAAATAAACCCATACTCTTCTAGTTGAATCATCAATGAATGTAACATAATAATGAGATCCACCAAGGGAAGATACTTGAGCCAGTCCCCATACATCGATATGCACAAGCTCTAATTTCTCCTTTTTGTTTTCCTTCCCAGTCTTCATAAAACTCACTCTCTTTTGTTTTCCATACACACAACTTTTACGAAAATCCATATTAACACATTTCAGACTTGGTAAAACATTTTTTGAATGAAGTACTTTCATACCTTTCTCACTCATGTGCCCAAGTTTGTTGTGCCACAGTGCTATATCAAAATTTATAGTAGCTATTTGTTCTTCTTGCTCAACTGCAACAACTATTCCTAAACATTCATTTTTCTCTAAAACAATTAAAGTAGAAGGAACAATATGACCTATACAAAGATATAAGGTGCCTACTTTCACACCTTTTGCTACTACAAGGGAACCTTTTGAAACCTTCTAATTTTTATCATTAAAAGTAACTACACAACCCTCATCACTGAGTTGCCCTACTGAAATTAAATTCCTACTAAGCCTTGGAACATGTCTTACCTCATGTAGTAGCCAATGATTCCCATTCTAAAAATTAATCTTAACTTTTTCCTTTCCAACAATCCGATAGGGTTCATTATCCCCCAAATAAAGAAGCCTAATATCCCCTTGGACATAATCAATGAAATAACCTCTATGAGGTGTAGCATGGAATGAAGCACCAGAATCTAAAACCCATGAATCATCAACACTTTCTAAAGATAGAAGCAAAGCATCCTCTTCGAATTCGTTTTTTTCCACATTTGCCTCCTTGTCTCCATTTGGTTTATCTCCTTCATTTTTCTTTCGAGTCCAAAAATATTTCTTTTTATGCCCTGGTTTCCCACAGTAACAATAGTCATTTGGTCCTCTTGATTGAGACCTCCTCCCCTTTGACTTTCCTCTTGATTTCCCATGATTTCCAAAATTACTTCCTCTCTCAATGATTCTGGCTTTGCTTTGTGCATTCAAAGCACTTCCTGATGTAGATCCACCTGAGGTTTTCCTACGAGTTTCCTCACTCAAAATAACACCGATCACATAATCATATTTTAGGGTACTAGGTCCAGGAACAAGATTACTCACAGCCATTATCAAGCCATTCCAGCTTTCAGGTAAAGAACACAAAATCAACAGAGCCCTAATTTCTTTATCAAAATTGATATCCATAGAAGATAACTGACTAGTAATAGTATTAAACTCATTTAAATGATCCGCAATAGATCCACCTTCTACCATTTTCATATTAAATAAATGCTTCGTGAGAAATACCTTGTTTGAAGTGGAGGGCTTTTCATACAATTTTGCTAGGGTTTGCATCAACTCTTTCGTCGTCTTTGCTTTTGTAATATTAAATGCCACCAATGGTGCCAGGCATAATCGAATGCTTCCAAGCACCTTTCTGTCCAAAAGATCGCAATCGTTATTTGACATAGATCCCTAATTCTTGGTTTTGCCTTCCAATGGCTTCCATAAATCTTTTTGATAAAGATAGTTTTCCATTTGCATCTTCCATAACTAAAAGTTCTACCCATTAAACCTCTCAACTGTCAGCTTACCTTCATCTACCATTGCTCCCACTCAATCATGAGACTTCCACTCAACCGTGAGACTTTCCTATAGAGGATAACTTTAAAAAAAAATCTCACTTTGATACCACTTGTTAGGATTAAACCACGAATAGAAATAACAATTACGTGCAAATATAACCAATAATAGAAAATAATAGATCACACAAAAGAACACAAGACACCGAGATTTGGCGTGGTTCACCCAATCCTTGGACTACATCCACCAGACAACAAGTCTGATATTATTACGATCCAGTGATTACAACCTGATTACAATCTGTAATCCCTTATAGCTCAATACTGCCACAAGAACCAATTTCACATCACCACACTAAAAAAATCCCTAACCCTAAGCCCTTCTATAGAAGTATTTTTATGTTGCTTTAGGGTTACACATGTCAGCCATATGTTGGCCATACGTCGGCCACAACCCAAAACTCCAAAGAATTTATGAAGTATGTATAGTACTTCCCTGATCAGTCACCACAAACTAACAATCTCCCACTTGGGGACTGATTAGACTCCACACTAGACAACATAACAGGGTTGGCCTTTCATAGGGCATCACTTTAGAAGATTGAAAAGAGTAGTATGTTATTGGTGTTTTTTCCCAAATTGGGTTTCCACTTAAATCATTGTGTCAAGCGTGTTGATGAATCTACTATGTTTCATGATTTACATTTCTACAAGTTGATTTGATAATAACCTACAAGCTTTTAGTGATTGCATAATCTTATGGATGCATGCATGAGTATAAATATTATATGGGTTCACTAAGTTGTGAAAAGTTTTATTTATACATCTAGACCTTGGATGATTGATTCACCCCCCCTCTCGTTTATTCTTAAAATATTCCAACAATTGGTATCAGAGCCATTTGCTTGAGAGAACTAGTTTGAAAGTACTAGAAGCACAAAGATTGAGATGTCAAAAAGAGTAGTACCTAAGTTCCATAGAGATAACTTTCCCACATGGTAAAGTTTGATGAAGCTACACCTTGGAGGACTTGGAGATCATGCACAATCTACCATTTTTGTCGAACATGTTGATCCAGCTAGTACCACAATTGCTGAAGGTATGAGGAAGAAGAAAGAACACAATTAGAAAATGCTAGAGATTGCCTCTATCGTAAGTTATGTCAAATTTGATGATATCAAAGGTCTTGATAGTGCAAAGAAAATGTGGGATGCCCTAGCTACCATCTATGGAGGAGACGCCAATGTTCTTAGAGCCAAAGCTAAAAGCCTCAAAGGCAAGTTTGATGAAATGAGAATGGAAGAAGGTGAGAATATTGCTCAATATGTTGAAAGGATAAAAGAAGTGGTTAATGCAATAAGAGGAGCAAATGGGAAACTAGATGATGATACTATTTTAACAAAAGTTTTGAGAACATTGTTACTTATATATGCCATTAGAGTTTCTACAATTCAAGAACTAAGATGTATTCCAGGGAATAAACTATCACTTGAAGGTCTGATAGGTAGACTCACTACTTTTGAGCTATCTAACTTTGATAATTACAGACCTAAAAAGATTGAATCTATTTTCAAAGCTAAGGTGTCATTAAAGGAACTTGATGAGAAGAAGAAGAAGAAGAAGTTTGATGAAATGAGAATGGAAGAAGGTGAGAATATTGCTCAATATGTTGAAAGGATAAAAGAAGTGGTTAATGCAATAAAAGGAGCAAATCACAAACTAGATGATGATACTATTTTAAGTAAAGTTTTGAGAACACTACTACCTAGATATGCCATTACGGTTTCTGCAATTCAAGAACTAAGATGTATTCCAAGGAATAAACTATCACTTGAAGGTCTGGTAGGTAGACTCATTGCTTTTGAGCTATTGAACTTTGATAATTACAAATCTGAAAAGATTGACTCTATTTTCAAAGCTAAGGTGTCATTAAAGGAACTTGATGAGAAGAAGAAAAAGAAGAAGTATGTGTCTAGTGACAGTGATATAGATGAGGAGGATGTTGAAGAACTTGAAGCACTGTTGGCAAGAAGATTCCACAAACGTAAAGACAAATTAAAACATAAGTTACCCATCATTTGTTCCAATTGCAATGAGGTTGGTCATATTGTTGTTAGATGTATAGAAAAGAAGAACTATAGAGGTAGTGACAGATACAAGAGTAGAAAAGATGAAGACAACAAAGATTACAAAGAAAAAGGCAAGAAATCTTGCTACATTGTTGAAGAAAATGATTCTAATGAACATTATGATGAGGTGGTATATATTGCAATGAAGGATGAATTTGATGAAGATGATGCAACTGCACTTGTGACTTGTGTGAACAAGAATGATAGATGGATCATTGATAGTGGATGTTCAGATCACATGACTGGAGACAAAAGTAAGTTCATTACCCTGAATTGTTATGATGAAAATAGTGTAAGATTTGGTAATGATGCACCATGTTTGATAAAAGAAAAAGGTTCTATCAAACTCATAGATAAGATTTTATGTGACAATGCTTACTATGTTGAAGGACTTAAATATAATTTGTTGATTGTGTCACAACTGAACAATTTTGGATGTAAGGTTGAATTTGAAAACAAGATTGTTAAGATATATGACACAAATGGGAAACTGATTAGAAAGGGTGATCAACCTAGAAATAATCTATTTTATCTTGATATAGATGATGCTACTTGTCTTGTTATAAAATTTGATGATGTATGGCTATGACACAAGAGGTTATGTCATGCTAATTTTGATAACTTGATTAATATCAGTAACATGAAGAAAGTTAGAGGTTTGCCTAAGTTGAAGAAGCCTGATAATGTAATGTGCAAACAATGTCAGTTGGGCAAAATGACAAAGTCAAGTTTTAAGAGTAAAACTTATACCTCTAAAGGAATACTAGAGATTGTTCATACTGACTTGTGGACCAATTGATGTGCAAAGCTACAAAGGAGATAAGTACATAACGTTATTTGTTGATAACTATTCTAGGATGATGATAGTTATGTTTCTGAAATAGAAACCTGATGCTTTCCAAATGTTTAGGTGGTACTTAGCAAGAGTTGAAATGGAAAAAAGTAAAAGTATGAGATGTTTGAGATTTGACAGAGGAGGAGAATTCACATCAAATGAATTTGAGATGTTTTGTAATGACAGAGGAATCAAAAGACAGACATTTGCCCCTTAGAACCCCTCCAGAAAATGGAATAGCTAAAAGGAGGAATAGATCTATAATGGATTGTGCAAGAACACTCATGATGGAGAAGAATGTTGCTTTGAAATACTAGAGAGAAGTTGTAAGTACAACTGTCTACACCTTGAATTGTGTGAAAATCAAGAAAGGTACTCATTCAACACCTTTTGAACTATGGTATGGATACTCACCCAATGTAAAATACTTTAAGGTATTTCGAAGCAAGTGTTACATTCTTAAAGATGCTAGGAATAGCAAGCTTGATGCAAAAAGTGAAGAAGATTTGATGAATCTGAGCTGAAAAGTTTGTTTTCTTAGATTTTTTGAACTAGGTGGAAGATAAGGTGATGAGCTAGTGGCACCGAATTTGAGGTAAACTATTTTTAGGTGAATTCAAAGTGGATTCTAGGAGAAGCTTCTAGAAGAGATATGAGATATAGGTAGATACATTGTATCATACCTAATCCATCATAACCCTAATTTGGATGATGGAGAATGAGTGAAAAAATATCTTAATTTCCTATTTATAGGAATTTCAGTCATGAAGCAAAGTTGTCATGTGCGAGAACCTAAGGGAATTGCTGGAACAACTACACCTAGGACCCCTCCACAAAATGGAATTGCTGAAACAAGAAACAAGTCTATAATGGACTGTGCCAGAATACTTGCGATGGAGAAGAATGTTGCTTTAAAATACTAGAGAGAAGCTATAAGTACTGCTGTATACATCTTAAACTGCATGCAAGTCAAGAAAGGTACTCACTCAACACCTTTTGAATTATGGTATGGTCATCCACCTAATGTGAAATATTTTAAGGTATTTGGAAGAAAATGCTATATTCTCAAAGATGTTAGGAATGGAAAGTTTGATGCAAAAACTGAAGAAGTTATATTCTTTGGTTACTCCACAAGAAGTAAATCTTACAAGTGTTTAAATACTAACACTAACAAAATTGTGGAAAGTGCAAATGTGAATTTTGATGAGTTTATAGAAGCACATGATGCTGAATCTACAAAAGAACAAGAAGAATACAAATCATTTGTATACTATTATGAAGGAATGCCTACTGAAGAAGATGCTACAAATCATGCAGCAAACCAACAACAAGTTTCAACAACTACCAAGTCACATCCTATGAATGCCGAGTTGCATTCAGATGTCGAGTTGTAGAATGAGGAAAATGTACAATATGACTATGAGATAGCACACATGAAAGAGATGTTGAAACACCTGATAGAGATGTACAGAGTGATACTGAATTTGAGAGACAAAATGCAGCTACAAGAACTGAGCCTAGACTATCCAAATATGTCAAAAGACACCATCGTGTAGATCAAATCATTGGAGAAAAATATGCAAGGCCAATGAAAAGAAATAGGTTGAGAAGTGAATCATGTTTGTTAAGCATGAAGGAACCTAAGATAGTGAGAGATGCATTGGAAGACGATGATTGGTACAAGGCCATGGAAGAGGAAATTCAATAGATAGAAAAGAACAAGACTTGGAGTCCAGTTCCTAGACCAGAAGATAAGAATGTGATTGGCACAAAATGGGTATTCAGAAACAAGTTAGATGAGAATGGTGAAGTGACAAGAAACAAAGCAAGACTAGTTTGCAAAGGGTATGCACAAGAAGAAGGAATTGATTATGGTGAAACATTTGCCCCTATTGTAAGAATGGAAGGAGTGAGAATTCTACTTTCTTATGCTGCATATAAAGGTTTCAAAGTTTATCAGATGGATGTTAAGTCAATATTTCTGAATGGCATATTAGAAGAAGAAGTCTACATAGAACAGCCAAAAGGTTTTGTTGATAAAAATAATAAGAACATGGTATGTAGGCTGCACAAAGCCATATATGGATTGAAATAAGCACCAAGAGCATGGTATGAGAGACTCCATACTTATCTTGTTAAGATTGGATTTGAAAGGACAGATGATAACAACAATTTGTACATAAAGACAGATAAAGAAAAAAGTATACTATTATCTAAAATATTTGTTGATGACATAATATTTGGAGGACAAGATGCTTTGTGTAAAGATCTTGCAAATCAGATGAAGCAAGAGTTTGAAATGTCAATGTTTGGGGAGATCAAATTCTTTGTGAGATTACAAGTTTATCAAATGAAATATGGTGTATATATCACTCAATCAAAATATGTCAAAGAGATATTGAAGACATTTGGACTTGAGGATTCAAAACCAATAAGTACACCTATGGTGACAACACTCCAGCTATCAAAGAATGATGATTCAGCTGAGGTCAATCAAACATTATACATATCCATGATTGGGAAATTGCAATATGTAGTACACAATAGACCTGATATTGCATTAGCTATGGGGATAGTTGCAAGATTCTCTGCTAACCCTAGAGAGAATCACTTGATGGCTGTTAAAAGGATAATGAGATACTTGAAAGGAATAGAAGAGTATAGTTTATACTATAAGAAGAATGAAAAGTTTAAACTGAAAACCTACACCAATGCTGATTGGGCTAGAAATATTGATTACAGAAAGAGAACCAGTGGAGGAGCATTCTTCTTAGGCAAAAGACTTGTTACATGGACTAGCAAGAAGCAGAGTTATACTTCCTAATCTACTGCTAAAACAGAGTATGTTGCTACTACTATTAACTGCACAAACATTGTATGGATCAAATAGCTACTTAAGGGAATGAAGGAAGAAATCACAGAACCAGTGACACTTTATTGTGATAATACAAGTGCTATAAATATATCAAAGAATCCTATAACGCATACAAAGACAACACACATTGCAATAAAGTATCATTATGTAAGGGGATTGGTTCAAGAAAAAGAGGTGAAGATGGAATATATTAACACAAAGGAGAAAATTGTTGATATCTTCACCACAGCATTACTTAAGGATACTTATGAGTATTTGAGAGGTAAACTAGGGGTGATATCCCTATCAAAGGTTATGTAAAACATAGAGGGAGTACCCTACATCAAATAAGTTGACATTCATTTCATACAAATTGATGTAGTGGATCTTACTTTAGGAATTGCCTAAAGTAATTATAGAGCTAGAATTACAAATCAGTCACAAGCAAGGTGACAGAGGGAGAAAATTGAAGAGCATGCAAAAGCCTATGTCTGCATATATCAAAGATGCCAAGTGTTGAGTATATGTCTTTGGCATTATTGTAAAAGAGGGGGAAAGTACATTAAACTAATCAAGGGAGATGATCAAGGGAGAAAGTACATTACTGATTGGTTTGGTAAGAAAGAAAAAGGGAGAAAGGAGAAAGCAATTAGAGGAAGGATCAGAACAAAAAGAGGGAGATATTCTGATATTCTACTAATCCATGAGAGAAGAGAATCAGAAAAGAAGAAACTCAGAGGGAGTTTTATTTTGTAACCTAATAAGAATAGAGCTACTGATAGAAGGAGAAAGTTCAAATCACAAGTTTTCTTTTTGGTATTGCCTTACTATTTTAATCTAGTTAGTTTGATGGAACAAGATGTTCATCATTTGTTTGACTGGTTGATCAGTTTGGTTTGCCATTAATGCCAAAGAGGGAGATTGTTGATATATGATTGAAAAGATCATTTGAGTGGAAATATTGTTGAAGAAGACTATGAGTTTCAATCATTTTTTTGTCACTGATGTCAAACTTTCTATATGCTCGTAAGACAATTGCTTATATGTTTCAAGCACTATTAGTTAGTTGATTGATTAGGAGGATGTGATCAACAAGATGTAACAAAAGTGCCTAAAGAAAAGGTTGAGTTATGATTATGTATTGAAGTGCAAGAATCAGTTAAGACAGTGATAACATAATGTATTGATGATCCACTTGAGGTTACAAAATGACTAGCTACACTTAGAAAGTTCAGAAGAATAAGGTTGAAAAAAGTTCATTTGCCAAGCTTAACCAAGTTGATAGAAGGTGTCGAGCAAAGTTAGTGCAAGCCGAGCAAAAAGTTTGTTGGAGCCAAGTGAAAGCAAATTCTAGTGGATGCCAAGCAAGTTAGTAAATGTTGAGTAAAATTTAGTTAATGTCGAGCACCAGTAAAATTCAGTTGATGCTAAGTGATTTTATAGTAGATGCCAAGCAACATAGTATGTGCCGAGCATCAGAAGATTGATAATGTCGAGCTACTGCATTATGAAAAGATCAAAGATTTGCCAATTAAAAGCTAACAAGTTTTTTTCTTGGAACTTGTGAATCAGGAGGAAGATAAGATTGATGAGTTGGATGCACAAAATCTTATGTAAACCATTTTTTAGGCAAATTCAAATGGATTCTAAGAGAAGTTTCTAGAAAAGACAAGATATAGGGTAGATACGTTGTATCCTACCTAATCCATCGAAAACCCTAATTTTGGTGATGGATAATGAGTGTGAAAAGTGTTCTAATTTTCTATATGTAGGAATGTCTGGTCATGAAGCAAAGAGGTTGGAGAGTCTTGATGCAAAAATTTGACAAGGAGAAGGAAAGGGGTTTGCTTCATCAAGTGACCTAAGAGAAGAAGTCTACAATGGCATACTAAGTAAGAAGGATTAAAGAGGATGAATGCTTGAAAGGTGAACAAGTTGTCAGAGCTGCAAAGATTGGAAGCCAAGCAAAGTTGAGGACTGAATAGTGATTTGTAATCTACAAGTAAGGTTGTAAGTTGTATCAGATCAAAGCTCTACTGTTACTTTCTAAAAATTGTATCAGCCTAGGGTAAATCCTTTGGAGTAAGGTTGACTTAACATACATTGGAAAATCCTTTAACAGGGTGGCATTCCAAGTGAATGGCCTAAAGTCCTCTAACAAGGCCCACTTTTGACAAGGTCATTGAAATCCCTTAACTGGGTCACATTTAACTGTGTGTGTTGTAACCTTTAATAGGGTTGGCCTTTAATAGGGCATCACTTTAGAAGAGTGAAAAATGAGTAGCATGTTACTGGTGGTTTTTCCCAAATTGGGTTTCCACATTAAATCATTGTGTCAAATGTGTTGATGGATATGTTGTGTTTTATGCTTTACATTTCTACATGTTGATTTAATAGTAACATATCAGTTTTGGTTAACACACAATGAATGCATGCATGGTTGAGAATGTTTTATGGGTTCACTGAATTGTGAAAAGTTTTATTTGTACATCTGAACCTTGAATAACTGCTTCACCCCCATCTCAATTATTCTAAAGGAATTCCAACAATTATGTCATTTATGCGAGGCTTTAAACTATGTGTGTTTAGTGTGCATAAGAGCATGGATGGTGTGTTATGAGAACATGTATCGTCATTCTCGAATTGCCATTTTGCACTTGATTGTAGGTGGGACATTTCAAGATGTATTCTCTCTTTGATTTTAAATTTTTTTGATGTTAGAGGTTTTAACAAGAATAATGAGTCAATTGTTTTAGTTCATGATAGTGTTGTGTATGTTAATCCATGTTGTCTCACGCTGTGGGGTCAAAATCCATTGCCTCTATTGTAAGCCCACCTGTGTATTATTCTTGCACATTCTATCTATATAGGGAATTATTTTCGTACAATAATTTTATTTTTGATCGATGCCTTTTGGATAGGTCTAATAATGCGTATCAGTACCCAATCATTTTCAATTTTTTTTGTATAGCATTATACGAGTTTCTTGCATTGTTGCTGTCTGATTGTATTGTCATTAAATCTTGTCCAAACTATGTCAAAATCATTATATTTTGTGTATGCTTTGAATATTCCATCTGATCCATTTACTAGACCATCTGTTGTGTTGTAGTTTCCTACATATAGTTCTACTAGAATATTTGGTCTGAGATATATTTGACGTGGGAGTGAAATTTTTCCTGTGTGTAGGCATAATGCACTATTGTTTTCATTATGTTTGTCAATGGAATTGAGGATAGTCATTTCACTAGGAATAATTGCAAGGAATTTTGTATTATGAGCATCAACATCGATTCTTCTATAGTGGGTCTAATGGTGGTTTCCTCACGCATTATTCGTTGATATACTGCAAATCTTCATTTTTTTGCATGCCTATTCGTATTTTGTTGAGAACATTAATGAATTTTTATCCTTTTGCTTACTGTATGTGTTAATGAATAAATTTTAACATTGTCCATCCAAAAATTGTAAGGCATCAATTCTGACATAGTTGCTTTATTTTCAAATATGACTGCATCAAGTATTGGTTGTGCTTGGTACAAATCTCTGCAAAAAATTATATCGACATTTCCAAAGTATACAGTGGGCATTTGCATTATCTCACACAATCATTTGTCAATGTAACATAGTAATGTGGCACCAACTAAGGATATCTCATTAATGAGAATTCTTTCCAAGTTGGGTTTTTGCTTAACATATTTCACTTACAATTTGCATCCTTTCAATTGTCCCTTTTGTATTCTTATCCACATTATGGAAAGTACCTATTGTACCAATATCTTGATAGTCTTGAAGAAGATATTTGTTGTGAGGTATGCAAAGTACCTTTTTGATTGTAGAAGTTCCCATCGTGCAATCTTTTCATAAGAAAATATTTGAATGATGTCTTCATCATGTGGTTTTCCAAAGAATAATGTGGGAAAATTCATTTCCTCAGTATATTTTTCTTTGAATATTCCAATTGGGTGGTGCTCTTGTGAAGGTGCAATGCCAATTATCTTGTCTTGCATTTTATGTATGGATCTAGATTTGGTGAATCCATGTACCAAAGTTTATGAAGGCTCATTATGTTCTTCATCATCATTTGAATGTGTTGCATTTTTACTAATCAGAGAGGATGTTTCATCTTCACAACTTGCATATGTCATTTCATTATCAACACTAATCTCAAGAGCTTCTTTCCAATCATCTTTTATTTTAACATTTTCCATTATGTATAGTGGTGTACTTGTGAGTTTCGAGAGCACTTGCATCACTACATTTGCCACACCATTCCTATTTGAAATGCAATTTTGTATTCTAGGTGCCTTTTGAGAGCAATGACAATAGTTGTTGTGCTATTGGTTGCTTGTGGTACTGCATTTTGTATGATGTTCATGTTCACAGGAACATTGACAATAGAACCTGTCAGTCCCACTTGTGATCTTTTGTATCCCAGTTCCCATATTTGAGCAAATGCAATTCTTACTGACACTAGTCATTCTTCCAGTTGTGATAGGATTTTCACATCTTATATTCGTTCATTAATTCTAATATTTTTTGGTGTACTATATGTTGGGAGCTTGAATTGTTTCAATGCAAACAAGCGTGTTCAGTAGATGAAATTATTCGACTCTTCATATTTTATTTGCATCAGTGTATAGTAGTTGTTCTTTTCCTTTTGTTTCATTGGTCTAATTTCTTTCATGAAACACAATAGTTGACAAATTGAGCATGTGTGTTTTAGTGTATCCTGGATTGTTGTTTCAAATATTTCTATTGGTGACAATCGAATTTTTATTTTTTTAGTAGAAAACATTGTCTTGCCTCTTTTTTTTGCTCTTTTGATTACAGATGTGCATGCTGACTTATTTTGAGTGTTTTTGTTTTGGTTTGCATCAGTTGTTGTATTATTTTGTGTATCTCTAATAAATTTCTTAAGATGGCATAGTCAAAGTGCATCTTTTTTAAAAAATTTTTTATAGTATTACTTGGAGAATCTTTGATAAATCTCTTGAGGTGACATAGTCAAAGTGCATGCTTTCTATTAGGGTTTTCTAGTTTGATATTTTTAATGCGCACCTTGTCATGTCCTATATTATTTTTGTTTGCAATGTCTACAATGTGTTGTGCATTATGCTCTTTTATAAATCTCTTCAGTTTGTTGTATCACATATGTGCTCGATGAATGAATTTTTTTGACTGTAATCTTAGTAGCGGTTCAAAGTGACCAGCAATAGGATTTGTATCATGAAAGAGGATTGTGTATGCCTCTTCTTGTATTGATTCATTGAAGTGCAAGTACTTTTTTCTTGTTGTTGTTGACCAAATGCATATTTGTATGTTTAACCACTTGGATCACCAATGAATGTAGAATATATCTCCCAATAATCTAACTTCTCCATTGTGTATGTTTTGCTTTGTAGAAAGTCGCATTCTACACAAATATGTTTCTGGATAATGTACTTGGTGCAGTTCGTATAGAGTTTGTGGATGAAGTTTTGTACTATACGAGTGCAATGCTTCTAATTCACCTTCTTGTTTGCATTGTAAGAAGTAATCAATAGTCCCATTTCTTAGCTCAAGTGATGTATATCTATAATTTAGTAGGAATTCCAAGGATTCAAGTAAGTAGTCTCCTATGTTGTGCTTGAATGTTGGTACTCTGCATAGTCCTTCATTCTCTAGTACAATGTCAATACTGCAAGTTCTATCTTGATCTGTTGGCTTGTAATGCTCTATGTCTATAATTTCTATTTCATTTTATACCATTTTATGTTTCAAGAAGGACTAGTACCACCTTAGTTTTCATATCACTTGTATACTTGTGCAATGTTTCTTTTCTACATATAGATATTTCTTTCCTGCATGACAAGATGCATTTTTTCAATATACTATTTTTAGTTATCTTGGATTATTTACTTTGATTTTTCTATTCTTTAAAATTACACATGCCATAAGAAACTATATTATACACTGCAATATCTAGTCCCATTTATTCACAAGGGCACAATTTAACTTTTATAGAATGATTTAGATTCAGACTATGGTTGTCATGACAAGAAAAGTGTACTTCCACATTGATATTTTTATAGAGGAATAATTGCATACATTATTTCACAATGATAAATGTTAACCTAAAGACATGTAGGTAGTACAAAAACTTATACTTCTTATCTCTTCTACTATCACATATTAGAAAAAGATAGATTATGATAGTAGACTAAAAAACACATAACTTGTCACATCATTAGAATTCATTGATGAAATATTCAAAAAACAAAATGCTAATAGAAAACACTTGAATGGATATCTGAAGTATTATAGAGCTCATATAGAGGTTCTCTGGTATAATTTGGAAGTGAATATTGCATAACTATGTTGTCTAGTAAGCTTGATGGTGTAAGCGCAAATGGTGGTACAGAGGTAGTTTCATATTGGTTGGGCTGAATTATGGAAAATTTGGAATGTTTACTGACTTGGGTTCGAGAGCAATTGCCACTTGTAGTTTTCATTAGACATTTTACATTGGGAACCATTCTATTATCAAATGGGATATTATCTAGGGATGACATTTCTGATAGTAAACCATCATAGATATTAGCCAATGTCAGACAGTTAGTGTTTTTCTTGTTCTCTTCATCCATGTGGGTCTGATAGAGAGGCTTCATTGTAATTAATGCCTCACTATTGAGTATTGGACCATTGTATTCTCCCACTAATTTAGTATAACAGTTGATGCATCTTGTTGTGCCTTTCATGGTAAGTGCAGTAACCAACACAATTCAACTAGGGTGGACGAGAGCTCAAGCAATGCAACCTCATGAGATTAGGACACTTCAATCATTGTTCATAGCAAATGTATATTGGGAATGGGAATTAAAAGTTATTGAAACTACTAAACAAAGTTATTGTATGACTACAATTAACAGCTTGCATGAACTTCAACATTATGTTGATCTTCAAAATTAAATTACTTCACCCATTGTTTATGATATCATTCATACAAAATATGAGGCTCAAGTTCAATACCTCTTTCTACCTTATTATGTTTGATATTCATATGCTACATATATTTCTCAATTATGTACAAAGACACATAAAATATTATTATGTTTGATGCCAATAGAAAAATGAAGAGAGGTGTTTCTTTGATAGTTAAAAAGAGCATCAATAGAATTGATATCTCTACGAGCGTGAATATTTATGGTAAAGACATGGCTCTCTCACACACCACCACAAAGATTCTTGTTCAAGGAATTCTTTGTATATGCAATTGTAACCTTTGTATACCACAGTTATGTCTTTACATCAGGTCCACCCTACCACACCAATATATGTGAACCATATGTTACAACATGTCTGTAGCTTCATGTCTATTCGACCATAGCAGTACAACTAAGTAACCATGATCTTTAAATATTATAGTAGATAGAGAGTTAAAAGGCATACAAATTGAGATTAGAGTACCAATTCTGAGGTTTATAGAAAGGAAGCTAGAATAAACTTTTTGGACACCAAAAATTGGTTCAGGTACACTTTCAATGTAAAACCATTGTTGTACCAACTGTTGGATAATATGAACAAGGAAAACATATTCATTAGTCGTCAAACAATTTGGTTATTTCAAAGAATTAGTGTACAATAAGATATATCCATTTGTATGTCACTTTTTGTGAACCAGCGGTTCTTCATTGTAGTACAACTACACTTGTACAATATGGGCATTGTATAGATCTACATTACTTCTCACATATATAGATGTGACTATTACATACCATATAGACCTGATATATGGTAACAAAAGTTGTGCAAGACAAGTGTTTAGGAAGAACATTGTACATGTCAATCAGTTTGGCAAAGTTGAAAAGGCTAACATTACAAATCATATAAATAGAATTTACATAGTTCCATGTAGTCATTGAAATAGCAGATGTTGACATGTGGGCTTTAGAAAATCCTTACTACATTTTACAAATATGTGCATTATATGCCTTACAATTATACTCTTTCAATAATACTTTGGTAAAATTTGTAATATTTGCATGTACATGGTGTGCATGACATGCAAATAAAAAATTTATTTTGTATTTCTTCCCCAACCACAATATCCAATAATACTTCAATATTATCGCATTTTCTAGTGGAAACATGTTAAATGCTCCTCCATTCAATGCTTGTAACCTATGTCAATAATGGAAGAGGCCACTGTGACTATAGAGAAGGATTCATATATATAGAAAGGTGTATTATTAACATTTAAATGTTTCTAGAACAAATAGATTTGCTACTTTGGACTTTTCCCATCAGTTTGCAATGCTTTAAAACCAATCACGATACATGCTGGACAATAGTCCAAATCAAAATTTAATATTATATAGGGAAATATTGAAAGTTATCTTTATGCTTTTTTCACCTTTCCTCTTTACATCACCACCACAATATTAAATAGTCATCGATGAAATATTCAAAAAAGAAAAATGCTAATACAAAACACAAGTAGCGAATACAAATATTGCTACTATTCTTTTCTTTGATCATGTCTCCATGTTATCTTTATGTTTTTTTCACCTTCTCTTCACATCTCCACATCAAATATGATATGCTGGCTATGTTATCAAGCAATTAGAATAATGTTGTGAATGCTCTATGTCTATACCATTTGAATCATAAAATTCAATGGTGAAGCTCAATGACATTATTATCACTTAGACCATGACATTCAGGGCTTGTATATTTTGATGTCACATGGAAACTAGAGAAGTTGAATGTGTCATGGTTAACACCATACATGTCTATATTGTTAGGATTGGTAGCAAGATTGTTTAGA
Source organism: Cupressus sempervirens (assembly GCA_028749045.1). NCBI lineage: Eukaryota > Viridiplantae > Streptophyta > Pinopsida > Cupressales > Cupressaceae > Cupressus > Cupressus sempervirens. Next base: position 786,311,322 of record CM053789.1, on the reverse strand, counting down.
AATGAAGGAACATTTTCATTGAGAACATTACTAGCATATTTTTCTATAATTGAATCCATGTTGAGAATTGCAACATTCCATTTTTTGTGAGACAAGTGCATGGGGGAACGTCTTGTTGCAATAGTTGCAATGGGCATGAGTTTACCAAATTTGAGGGATGTATATTCTGATAACTCATTTCAAAATTGGGCAATCAAGTTGCACTAGGATAAGTTGATTCTGCTGGTCTCAAAATTGGTTTTGACAATTGAGTGTCAATACACTTAAGAAATTTACTAAGTTCATTCTGAGCTAATAAAATATGGCAAGTATAATAGATACTGAGTTGCAATGAGTATCGAGTCACTCATGTGTCGAGTAAATAGTAAGTGCGAAGAAAATAGATAAAGCTGAGCAAGTTTCAAGTGCTGAGTGAATAGTTAATGCCGAGCAAGTTCAAATGTTGAGCCAGAAAAAATTATAGTATGTGCCGAGCACCAATATCAACAAGTTTTGAGTAACACAAAATTGGCCCAGTTGTTTGTGATGGCACAAACAACTATGCAAACCATTTTTGAGCCAACATATGGATCTTGAAGCTTTGAAGATAAGATTGAATCTATTTGATTCCCTATGTGATTAACATGTAACCAATCAAAAAAATTGAAGGAATTGAGCCAGAAAGTTGGATGAATCTCAATCGTAGATTCATACCTAACCCTAAGCCACCAAAGTCTTTTTAAAGGGATATGAGACCCCATAATTCAATATGAATGCATGCGAAGAGGTAATGCTAGCAAAGATTTGATAGCAGTGAAAGGGGTGAATTGATCAACATACATTCAAGGTGACTTAGAAGAAGGGAAAAATTGCAGAATTAGTTAGCAGAACAAAGGATCAAGGTTAAAGAAATTTCAGATCAGATCAAAAAGGATCAAGATGAACTGAATTGGGATCTGAAATCAACAATATCAGATTATAAGTGTATCAAGTCAAATATTCTATTGTACTTTCTAACAACTATATCACCAGGATGAAATCCTTTGTATTAAGGTTGATTTAATAGTCATTGAAAAATCCTTTAATAGGGTGACATTCCAAGTGAGTGTTCTAAAGTCCTTTAGCCAAGCATACTTTTAATAGGGTGTTAAAATCCTTTAATAGGATAGGATCTAACAATACTTTGTTAGCCTTTAATAGGACAGGCCTTTCACAGGGCAAATCACGAGAATGGTCAAAACATGTAACCTTAACAGGTGAACTTTATTGCTGCAATAGTGAAGAATTGTGGGCGTCATCCCCACCCCAATTCTACCTTCTTATTGGAGGGTTTCTAGGTAATCATATATGGTGTCAAGTGTTTATGTGGATGCATTTACTTTACATGTTATTTCAATATGTTTATGCATGCTTTGTTCTAAAGATTAAATGTTTTATTGGTTAGAGTTTAGTACTTCTGATTCACCCCCCCCTAGAAGTATACATTTCCCATTTGTAATTCCAACAGATTCAGAAAATGGATAGTGAAATTTTGTGTCACTTTCTAAAGAATACATCATTATTTATGCTAGCAGAACATATGGTATTGATATGTTCTTTCCATGAAAGATCTTGTACTAGATTTTATGAAAACTTTCAAGGATGTTAGGTTTCATGTGCATCATAGTCATAAAATGTTGGTTCTTGGTGATAGGTATTGTATGACCAAAAATGATTGTAGATTTTGTAAGCTTTTCAAGAAGACAATACAATTAATAAGTTTGCATCTTTGAGACCTATTCAAGGAATTAGTAAGTTTCTTTGATTTTTTTCTTAGCAATCATTACTTTGTACACAAAAATTTATGCCAATAGAGATCTTATGAAATGCTAACATGGATCTTAAGGAAATAATACAAAAGGAAACAAGCAGATTTTGGAAACTTGGAACTTTGAAATTTCTAGATTCTAATCAAATATATAACTTCACTTACTATTTTGTTCTTCACTCAATTGCCAAGCTTGTGTATTTGATCCTTGGCGATTTTCCTGGTTTGCAATCAAAGTATAGTATTAAGAAAAGCATAATAAAACCTTCACAACATTAGATGTAATTAATTAAGTCACTAGTTCTTATTCTACATATGCCAAAATAATCTATTGTATAGCATAATCATTGTGCACGCATTAAATGTAGTAGATCAAACTATTACTAATTCTTAGCAAACTTTGCAAAAACATGGTTAGCTAAACAAAGCTATCTGGAAATTTGCAACAGTCAAAGTTAAAAACAACTTCTAATATATTATAAAGTGAGATGGAGATTACAAGATACATATTGTAGTACATTTGTTAGCAATCATTATTTTGAACACATAAACTTATGCCAATAGAGATCTTATGAAATGCTAACATGGATCTTAAGGAAATAATACAAAAGAAAATAAGGAGATTTTGGAAACTTGTAACTTTGAAATTTCTAGATTCTAATAAAATGTATAACTTTACTTACTATTTTGTTCTTCACTCAATTGTCAAGCTTTTGTATTTGATCCTTGGTGATTTTTCTAGTTTGCAATCAAAGTATAGTATTCGGAAAAGCATAATCAAACCTTCACAACCTTAGATGTAATTAATTAGGTCACTAGTTCTTATTCTACATATGCCAAAATAATCTATTGTGTAGCATAATCATTGTGCACACATTAAAACATAGTAGATTAAACTATTACTAGTTCTTAACAAACTTTGCAAAAATATGGTTAGCTAAACAAAGCTATTTGCATGTTTGCAACAGGCAAAGTTAAAAACAACTTCTAATATATTATAAAGTGAGATGAATATTACTAGATACATATTGTAGTACATTTTTTAGCAATCATTTCTTTGAACACATAAACTTATGCCAATAGAGATCTTATGAAATGCTAACATGGATCTTAAGGAAATAATATAGAAGGAAACAAGCAGATTTTGGAAACTTGTAACTTTGAAATTTCTAGATTCTAATAAAATGTATAACATTACTTACTATTTTGTTCTTCACTCGATTGCCAAGCTTGTGTATTTGATCCTTGTTGATTTTCCCGGTTTGCAATCAAAGTATTGTATTAAGAAAAACATAATCAAACCCTCACAACATTAGATGTAATTAATTGGGTCACTAGATCTTATTCTACATATGCCAAAATAATCTATCGTGTAGCATAACATTGTACATACATTAAACTTAGTAGATCAAACTATTACTAGTTCTTAGAAAACTTTGCAAAAACATGGTTAACTAAACAAAGCTATCTGCATGTTTGCAATAGTCAAAGTTCAAAACAACTTCTAATATATTATAAAGTGAGATGGAGATTACTAGATACATATTATAGTACATTTTTTGAAGCCTAAAAGGATACTTCACTAAGAAACAAATGACATAGAAATGACCAAATACATATTATACTATGTCATAGTGGAAAATATTATAGCTTTTACATGCAAGTTGTGAACTTTCATTCACAATAAGCATAAGCTTTTACATCATCACTATATTCTTGTGGTGGTTGTCATCTTGTAATCATTAGTTCATTAGTAAAGAAGGTGCCATCTCCCAATATCCTCTACAAGATGAATTCCAAGTGGCACAAAATTATTCTCAAATACAAACAAAAAATGGCATGAGTAATGGTGCTTTATGGTCTCAAATGCCAAGGCTCCTGTATCATTATCATACCATTGCCCAAGAATCTCCGTGTTGTCATGTCTTATAATCAATTTGAGTGAAAAGGTTGGATATGTTACCACAAAGTTTATTATAGATAAAAGTGTTTCATCTTCAACAACTGTGCTAAATGGTGATAGTTCACAGAATAATGTCTTGCATGCTAGATTGAAAATGGCTGTCAATTCTTCTATAATGTGATTTCCAGGAGGGAAATGTCTTATGATATCTTGATAATGAACTATGATATGAGCTTCCTTGTATTCCCACACCAGATGTTTTAGGTAAATTAATTCACCATTAGTCATGAATGGGGATAGAACATGAATTTGATTGGTGTTTGGTATTGGCCGAATGTCTCCCCATCCTTCATATCTGAACATGACAACATGCTTGTCATAAAAATAATTTTCTTTGGCATTCGTTTGGAAGTTCTAGAAGTTTTTCAAGAATACTAGATTCTGGACTTTCAGAGAGGTGATATGTATTGTGATCTAATGAAATAAATGCATCAAGAAAATTCATACTTGTGTAATGTGGAGATGAAAAACCTGTTTGCAATGAGGACCATTTCTTAGAATTTATCGAGCATCAGTTATTTCTAAGATATATCTTCAACTTAGTGTGATTCTTTGGTCGATATACTTTTTATGGCAATAATCATACAAATATCATTAATATAAATGATTCCATATATACTATTCCATAAATGTGCAATGGACGACTATCAATTACAATGTTTAATTTTGCATCAATGCATTTCTTAAATAACAGTGCATTCCACTATTCGGTGCATCTTAATAGTATAATTAGTATTCAAGTTCTAAAGTTCTCTATAGTAATTGTAGTATCCTAAGTTTACAACCAATCAGATTCATAGCAAAGCTAGAAGAGACATTACTTTCATAATCTTTTTATTCAAATATCGATACAATTCTCATCTTACTTGTACATACTTGTTCATTGATAGCATAAAGTGCCTAGATAGAGCACCTAGTCTTCTCAATATTCTCCATACTTTGTAGATACATGTAACAATAGACAAAGGACAATAGTCTTTGTGCTATTTTTCACACTTCATACATACATGTAACCATAGGAAAAGGATACTGTGATAATTGAACTAGGACATTAGTACTTTCAATTTATGAGAAGAAGTTAATTTATATTACTACTAGATAATCAAATAGTTCATGAAGAGCTTGTAGTTGAAGGAGTTGGAGCAGTCAAATCTATACTTGGAGCAATCAGATCTACTTTAGTTGGGACTTTTTTCTCACTTGGATGCTTTTGTTCACATGGAACACTAGTTCCCTTGGGTAGATATGTGTACAAAGACATGAATGCATTGTACACATTTTTCACTCTTTTCACAAGACATTCACCCAAGTGAGCAGCGTTTGCATTTAATACACGAACTAGAACAATATCACATGCATTAGTAATAGCTAGATGCACAACACTATAGACACATGATGCAGCCTCACACTCTTCAATTTCTTTATGGGAAAAGAGGCCACTAGAAATAGATGCATGTTGAGTTCCTCGATATGCACAAGTTTCTTCATGGTATCCTATTAGTGGCACAAAGTACTCTCGTACATAAGCATTTGCTAGTTTCTCAACGATTGTTGCTTCTTGTACCGAGTCCATACAATTCCACAAGAATCGTGAAACAATATCAGCATAGAAGATTGTTCCTATAACATTTTCAGAAATTCTTCACCTATTAGTGTCCTTACAGATTGCTTGACACATGAATAGTAAAATATAAAGACATTTGGCATTGTAGTTGATTCAGTTGGTCCTATAATGGGACAGTCCCACTGTGGCCTTGGAATACATACTTGCTTATCAATTTTCAAGTTGTAAAGTCTATTATTTCTTTCTTTCTTTCTCTTTTTCTTTCTTTTTTCCTTTTTTCCCCTTTTTTATTTTTTTAATTATTTCTCTTCTAATTTTTGTCACTTTCTCTCTCCTCCAGATTTTTTTTTTTCCACTAATTTTTCCATGCAAGATGCTCCTGCATTAGACTCCCCCGGTAGATAGAAAAGTGTGTCCCACACTTTGATGCCAAAAGAAAGATCTACCACCATCTTCATCTTCACCAAAGGTTTCCACCTCAACAGGAACAACAAAACCACCATACAAATCTTCCACATCTGCATCACTCTATCAAACACCAGAATCTCAACCATCCAATCAGCGTGCTCACTCCCAGAAACAAACTGAACATAATTCTTCATCAACAAACCCTCATTCACATCAGCAACTAGTGAATTCACACCCATAGCAACAAACCTCGCATCAACAACAACAAACTCCGTATCAGCACCAACATGTAGATCACCATCAATACATGCCAAACTCTCAACACCAGCAACCTCATTGCTCACCACAAGATGCTCTACAATACATAACTCACCTCCAACAATCGGATCATCCATGACCAAGTGCTCTACAACATTCAAGTCACCACCAACATCAACTAGATCATCCATGACCAAATCCTCTATAGTCTCCATGTTAGACTCAACCAACTGATCATGAAAACCAACCTCTGTCCCAACATCAACAACATTAGCAATATCTTCAACAACAACCTCTAGTTGCTCTGCAGGTTCTCCATTAGACTCTACAAACTGATCAGCAAAACCATCCTCTTCCACCTTGACCTTCTTTGCTTGATTAGCCAATCTAGCATCCAACCGAGAAATCATCTTAGAAAAATTTCTCTCCACTATATCATGAATTTTTGCAATCATCTTAGGGTCCAATCCTCTCGGAGCCATCTCCCAAGATCTTCGTAAACCCTCTGCAAAAAATCCTTCCTACGCTCCTTGTGACAACCTCAAATTGTTTGCAAGTTAGATTGCAACCTGCCACCTCGCACGAACAATTAGGAACCACATCACAAGTCTAGGACAACGGATCTGCAATCCAAAAACTCTCCACAATCATGCCTCAACAAGTTCAGTCTTCCATCTCTGCATCCATCAATCAATGAGCATGTCCTCCCAAGGTCCTAGTGCAAACTGCCTCAACTTCAGCGATTTGTTTACACGCTCAGGAACTCCCACTCTAATAAACTTCACCCAACCAAGGTCCTGGTACAAACTGCCTCACTCCTCGGCGATCTGCTTGTACACTCAGGATCTCCTGCTCTAATACCACTAATGTAGATACGCTCTGATACCACTTGATGACAGGCCTGCTCTAAAACCACTTGATGAAGTACTGCTTTGATACCACTAACAAAGGGCCACACCACCCTTACCAACTCAAAACCAAGAATGCAACAATAAGGAAACAAAGAGATGACAAAATACTTCCCAAGTAATTTTATTATACTTGACAATCCAATAGCAATTACAATAACATTTCTACAAGATCTCTCAAGATCCAATCCAAACCCAAGCTAGTCCAAATCCACACTCTGGTAGAAACCTTTGAGATCTCAACTTGTGCTCGCAAGCCACCAAGCAACCTCCTTGTTTCTAAACCGCAGTTACTAGCTCTTCTCACAAACCTAATCCAAGATCCAAGTGTAAACTGCCTCACATTCGGCGCTCTGTCTACACACTCACAAGTCCATCACAATCCTGTTGTAAACTGCCTCACATTCGGCGCTCTGTCCACAGACTCAGGAAAACTCACTCTTCACTTCCTCCTTCTCTTTCACACCTTGAAGCCTTCCAAGCTTTCCAAGCTTCACCTTCCATAACTTTCACCTTTCCAAGCTTTCCTTCCAAAGCTTCTACTTCTCGAGCTTCTCCTTCTCGAGCTTCCACTTCTCAAGCTTCTCCTTCTCAAGATTCTCCTTGAGCTTCCACTTCTCAAGCTTCTCCTTGAGCTTGATTAGAAATGCTCATATGCCTTGCTTAAATAGGCACTTACCACCCCATGCATGACTTATCCACAAGCTTCTAGAATTCCTCCACAACCTTCTACAATATCCACAACTTTCTACAATATTCATAACTTTCTAGAATTCTACCCACACACCTCGATAAATGGAATGACAACCATTTATTTTTTAATTTTTTTCTATTATGCCACCTATGCACCTCAAAAATAGAAATCCTCTTTTTCTTTCTTTTCTCCTTTTTTCCCTTTTTTTATTTTTTTAATTATTTCTCCTCTAATTTTCCTCACTTTCTCTCTCCTCCAAATTTATTTATTTATTTTTCAATAATTTTGCCATGCAAGATGCTCCTGCATCAAGATTCTATAATCTTTGAAATTACTAAAGCTAGTTATATTAGTCACTAGTATGATTCTCCTAGTAGAGGAAGTAATTGCTCAAGATTTTGAAAATCATGTCGTAAGTATTGTCTATAGCACAAGTTTTCATGATTAAAAGGAAAAATCAAGAAGATGCTCAGTAATACTCTTTAGTTTTGTGTTGTTTTGCTATGTTTTATTTATTCTAGCAATAAATTAGCTTTCAAGATGCAGTACATATTATCATTAACATGAAAATATGGGCTTGTAGGTTTACTTTCAGAAAAACAATAGTTGACATTGAAATTTACATTTTTTTTTTTTTTACAAAAATTTGGTGAAAGTTTGTGTTAATAAATAACTCAAATATTTTCTTCTACCAAAGAGATATTCTAATGATGGAAAATATAATAAGAAAGTTCTCAAGTGGGAATTACATGTCAATTCCAAGCCCATGTGATCTTCATCACCCTCCCATATGCTTATGCTTCTACTCCCTTCTATAACTTCAATCAACTCATTCAATACCTTTGATAATGTGAGTATCCCAAGTGACACAACTTATACTTCCATCACATCATCTTTTTGTACACATATAGGATTCTATAGTCATACCCACTTGAATTATTGAAATTCCTTCAGACACCACTATTATTATGTTCTCCAAGGCCCACACTAACATTGGTGTAAATGATGATACTATGCTCCACCCACCATGCAAAAGACTAACTGTAGATCTTTGCATAACTATGTGAACATTCTTCCTATCGTATAACATGATAGCTATGTACTATTCTAATCCCATTTGAAAGAAACTTCTAGTCTTTGTCAGATAGCAAAGGCATCATTGCAAATTACATAAGAAATAGAACTGATTATCTTAGCTCAATTTCTCCACCTGCATTAAATATTCAATGTCCTAAAACAGGGGAGAATATTAACTAAAATTTCATTGCATCAATCATTTCTAACTACATTCATATTGGTCATTAGTTTGAGCTCACGATGGAAGAGGGGAAAATCCTTTATATTGGGACTGCAACTATTGGTTCTATTTTGAGTTGTTCACTTTTGGGGCTTGATTGCTAATCCAAGCTTATGAAGTTACTCGAGTTCAAAGCTTGGTTGCAAAAATGGTTTTAATAGGACATACACACCCATCACTTAGGCTAGGTGACTCTGGTGATTAGTGAAGTGTGCCTTCCTTGCTGTAGTCAAAATCACCTTTTCTCTGATAGTAAAAACCCAATTGCTTTGTGAATTGGATGCGAGCTTATGCTAGAATGATTTGGGGCTTTCCTTGCCTCATGTTCAAATTGATTTCATGTGGAGCCTCTATTTCAAATGCATCATTACCACAACCATAATAACTTAAATTGGATATCCCTTTTAATGCTTATGCAAGTGCTAATTTTATTGGACAATTACATTTAACCTACATGGCATAGTTTTTATGCTCTTTTAAAATACAAAGTTTACTAGAAGCTCTAAAGAAATGGAGGAGAGAATACTAATGTCAAGAGTCCATGAATATTTTGCAATTTGAAATACAATCTTTCAGCCAGTAGTCACATCTCTTTAGTTTGTGTAAGCAATTGAACATAAATATAGAATTGGTCAACTAGAAAACTAATATACAAAATTGATGTGTTAGGCATCAAAACAAAAAATTGAAAAACTAAATCATCCTGACCTTTTTGTGAAAGACTTGATAAATTTTCATTTATCAAGCACTAAACTATTCATCTTTTACAAAACAACGGGCCTTGTTCACATTTTTGGTGAAGCTCACTGCAGTGGATTTTATGGATTCTCCTAAGTAGAATGAACATCAAACCACTAGGGGTGTGAAGAAAAATAATCAAACTTTAGAAGGGCAGTTAATATCCTCTCTGGGCTCCTTGGGTAAGTGATCTCATCATTCCCAATTTCACCATCTGAGGAGGCTCTTTATCAGGGAGGAGGATCCACTGTAAATATAGCCTTATAATGGAGTCTTCAGCAAGAAGGCTGAGGGAACTCCAATCTCAAGTAGGCAACAAGATGTGTGTGGATTGTTCACAAAAGAATCCCCAATGGGTGTTGGTGTCTTGTGACATCTTCATGTGCTTGGAATGCTCAGGGAAGCACAAGTGCCTCGACATCCACATAAGCTTTATAAGATTAGTAACAATGGATTAGTGGTCTGAGATCCAGATCAAGAAGATGAAGGCAGTTGGTAATCAACCCCTCAATTCCTTTCTTACCCAGTATGGTATTTCAAAGAAAAATAACATTGTTTCTAAGTATAACTCTAAAGCTATAGGTATGTATACCCTTTTCTTCTATCTCTTCCATTGCTTTTAAGAGACAACGCCAAATGAATGTGTTATTTTCTTAGCTAAACCACTCAATTAGTGGTTTTTGTGTTTCAAAATGATCGAATACTAAATTGACCATCTATAAACATTGGATCATTATCATTTTTGACAGGGATTTATAGGGAGAAGATTCAGGCCTTAGTAGAAGGGCACCTGTGGAAGGATCCTCCTGTAGAGAAAGAAATTATCAAAAAACCTCCATTGGGTCATGGAAAGGATACCCAACCAAGGAGTGGAGGAAATTTCGGATCTTATGGTTAGGACAGTTGGGATGGAGATGATAATTCAAGTTTGGGAGGATGGTGACATGGCCTTTGAAATGGTCAAGAAAATAGTGAGTCTAAATCTCTCCCCCAAGTTGAGGTCTTACAGCCCTACTCTGCTTGTGTTTTGTAAGAGAAAAGAGGCTGAAAAGGCAATGAGGTGGATGAGTATATGGTGAGAAAGGGTGTCAAGCCAAATGAGGAAGAGTTGAGGGCTCTACTGAGGTTCAATATTGAAGTGGGTAGAGAGCTTGTATACTCAGATGACATTCCAAGCTTTAGAGGTACTGTAAAAATCTCACAAAAAATAGTAATATGAAAATTGTCTAATCTTAACATTCAAATATCCCATGGACATGGACACACAAAAATGATCTCTAAACTAATATTTATGAAGAGAGTTTCCCAAATTGAATAAAGCTCCTACATTAGAATAAGGACATGCACTTAAATAAAGAAGCATGACTATTCCAATATAATGAATGATTAGTAAGTTTCGGGTGATGAGTATTGTCCTTATAAAGATATATAATATCAAAGAAAAGTTGTGACAAGCTTGTAAAGATATTATAAGATCAAAGAAAAGTTGTGCTAAAAATGAGGGGAAAAACTAAGAACACCTAAGGGAAAGATCTTTTAAAATATCATTAATAATTACCCCATATATCGAAACAAAAAATTGATTTACAGAGAAAGGCTCAAAGGTGGATGAACTTGTATCTTGAAAGATCTCTCATGTTCAGAGGTGAAGTGGGTTATGTCAGATCTGCATCCTATAAATACTGTTAAACACCCAAAGACACATTTACACAAACAACACAAAGACAACACATTTACACAAACAACACTAAACATAAAAAACCCTAAGCACAAACCATACTCAAATTTCCAATATAGTTTTGCACAATAATCAGAAGCCATATATCAAGCACATCATATTGTTCTAAATTTTATTCATGCACAAAATTATTGTGATCTAAAATATACGCACAGATCTTGGTAAAAAAAAAATCAATTTTTTTACAACAAAATCAATTCTACACAATAGATCATAAATCTCAAATTTTGAAACTCAATTCTTTTACAAAAAAAATTGATTCTAAACAATAGATTTCACTTGTATCTTGAAAGACCTCTCATGTTTAGAGTTGAAGTGGGTTATGTCAGATTTGCATCCTATAAATACAGTTAAACACCCAAAGACACATTTACACAAACAACACAAAGACAACACATTTACACAAACAACACTGAACATCAAAAACCCTAATCACAAACCGTACTCAAATTTCTAATATAATTTTTCACAATAATCAGAAGCCATAAATCAAGCACGTTATATTGTTCTAAATTTTATCCATGCATAAAATTATTGTGATCTAAAATATACGCACAGATCTTGGCAAAAAAAAAAACTCAATTATTTTACAACAAAATTGATTCTACACAATAGATCATAGATTTGAAATTTTGAAAAATCGATCTCAAATTTTGAAAAAAAAAAATCAATTCCTTTACAACAAAATCGATTCTAAACAATATATTTGGAAAAGCTTCCTTAAATAGATTTCACTTGTATAAATCGATTCTAAACAATAGAGTTGGACAAGCTTCCATAAATAGATTTCATATAAATATAATGATCACATAAAACAATACAACTACAACACAATATGTTCTAAATAATAGATTTGGACAAGCTTCCATTAATAGATTCTAGATGTAAATATGATCATCACAAAAAAAATACAACTACAACACAATATAATCTAAAATAAAAAGAATAGAAAAATCCTAGACATACCTTGTACTTCAGTAGGAAGAGATGAAAGCCTTTAAAAATGTGAATTTAAAAAAAATTAATAAATACTATAAATAGGGAAAAATAATTCTAGAGGATTCCATAATCAATGTTCACATAGGATAAATGTTGACCTCAAAATAATTTATAAGCCACAACTATGAAGAGAAATATCCCCTCGTATCTATTCCAAGCAAACTTATGCAACACAACAACCATAAAAGGATAATAAAGGTCATCTCTAATTGCTTATCATGTTGTCTTGTTTTGTTTGTTTGTGTTGATTTTTATGAAATGGAATACAATTGTAACCACGATCTATAAATGTCTATTCTTTTTATTTGAGATTATATTGTGTTCTAGTTGTATTGTTTTATGTAATGATCATATTTACATGAAATCTTGTCCAAATCTATTGTTTAATACATATTGTGTTGTAGTTGTATTGTTTTTTGTGATCATCATATTTATATGAAATCTATCTATGGAAGCTTGGATAAACTAGAAGTTTACTGGTGCTCGACATCAACTCAAATTTACTCGGCTTACACTGTATCACTCGAAATACATTAAAATTTGACTTCTCTTGGCTCCAACTGATTTTCTGCTTGGCTTGCACTAACATTGTTCAACAGCTACTGTGCAGATTGTTAAGCTTGGTAGACTTAATTAATTTAACTTGTTATTTTGAACTTAATCAGTGTATCCATCTTTTGCAACCTTAAGTAGATAATCAATGCACTATAACATCAATTTCTTAACTGATCTTTCTACTCCTTTCCATATCTTAACTCAACCTATCCTCTAGGTGCTCTTGTTACCTCATTTGATCAAATCCTCTTCATCAATCAAACAAATGATAGTACTCAAATCATTTAAGAAATTATCTTACCAGCAAGTACCAAGTATGATATCAGTGACAAAACAATTATTGAAACACATTCTCATACTTGTATCAATCTGTTTTCAACAACAAGTATTTTCCTAATGGAAGCTCTAATGGTGCTAGTCAAATAAAGTTAAAAATATGGGTAAACAAATTGTTGGACCAAGTTAGCATACAATGAGAGATTAGTTTGTAGAAAGAAGACACATATGAGGCAGAACAAGGAATGGTTTAATAAGTGGGACATTGACATACAAAAATGTCCCAACACCAATGAAGAGATAAAAAGATTCACGTTGGAAAAATTCAGGATCAGCATGTGGACAAAGCAAATGGGGAGGGGAAAACCCCATTATGTGAACGAGTTCAATCTAACTTGGGATTGAATGATGATAAAGATTATTTAAGGGTGAAAATAAAAGGTAATGCCAAATAGTTAGTTTCATAATTGAGAACCAAATCTCACAGTTGCCAAAAATGCTTGAATAAAAGAATATGCAATTTCTACAATAAAAGATGTGTTAAAACAAAATGACACTTAATTTTCAAATATAATGCATACCTAAATATTGGTAAGCAATATGAATATGACATAAGAAAAGGTGTTTACATTACCTCTCTTTAACAAAGAAAGATTTCACAAAACTAATGATTGCCTTTTATTATTATGTCATAGACATTCCTAATATGAAGTGAAGGAGCTGAATTTAAAAATTGATGGTCAAAAATATAGGATGAGGCTCGATGACCATCAAATAAATCTCAGCCATTCACCCATAAGAAATGAGGAGCATAGGAATTTACCCCACGTCTTGGGCTCGCGTCAGATTAGATCCAACATAGAACCCAATATAAGACAATAATGTAATATTTTAATCACAACTGCCTAAAATAAAAGTTGTTTGATTGGTATATGTTGAGCTATCATTTAGCATGCTACTTAATGACAAGAATCTTTTTGAATTCCTCTCTTGAAAAGATAATCTACGATTAACTCCAAGGTTATGGGTAATCTTGCAACCTACTAAAATTCACTCAGTTGAAGATAAATGTGTTTGCTTATAGGGAGGCCTTTGCTAGTTCTGACCAGTCTCAGATAAGATGTTCAATCTGCTTGCTGTTTCAAAATTAACCACAAAAGAAATATGTTTTTGGTATTTTTTGTTTTATAACAAATGCAGTCTAACAATGAAACTATATGAATTCCTAATTTAACCAAGTGTTAGTAAAGCAAATAAAGAAGATAAGGTAACAAGAGATGAAATCAAATAGCATGAAAGGGAAATTCATAGCTGACATAAACCATAGTAACAACATGTCTACAAGCTAAATCATCAAAAAGATTGGGTAGGAAACCAATGAAAACAGGAGCAGCGCTTCCTCAAATCCACTGATGCAATCATCGACGAAAACTTACTAAAATTTCTAATGAACATAAACTACGGTAACAACACATCTATGAGTTAAATTGTCAAAAAGATTAGGTAGGAAACCAATGAAAATAGGAGCAATGCTTCCTCAAATCCACTAATGAAATCATCGATGGAAACTTAGTAAAGATGTTTCACTTCTCATTGAATTGCAAGGCCATGAAAAGCACACTCATGTGAGACAATAAGCTATGTAGGAACAATAGGGTGATCTCTTCTCCAACTTAGTACGTCAATAGAATTCATCAACATGCGACAAACACCAGAACTAAAAGATCACACAATCAATTCAACACAACAAAACCATTGGCTCCATTATTATCATGAACAAGGATTCACAAAAATAACACACTCTGGCAAGAATAACTACAATCAGAATGAGAGAACCAATAACATATATTATTGCATCAAAATAACAGCCTCAAATACATGTTACATTTCTGAATTTATAAGAAATCAAATCCTCAATTTGTGTTGAGAGTGAGAGATCCCTTAATACAAACATATAGTTCTAAACTAATAAAGCAAATCCAATTATATACAAACTGACTCTCTAAATGGTGATAAGTATCACTCCACCCTTTTTATATCAATTAATGGGTGCATGAGCCTTTACATGTCTTAAAACAAAGAAAGAAGAAGTAGATAAGAAGAGGAAGCTATAAGAGGATCTAAGAATCACTAGAAGCTCTAAAAATGGAAGCTCAACCTTCTCTAAGCATTTGTAGGAGTTAAAATGTTGTCAGAATGCATTTTTGGTGCATGGAAAGCTCTAAATTAGCAGTTGGTAGTTAATTGCCGGCGCATTGTCACTTCTTCAAAATTGTGCCAGTGCATCTCTGGAATAGCACACCTTGGTGGCAAGTTCAATAAATCCAAAATTTTCCTCAAGTGTCAAAACTAAAATTCTAGCTTCTAGGTTTTCTTCCCCATTATGCTAGAGCTATGTATGGATGTTTGCTCTTGAATTTCTCTATAATCTCCATCACTTGGGTAACATCTGTAAAATCTAGAGCCTCATATTTATGCTTGACCATTTACTAATAATTGCTGACATCCATTCGAGTCTCCGCAAAATCATCAAGTCCAGTGTCAAGTTCTAACATTACCTCTTCAAATGCTTTCCTAATATCTTCATCAGAAGAAGCATCCTCGAAAGTTCTTCGAAATTGTTCAACTAGTGATATCACTGACTTGAGCTTTATTTTTGACTCATCTTCAAAAATCTCAAGGGCAATAGCATCATAATACCTCTTTGTTTCCAAAATTGTCTCTTGAGTCTAGTATTTTAACTTCTGAATATCGTCATGAAGTCCTTCCATGACCTTCTTTCCCACATCTATCTTCTCAATCCAATCTTCTAGTTTATCCAACTCTTCTGTCGTATATACATCCATGAGAGTGTGATATCTTTGACTCTTTATTGAAATCAATGATCTTATTTCAGAGATCTAGTTTGATCTTATTTCATTTTTGTCTATATATGTAATTATATCTTGGCTATTCAAGCTTAATACTTCATGTCTAATATAACTTTCGATATGAGACATCCTCAGTGTATGGTCCCTTAATTTTGTATAAACCCTTTCATCATTTCTTGATATTCAAGAGTAAAATATTTTAATTAAAAACTACATTAAGTGTGCATAAGATGATTAAGTAAATTAAAGTATGTATTGTTTAACAAAGTTAATGATTTTTTATTAAAATTAGAGGTTTGAAACCCTAAGTAGGGTTGTGACTCTTTTAGAGGTTTTCTTTGGTCATTTGAATACACATACATTTTTGGATAGAAATTTTAGAACTAGGGAAAAAGAATTGTTGTAAGTATCAGATGGTTTGGGTTTGCATACATTCACCAGATTGTCCTGAATTTCAGCTGTCAGATTGAGGTAGAGTTTGAGAACCCATTTGAGAAATTATTCTAGAAAATTTGTCTACCTCATATTGACTACATTGCTGAAATTTATGAAAAAAAATCTTGGGAATAATTTTGGTTTGCAATTTAGAAATAGAATTTGAAACATGTATTGATTGAAAAACTTTGTGAGAAGTAAACAGTAGAATCATGTTATTGAAATTTGTATTCAAAAAACTAGATTTGAGCAACTAGAAAGAAATTCACACTAAAATTTAGAGAAATTATAAAAACTATGATTTTAATAGTCATCTCAAAACCTATTTTTAATATGAGAATTTCAATAGTAGAAAATTGGAGGAAAACAAATAAATTCAAGATAGCAAATGAAGTATATTATGCTTCCATGTTTTTAGAAAATCAGAAGCATGTGAAAATATTGATTGCATATTTATTCTTATTTTATATAAATATATTATTTTTCTTTAATTTCAAAGTTTTTTTTCATTATTGTTTTGTGCACACAAAATAATTTTTTATTTTTATCTTTTTTCAAACTTTAGATATCAATACTTGTAATAGAATGAAAAATATTGTCAAATATTTATAGATTGTGGTTACAATTGTATTTGATTTCTAAAAAATCAATAGAAACAAACAAAACAAGACAACATGATAAGCATTTACAAAGATGACATTTCTTGTCGTTTATTATTGTTGTGGTTACAGTTGTATTCCATTTCTAGGAAATCAACACAAATAAAAAAAACAATACGACATGATAAGCACTTAGAGAGATGACATATATTGTTGTTTATGATTGTAGTGTTGCATAAATTTCCTTGGAAAAGATGTTTCTTTATAGTTGTGGCTTATAAATTATTTTTAAGTCAACATTTGTCCTGTGAGCATTGATTATGGATGTTAGGGAATATATTTCTTTATAGTTGTGGCTTATAAATGATTTTTAAGTCAACATTTGTCATGTGTGAGCATTGATTATGAAATCTTCTAGAATTGTTATTTGCTTATTTATAGCATTGGTTGATTACTTTTAATTCACATTTCTAAAGGCTTGGCTTTCTTCTCTTTCTACTAGAGTACAAGGTATGTCAGAGATTTGTCTATTCTTTTTATTTGAGATTATATTGTGTTCTAGTTGTATTGTTTTATGTAATGATCATATTTACATGAAATCTTGTCCAAATCTATTGTTTAATACATATTGTGTTGTAGTTGTATTGTTTTTTGTGATCATCATATTTATATGAAATCTATCTATGGAAGCTTGTCCAAGTCTATTGTTTAGAATCGATTTTTTGTAAAAGAATTGAGTTTTTTGTTTGAAAATTTCAGATCCATTGGTCTAAATTTGAAATCAATGATCTATTGTGTAGAATCAAATTTATTGTAAAAAAATTGAGTTTTTTGTGCGAAGATCTATGCAGATATGTTAGATCACAATACTTTTGTGCACGAAATGTTATTAGATTTTTTTATGTTTGATGGTATTTTTGTAACTTTGTTGTGTTGGTAGAAAAAGCCTTGAAGCTTTTGAAATATATGAGCTTGGCTACTATAGAATGAACCTTGGTAATCTTCATATGCATATTTCCAATAATTTCTATAATTTAATCCACAAAATGGTTAAGGAGTTTACCAAACCACAATCAGAAAACATGGATCTTGTCAAATTGTTGGGGAAAGTCCCTTGAGAAAGGGTGTAAAGCCAAACTCAATGAACTAATATAGCATCACTAGTAGGTTATTGTGATTCTAGTATGTTTGTGATTGTTGCTAGTGGAACATTATGGCTCATGATTGTTTGTCATTAGAAAGATCTCTGAGTTTTATGGAGATAGGGTTTGAATGGAAGAGAATACCATTTTCTAGAGGATACAAAAATTATATAGTAACAGGCCTATGGATTTTTTTTGAAGTATTAGTTTATATTTTGATTGAAATAACAGATTTTGAAATAAAAGGCGATGATAATATTTCATATTATTTAATATATTATTATTGTGATTTATCATTAAGATTGTCCAAGGTTTTACTAAACTCATATTGTTCAAGGTTTTATTAAACTCATATATTGTGCTAGTGAAATACTTATAAAAAAATGAATGCTTTAGAGTTATATTTGATGACATGACAATTGTATTAAAAGAACCAAGCTATATGAATAGGAAAAAATAATCGTATGCTTACTTGGAAATAGTTGGATTTTACAATAAAATGGTTTAAATACAAGATAATTTTGTATTTTTTTGTTAGTATTTTGTATTTTCTCTGATTATATCATTTTTCAATTATCAATCTTGCAATCAACACATTGATATGTCTATCCTTATCACATTATTCACCATCCACTGAATTTAAGAAAAAGACTTGATGTGGAGGCGCTTCCATGATTTAATGCCTTGTAAAGTCACATTCTATTGGCGTTTCGAGAGGGGACAAAAATAGTGATGTAAAAGGCGCAACAAGAGACCTTGAAATAGCATTCACACAACACTGACAATTTGTGCTAGTGTAACTTATATACTATTATTATTATTATATATTTGTGTTTTGCATTCGATTCTACATTCCACTACTTTATAGGAATATGGATGACCCATCACAATTCTTGTAGTTAAATCAGTTGCATACAATTGGTCAAGAGCCAAGCTATGACAATAGGAAATAATAATATGTTGACTTGTGAATAGTTGGATTCTACATTCCACTACTTAGAGCAACAAACAAGATCAAAATCAATGGTTGTTAATACATAATGAATAGAAGAATATTGCGCCTTAAATTTGACCTATAATGAGGTTCACATTTTAAATTGAGGTTTATGCAATTGAAAACCTTATAGGTTGCATATTCACTCCTTCCCAACAAGTTCACTCTTCTTCCTCTTTCTCTCCAACATTTTCTTGTAAGTTCATAACTCTTTTTGCTTTTAAAATAAGCATTCTTATTTATTTTATTTCTGTAAGGTGTTCTTAGTTTTTTCCCTCATTTTTAGCACAACTTTATTTTGATGTTATAATATCTTTATAAGCTTGGCACAACTTTTCTTTGATGTTATAATATATTTCATGTTATACAAATATTTGAAGTATAAAGAGCATTCAAAAAATATAAAATCTGTTATTGTGATTTTCCATTTATGGTCAAAGATGAGTTTGAGCTTCCAGATTTCATATGGAATCCTTGCATTTCAGATGCCCTTGAATTAGGTTTAGCTTCTTGAAAGACTTTGGATCTAGGTGTGCAACTTCCATCATTTTGATGCTAATTTAGCCTCTCTTTAGTGGAATCCAGGAGATCCTTATGCTGCATTGCTTCAAAAATCTGTTTGAGGGTCCGAAGATCTTTATCACAATTTTCAAGCTCTAGTAGCTTTAGCCTCTTTTCAATTTCACTATAAAGATCTTGGGATGATCCGTCATTCTTTTTGGTCAAATCTGGCAAAAAGTGTTGAGCTTCAATTGCTTTTCTTGGTAATGTCTGGCAATTATCTGGTTGTCTCATGGAGTAGTTTCAACAAGACACCTTTGAGCCAAGATTGTTCTTGGAATTGTTTCCTGATGCTTAAATCTGGGTGAATTTGAGCATTGAATTTTTCTTGTAGAATTCAACTTTCCATCATATGTTTCTTGAACAAGATTAGATCTATCTGTCTTGAACTGTTGTTTAAAGTTATGGCTCTTTAACAATTCAAGTAAACTATTTTCTTTTTCTCTACTCCAATTATGAGATTCAACCTTGAAATATTCTAAGCTTTTCTTCATCTCGCGGAAGTTCTTGAGACAGATGCTTCTTCAGATGAGCATTGGTTCAGTAGTTCCCTTTTTTGAGAGGGAGTAGCTGAACTGGTTGGCATCTCTTCTAAACCCATCATTCGTGTAACAAGACTTGGTGAAGGCTTATTTCCACTACACCATTCCAACTCTATGAAATCCCCATTAGAATGGCCATGCCTTTGGGTAGTAATGGGTGTGTCATTAATAGAAGCATTTCTTTTAGAATCAACAAAATTTCTCGAAGATTCTCTACTGTCCAAGGACAGTCTTGGAGGTTCTCTGAGTTTTAGAGATGAGGAACGAGGTATTTCCTTACTATCGTATGGAAACCTCAACTCAATAGGAACTATGCGACATCTTCAAATGAAAGCGAGGAGCCCACCCGAGTGGAGTAGAATATTTCAACTACCCAATAGTCATTTGGCCCAGCATGAGACAACTTGCCCGTGAACCATGCCATCATGGATGATACAAAGAATAAAATGGGCAAACTATGCTGTAAAGACTTTAACAAATTAACTCAACGGATTTTTTTGTAATGAGATCAACCAAAAACAATCCATATAGATGCCACTTAATCTATTCACAGAAACGAAAAAGATATCAAAATACTGGGGCTTTAAGGCTGACCAAGATTTCACATGTGGCAGAGATCCAATTTGATTGAGATACCTCAATATTAAATGTGAGTCATAATTTTGTTTTTAGGCGTAAGGCAATGAATGTTTCAGATTTTTCTCAAACTTTATATGAAAAGCTTACTAGGCAGGCAATTTGATCACTGACTAATTACCAGCACATTTTGAGGGCATAATGTAGTTTTTTGACTAAAAGCCCACACATAACCAGGATGATGCTTGTACCTGAGGAACAACCTCTAGTGAGAATCTAACTTTGGGAAGGTATAAAGGATGTACACTATTATTACAAGAGAAAGCATTCCCTTTGTAAGTCACAGGAGCCTTGTATCTTATCTTCACACCAGTGTGACTTCATTAGGTTAATGGAAGCCCATTCATCCACTATCTTAACAAATCAACAACAAGAAAATCCGTGTCACTTCTGATAGCATTGCTTTAATTAATAATAAAAGCAATTAGTTGTTGTGGATAACTTGGATTGTTCCATAAGCTTCCAATAAAATTTTCACATCAAGTTACCTGAAGCCCATTCACCCAATATCTTGACGAACCAAGAGCAAGGGAATGTTTGTTATTTTTGAACTAATTGCTTTTATTAATGGTAAAGGCAATTATTTGTCTCAGCTAACTTGGATTGTTTGGTAAGCTTCTATTAGCATTATGTGTTCAATGTCAACATCGATGTCAACCATCTATGTGCACTGATGTCAGCCTGATGAATAGTTGTATGAGTTTGTATTATACCCGATGAAGAGAAGTAATCACTGGTATCATGATTGTCAACCTACTGTGTGCACAAAATTTGCCTAGGTTCATCAAGTAAGGACCCACAAAACATGAAATGGTATAGACTAATGCAAATAGTGCATTTATAGAGCATTCTTTACAAATAGATAAGAATGTAGTTTTTGCTAACACTTTGTTGCATAAGGGACTGTTTGCCCTGAACTTACTCAGGTTGGATTGGAATGTAAGATCTGATTGCAAATTAGTGTCTTTTCCAACTAAAGAAGGCATGTGATCAAGCTTTAAAAAAGTCTCATATCCATGTTTAAGTAGACACGAGGGTCCACCAGGGGATGGAGGAGCTATCGTCGGTAAGGGATGACAAATGCTATAATTCAAAATCCTTTGAAAATGAAGATCTTGGCCCTTCTTTTGATGCAAAAGAAAACCACAAGGCCTCCTTGCTCTCTACAAAATTCCATGGAGCCTCTCTTAACTTTTACTATGCTGAGCAGTGCTCGGGCCATCTTTTTTTTCCTAGCCTGCTCTAATGAATTCTTGTGTTTTGTATTGCCATTATTGTGCTCATTTGCAAATCTCTACCACTCTTTAAGTCCCTCCAAACGAAGTTAAGGTCTATAATTTTATATGTTTCTTACTTTCAGTTATATAATTGAATGGTTTTATGTTTTGTATTTTGTTTTAGAAAATTAAATTTTGAATTTTTTATTGAAACACTGGATCGCCTATAAAGCTTACATCTTAGTGGTCACCCGGCTTAGGTCTTGTTTTTTCTATGAACAAAGTTTAGATATATCTTAAAGGAATGGAGAAGAGTTAATTTGGGATCCTTTTGAGTTAATAATGCTTGTGAGCTATTTGGGATTCCTTTGGAGGAAAATGGTTGATATAATACGCGACAATTTGGAAAAAACCTGAACTATATGAATTTAAGGCTTTCAAACTAGTTTCATGCACCCTTCAATGTACAATATATCAAGACACAATTAGTTAATTACATAGAAGCTACTTATATTGCATACATAATTATACATCAATTGCATGAGTATAAAAGCAGATTTTAGCTAAAGTAAACAATATTTTTGGACATATAAATATTTTCAATTCGTTAAGGTGTGCAAAACTCATAAATTATGATGATAATGAGGGCATTAAAAAATTTCATAGAGCCATGAGCTATGGTAGAAAAGAGCTTTTCTTCTTAGACCAACAATACTAATACTAGCACTATGTACAATCATGTGATTCTATCTCAAACAGTTTTGCAATTGCTGCAATAACCTGAACATCATTACTTAGGATAGGTTTTTACCGAGTGTCACAATCTGTTTTCTTATAAACCGAATAAATTGGTATTCTTGTTGTCACCTGGATTTTGTCAAAATTTCTGAAGTTGAAAATATTTCCTTTTGTTGAGTAAATTAAAATAGAGGAATTTAAACAGTTATATTTCTTTTGTAGAGAGTAAGAATTTAAAAACATCAGTTACTAATTTAATTAAAAGACTCTAATTAAGAGAATCTTTAGGCCACTATCTACAACATTGATGGTCATTTTCCTATATTTTACAAATCTAAATGGCATGCTTGTGGTGATTTATATTCCTATTGGCTGGAAGGACGCTGGGAGTGATTTCTCTAGGGATCTAAGGGCTTATTGTTGATCTTTTTAGCTTCCTTGCAAGGATCCCTTGTAAGAGGGCCATTATCCAATTTAGAGCCTGATTTGAACCATCTTGGATTATGTTCTAAACTAGAAGCAACATACAATGATTCTATATATGCTTGAATCCCACAAGGCTGTATCCATGTGCTCTCCACATTGATAGGGAGCCATAGCTAAAAGTGTAATACTCTTCTCCACAGAACTCAAAACCCTCATTATATAAGAAGGCCTTATTCAAGCTGGGAAAGAAAATAATATGATCAAGTATCAATTTGATAATGGATTCCAAAAATGATGACTTATTCTTAAGGATTATTTTTCCATGAGAATATCTAGCCTTTTGGAAGCTTTGATCTTGACGGTGGATTCAAAGGAGGAAAACAAAGTAATAATATTTTCTTTTATGTGACTAAATCAAGCTACACATTAGAAAGTAAAGCAACCATAGGTTTTAACATTTGCTTAAAATTCTCTAAAGCTATGGAGTTCCTTGTTTGCTAAATACTCAAGAAGTTTTAAAACCAATGAATAATTGTGTTTAAATTAAATAAATAATGAAAGATAGAAAATGTATTAGATATAGCTACTAAAAATATTTTGAATGTGAAAAAGACAATCACTAACAATAGCATAGTACACGTAAATAATGTGAGCAGTTGCTTTTGCTCATAATTGCAAAGTTACTTTCCTATTTACAGTGCCTTCCATTAGCTTTGAGTGGTCAATTTTCTTTATTTTTAGAAAAAATAAACAAATTAGCTGTGTGGAATCTGAATGGTAAGGATCCTTCACAGTAGCCTATAAAAAGTATGTCACTGAGGAGCTTATTCCTTCTTTGATGTCTTCCTTAGCATATCAGCTATCATCTAAGTTATCACATTCTCCCTATTTGGCATGAATTCCATTACCAATATAGGTCTACACCTAATTCTTCTTACAATTCATGCACGTTCTTTCGACAAAAATAGATTCCCTGAGGATTCTGCTATCTGGACCTAGTGGAATTCTAAGAGGACTCTAGAGGAATCCATATAAATCGATAGGGACCCATGGTCATAGCTACAATATAAAACTTACCATACTTTTATTTCTTGAATTTTGTTTTCCAATTAATGCTCTTCATCGTAGGTTGCAATTTAATGGCTATTCATTCTCAGTTGTCTCCATGTGAGACTGTTCAATGTGATGCAACTGTTTAATAAGGTTGTATTATAGCCTTGTATGTGATGAGGCTCTCTAATTAATGTTTTAAAAGAAAATTTCTTCCCTAACACGTATTCCATAAATTGAAATGCAATTGGCTTCTATTTAAAAAAATTAGTTATAGAGATGAGCTACTAGGCTCCACAATTTCCTTCCTCTTGTTTTTGGTTGGTTGGTGTGTTGTCTATTTAATGAATGCTTGAAATAGAG
Source organism: Cupressus sempervirens (assembly GCA_028749045.1). Lineage (NCBI taxonomy): Eukaryota > Viridiplantae > Streptophyta > Pinopsida > Cupressales > Cupressaceae > Cupressus > Cupressus sempervirens. The sequence continues at coordinate 786,286,565 of CM053789.1, read as the reverse complement.
ATTATTTGCAGCAGATTGTGTAGCTAGAATTTCTTTAGATGGTGATTGGCATTGGAGCAAATACTTTCAAGTTATATTTTAATCACAATGTTTGTGTTTGTTGATAATACATCGAGTGCTCTTTCAAGTTTTCAAGTCGAATATTATAAGCAAGAATATGTTTTTATTTACATAATATGAGTTTTATCAAATGATTGTAATTTTCTTAAAAACAGAGATGTTATCTATTGAATCTTGTTCACGATCTGTTCCATATCTTCCACAATTAGGCCTGTCCCAGAGTTCAAGCAATACTAATCCGCTAAGACCTATCGCTCCCGAGTGGATTTCACCATGAATGTTGCCTCTGAGATCTCCTTATCCTTCATGTCTATCTCCTCCATAGCTGCAGGAAGGCAAGACTCCACCACCATCCACTCATCCGTCTCATGGTTCAACCCTACATCTTTGCTGCCCTCTCAACCCTCTCCTGGGCCAAATGTGCTTCCAATTGCCAACTGATCCCTATGCCCATATCGACAAATGAATATAATACATATGACTATTGATTCTTGCTATATATCACATATTAATTTAGAGTTTTTAAAAGAAAGAATTATACCCCTTGTGCCCTGCTACTATAGCCAATCTTCATGTATGGCATACTCAGAGCCCGTAGGGAAAATGACAAAGAAGAAATGTATTAGAAACTATTCTGACACTGAGATTGTACTGATTATTCTTCATGCTCTTATTTTGTATTGGAAAAAAAAAAACTATATTTTTATACCTGGACTTGCTCTTGAAGGAATTTAATATAGCCAATGGCTTCTAGTAGCACAGATCCAGTGTCAGTCTGCAAATATACCCATCACAGTTTTCAATAACAAAAAAATGGTGTTTTTTCGAAGATTGAAAACTGTCTAAAATGTTTTCAAGGGACCCATTTGGATCATAGATATAATTAGCATTGTATTGGGTCATTCATAATAGGAAAAACCTTTCCAAAGGGAGATACTAGCTGTTGTAAAGCTGTGATTCTATCTCCCAAATTTTTTTTTTCTGACCTACAATCAGGTTGAAAAATGACACCGACAACCGCTTAACATCTTGATCTACTACCTTATGGGCCCATAACCAAGCAAAGCCCAATATCCTTCAAGTGCCTGCCTCCATATTGGCCAACTAATTCGTGTACCTACCTTCAATTATGTGAAGCACTAGTCAAGGTTACTAGACTCCCCTTGAGTCTTCAATATGTGTTGGAGTGATGCATGAATCCTGCACTTATACTCCTCTCGTACACCTATGTTGTGCGAGAGACCTATCTCCCACTACCTCCAAATCCACAATCTCATGAGATTGACATTGATGAATGCAAAGCCAAAGAAGCATGAAAATGCCATGGAAGTATCCTTCTAGTAGCCATAATTTGGTAGGCCCAAATATTCTGTCTAGAAGCCATAATGTGGTAGGTCAAAGGAATCCTTCTGGAAGCCATAATGTTTGTGGTTATCTTCCTTCCATAATTATGATGTTAGCTACTTTCTGACTCCTTTCCATGTTCATGACTGTTGTGACCACATTTTGTTTGATATTTCTATCCTTATCGCATTATTCATCATCCACTAAATTTAAGAAAAAGATTTGATGTCAATTGATGCCCACATTCTCCTCAAGATTTATGTGGAGAGGCTTCCATGATTTAGTTCCTTCTACGGTCACATTCTATTGGTATTTAGAGAGCGGACAAAAATAGTGATGTAAAAGGCCCCACAAGAGACATTGAAATAGCATTCATAGAACTTTCTTATTATATTTTCCATCATTAGAATATCTCATTGGTAAAAGAGAATATTTGATTTCTTTATGAATACAAACTTTCACCAAATTTCTTTAAAAATAATAATAATGAAGATTTCAATGCTAATTATTGTTTTTTTGAAAGCAAACCTAGAAGCCAATATTTTCATCTACTGCATCTTGAATGTTAATTGATTGCTATAATAAATAAAACATAACAAAATAATAGAAAAATAAATAGTATTATTGTGCATCTTGTTGATTTTTCTTTTCAATCAAAAAAACTTGTGCTATAGACAATACTTGTAACATATTTTTCAAAATCTTGAACAATTAATATAACTAGCTTTAGAAATTCAAAGGACTTCTTCAATGCTGATTATTATTTTTTGAAAGCAAACCTAGAAGCCAATATTTTCATCTACTGCATCTTGAATGTTAATTGATTGCTATAATAAATAAAACATAACAAAATAACAGAAAAATAAATAGTATTATTGTGCATCTTGTTGATTTTTCTTTTCAATCAAAAAAACTTGTGCTATAGACAATACTTGCAACATATTTTTCAAAATCTTGAGCAATTACTTTCTCTGCTAGGAGAATTATACCAGTGACTAATATAACTAGCTTTAGAAATTCAAAGGACTGTACAATCTGACAATTGAAAAGTTGATAACAGACTTTACAACTTGAAAATGGATAAGCCAGTATGTATTCCAAGGCCGCAATGGGACTGTCCTATTATAGGACCAATTGAATCAACCACAATGCGACATGTCTTCATATTTGACTATTCATGTGTTGAGCAATCTCTAAGGACACTGATAGGCGAGGACTTTATGAAAAATGCTTCAGGAAAAATTTTCTATGTTGATATTGTTTCACGATTCTTGTCGAATTGTATGGACTTCGTACAAGAAGCAACAATCATTGAGAAACTAGCAAATGCTTATGTACGAGAGTACTTTGTGCCACCGACAGGATACCATGAAGCAATTTTTGCATATCGAGGAACTCCACATGCATCTATCACTGGCAGCCTCTTTTCTCATAAAGCAGTTGAAGAGTGTGAGGTTGCATCATGCATTTATAGTGTTGTGCGTCTAGCTATTACTAATGAATGTGACCTTGTTCTAGTTCATGCATTAAATGCACACGCTACTCATTCGGGTGAATGTCTTGTGACAAGAGTGACAAATTTGTACAATGCATTCATGTCTTTGTACATAAATCTACCCAAGGAAACTAGTGTTCCATGTGAACAGAAGCATCCAAGTGACAAACAACTCCCAACTGAAGAAAATCTCACTGCTCCAACTACAGATTTGATTGCTCCAACTCCTTCAACTACAAGCTCTTCATGAACTGTTTGATTGTCTAGTAGTACTATAAACTGACTTTTGCTCATAAATTGGAAGTGCTAATGTCAAAGTTCAATTACCACATCGTCCTTGTCCTATGGTTACATGTATGTATGAAGTATGAAAAATAGCACATAGACTATTGTGCTTTGCATATTGTTATATGTATCTACAAAGTATGGAGAATACTGCAAAGACTAGGTGCTCTATGTAGGTACTTTATGCTATGAATGAAAAAGTATGTACAAGTAATGTGAATATTGTATTGATATATGAATAAAAAGATTATTAATGTAATGTCTCTTCTAGCTTTGTTATGAATATAATTGGTTGTAAACTTATGATACTATAATTACTATAGTGAAGTTTAGAACTTGAATACTAATTATACTATTAAGATGCAATGAATAGTGGAATTTGTTGATGCAAAATCAAACATTGTAATTGATAGTCATTTGTTGCACATTTATTGAATAGTATACTATTAACATGTAATGAATAGTGGAAACCATTGATGGAATATGAAACATTGTAATTGATAGTCATCTATTGCACATTTATTCAATAGTATGTATGGAATCATTTATATTAATGATATTTGTATGATTATTGCCATAAAAAGTATATCCATGAAAGAATGACACTAAGTGCAACATATATCTTAGAACTAACTAATGCTCAATAAATTCTATGAAATGTTCCTCGTTGCAAATAGGTTTTTCATCTCCATATTACACAAGAATGGATTTTCTTGATGCATTTGTTTCATTAGATCGTGATACAGATCACCTCTCTGAAAGTCCAGTATCTAGTATTCTTGAAAAAAATTTAGAACTTCCAGAGGAATGCCAAAGGAAAATATTGGAAAGATATTTTTATGATAAGCATGTTGTCATGTTTAGATATGATAGATGGGGAGACATTTAGCCAATACCACACACTAATCAAATTCATGTTCTATCCCCATTCATGACTAATGGTGAATTGATTTACTTAAAACATCTAGTGCAGCAATATAGAGAAGCTCATATCATAGTTCATTGTGAAGATATCATAAGACATTTCCCTCCTGGAAATCACACTGCACAAGAATTAACAACCATTTTCAATCCAGCATGCAAGACACTATTCTACGAACTATCACCATTTAGCATGGTTGCTGAAGATGAAACACTTTTGTCCATAATAAACCTTGTGGTAACATATCCAATGTTTTCACTTGAATGGATTATAAGACATGACAACACATAAATTATGGGGCAATGGTATGAGAATGATACAGGAGCGTTGGCAGCTAAGATCATAAAGCATCATTACTCATGCCATTTTTTGTTTGTATTTTAGAATAGTTTTGAGCCCCTTGGCATTCATCTTGTAGCAGATATTGGGAGATGGCACTTTCTTTATTGATGAACTAATGATTACAAGATGACAATTACCACAAGAATATAGTGATGATGTATAAGTTTATGCTTACTATGACGAAAGTTCACAACTTGCATGTAAAAGCTATAATATTTTTCACTATGATATAGTATAATATGTATTTGGTCATTTCAATGTCATTTGCTTTTAAGTGAAGTATCCCTTGAGGCTTCAAAAAATATATTACAATATGTATCTAGTAATTTCCATCACACTTTATAATATATTAGAAGTTGTTTTGAACTTTGACTGTTGCAAACATGTAGATAGCTTTATTTAGCTAATCATTTTTTTGCAAAGTTGACTACGAACTAGTAAAAGTTTGATCTACTATGTTTAATTTGTGCACAATGATTATGCCACACAATACATTATTTTTCACACATGTAGAATGAGAACTAGTAACCTAATTAATTACATCTAATGTTGTGAACATTTGATTATGCTTTTCTTAATATGACATTTTGATTGCAAAGCAGGAAAATCAACAAGGACCAAATACACAAGCTTGGCAGTTGAGTGAAGAAAAAAATAGTAAGTAAAGTTATACATTTGATTAGAATCTATAAATTTCAAAGTTACAAGTTTCCAAAATTTGCTTGTTTCTTTGTGTATTATTTCCTTAAGATCCATGTTAGCATTTCATAAGATCTCTATTGGCATAAGTTTTTGTCTTCAAAGTAGTGATTGCCAACAAAAGAAGTCAAAGACACAGTGTGCTTGAATAGATCTCAAAGATGCAAAATTACTAATTGTATTGTCTTCTTGACTACAAAATCTATAATCAAAACCTCATAGAATAGATTAAAATGCATATATACATTTGTAATTTGAGACCACCCATAGTCAAAGAATTTGTTTTCCACTTTTTGAACAATGTCTCTGGATTACTGACCCCCTTGCAGTGAATGGAGCATATCCACTAAACATGATGACTAAGTTGGCTGAGAACAAAATTGAGCATGTGCCTACCTATGAAGAACTCGTAATAAAAGCATGGATGACACTAATCTTGATAACATTAGTAGGTTTTACACTATTATTCACAGTGGACAATACTCCATGGTTTGTAACGTTAATTGTACTATGTACGGTAGCCATATTGTATGCATTTGGTATGTAATCAAGCAACATACAATAATAGTAATGTCACTAGTCATGACAGTAGTAATGACATTTAGTATTTATCGGCTGGTAGTGTTCTAATTGATTATAGTATGGAAATAATGTTTATAATGGAGATAAGCTACAAGTAACTACTGACAAAAGATGATTATGAACAATATGAAAATAGTCATTTTTGACCTACTATTTTCTGGAATTGCATATCATTTTCATTTCTTTATAATTGATATTTTTGTTTGAGAGGATTGGTCATTTGTAGTGTAATATAAACATGTGTGTATTGAGACATGTCTTAACAAAAGTTTAATTGTGCTATAGAAACACAAAAGAAGAAATGGAGAACACATACAGGGGTGTTCGCAAGAAAGCATCTGGTCAATTTTCAGCAGAGATAACATTGCCCAAGCTACGAAGACAAAAATGGCTAGGAACATTTGAAACAACAGAACAAGCAGCCTTTGCCTATGATATGGCCAGCATGTTAATGAGAGGCAGTAATGCATACACCAACTTTTTCCATGTCAACTATACACCTCATAATCAATCTTCCAATGTGCAAAGCACTCAGATCTCAAATGAAATGAGATCAAACAGGAAGAAAACTAAATACATGAAATTGTCTAAATTGCAAGAACGTTCTGAAAAAGTTGAAGGAAAAAAAGGACATATGTCATTTTGCAATGGATCTAAAATCTGTCCAAAAGGAAAGTCATATCGAGGTGTATGGAAATGTTCAAGTGGTCGTTATGTTGCACAAGTGTGGAATCCTATACAACAAAAGAAAAAATGGCTAGGAACATTTGATACCAAAGAGGAAGCTGCGATCACATATGATCTGGCTGCAATATCCTTCAAAGGATACAAAGCCATTACAAATATTGTGCATCCAGATACAGAGATACATGAAACAAAAAGTATCTCTCACTTAGAGAAAGATCAACTTGGATTGACCCTTCAAGTTGAACGATGTCCAATAGAAATAGGAAAAAATGGTCCAATGTCAATGGTCTATACAAATGATCATTTTGGTCAAACAATACCTATCACTGAGAACCAGCACTATCTAACCATGATGCACATGAAACCTAACATCCTTGAAAGTTTTCATATAAATCTAGTACAAGATCTTCCATCGAAAGAACATATCAATTCCATATATGCTACTAGCATAGATAGCATGTATTCTTCAAAAAGTGACACAAAAATTCACTATCCATTATTTGAATCAACCTATTCTACTGCAATTTGACTACCCAATTTTGAAATAAGTTATCAAAATATACATCCCTCAAATTTGATAAACTCATGCCCATTGCAACAACTAGAACAAGTTGTTTCCCTCTTCACCTGTCTCATGAAAAATGGAATTCTGCAATTCTCAACATGGATCCAATTATAGAAAAATATGATAGTAATGTTCCCAATGAAAATGTTCCTTCATTTCTAAACAATCTTGTTGCCAATCCTAACAATATAGACATGCGTGGTGTTAACCACGACACATTTGACTTCTCCAGTTTCCATGTGACATTAGAGAATAATGTCATTGAGCTTCACCATTGAATTTATGATTCAAATGGTATAGACATAGAGCAATCTCAACATTATTTCTATTGCTTTATGACATAGTCAACATATCATATTTGATGTGGAGATGTGAAGAGAAGGTGGAAAAAGCAAAAAGATGATATGGAGGCATGATTAAAGAAAATCATAGTAGCAATTTGTGTATTCGCTACTTGTGTTTTGTATTAACATTTTTCTTTACTTCATCAATGACTGTTTAATATTGAGGTGGCAATGTGAAGAGGAAACATGAAAAAAAACATAAAGATAACATGGAGACATGACCAAAAAATAAGAGGAGTATCAATGTTTGTATTTTCTACTTGTGTTTTCTATTAGCATTATGTTTTTTGAATATTTCATCAAGGAATTCTAATGATGCAATATGTTATGTGTGTTTTAGTCTAGTATCATAATATATCTTTTTCTAATATGCTATAGTAGAAGAGATAAGAAGTATAAGTTTTTGTACTGCCTAGTCTTTAGGTTACATTTATCATTGTGAAATAGTGCATGCAATTATTCCTCTATAAAAATATTAGCATGTTGTTTTTTGAATATTTCATCAAGGAATTCTAATGATGCAACATGTTATGTGTTTTCTATTCTAATATCATAATATATCTTTTTTTACTATGCAATAGTAGAAAGAAGTACAAGTTTTTCTATGGCCTACATGTCTTCAAGTTACATTTATCATTGTGAGATAGTGTATGAAATTATTCCTCTATAAAAATATCAATGCAGAAGTACACTTTCTTGTCATGACAACCATAGTGCAAATCTAAATCATTCTATGAAAGTTGAATTATTCCATACTAGATACTTCTGAATAAATGGGACTACATATTGCAATGTATAGTATAGTTTCTTATGCAAGTGTAATTTTAAAGAATAGAAAAATCAAAGTAAATAATCCAGGATAACTAAAAATAGTATATTGAAAAGATGCATCTTGTCATGCAGGAAAGCAATATCTGCATGTAGAAAAGAAACATAGTGTAAGTATACAAGTGACAAGAAAACCAAGGTGGTACTAGACCTTCCTGAAACATAAAATGATACAAAATCAAATAGAAATTATAGACCTAGAGCATTACAAGCCAACACGTCAAGATAGAACTTGCAATATTAACATTGCACTGGAGAATGAAGGACTGTGCAGAGTACCAACATTCAAGTACAACATAGGAGACTGCTTATTTGACACCTTGGAATTCCTACTAAATTATAGATATACATCACTTGAGCTAAGAAATGGAACCATTGATTACTTCTTACAATGCAAACAAGAAGGTGAATTAGAAGCATTGCATTCGTATAGTACAAAACTTCATCCACAAACTCTATATGAATTGCACCGAGTACATGATCCAGAAACATATTTGCGTAAAATGTGACTTTTTGCAAAGAAAAACATACACAATGGAGAAGTCGGACTATGGGGAGATATATTTTGCATTCATTGGTTATCGAAGTGGTTAAAAATACAAATATGCATTTGGTCAACAACAACAACAAGAAAGTACTTGCACTTCAATGAATCAACAGAAGAAGAAGCATACTCAATCCTCTTTCATGATACAAATCCTACTGCTGGTCACTTTGAACCACTACTAAGATTATAGTCAGAAAGAGTCATTCATCGAGCACAAATGCGATACAACAAACTGAAGAGATTTATAAAAGAGCATAACGCACAACACATTGTAGAAGTTGCAAACAAAAATAATATAGGACATGACAAGGTGCACATTAAAAATATCAAACTAGAGAGCCCTAATAGAAAGCATGTACTTCAACTATGTCACCTCAAGAGATTTATTAGAGATTCTCCAAGTAATACTAGAAAAAATACAACAAATGCACTTCGAATATGTCATCTTAAGAAATTTATTAGAGATACGCAAAATAATACAATGAATAATGCAAATCAGAGCAAGAACACTCAAAATAAGTCAACATCCACATCTAGAATCCAAAGAACAAAAAAAAGAGGCAGGACAGTGTCATCTGGTAAAAAAATAAAAATTGGATTGTCACCAATAGAGATATTTGAAACAACAGTTCAAGATACACCAAAGCAGACATGCTCAATTTGTCAACTATTGTGTTTCATGAAAGACATCAGACCAATGAAACAAAAGGAAAAGAACAACTATTATACTCTGATGCAAATAAAATATGAAGCGCCAAATAATTTCATCTGTCGAACATGCTTGTTTGCATTGAAACACTTCAAGCTGCCAACATATAGTACACCAAAAAATATTAGAATTAATGAACCAATAGAAGATGTGGAAATCTTGTCACAACTAGAAGAACGATTAGTGTCAGTGAGAATTGCATTTGCTCAAATATGGGAATTAGGATACAAAAGATCGCAAGTGGGATTGACAAGTTCTATTATGAATGTTCCTGTGAACATGAATATCATACAAAATGCACTACCACAAGCAACCAATAGCACAACAACTATTGTCGTTGCTCTCGAAAGATGACTAGAATACAAAAATGCATTTCAAATAGGAATGGTGTGGCCAAATGTAGTGATGCAAGCACTCTCAAAACTCACAAGTACAACACTATACATAATGGAAAATGTTAAAATAAAAGAGGATTGGAAAGAAGCTCTTGAGATTAATGTTGAGAATGAAAGGACATATGCAAGTTGTGAAGATGAAACATCCTCTCCATTCCATGAAAATGCAACACAGTCAGATGATGACGAAGAACATAATGAGCCTTCAGAAACCTTGGTACATGGATTCACCGAATCTAGATCCATACATAAAATGCAAGACAAGATAATTGATGTCGCACCTGCACAAGAGCACCACCCAATTGGAATATTCAAAGACAAGTATGTTGAGGAAATGAATTTTCCCACATTATTCTTTGGTAAACCACGTGATGAAGACATCATTCAAAGATTTTGTTACCAAAAGATTGCACGATGGGAACTCCTACAATCAAAAAGGTACTTTGTATACCACACGAAAAATATATTCTTCAAGACTATCAAGATATTGGTGCAACAGGTACTCTCTACAATGTGGATAAGAATACGAAAGGGACAATTGAAAGGATGCAAATTACAAGCAAAAGATGTTAAGCAAAAACCCAACTTGGAAAGAATTCTCAAATCAGACATTGGATACGTTGACTTCAAAAGAATAAGAATATCACCAGACTATGTACACCAACTTAAGAAGAATGTTTTTGCAATGATACGCCAACTAGGGCCTCCAACTTTTTTTGTTACTTTTACTAGTGCAGAACAAAATTGGGATCCACTATTAAGTGCACTCAAACAATTGCACAATGTGCATCTGTCAAAAATTGAACAACAAAAAGAGTATGAAACAAAAGGTGACAAATTCAATCTAATAAAGAAAGACCCAGTGACTTGTGCACGATACTATAGGCACAAAATAGATTTAATGAAGAAATTAATTTTAACTGATGAATCGTTCTTTGGAAATGTTGTAGATTAGTTCTCTGTAACTGAATTCCAAAATCGAGGAAATGAACATGATCATTTCCTACTATGGGTAAAAAATGCACCAATATATGGAACATATAGCAATACATCCATCATAGAATTTATTGACAAGTACAATACTTGTGCAATTGAACATATAGAGCCTAGTCTTCGTACAATTCACAAGCACCACCACACAAAGCCATGTAGAAGACTAAGAAAGATTTCATGTAGATATAATTTTCCTTTTCCACCCCTCCAAAGGACAGTAATACTTGAACCATTATTAGAGAAGAATGAAGCAATAAGTTCAAAAGCAACAAGTATCTTTGCAATATTAGAAAAGGCAAACTATGACCTGTCATACACATTTCAAATGTTCTTAGATGAAATTGGAATGAATAAAGCAGAATATATCTTGGCTCTAAGATCAACTCTACAGCGATCAACGCTCTTTTTGCAACGAAAGCCATCAAAAATTTGGAATAACAGCTTTGTGAAGAGATTTCCACAACTATGGAGAGCCAATACTGATGCACAATTTGTACTGAACGCATATGCTACAACAATGTATTGTAGCTCATACATGACAAAAGTGGACAATACAATGACAAATACATTTAAAAGAATACATAATGACCACAAACAAGATAGTATTGATGCAATACGAATGATAACAAAGCTAGGAAATGCGCTACTAAATTTACAACAAATGTCATCACAACAAGCAGTACACATAGTTCTATCACTGCCACTAAATCATAGCTCAAGAAAGTGCATATTTATAGACACAAGAGATGATCACAATCACACATTTATACAAAAAAGCAATAAAGAATTACTTAAAGAACCTGATGAGTTAGAAAATGTCCTCTCAAAATCCTTAGTGGACTACTATTTAAGTCGATCTCCAATCCTTCATAGCATATGCCTTGCAGAATTTGTCTCCAAGTATAGCCAAAAGGGCACAAAATACACACAAAAAGCAAAATCGAGTATAATACGATTTATCAACTTCAGCAAACACATGGACCTAGAAAATTATTGTAGAGAACAATTAATACTCTATGTTCCATTTACAATCAATGAGAGCACATTGAAACAAAGTTTTACATCATGGGAACAAGCACATTTATACTATCAACAAATAATCATAACGAATCAAGAAAAGTTTAACCATAACACAGCTCCTGCATGGGGTGACATGGAAAAAGCAGTCAAGGATCTAGATACTAAAAATGACAAAATGGATAGCCAAACCCTCACAATCAACAAACACAAGAAAATTGAGCAATATGACATACAAAAAGACATCCAACACAAGGTACAGAAGATACAAAGCAACATATGTTATAACACTTTTGAAATAAGCCACCATCCACAAATTATGGACAACGATGAGTACTACAAATTGAAGCAAATGCTAAATAGGGAACAACAAGCAATCATCAAAGATATTGTTAAAAAAAAAAATTAAAAGCAACAAGAACCCATTGCATCTATTCTTGATAGGCGAAGCTGAAACTGGAAAGACTTTCACTACAAAAGTTATATAGCAAACTCTCCTTCGGATCTACAATAAGTACATCGATAGTGATCCCAACAAACCAAAAGGCCTAATAACGGCTTACACAGGAAAGGTGGCACACAATGTAGGTGAAGTCACATTACATTCAGCATTCCACATACCTTTTATCACATCTAACTTCTTGCCACTCAATAGCGACATACTAGAGGCAATGTCAAAGCACTATGATCAGTTACGTGTACTTCTCATTGATGAGATATCATTAGTTGGTGCAACATTCCTATGTTACATTGAAAAATGATTGCATGAGATAATGCAAATGCCTACCGTACACTTTGGAAATGTCGATATAATTTTTTGTGGAGACTTGTACCAAGCACAACTAGTACTTGATGTAGTCGTATTTGAAAATAAAGCAACTATGTCAAAATTGATGCCTTGAAATTTTTGGATAGACAACATTAAATATTATTTGTTAACATGTACAATAAGGCAAAACGATGAAAAATTCATTAATGTTCTCAACAAAATACGAATAGGCATGCAAACAAATGAAGATTTGCACTATATCAATGAACAATGCATGAGAAAACCACCATTGGACCCAACATTGCCATTCCTTTTCTATAGAAGAATCGATGTCGATGCTCATAATACAAAAATGCTTGCAATAGTTCCTGGTGAAATGACTGTCCTCAATGCCATTGATGAACATGATGAAAATAACAATGCATTACGCCTACACACACAAACAATTTCACTCTCACATCAAATTCATCTCAAACCAAATAATCTGGTAGAACTATATGTAGGAAACTACAACACAAAATATGGTCTAGTAAATGGATTAGATGGAATATTCAAAGCATACACAAAATATAATGATTTTGACATAGTTTGGATAACATTTAACGACAATACAATTGGACAGCAACAACGCAAGAAACTCGTACAATGCTATACAAGAAAAATTGAAAATGACTAGGTACCGAAACTACGCATTATTCAACCTATCCAAAAGGCATCAGTAAAAAATAAAATTATCGTACGAAAACAATTCCCTATACAGATAGCATGTGCAAGAACAATACATAGGTCACAAGGACTTACAATGGAGGCAATGGCTTTTGACCCCACAGGAGTTAGAAAACATGGATTAACATACACAACACTATCACAAACTAAAACAATTGACTCATTATTCCTTTTAAAACCTCTAACACCAAAAAATTTTAAAATCAAAGAGAGAATACATCTCGAAATGTCCCGGCTAGAATCAAGTGCAAAATGGCAATTCAAGAATGATGATACATGTTGTCATAACACACCATCCATGATATTATGCACACTAAACACACATAGTTTAAAGCCTCAGATAAATGATATAACTAATGACTATGATTTAATGTCATCTGACATCATGTGCATTCAAGAAGTACACATGCAAATCCCTAAAATAAATGATGAATTCCAACATTTCAACAACTTCAATGCCTACCACATTCATGGTATAATGACACTAGCCAACAAAACCCTAGTCATTTCAAAGATAAAGCAATATAACACAACAAATATAGAATCTATTACAATAACAACTTTGATCAAAAGTAATGAACTAAATATATGTAATGTTTATGCAAGACCTAACACACCCATTGAAGAATATGCCACTATTATTCAACAAGTCATTGCATATGTGAAACCAATGACTAATCTATACATTGTAGCGATTTCAATATTGATATGTCAACAAGAAATGCTAAGAAAGAAAATCTTCAAAAATATATGCAATACCACAACATGAATTACATCACAGAAAAAAAACAAAAATGTATACAATACATCAATTGATCACATCTGGACAAACTCAAGTAATATATGTTGTTGTTACAAAGCAGAAGCATACTGGACTGATCACCTTGCTACATTCATAAGGTTCCATACTCCACTCTATATTGAAAATACATAGACAACCAAAAACAAAATTAAATAGAAGAACACATACAAGAATGCAAATACATCTTACACCTAAGAGTTTTATGTATCAAAGACAATAACTCTAATATAATGGTATATATTTCAATGTTCTAAATTTTTGTGCAGCACAATAATGGAAGGAAGCAAAAGAACAGGAAAGGGAACACATGTCAAGCAAGAGCAAACAATAAAAAGGTACTAAGCTTTTCTCATTTCCAATAACATGAATTCTCACATGAAAAATGACAAATCAATACATGAATTTCTAGTATTTGAAGAAATGTTAAATATCAAACCACTACAATACTAGACTAACACCATAATACTTTGTGCAGGTCAAAACTAGGAAACCCCAATGCAATATCAATTGAAGACTTGAATGCAAGAAAAGCAGGAAACATTTTTGAAGGAGACATACTTGTCGTATATACAGCAACACTGGATAGAGAAAAAAAAACACGAGAGGTGCTACGTGCAGACTTGACAGACTCTAAAGGAGAAATGACAATAACTTTGAATGTGACAGGGAACTTAGTACAAGAGTAAAAACACAAGATAGTTCCAGGAACATCCATTATAGTGTCAGGATTTCAACTAGGACACAAAACAACCTTTGATCATGGAGATTCAGATTGCATCTTGAAGCTCCAAGATTCAAGTACAATTGAAACTATACTGCGACTTTTCCCAGAATACAAATTCATACCAAGCTCCACAATCAAATAGCTACTCACAAGCACAAGTACCTATGCCATTTGTATAATAGGTGCACTAGTAGTTGGAGGACAATAGACTAGCTCCCAATATGTTGTTGACATAAAAGATGGAAATAATGATGATGACAAAGTACAGGTAAAAAACACACTAAATACTTCTTCTTTTTATGCAACATGTATACTAGTCATGTTTGTATTAAGTATAGAGTTGTAAAACTAGAAAATAAAATTGTTTTGTCAATTACTAGCTGCAAATCAACTCTGCATTCCAAGAAGAATCCATGCAAATAGCAATCCAATTACAAAGAAGTGAGACACCTACAATGTTGTTTAGAAACATTGTACGACGAAATGACATGGACAAAACATTTCGCATAGGGGTTGCTAGATACATCTGTACTCTAAAAGACAAGAGAACATTGGATGCCTTGAATGCATTGCTACAAACAACACTACAGGTAAGCAAACTCAAATAATTCAACACTTCAACTATTAATTAATTCTTACACAGGCTACATTAATATCAAAACATATCTTGCAGGTTGATGGAGTTCTCAAAGTAGCCAACGCATTCACAAATCCATTTCATGCATTTTGTTCCCAATGCAACTTAAAATTTGAGGATTATGGAATGCTAGAAGACAAAACAGCTCATTGCAATAGATGCAGTCAAGAGGTTCCATATGTATATTCATTATACCCAAAGACTATCATCACAACTGAAAATAAACAAATTATCCAGTCTTCAATAGACAAGTGCATTGTTGAATGACTACTACCAAGCCTAAAAGACACAAAAGTTGAAGACTACAGACAAGACAAATCAAAGTTCATCTTTATCCTTTGAGATTTCATCGTCAAAGGTCAATTCACATTAAAGCAGAACAATGCCATCAATCATGTTGTGACAAATGGAGATTGAACAATTTCTCAGAACAAAAGGTAAACATGACTAGTCACAAATTAGCATTTATTTAAAATATTAAAAGAAACTTATTATGAGACATAATCACAATATACTAACATGCACAAAATGGAATTTGCAGGTATCATGGATAGCTATAATGACATATCAAGCTATAATTAATGGTAGTTACAAAAGAGACTAGTCAATACAAAGAAAGGTGTGCAATCAAACAATGTATACGCATGAGTCTCATATCCAAGTACACTCTCTGTGTCATATATGTATAATGAAATAATGTGTATGCATTGATATGCTATAAGACATAGTTTTTCTCTATCAAGTTGCATAACATAATTGAGTACATGCTTTGCTAATGTAAATTATTATTGAAATACAATAAAACTTGCATACTTTGCTTTATCCTATTGCATATCCAATGTATAAAACACTATCTAAACTGCTACTTGTCATATGCAAAAACTATACTTAGGCAGGAACTTTGACGCTTTGCGTCCTTGTTATATTCTTAGTATTGATATCTAAAGTTTAGCAAAAGAGAAAAAAATAAATTATTTTGTGTGCAATTTTTTTTTGAAAAACTTCCAAACTCATGACTGTAGCACACATATGCTAATCAAATTGCATAAAAATAAGTTTCACTAAATTTGCAAATATATGAAGAAAAAAAGATATGTCTATAGTGGAAAAAAGATGAAAAAAATAAAAGCCCCTGATTGGACAAATTAATAAGATCATTCGCTTTTAACGTATGTATAAGTTTCCTCCCATGGCAAGAACTAATAATAAATACTTTGCTTTATTTAATCATCTCATGCACACTTAATGCACTTTTTAATTAAACTATTATTTTTTATTTCTTTTCTCCTCTTAATTATTTATGTAAGACACTTTTCAAAGTACAATTAAATCTTCTTATTTAAAGACAACTCTAATTTAATTCTTATTAATTAAATAATTATAATGAATTAATATTAAATCGTTATTATTTTAATGCCTTTTATATAATTTCTCAAATCAATCTTTTAAATTAAAACATATATTAAATTAATTTCCAATTAATTAAATATCATCATATTTTGATATATATTTTAAATCAAATAATATGTAATAACTCTCAAAATGATATGATTAATCTAACTATTATAATAATATTATTTACCAAGTAAATCACGTAGCAAAAATCACATCAAATCAACATGAGCAAAACTGATATAAAACTAAAATCAAACTACACACATAAGGATAAACTCACGGGTTAAAAAAAGGCAGGCAATCAAATACACATCCTCCATCTTAGGACAAGTAATTAGACTATGGTTGAGATTGGGTCTTAACATCATCTCTCCATTTTGACCATTGAGTTATTGTGATAGGGCACACTCATCCTAGCAATTCAGGGAAGTTGATGCTCGGTACCTGTAAACCTACATAAAAGATGAGCATGTGCATATATGTCTAATTTAAACAAACAATGGAAATGGTTAGTGCATCATGTAGATCCCAACTAGCATGTGACTATGACTCCCTCCTAGAACCACATCAAACACGTCAAACATAAATATAAAATAGACACACACATCATACACATGCAAGTATTGGGTAAGTATAATAAAAAATCTTGAATATAAATAACATCATATTCTAACATGAACACCTCATCATCACGAGGATACAATAAACATATTTTGAAGATATGTCATATGACATCATCGTGAAAGTAATTTCATTAAGTAACTAAGAGAAATTAAAACATCATAATTTCAAACATGCAATCATTACAACCTGACATAATCAATTACTTAACATATCAAAGTATTGCATTTCAAATATCAATAAAGGGCTAACACATTCCATAAAAAAGTCATATAGGACTTAAGCATTGAATTTTACAATGATAGAAAGGGATGGGTATTACATCCTCCTCTCCTTAAAATAGGCTTACTGCTAGAAGCCGACTATTACAACTAAGTTAATTAAAAGTCAAATGCACTATCCACTAGTAATACTAAGGATCAAATAGAAAATTAACACGATCAAATTTACTAAATATACACATCCAAACACTAAGAGCAATATGAATCTAGTTTAAGCATAAACCAAAAACTACATTGAGCAAACATTCATCTTGAAATAATTTGTTAATAAGTTTGAATTTACAACCAATAAGAATCGTGTAAGATATTCAAAGTTTATCATTACATTAAATAATGAGTTGAGAATCTCAAACAATCCTAACTAATTCAACATTTATTGAATCATAAATAATGCAACAATCATAAATAATGCAACACTCATGCGAACTATATGATCAAAATATTTTTTCCTTTCTACGTGCAATCATCATGCAATCTCACAATTTCCTCCCTTACATATACTATCAGAGGTCCTTAATGACCATAATAGAAATAATGCTTGCATACAATAGGTCTATCGATACCAAACATTCAAATAGTCACCATAGAATTCAAAAGGAAAACCCAAGTGGGTGAACATCAAGTTCAACAACAAATAAAAAGAACATTGTACAATAATTTTCAATGGTAAATCAAGTATGACCAATAACACAAATAAATAGAAAAAATAAACTAAGATGACTAATCTAGACATAAGAAAGTTCAGAAATTCAATGTTATCCTACTTACAACATGAACGAATCATCAATAACAAAAAAACAAATTCGTAAGAACATATTTCAAGTAACAAGGTGACTAATGGTAGCCACATTGTAGGGAGTAACTATTTCAGAACATCTAGGGATCTAGTACAATTGATGTGTTAGAGAATGCACCTTAACAAAATGAATATATTTATCATTAATGATTGCTACACATATATTTCATCTTATTCCATGTAATTATGATAAAATCTTACAAGCAATCATGAAATATTTATTGCAATTCTAAATAAGACCCAATCAATGCACATACACCTAAGAACTGACCATAAATCAATGTCGCATACCAAGTGCATAAGAGACAAGGTCTACCATGCTAAATAAACAAAAATCTCCAAGCTATAAGACAATAAAGATGAGACTTACAACCACAAAATAGATCTTGAAACACCAAGTGTTATAAATCCAAGTTTTATTTTCAAAAGTTCTATTGTTTCTAATTTTCTTGTCCAAATTATTTGGTCTCAGATATTTTTTGATAAGCCCTATTGATTAAATATTGTTGCAAGTTTAATTACTTGTTAACTAATGACACACAATATTTCCAATGTTGAAACTCGAGCTCTAATACCAAATGTAATGCCCCGCTTTGGAACCCAAAAGAAATAAACCTAATATGTTACAAAGTCCAGTAAACTATTTTTTAAAACTTAAAGCAATATCAAAGTAACAATGTGAAAGAAATATAGACATAGACAACAATCACACATGCATTATTAATAAGTTTAAGTCTCAAGTACAATGTCCATAAACATAAAATGAATAAACAAATACATAAGCTCATACACACATACTATTGGAATTAGAATAACTGGGAGGGGGGTGGGGTGGTGTGAATCAGTTATCCAAGGTCCAAATGTATAAATAAAACTTTTCATATCTTAGTGAACCCATAAAACATCATTCATCATGCATGCATCCATAAGATTATGCCATCACTTAAAACTTGTAGGTTACTGTCAAATCAACTTTGCAGAAATGTAATTCATGAAACATAACATATTCATCAACAAACTTGACACAATGATTTATGTGGAAACCCAATTTGGGAAAACCCATTAATAACACGCTACTCTTTTCACTCTTATGAAGTAATGCCCTGTGAAAGGCCAACCCTGTTAAAGGTTACAATACACACTGTTAAATGTGCCCATATTAAAGGATTTCAATCACCCTGTTAGGAGTGAGCCTTGTTAGAGGACTTTAGACCATTCACTTAGAATGTCACCCAGTTAAAGGATTTACACATGACTATTAGGTCAACCTTAATCCAAAAGATTTAACCTAGACTGATGCAATTGTTATAGAGTAACAATAAGGCTTTGATTTGATACAACTTACAACTTCATTTGTAGATTAAAGATCACTATTTAGTATTCAATTCTACTTGGCCTTCATATTTTGCAGCTCTAATAGTTTGTTCACCCTTGAAGCATTCATAACCTCAAGCCTTCTTACTTAATATGCCATTGCAGACTCTTTTTTTAGGTCACTAGATGAAGCAAAACCCTTGATTCCTTATCTTCCTTAGGTTCTCGCACATGATAAACTTGCTTCATGACCAGACATTCCAACAAATAGAAAATTAAGATCTTTTTCCACTCATTCTCCATCGTCCAATTTAGAGTTTGGATGAATTAGGTAGGATACAATGTATCTACCCCATATCTTGTATCTCTTCTAGAAACTTCTCCTAGAATCCTCTTTAAATTTGCCTAAAAATTATTTACCTTGAATTCTGTGCCACTAGCTCATCAATCTTATCTTCCACCTAGTTCACATAATCCAACAAAATAAACTTGTTGGCTTAAATCCATCAAATTCATGATCTTTTGAATAATGCAACAGCTCAGTATTATCAAACTTTTAATGCTCGACACATACTGTGTTGCTCAGCATCCACTATGAAATTGCTTAGCATGAACTAAAGTTTATTTTGCTTGACATCAACTAAACTTTATGCGACATCCACTATTCTGCTCGGCATACACTAGAATGAACTTTTACTCATCTCCAACTATTTTTTTGCTCAGCTTGCACTGGCTTTGCTCGACACCTATTATCACTTGGTTAAGCTTAGCAGACAAAATTTGTGTAACTTGTTCTTCTAAACTTTCTTAGTGTAACCAGCCTTTATGACCTTAAGTAGATTATCAATACATCATGTCATCACTATCTTAACTGATTCTTGCACTTCATTACATAATCATAACTCAACCTTTCCTCTAGGTTCTACTATTACATATTTTGATCAAATCCTCTTCATCAATCAAATAAGTGATAGTACTTGAATCTTATAAGCAATTGTCTTACCAAATAATAGCAGGTTTGACATCAGTGACAAATCAATGATTGAAACACATAGTCTTCTTCAACAATCTTCCTCTTTCAATCTAGTTTTAACAATCTCCCTCAACAATGATCATTTTAATCTAATCTCAACACATACATAAGAACAACTAATATGATAAAGTACATCCAGATAACATCATCCACTGCACATAGAGTATGTAATAATGAATACAAGTACATCAAAATATTTCATAACATCTCATAGGATCTCAAATACAAGATACATAATATACATAGATACAATATCTGAATAGAAATCTTGAGGATAAAAATAATAATGATAATGATACAACTAAATATGTGAACATCCAACATCTGCCAATTTGAGGGGGACCCAAATGGTAAAAAGTTACTACCTCCCAATTGTGTGGTCACCTAATGAGGTTCCCACTCCCACTATGTAGGTGAGATAGTGTATGACCCACATACAACTGTCAAATCATAAAATCAATCCAAGGTAAGGAACCACAATAGCCAAATATATCTCAAGGGTACACAAAATATTGCTAAAGAAAAGATAATCAAAGTAAAAAAAAGACATTCATCTAGTACCAAAATCACCACATACAAAAGTCAACAATAAGATACCAAGTCCAAATCAAGTATCAAAAAAAGAAATACAAAAATGAAAGGAAACCACTTCCAAATAAAATGCAAAGAATAATAACCAACAAAAAAATAATAGTCATTAATAAAAGCCACCACCACAATAAATAAGATCCAATAATGAGTATTAACTCACAATAAATAAGATCTGACAATGAGTATCAAATTACAATAAATATATCCAACAAGTACACAATCAGAGGCAAATATAGAAGATTCAGGCTACATACTAGGAAGTATCATCACATGGTCAAAATAATTGAGTTACCCTGGACTGGTCTCTCACTAGACCCTGGACCCTCAAGCATTAAGTTACCCTCAATTGATCACTTTGGACCCTCAATACAACACATGAGAACCCAAAATATCATCTCATAAATGAGGAAACTAGTCATACCTCTCATTAGGTATCATCCTATTCCCATCATTAGTCTGTCCAAGTACTCAAGGCATGAGCGAGGTAATATCTCTATTTATATTTTTAATGTGTTTCCCAAATATTAATTTCTTGATTGTTTCTTATTACACAACTTAAAATGTGTTACCCTAATAGCCACTTTGGGCCTCAACCCCCATTGCAAGCCACTCCCATAGGATGCACCTAGACTACCTTTGCCAAACTCACAAATCACAATTGTGTCCCATAACACAAAACCACTTATAATAAAATTTGATTCCATGATAGGCAACTCTAAATATAAATTGGTTCTCAAGACTCAAGTCATCATAAATGCTCTTCAAATAAATATCATAATCATAAATCTCAATTTGACTCATAAAATACATCATGACATAAAATACACTATGACATCTAGTCAAATAATCATCATAAAAGAAATCTCAAAAGCCTCTGGTACACATCCTAGTTTGGCCAACTATACAAGTCACATAAAACTATCATAAAATAAATATTAAAAGTCTTTAAACAAAATATAAGAAACACATAATTTTTTAGCCATATGGTTTAATTCCATCATTTTCTATTACTTAGTTTGGGCTATAAGATGTGTTTAACAATAAAGTAAGAATATACATATTTACATAAATTGTTAGGCTAATATACTTATTTAAATGGTTAGGTATTTGAATATCAAATCTCGTTGTGCATATAAAATCTAATGCAATATTATGATGTTATTAATTTAAATAATCTTAAATCATAAATGACTTAATTAATAACATAAATGTATGTTGTTATATTAAATATTAATATCAATTTCATTTTTAAAATATTAATATGACTTCTATTCACTTATTCAATATTAATATTGACTTTTCCTTTAATTAATAATGTAACTAGAGATAACTCAAACTTGAAAATATAATTTCGTTTAAATTATTTATAATTTCTCATGATATTAAATACTCATAACTAAATGATTATATAGTGAACTCCACTACAACTTCTCTTAAAGTATAACTAAATCACAAGTATTTATTTATTAACTTATAAGTCCACTTGCATTAATAAAAAATACTATAAGTTATATCAAACTAAGAGTTTAAAAAAATATTAATATTAAAAATTCACTTATAAGAACATTAGTAGTTTTTATTTATTTAATTTTTGAAATTAAAGAAAAATAATATATTTATATAAAATAAGAATAAATATGCAATCAATATTTTCACATGCTTCTGATTTTCTAAAAACATGGAAGCATAATATACTTCATTTGCTATCTTGAATTTATTTGTTTTCCTCCAATTTTCTACTATTGAAATTCTCATATTAAAAATAGGTTTTGAGATGACTATTAAAATCATAGTTTTTATAATTTCTCTAAATTTTAGTGTGAATTTCTTTCTAGTTGCTCAAATCTAGTTTTTTGAATACAAATTTCAATAACATGATTCTACTGTTTACTTCTCACAAAGTTTTTCAATCAATACATGTTTCAAATTCTATTTCTAAATTGCAAACCAAAATTATTCCCAAGATTTTTTTTCATAAATTTCAGCAATGTAGTCGATATGAGGTAGACAAATTTTCTAGAATAATTTCTCAAATGGGTTCTCAAACTCTACCTCAATCTGACAGCTGAAATTCAGGACAATCTGGTGAATGTATGCAAACCCAAACCATCTGATACTTACAACAATTCTTTTCCCCTAGTTCTAAAATTTCTATCCAAAAATGTATGTGTATTCAAATGACCAAAGAAAACCTCTAAAAGAGTCACAACCCTACTTAGGGTTTCAAACCTCTAATTTTAATAAAAAACCATTAACTTTGTTAAACAATACATACTTTAATTTACTTAATCATCTTATGCACACTTAATGTAGTTTTTAATTAAAATATTTTACTCTTGAATATCAAGAAATGATGAAAGGGTTTATACAAAATTAAGGGACCATACACTGAGGATGTCTCATATCGAAAGTTATATTAGACATGAAGTATTAAGCTTGCATAGCCAAGATATAATTACATATATAGACAAAAATGAAATAAGATCAAACTAGATCTCTGAAATAAGATCATTGATTTCAATAAAGAGTCAAAGATATCACACTCTCATGGATGTATATACGACAGAAGAGTTGGATAAACTAGAAGATTGGATTGAGAAGATAGATGTGGGAAAGAAGGTCATGGAAGGACTTCATGACGATATTCAGAAGTTAAAATACTAGACTCAAGAGACAATTTTGGAAACAAAGAGGTATTATGATGCTATTGCCCTTGAGATTTTTGAAGATGAGTCAAAAATAAAGCTCAAGTCAGTGATATCACTAGTTGAACAATTTCGAAGAACTTTCGAGGATGCTTCTTCTGATGAAGATATTAGGAAAGCATTTGAAGAGGTATTGTTAGAACTTGACACTGGACTTGATGATTTTGCGGAGATTCGAATGGATGTCAGCAATTATTAGTAAATGGTCAAGCATAAATATGAGGCTCTAGATTTTACAGATGTTACCCAAGTGATGGAGATTATAGAGAAATTCAAGAGCAAACATCCATACATAGCTCTAGCATAATGGGGAAGAAAACCTAGAAGCTAGAATTTTAGTTTTGACACTTGAGGAAAATTTTGGATTTATTGAACTTGCCACCAAGGTGTGCTATTCCAGAGATGCACTGGCACAATTTTGAAGAAGTGACAATGCACCGGCAATTAACTGCCAACTGCTAATTTAGAGCTTTCCATGCACCAAAAATGCATTCTGACAACATTTTAACTCCTACAAATGCTTAGAGAAGGTTGAGCTTCCATTTTTAGAGCTTCTAGTGATTCTTAGATCCTCTTATAGCTTCCTCTTCTTATCTACTTCTTCTTTCTTTGTTTTAAGACATGTAAAGGCTCATGCACCCATTAATTGATATAAAAAGGGTGGAGTGATACTTATCACCATTTAGAGAGTCAGTTTGTATATAATTGGATTTGCTTTATTAGTTTAGAACTATATGTTTGTATTAAGGGATCTCTCACTCTCAACACAAATTGAGGATTTGATTTCTTATAAATTCAAAAATGTAACATGTATTTGAGGCTGTTATTTAGATGCAATAATATATGTTATTGGTTCTCTCATTCTGATTGTAGTTATTCTTGCCAGAGTGTGTTATTTTTGTGAATCCTTGTTCATGATAATAATGGAGCCAATGGTTTTGTTGTGTTGAATTGATTGTGTGATCTTTTAGTTCTGGTGTTTGTCGCATGTTGATGAATTCTATTGACGTACTAAGTTGGAGAAGAGATCACCCTATTGTTCCTACATAGCTTATTGTCTCACATGAGTGTACTTTTCATGGCCTTGCAATTCAATGAGAAGTGAAACATCTTTACTAAGTTTCCATCGATGATTGAATTAGTGGATTTGAGGAAGCATTGCTCCTATTTTCATTGGTTTCCTACCTAATCTTTTTGACAATTTAACTCATAGATGTGTTGTTACCGTAGTTTATGTCCGTTAGAAATTTTAGTAAGTTTTCGTCGATGATTGCATCAGTGGATTTGAGGAAGTGCTGCTCCTATTTTCATTGGTTTCCTACCCAATCTTTTTGATGATTTAGCTTGTAGACATGTTGTTACTATGGTTTATGTCAGCTATGAATTTCCCTTTCATGCTATTTGATTTCATCTCTTGTTACCTTATCTTCTTTATTTGCTTTACTAACACTTGGTTAAATTAGGAATTCATATAGTTTCATTGTTAGACTGCATTTGTTATAAAACAAAAAATACCAAAAACATATTTCTTTTGTGGTTAATTTTGAAACAGCAAGCAGATTGAACATCTTATCTGAGACTGGTCAGAACTAGCAAAGGCCTCCCTATAAGCAAACACATTTATCTTCAACTGAGTGAATTTTAGTAGGTTGCAAGATTGCCCATAACCTTGGAGTTAATCGTAGATTATCTTTTCAAGAGAGGAATTCAAAAAGATTCTTGTCATTAAGTAGCATGCTAAATGACAGCTCAACATATACCAATCAAACAACTTTTATTTTAGGCAGTTGTGATTAAAATATTACATTATTGTCTTATATTGGGTTCTATGTTGGATCTAATCTGACGCGAGCCCAAGACGTGGGGTAAATTCCTATGCTCCTCATTTCTTATGGGTGAATGGCTGAGATTTATTTGATGGTCATCGAGCCTCATCCTATATTTTTGACCATCAATTTTTAAATTCAGCTCCTTCACTTCATATTAGGAATGCCTATGACATAATAATAAAAGGCAATCATTAGTTTTGTGAAATCTTTCTTTTTTAAAGAGAGGTAATGTAAACACCTTTTCTTATGTCATATTCATATTGCTTACCAATATTTAGGTATGCATTATATTTGAAAATTAAGTGTCATTTTGTTTTAACACATCTTTTATTGTAGAAATTGCATATTCTTTTATTCAAGCATTTTTGGCAACTGTGAGATTTGGTTCTCAATTATGAAACTAACTATTTGGCATAACCTTTTATTTTCACCCTTAAATAATCTTTATCATCATTCAATCCCAAGTTAGATTGAACTCGTTCACATAATGGGGTTTTCCCCTCCCCATTTGCTTTGTCCACATGCTGATCCTGAATTTTTCCAACGTGAATCTTTTTATCTCTTCATTGGTGTTGGGACATTTTTGTATGTCAATGTCCCACTTATTAAACCATTCCTTGTTCTGCCTCATCTGTGTCTTCTTTCTACAAACTAATCTCTCATTGTATGCTAACTTGGTCCAACAATTTGTTTACCCATATTTTTAACTTTATTTGACTAGCACCATTAGAGCTTCCATTAGGAAAATACTTGTTGTTGAAAACAGATTGATACAAGTATGAGAATGTGTTTCAATAATTGTTTTGTCACTGATATCATACTTGCTACTTGTTGGTAAGATAATTGCTTAAATGATTTGAGTACTATCATTTGTTTGATTGATGAAGAGGATTTGATCAAATGAGGTAACAAGAGCACCTAGAGGATAGGTTGAGTTAAGATATGGAAAGGAGTAGAAAGATCAGTTAAGAAATTGATGTTATAGTGCATTGATTATCTACTTAAGGTTGCAAAAGATGGATACACTGATTAAGTTCAAAATAACAAGTTAAATTAATTAAGTCTACCAAGCTTAACAATCTGCACAGTAGCTGTTGAACAATGTTAGTGCAAGCCAAGCAGAAAATCAGTTGGAGCCAAGAGAAGTCAAATTTTAATGTATTTCGAGTGATACAGTGTAAGCCGAGTAAATTTGAGTTGATGTCGAGCACCAGTAAACTTCTAGTTTATCCAAGCTTCCATAGATAGATTTCATATAAATATGATGATCACAAAAAACAATACAACTACAACACAATATGTATTAAACAATAGATTTGGACAAGATTTC
The DNA here is from genome assembly GCA_028749045.1 of Cupressus sempervirens. Lineage (NCBI taxonomy): Eukaryota > Viridiplantae > Streptophyta > Pinopsida > Cupressales > Cupressaceae > Cupressus > Cupressus sempervirens. The sequence continues at coordinate 786,259,198 of CM053789.1, read as the reverse complement.
ATGTAAATATGATCATTACATAAAACAATACAACTAGAACACAATATAATCTCAAATAAAAAGAATAGACATTTATAGATCGTGGTTACAATTGTATTCCATTTCATAAAAATCAACACAAACAAACAAAACAAGACAACATGATAAGCAATTAGAGATGACCTTTATTATCCTTTTATGGTTGTTGTGTTGCATAAGTTTGCTTAGAATAGATACGAGGGGATATTTCTCTTCATAGTTGTGGCTTATAAATTATTTTGAGGTCAACATTTATCCTATGTGAACATTGATTATGGAATCCTCTAGAATTATTTTTCCCTATTTATAGTATTTATTGATTTTTTTTAAATTCACATTTTTAAAGGCTTTCATCTCTTCCTACTGAAGTACAAGGTATGTCTAGGATTTTTCTATTCTTTTTATTTTAGATTATATTGTGTTGTAGTTGTATTTTTTTTGTGATGATCATATTTACATCTAGAATCTATTAATGGAAGCTTGTCCAAATCTATTATTTAGAACATATTGTGTTGTAGTTGTATTGTTTTATGTGATCATTATATTTATATGAAATCTATTTATGGAAGCTTGTCCAACTCTATTGTTTAGAATCGATTTATACAAGTGAAATCTATTTAAGGAAGCTTTTCCAAATATATTGTTTAGAATCGATTTTGTTGTAAAAGAATTGATTTTTTTTTTTCAAAATTTGAGATCGATTTTTCAAAATTTCAAATCTATGATCTATTGTGTAGAATCAATTTTGTTGTAAAATAATTGAGTTTTTTTTTTTGCCAAGATCTGTGCGTATATTTTAGATCACAATAATTTTATGCATGGATAAAATTTAGAATAATATAACGTGCTTGATTTATGGCTTCTGATTATTGTGAAAAATTATATTGAAAATTTGAGTACGGTTTGTGATTAGGGTTTTTGATGTTCAGTGTTGTTTGTGTAAATGTGTTGTCTTTGTGTTGTTTGTGTAAATGTGTCTTTGGGTGTTTAACTGTATTTATAGGATGCAAATCTGACATAACCCACTTCAACTCTAAACATGAGAGGTCTTTCAAGATACAAGTGAAATTTATTGTTTAGAATCAATTTTTTTTGTAAAAGAATTGAGTTTCAAAATTTGAGATTTATGATCTATTGTGTAGAATTGATTTTGTTGTAAAAAAATTGATTTTTTTTTTTACCAAGATCTGTGCGTATATTTTAGATCACAATAATTTTGTGCATGAATAAAATTTAGAACAATATGATGTGCTTGATATATGGCTTCTGATTATTGTGCAAAACTATATTGGAAATTTGAGTACGGTTTGTGCTTAGGGTTTTTTATGTTTAGTGTTGTTTGTGTAAATGTGTTGTCTTTGTGTTGTTTGTGTAAATGTGTCTTTGGGTGTTTAACAGTATTTATAGGATGCAGATCTGACATAACCCACTTCACCTCTAAACATGAGAGATCTTTCAAGATACAAGTTCATCCACCTTTAAGCCTTTCTCTGTAAATCAATTTTTTGTTTCGATATATGGGGTAATTATTAATGATATTTTTTAAGATCTTTCCCTTAGGTGGTCTTAGTTTTTCCCCTCATTTTTAGCACAACTTTTCTTTGATCTTATAATATCTTTACAAGCTTGTCACAACTTTTCTTTGATATTATATATCTTTATAAGGACAGTACTCATCACCTGAAACTTACTAATCATTCATTATATTGGAATAGTCATGCTTCTTTATTTAAGTGCATGTCCTTATTCTAATGTAGGAGCTTTATTCAATTTGGGAAACTCTCTTCATAAATATTAGTTTAGAGATCATTTTTGTGTGTCCATGTCCATGGGATATTTGAATGTTAAGATTAGACAATTTTCATTTTACTATGTTTTGTGAGATTTTTACAATACTTCTAAAGCTTGGAATGTCATCTGAGTTTACAAGCTATCTACCCACTTCAATACTTAACCTCAGTAGAGCCCTCAACTCTTCCTCATTTGGCTTGACACCCTTTCTCACCATATACTCATCCACCTCATTGCCTTTTCAGCCTCTTTTCTCTTACAAAACACAAGCAGAGTAGGGCTGTAAGACCTCAACTTGGGGGAGAGATTTAGACTCACTATTTTCTTGACCATTTCAAAGGCCATGTCACCATCCTCCCAAACTTGAATTATCATCTCCATCCCAACTGTCCTAACCATAAGATCCGAAATTTCCTCCACTCCTTGGTTGGGTATCCTTTCCATGACCCAATGGAGGTTTTTTGATAATTTCTTTCTCTACAGGAGGATCCTTCCACAGGTGCCCTTCTACTAAGGCCTGAATCTTCTCCCTATAAATCCCTGTCAAAAATGATAATGATCCAATGTTTATAGATGGTCAATTTAGTATTCGATCATTTTGAAACACAAAAACCACTAATTGAGTGGTTTAGCTAAGAAAATAACACATTCATTTGGCGTTGTCTCTTAAAAGCAATGGAAGAGATAGAAGAAAAGGGTATACATACCTATAGCTTTAGAGTTATACTTAGAAACAATGTTATTTTTCTTTGAAATACCATACTGGGTAAGAAAGGAATTGAGGGGTTGATTACCAACTGCCTTCATCTTCTTGATCTGGATCTCAGACCACTAATCCATTGTTACTAATCTTATAAAGCTTATGTGGATGTCGAGGCACTTGTGCTTCCCTGAGCATTCCAAGCACATGAAGATGTCACAAGACACCAACACCCATTGGGGATTCTTTTGTGAACAATCCACACACATCTTGTTGCCTACTTGAGATTGGAGTTCCCTCAGCCTTCTTGCTGAAGACTCCATTATAAGGCTATATTTACAGTGGATCCTCCTCCCTGATAAAGAGCCTCCTCAGATGGTGAAATTGGGAATGATGAGATCACTTACCCAAGGAGCCCAGAGAGGATATTAACTGCCCTTCTAAAGTTTGATTATTTTTCTTCACACCCCTAGTGGTTTGATGTTCATTCTACTTAGGAGAATCCATAAAATCCACTGCAGTGAGCTTCACCAAAAATGTGAACAAGGCCCGTTGTTTTGTAAAAGATGAATAGTTTAGTGCTTGATAAATGAAAATTTATCAAGTCTTTCACAAAAAGGTCAGGATGATTTAGTTTTTCAATTTTTTGTTTTGATGCCTAACACATCAATTTTGTATATTAGTTTTCTAGTTGACCAATTCTATATTTATGTTCAATTGCTTACACAAACTAAAGAGATGTGACTACTGGCTGAAAGATTGTATTTCAAATTGCAAAATATTCATGGACTCTTGACATTAGTATTCTCTCCTCCATTTCTTTAGAGCTTCTAGTAAACTTTGTATTTTAAAAGAGCATAAAAACTATGCCATGTAGGTTAAATGTAATTGTCCAATAAAATTAGCACTTGCATAAGCATTAAAAGGGATATCCAATTTAAGTTATTATGGTTGTGGTAATGATGCATTTGAAATAGAGGCTCCACATGAAATCAATTTGAACATGAGGCAAGGAAAGCCCCAAATCATTCTAGCATAAGCTCGCATCCAATTCACAAAGCAATTGGGTTTTTACTATCAGAGAAAAGGTGATTTTGACTACAGCAAGGAAGGCACACTTCACTAATCACCAGAGTCACCTAGCCTAAGTGATGGGTGTGTATGTCCTATTAAAACCATTTTTGCAACCAAGCTTTGAACTCGAGTAACTTCATAAGCTTGGATTAGCAATCAAGCCCCAAAAGTGAACAACTCAAAATAGAACCAATAGTTGCAGTCCCAATATAAAGGATTTTCCCCTCTTCCATCGTGAGCTCAAACTAATGACCAATATGAATGTAGTTAGAAATGATTGATGCAATGAAATTTTAGTTAATATTCTCCCCTGTTTTAGGACATTGAATATTTAATGCAGGTGGAGAAATTGAGCTAAGATAATCAGTTCTATTTCTTATGTAATTTGCAATGATGCCTTTGCTATCTGACAAAGACTAGAAGTTTCTTTCAAATGGGATTAGAATAGTACATAGCTATCATGTTATACGATAGGAAGAATGTTCACATAGTTATGCAAAGATCTACAGTTAGTCTTTTGCATGGTGGGTGGAGCATAGTATCATCATTTACACCAATGTTAGTGTGGGCCTTGGAGAACATAATAATAGTGGTGTCTGAAGGAATTTCAATAATTCAAGTGGGTATGACTATAGAATCCTATATGTGTACAAAAAGATGATGTGATGGAAGTATAAGTTGTGTCACTTGGGATACTCACATTATCAAAGGTATTGAATGAGTTGATTGAAGTTATAGAAGGGAGTAGAAGCATAAGCATATGGGAGGGTGATGAAGATCACATGGGCTTGGAATTGACATGTAATTCCCACTTGAGAACTTTCTTATTATATTTTCCATCATTAGAATATCTCTTTGGTAGAAGAAAATATTTGAGTTATTTATTAACACAAACTTTCACCAAATTTTTGTAAAAAAAAAAAAAATGTAAATTTCAATGTCAACTATTGTTTTTCTGAAAGTAAACCTACAAGCCCATATTTTCATGTTAATGATAATATGTACTGCATCTTGAAAGCTAATTTATTGCTAGAATAAATAAAACATAGAAAAACAACACAAAACTAAAGAGTATTACTGAGCATCTTCTTGATTTTTCCTTTTAATCATGAAAACTTGTGCTATAGACAATACTTACGACATGATTTTCAAAATCTTGAGCAATTACTTCCTCTACTAGGAGAATCATACTAGTGACTAATATAACTAGCTTTAGTAATTTCAAAGATTATAGAATCTTGATGCAGGAGCATCTTGCATGGCAAAATTATTGAAAAATAAATAAATAAATTTGGAGGAGAGAGAAAGTGATGAAAATTAGAGGAGAAATAATTAAAAAAATAAAAAAAGGGAAAAAAGGAGAAAAGAAAGAAAAAGAGGATTTCTATTTTTGAGGTGCATAGGTGGCATAATAGAAAAAAATTAAAAAATAAATGGTTGTCATTCCATTTATCGCGGTGTGTGGGTAGAATTCTAGAAAGTTATGAATATTGTAGAAAGTTGTGGATATTGTAGAAGGTTGTGGAAGTTGTAGAAGGTTGTGGAGGAATTCTAGAAGCTTGTGGATAAGTCATGCATGGGGTGGTAAGTGCCTATTTAAGCAAGGCATATGAGCATTTCTAATCAAGCTCAAGGAGAAGCTTGAGAAGTGGAAGCTCAAGGAGAATCTTGAGAAGGAGAAGCTTGAGAAGTGGAAGCTCGAGAAGGAGAAGCTCGAGAAGTAGAAGCTTTGGAAGGAAAGCTTGGAAAGGTGAAAGTTATGGAAGGTGAAGCTTGGAAAGCTTGGAAGGCTTCAAGGTGTGAAAGAGAAGGAGGAAGTGAAGAGTGAGTTTTCCTGAGTCTGTGGACAGAGCGCCGAATGTGAGGCAGTTTACAACAGGATTGTGATGGACTTGTGAGTGTGTAGACAGAGCGCCGAATGTGAGGCAGTTTACACTTGGATCTTGGATTAGGTTTGTGAGAAGAGCTAGTAACTGCGGTTTAGAAACAAGGAGGTTGCTTGGTGGCTTGCGAGCACAAGTTGAGATCTCAAAGGTTTCTACCAGAGTGTGGATTTGGACTAGCTTGGGTTTGGATTGGATCTTGAGAGATCTTGTAGAAATGTTATTGTAATTGCTATTGGATTGTCAAGTATAATAAAATTACTTGGGAAGTATTTTGTCATCTCTTTGTTTCCTTATTGTTGCATTCTTGGTTTTGAGTTGGTAAGGGTGGTGTGGCCCTTTGTTAGTGGTATCAAAGCAGTACTTCATCAAGTGGTTTTAGAGCAGGCCTGTCATCAAGTGGTATCAGAGCGTATCTACATTAGTGGTATTAGAGCAGGAGATCCTGAGTGTACAAGCAGATCGCCGAGGAGTGAGGCAGTTTGTACCAGGACCTTGGTTGGGTGAAGTTTATTAGAGTGGGAGTTCCTGAGCGTGTAAACAAATCGCTGAAGTTGAGGCAGTTTGCACTAGGACCTTGGGAGGACATGCTCATTGATTGATGGATGCAGAGATGGAAGACTGAACTTGTTGAGGCATGATTGTGGAGAGTTTTTGGATTGCAGATCCGTTGTCCTAGACTTGTGATGTGGTTCCTAATTGTTCGTGCGAGGTGGCAGGTTGCAATCTAACTTGCAAACAATTTGAGGTTGTCACAAGGAGCGTAGGAAGGATTTGTTGCAGAGGGTTTACGAAGATCTTGGGAGATGGCTCCGAGAGGATTGGACGCTAAGATGATTGCAAAAATTCATGATATAGTGGAGAGAAATTTTTCTAAGATGATTTCTCGGTTGGATGCTAGATTGGCTAATCAAGCAAAGAAGGTCAAGGTGGAAGAGGATGGTTTTGCTGATCAGTTTGTAGAGTCTAATGGAGAACCTGCAGAGCAACTAGAGGTTGTTGTTGAAGATATTGCTAATGTTGTTGATGTTGGGACAGAGGTTGGTTTTCATGATCAGTTGGTTGAGTCTAACATGGAGACTATAGAGGATTTGGTCATGGATGATCTAGTTGATGTTGGTGGTGACTTGAATGTTGTAGAGCACTTGGTCATGGATGATCCGATTGTTGGAGGTGAGTTATGTATTGTAGAGCATCTTGTGGTGAGCAATGAGGTTGCTGGTGTTGAGAGTTTGGCATGTATTGATGGTGATCTACATGTTAGTGCTGATACGGAGTTTGTTGTTGTTGATGCGAGGTTTGTTGCTATGGGTGTGAATTCACTAGTTGCTGATGTGAATGAGGGTTTGTTGATGAAGAATTATGTTCAGTTTGTTTCTGGGAGTGAGCACGCTGATTGGATGGTTGAGATTCTGGTGTTTGATAGAGTGATGCAGATGTGGAAGATTTGTATGGTGGTTTTGTTGTTCCTGTTGAGGTGGAAACCTTTGGTGAAGATGAAGATGGTGGTAGATCTTTCTTTTGGCATCAAAGTGTGGGACACACTTTTCTATCTACCGGGGGAGTCTAATGCAGGAGCATCTTGCATGGAAAAATTAGTGGAAAAAAAAAAAATCTGGAGGAGAGAGAAAGTGACGAAAATTAGAAGAGAAATAATTAAAAAAATAAAAAAGGGGAAAAAAGGAAAAAAGAAAGAAAAAGAGGATTTCTATTTTCGAGGTGCATAGGTGGCATAATAGAAAAAAATTAAAAAATAAATGGTTGTCATTCCATTTATCGAGGTGTGTGGGTAGAATTCTAGAAAGTTATGAATATTGTAGAAAGTTGTGGATATTGTAGAAGGTTGTGGAAGTTATAGAAGGTTGTGGAGGAATTCTAGAAGCTTGTGGATAAGTCATGCATGGGGTGGTAAGTGCCTATTTAAGCAAGGCATATGAGCATTTCTAATCAAGCTCAAGGAGAAGCTTGAGAAGTGGAAGCTCAAGGAGAAGCTTGAGAAGGAGAAGCTCAAGGAGAAGCTTGAGAAGTGGAAGCTCGAGAAGGAGAAGCTCGAGAAGTAGAAGCTTTGGAAGGAAAGCTTGGAAAGGTGAAAGTTGTGGAAGGTGAAGCTTGGAAAGCTTGGAAGGCTTCAAGGTGTGAAAGAGAAGGAGGAAGTGAAGAGTGAGTTTTCCTGAGTCTGTGGACAGAGCACTGAATGTGAGGCAGTTTACAGCAGGATTGTGATGGACTTGTGAGTGTGTAGACAGAGCACCGAATGTGAGGCAGTTTACACTTGGATCTTGGATTAGGTTTGTGAGAAGAGCTAGTAACTGCAGTTTAGAAACAAGGAGGTTGCTTGGTGACTTGCGAGCACAAGTTGAGATCTCGAAGGTTTCTACCAGAGTGTGGATTTGGACTAGCTTGGGTTTGGATTGGATCTTGAGAGATCTTGTAGAAATGTTATTGTAATTACTATTGGATTGTCAAGTATAATAAAATTGCTTGGGAAGTATTTTGTCATCTCTTTGTTTCCTTATTGTTGCATTCTTGTTTGTGAGTTGGTAAGGGTGGTGTGGCCCTTTGTTAGTGGTATTAGAGTAGTACTTCATCAAGTGGTTTTAGAGCAGGCCCGTCATCAAGTGGTATCAGAGCGTATCTACATTAAATTTGATAATTGGAAAGTTGATAATAGACTTTACAACTTGAAAATTGATAAGCAAGTATGTATTCCAAGGCCACAGTGGGACTGTCCCATTATAGGATTAACTAAATCAACTACAATGCCAAATGTCTTTATATTTTACTATTCATGTGTCAAGCAATCTGTAAGGACACTAATAGGTGAAGAATTTCTGAAAATGTTATAGGAACAATCTTCTATGCTGATATTGTTTCACGATTCTTGTGGAATTGTATGGACTCGGTACAAGAAGCAACAATCGTTGAGAAACTAGCAAATGCTTATGTACGAGAGTACTTTGTGCCACTAATAGGATACCATGAAGAAACTTGTGCATATCGAGGAACTCAACATGCATCTATTTCTAGTGGCCTCTTTTCCCATAAAGAAATTGAAGAGTGTGAGGCTGCATCATGTGTCTATAGTGTTGTGCATCTAGCTATTACTAATGCATGTGATATTGTTCTAGTTCGTGTATTAAATGCAAACGCTGCTCACTTGGGTGAATGCCTTGTGACAAGAGTGAAAAATGTGTACAATGCATTCATGTCTTTGTACACATATCTACCCAAGGGAACTAGTGTTCCATGTGAACAAAAGCATCCAAGTGAGAAAAAAGTCCCAACTAAAGTAGATCTGATTGCTCCAAGTATAGATTTGACTGCTCCAACTCCTTCAACTACAAGCTCTTCATGAACTATTTGATTATCTAGTAGTAATATAAATTAACTTCTTCTCATAAATTGAAAGTACTAATGTCCTAGTTCAATTATCACAGTATCCTTTTCCTATGGTTACATGTATGTATGAAGTGTGAAAAATAGCACAAAGACTATTGTCCTTTGTCTATTGTTACATGTATCTACAAAGTATGGAGAATATTGAGAAGACTAGGTGCTCTATCTAGGCACTTTATGCTATCAATGAACAAGTATGTACAAGTAAGATGAGTATTGTATCGATATTTGAATAAAAAGATTATGAAAGTAATGTCTCTTCTAGCTTTGCTATGAATCTGATTGGTTGTAAACTTAGGATACTACAATTACTATAGAGAACTTTAGAACTTGAATACTAATTATACTATTAAGATGCACTGAATAGTGGAATGCACTGTTATTTAAGAAATGCATTGATGCAAAATTAAACATTGTAATTGATAGTCGTCCATTGCACATTTATGGAATAGTATATATGGAATCATTTATATTAATGATATTTGTATGATTATTGCCATAAAAAGTATATCGACCAAAGAATCACACTAAGTTGAAGATATATCTTAGAAATAACTGATGCTCGATAAATTCTAAGAAATGGTCCTCATTGCAAACAGGTTTTTCATCTCCACATTACACAAGTATGAATTTTCTTGATGCATTTATTTCATTAGATCACAATACATATCACCTCTCTGAAAGTCCAGAATCTAGTATTCTTGAAAAACTTCTAGAACTTCCAAACGAATGCCAAAGAAAATTATTTTTATGACAAGCATGTTGTCATGTTCAGATATGAAGGATGGGGAGACATTCGGCCAATACCAAACACCAATCAAATTCATGTTCTATCCCCATTCATGACTAATGGTGAATTAATTTACCTAAAACATCTGGTGTGGGAATACAAGGAAGCTCATATCATAGTTCATTATCAAGATATCATAAGACATTTCCCTCCTGGAAATCACATTATAGAAGAATTGACAGCCATTTTCAATCTAGCATGCAAGACATTATTCTGTGAACTATCACCATTTAGCACAGTTGTTGAAGATGAAACACTTTTATCTATAATAAACTTTGTGGTAACATATCCAACCTTTTCACTCAAATTGATTATAAGACATGACAACACGGAGATTCTTGGGCAATGGTATGATAATGATACAGGAGCCTTGGCATTTGAGACCATAAAGCACCATTACTCATGCCATTTTTTGTTTGTATTTGAGAATAATTTTGTGCCACTTGGAATTCATCTTGTAGCGGATATTGGGAGATGGCACCTTCTTTACTAATGAACTAATGATTACAAGATGACAACCACCACAAGAATATAGTGATGATGTAAAAGCTTATGCTTATTGTGAATGAAAGTTCACAACTTGCATGTAAAAGCTATAATATTTTCCACTATGACATAGTATAATATGTATTTGGTCATTTCTATGTCATTTGTTTCTTAGTGAAGTATCCTTTTAGGCTTCAAAAAATGTACTATAATATGTATCTAGTAATCTCCATCTCACTTTATAATATATTAGAAGTTGTTTTGAACTTTGACTATTGCAAACATGCAGATAGCTTTGTTTAGTTAACCATGTTTTTGCAAAGTTTTCTAAGAACTAGTAATAGTTTGATCTACTAAGTTTAATGTATGTACAATGTTATGCTACACGATAGATTATTTTGGCATATGTAGAATAAGATCTAGTGACCCAATTAATTACATCTAATGTTGTGAGGGTTTGATTATGCTTTTCTTAATACAATACTTTGATTGCAAACCGGGAAAATCAACAAGGATCAAATACACAAGCTTGGCAATCGAGTGAAGAACAAAATAGTAAGTAATGTTATACATTTTATTAGAATCTAGAAATTTCAAAGTTACAAGTTTCCAAAATCTGCTTGTTTCCTTCTATATTATTTCCTTAAGATCCATGTTAGCATTTCATAAGATCTCTATTGGCATAAGTTTATGTGTTCAAAGAAATGATTGCTAAAAAATGTACTACAATATGTATCTAGTAATATTCATCTCACTTTATAATATATTAGAAGTTGTTTTTAACTTTGCCTGTTGCAAACATGCAAATAGCTTTGTTTAGCTAACCATATTTTTGCAAAGTTTGTTAAGAACTAGTAATAGTTTAATCTACTATGTTTTAATGTGTGCACAATGATTATGCTACACAATAGATTATTTTGGCATATGTAGAATAAGAACTAGTGACCTAATTAATTACATCTAAGGTTGTGAAGGTTTGATTATGCTTTTCCGAATACTATACTTTGATTGCAAACTAGGAAAATCACCAAGGATCAAATACAAAAGCTTGACAATTGAGTGAAGAACAAAATAGTAAGTAAAGTTATACATTTTATTAGAATCTAGAAATTTCAAAGTTACAAGTTTCCAAAATCTCCTTATTTTCTTTTGTATTATTTCCTTAAGATCCATGTTAGCATTTCATAAGATCTCTATTGGCATAAGTTTATGTGTTCAAAATAATGATTGCTAACAAATGTACTACAATATGTATCTCGTAATCTCCATCTCACTTTATAATATATTAGAAGTTGTTTTTAACTTTGACTGTTGCAAATTTCCAGATAGCTTTGTTTAGCTAACCATGTTTTTGCAAAGTTTGCTAAGAATTAGTAATAGTTTGATCTACTACATTTAATGCGTGCACAATGATTATGCTATACAATAGATTATTTTGGCATATGTAGAATAAGAACTAGTGACTTAATTAATTACATCTAATGTTGTGAAGGTTTTATTATGCTTTTCTTAATACTATACTTTGATTGCAAACCAGGAAAATCGCCAAGGATCAAATACACAAGCTTGGCAATTGAGTGAAGAACAAAATAGTAAGTGAAGTTATATATTTGATTAGAATCTAGAAATTTCAAAGTTCCAAGTTTCCAAAATCTGCTTGTTTCCTTTTGTATTATTTCCTTAAGATCCATGTTAGCATTTCATAAGATCTCTATTGGCATAAATTTTTGTGTACAAAGTAATGATTGCTAAGAAAAAAATCAAAGAAACTTACTAATTCCTTGAATAGGTCTCAAAGATGCAAACTTATTAATTGTATTGTCTTCTTGAAAAGCTTACAAAATCTACAATCATTTTTGGTCATACAATACCTATCACCAAGAACCAACATTTTATGACTATGATGCACATGAAACCTAACATCCTTGAAAGTTTTCATAAAATCTAGTACAAGATCTTTCATGGAAAGAACATATCAATTCCATATGTTCTGCTAGCATAAATAATGATGTATTCTTTAGAAAGTGACACAAAATTTCACTATCCATTTTCTGAATCTGTTGGAATTACAAATGGGAAATGTATACTTCTAGGGGGGGGTGAATCAGAAGTACTAAACTCTAACCAATAAAACATTTAATCTTTAGAACAAAGCATGCATAAACATATTGAAATAACATGTAAAGTAAATGCATCCACATAAACACTTGACACCATATATGATTACCTAGAAACCCTCCAATAAGAAGGTAGAATTGGGGTGGGGATGACGCCCACAATTCTTCACTATTGCAGCAATAAAGTTCACCTGTTAAGGTTACATGTTTTGACCATTCTCGTGATTTGCCCTGTGAAAGGCCTGTCCTATTAAAGGCTAACAAAGTATTGTTAGATCCTATCCTATTAAAGGATTTTAACACCCTATTAAAAGTATGCTTGGCTAAAGGACTTTAGAACACTCACTTGGAATGTCACCCTATTAAAGGATTTTTCAATGACTATTAAATCAACCTTAATACAAAGGATTTCATCCTGGTGATATAGTTGTTAGAAAGTACAATAGAATATTTGACTTGATACACTTATAATCTGATATTGTTGATTTCAGATCCCAATTCAGTTCATCTTGATCCTTTTTGATCTGATCTGAAATTTCTTTAACCTTGACCCTTTGTTCTGCTAACTAATTCTGCAATTTTTCCCTTCTTCTAAGTCACCTTGAATGTATGTTGATCAATTCACCCCTTTCACTGCTATCAAATCTTTGCTAGCATTACCTCTTCGCATGCATTCATATTGAATTATGGGGTCTCATATCCCTTTAAAAAGACTTTGGTGGCTTAGGGTTAGGTATGAATCTACGATTGAGATTCATCCAACTTTCTGGCTCAATTCCTTCAATTTTTTTGATTGGTTACATGTTAATCACATAGGGAATCAAATAGATTCAATCTTATCTTCAAAGCTTCAAGATCCATATGTTGGCTCAAAAATGGTTTGCATAGTTGTTTGTGCCATCACAAACAACTGGGCCAATTTTGTGTTACTCAAAACTTGTTGATATTGGTGCTTGGCACATACTATAATTTTTTCTGGCTCAACATTTGAACTTGCTCGGCATTAACTATTCACTCAGCACTTGAAACTTGCTCAGCTTTATCTATTTTCTTCGCACTTACTATTTACTCGACACATGAGTGACTCGATACTCATTGCAACTCAGTATCTATTATACTCGCCATATTTTATTAGCTCAGAATGAACTTAGTAAATTTCTTAAGTGTATTGACACTCAATTGTCAAAACCAATTTTGAGACCAGCAGAATCAACTTATCCTAGTGCAACTTGATTGCCCAATTTTGAAATGAGTTATCAGAATATACATCCCTCAAATTTGGTAAACTCATGCCCATTGCAACTATTGCAACAAGACGTTCCCCCATGCACTTGTCTCACGAAAAATGGAATGTTGCAATTCTCAACATGGATTCAATTATAGAAAAATATGCTAGTAATGTTCTCAATGAAAATGTTCCTTCATTTCTAAACAATCTTGCTACCAATCCTAACAATATAGACATGTATGGTGTTAACCATGACACATTCAACTTCTCTAGTTTCCATGTGACATCAAAATATACAAGCCCTGAATGTCATGGTCTAAGTGATAATAATGTCATTGAGCTTCACCATTGAATTTTATGATTCAAATGGTATAGACATAGAGCATTCACAACATTATTCTAATTGCTTGATAACATAGCCAGCATATCATATTTGATGTGGAGATGTGAAGAGAAGGTGAAAAAAACATAAAGATAACATGGAGACATGATCAAAGAAAAGAATAGTAGCAATATTTGTATTCGCTACTTGTGTTTTGTATTAGCATTTTTCTTTTTTGAATATTTCATTGATGACTATTTAATATTGTGGTGGTGATGTAAAGAGGAAAGGTGAAAAAAGCATAAAGATAACTTTCAATATTTCCCTATATAATATTAAATTTTGATTTGGACTATTGTCCAGCATGTATCGTGATTGGTTTTAAAGCATTGCAAACTGATGGGAAAAGTCCAAAGTAGCAAATCTATTTGTTCTAGAAACATTTAAATGTTAATAATACACCTTTCTATATATATGAATCCTTCTCTATAGTCACAGTGGCCTCTTCCATTATTGACATAGGTTACAAGCATTGAATGGAGGAGCATTTAACATGTTTCCACTAGAAAATGCGATAATATTGAAGTATTATTGGATATTGTGGTTGGGGAAGAAATACAAAATAAATTTTTTATTTGCATGTCATGCACACCATGTACATGCAAATATTACAAATTTTACCAAAGTATTATTGAAAGAGTATAATTGTAAGGCATATAATGCACATATTTGTAAAATGTAGTAAGGATTTTCTAAAGCCCACATGTCAACATCTACTATTTCAATGACTACATGGAACTATGTAAATTCTATTTATATGATTTGTAATGTTAGCCTTTTCAACTTTGCCAAACTGATTGACATGTACAATGTTCTTCCTAAACACTTGTCTTGCACAACTTTTGTTACCATATATCAGGTCTATATGGTATGTAATAGTCACATCTATATATGTGAGAAGTAATGTAGATCTATACAATGCCCATATTGTACAAGTGTAGTTGTACTACAATGAAGAACCGCTGGTTCACAAAAAGTGACATACAAATGGATATATCTTATTGTACACTAATTCTTTGAAATAACCAAATTGTTTGACGACTAATGAATATGTTTTCCTTGTTCATATTATCCAACAGTTGGTACAACAATGGTTTTACATTGAAAGTGTACCTGAACCAATTTTTGGTGTCCAAAAAGTTTATTCTAGCTTCCTTTCTATAAACCTCAGAATTGGTACTCTAATCTCAATTTGTATGCCTTTTAACTCTCTATCTACTATAATATTTAAAGATCATGGTTACTTAGTTGTACTGCTATGGTCGAATAGACATGAAGCTACAAACATGTTGTAACATATGGTTCACATATATTGGTGTGGTAGGGTGGACCTGATGTAAAGACATAACTGTGGTATACAAAGGTTACAATTGCATATACAAAGAATTCCTTGAACAAGAATCTTTGTGGTGGTGTGTGAGAGAGCCATGTCTTTACCATAAATATTCACGCTCGTAGAGATATCAATTCTATTGATGCTCTTTTTAACTATCAAAGAAACACCTCTCTTCATTTTTCTATTGGCATCAAACATAATAATATTTTATGTGTCTTTGTACATAATTTAGAAATATATGTAGCATATGAATATCAAACATAATAAGGTAGAAAGAGGTATTGAACTTGAGCCTCATATTTTGTATGAATGATATCATAAACAATGGGTGAAGTAATTTAATTTTGAAGATCAACATAATGTTGAAGTTCATGCAAGCTGTTAATTGTAGTCATACAATAACTTTTTTTAGTAGTTTCAATAACTTTTAATTCCCATTCCCAATATACATTTGCTATGAACAATGACTGAAGTGTCCTAATCTCATGAGGTTGCATTGCTTGAGCTCTCGTCCACCCTGGTTGAATTGTGTTGGTTACTGCACTTACCATGAAAGGCACAACAAGATGCATCAACTGTTATACTAAATTAGTGGGAGAATACAATGGTCCAATACTCAATAGTGAGGCATTAATTACAATGAAGCCTCTCTATCAGACCCACATGGATGAAGAGAACAAGAAAAACACTAACTGTCTGACATTGGCTAATATCTATGATGGTTTACTATCAGAAATGTCATCCCTAGATAATATCCCATTTGATAATAGAATGGTTCCCAATGTAAAATGTCTAATGAAAACTACAAGTGGCAATTGCTCTCGAACCCAAGTCAGTAAACATTCCAAATTTTCCATAATTCAGCCCAACCAATATGAAACTACCTCTGTACCACCATTTGCGCTTACACCATCAAGCTTACTAGACAACATAGTTATGCAATATTCACTTCCAAATTATACCAGAGAACCTCTATATGAGCTCTATAATACTTCAGATATCCATTCAAGTGTTTTCTATTAGCATTTTGTTTTTTGAATATTTCATCAATGAATTCTAATGATGTGACAAGTTATGTGTTTTTTAGTCTACTATCATAATCTATCTTTTTCTAATATGTGATAGTAGAAGAGATAAGAAGTATAAGTTTTTGTACTACCTACATGTCTTTAGGTTAACATTTATCATTGTGAAATAATGTATGCAATTATTCCTCTATAAAAATATCAATGTGGAAGTACACTTTTCTTGTCATGACAACCATAGTCTGAATCTAAATCATTCTATAAAAGTTAAATTGTGCCCTTGTGAATAAATGGGACTAGATATTGCAGTGTATAATATAGTTTCTTATGGCATGTGTAATTTTAAAGAATAGAAAAATCAAAGTAAATAATCCAAGATAACTAAAAATAGTATATTGAAAAAATGCATCTTGTCATGCAGGAAAGAAATATCTATATGTAGAAAAGAAACATTGCACAAGTATACAAGTGATATGAAAACTAAGGTGGTACTAGTCCTTCTTGAAACATAAAATGGTATAAAATGAAATAGAAATTATAGACATAGAGCATTACAAGCCAACAGATCAAGATAGAACTTGCAGTATTGACATTGTACTAGAGAATGAAGGACTATGCAGAGTACCAACATTCAAGCACAACATAGGAGACTACTTACTTGAATCCTTGGAATTCCTACTAAATTATAGATATACATCACTTGAGCTAAGAAATGGGACTATTGATTACTTCTTACAATGCAAACAAGAAGGTGAATTAGAAGCATTGCACTCGTATAGTACAAAACTTCATCCACAAACTCTATACGAACTGCACCAAGTACATTATCCAGAAACATATTTGTGTAGAATGCGACTTTCTACAAAGCAAAACATACACAATGGAGAAGTTAGATTATTGGGAGATATATTCTACATTCATTGGTGATCCAAGTGGTTAAACATACAAATATGCATTTGGTCAACAACAACAAGAAAAAAGTACTTGCACTTCAATGAATCAATACAAGAAGAGGCATACACAATCCTCTTTCATGATACAAATCCTATTGCTGGTCACTTTGAACCGCTACTAAGATTACAGTCAAAAAAATTCATTCATCGAGCACATATGTATACAACAAACTGAAGAGATTTATAAAAGAGCATAATGCACAACACATTGTAGACATTGCAAACAAAAATAATATAGGACATGACAAGGTGCGCATTAAAAATATCAAACTAGAAAACCCTAATAGAAAGCATGCACTTTGACTATGTCACCTCAAGAGATTTATCAAAGATTCTCCAAGTAATACTATAAAAAAAATTTAAAAAAAGATGCACTTTGACTATGCCATCTTAAGAAATTTATTAGAGATACACAAAATAATACAACAACTGATGCAAACCAAAACAAAAACACTCAAAATAAGTCAGCATGCACATCTGTAATCAAAAGAGCAAAAAAAAGAGGCAAGACAATGTTTTCTACTAAAAAAATAAAAATTCGATTGTCACCAATAGAAATATTTGAAACAACAATCCAGGATACACTAAAACACACATGCTCAATTTGTCAACTATTGTGTTTCATGAAAGAAATTAGACCAATGAAACAAAAGGAAAAGAACAACTACTATACACTGATGCAAATAAAATATGAAGAGTCGAATAATTTCATCTACTGAACACGCTTGTTTGCATTGAAACAATTCAAGCTCCCAACATATAGTACACCAAAAAATATTAGAATTAATGAACGAATATAAGATGTGAAAATCCTATCACAACTGGAAGAATGACTAGTGTCAGTAAGAATTGCATTTGCTCAAATATGGGAACTGGGATACAAAAGATCACAAGTGGGACTGACAGGTTCTATTGTCAATGTTCCTGTGAACATGAACATCATACAAAATGCAGTACCACAAGCAACCAATAGCACAACAACTATTGTCATTGCTCTCAAAAGGCACCTAGAATACAAAATTGCATTTCAAATAGGAATGGTGTGGCAAATGTAGTGATGCAAGTGCTCTCGAAACTCACAAGTACACCACTATACATAATGGAAAATGTTAAAATAAAAGATGATTGGAAAGAAGCTCTTGAGATTAGTGTTGATAATGAAATGACATATGCAAGTTGTGAAGATGAAACATCCTCTCTGATTAGTAAAAATGCAACACATTCAAATGATGATGAAGAACATAATGAGCCTTCATAAACTTTGGTACATGGATTCACCAAATCTAGATCCATACATAAAATGCAAGACAAGATAATTGGCATTGCACCTTCACAAGAGCACCACCCAATTGGAATATTCAAAGAAAAATATACTGAGGAAATGAATTTTCCCACATTATTCTTTGGAAAACCACATGATGAAGACATCATTCAAATATTTTCTTATGAAAAGATTGCACGATGGGAACTTCTACAATCAAAAAGGTACTTTGCATACCTCACAACAAATATCTTCTTCAAGACTATCAAGATATTGGTACAATAGGTACTTTCCATAATGTGGATAAGAATACAAAAGGGACAATTGAAAGGATGCAAATTGTAAGTGAAATATGTTAAGCAAAAACCCAACTTGGAAAGAATTCTCATTAATGAGATATCCTTAGTTGGTGCCACATTACTATGTTACATTGACAAATGATTGTGTGAGAAAATGCAAATGCCCACTGTATACTTTGGAAATGTCGATATAATTTTTTGCAGAGATTTGTACCAAGCACAACCAATACTTGATGCAGTCATATTTGAAAATAAAGCAACTATGTCAGAATTGATGCCTTACAATTTTTGGATGGACAATGTTAAAATTTATTCATTAACACATACAATAAGCAAAAGGATAAAAATTCATTAATGTTCTCAACAAAATACGAATAGGCATGCAAAAAAATGAAGATTTGCAGTATATCAACGAATAATGCGTGAGGAAACCACCATTAGACCCACTATAGAAGAATCGATGTTGATGCTCATAATACAAAATTCCTTGCAATTATTCCTAGTGAAATGACTATCCTCAATTCCATTGACAAACATAATGAAAACAATAGTGCATTATGCCTACACACAGGAAAAATTTCACTCCCACGTCAAATATATCTCAGACCAAATATTCTAGTAGAACTATATGTAGGAAACTACAACACAACAGATGGTCTAGTAAATGGATCAGATGGAATATTCAAAGCATACACAAAATATAATGATTTTGACATAGTTTGGACAAGATTTAATGACAATACAATCAGACAGCAACAATGCAAGAAACTCGTATAATGCTATACAAAAAAAATTGAAAATGATTGGGTACTGATACGCATTATTAGACCTATCCAAAAGGCATCGATCAAAAATAAAATTATTGTACGAAAATAATTCCCTATATAGATAGAATGTGCAAGAATAATACACAAGTGGGCTTACAATAGAGGCAATGGATTTTGACCCCACAGCGTGAGACAACATGGATTAACATACACAACACTATCATGAACTAAAACAATTGACTCATTATTCTTGTTAAAACCTCTAACATCAAAAAAATTTAAAATCAAAGAGAGAATACATCTTGAAATGTCCCACCTACAATCAAGTGCAAAATGGCAATTCGAGAATGACGATACATGTTCTCATAACACACCATCCATGCTCTTATGCACACTAAACACACATAGTTTAAAGCCTCACATAAATGACATAATTGTTGGAATTCCTTTAGAATAATTGAGATGGGGGTGAAGCAGTTATTCAAGTTTCAGATGTACAAATAAAACTTTTCACAATTCAGTGAACCCATAAAACATTCTCAACCATGCATGCATTCATTGTGTGTTAACCAAAACTGATATGTTACTATTAAATCAACATGTAGAAATGTAAAGCATAAAACACAACATATCCATCAACACATTTGACACAATGATTTAATGTGGAAACCCAATTTGGGAAAAACCACCAGTAACATGCTACTCATTTTTCACTCTTCTAAAGTGATGCCCTATTAAAGGCCAACCCTATTAAAGGTTACAACACACACAGTTAAATGTGACCCAGTTAAGGGATTTCAATGACCTTGTCAAAAGTGGGCCTTGTTAGAGGACTTTAGGCCATTCACTTGGAATGCCACCCTGTTAAAGGATTTTCCAATGTATGTTAAGTCAACCTTACTCCAAAGGATTTACCCTAGGCTGATACAATTTTTAGAAAGTAACAGTAGAGCTTTGATCTGATACAACTTACAACCTTACTTGTAGATTACAAATCACTATTCAGTCCTCAACTTTGCTTGGCTTCCAATCTTTGCAGCTCTGACAACTTGTTCACCTTTCAAGCATTCATCCTCTTTAATCCTTCTTACTTAGTATGCCATTGCAGACTTCTTCTCTTAGGTCACTTGATGAAGCAAACCCCTTTCCTTCTCCTTGTCAAATTTTTGCATCAAGACTCTCCAACCTCTTTGCTTCATGACCAGACATTCCTACATATAGAAAATTAGAACACTTTTCACACTCATTATCCATCACCAAAATTAGGGTTTTCGATGGATTAGGTAGGATACAACGTATCTACCCTATATCTTGTCTTTTCTAGAAACTTCTCTTAGAATCCATTTGAATTTGCCTAAAAAATGGTTTACATAAGATTTTGTGCATCCAACTCATCAATCTTATCTTCCTCCTGATTCACAAGTTCCAAGAAAAAAACTTGTTAGCTTTTAATTGGCAAATCTTTGATCTTTTCATAATGCAGTAGCTCGACATTATCAATCTTCTGATGCTCGGCACATACTATGTTGCTTGGCATCTACTATAAAATCACTTAGCATCAACTGAATTTTACTGGTGCTTGACATTAACTAAATTTTACTCAACATTTACTAACTTGCTTGGCATCCACTAGAATTTGCTTTCACTTGGCTCCAACAAACTTTTTGCTCGGCTTGCACTAACTTTGCTCGACACCTTCTATCAACTTGGTTAAGCTTGGCAAATGAACTTTTTTCAACCTTATTCTTCTGAACTTTCTAAGTGTAGCTAGTCATTTTGTAACCTCAAGTGGATCATCAATACATTATGTTATCACTGTCTTAACTGATTCTTGCACTTCAATACATAATCATAACTCAACCTTTTTTTTAGGCACTTTTGTTACATCTTGTTGATCACATCCTCCTAATCAATCAACTAACTAATAGTGCTTGAAACATATAAGCAATTGTCTTACGAGCATATAGAAAGTTTGACATCAGTGACAAAAAAATGATTGAAACTCATAGTCTTCTTCAACAATATTTCCACTCAAATGATCTTTTCAATCATATATCAACAATCTCCCTCTTTGGCATTAATGGCAAACCAAACTGATCAACCAGTCAAACAAATGATGAACATCTTGTTCCATCAAACTAACTAGATTAAAATAGTAAGGCGATACCAAAAAGAAAACTTGTGATTTGAACTTTCTCCTTCTATCAGTAGCTCTATTCTTATTAGGTTACAAAATAAAACTCCCTCTAAGTTTCTTCTTTTCTGATTCTCTTCTCTCATGGATTAGTAGAATATCAGAATATCTCCCTCTTTTTGTTCTGATCCTTCCTCTAATTGCTTTCTCCTTTCTCCCTTTTTCTTTCTTACCAAACCAATCAGTAATGTACTTTCTCCCTTGATCATCTCCCTTGATTAGTTTAATGTACTTTCCCCCTCTTTTACAATAATGCCAAAGACATATACTCAACACTTGGCATCTTTGATATATGCAGACATAGGCTTTTGCATGCTCTTCAATTTTCTCCCTCTGTCACCTTGCTTGTGACTGATTTGTAATTCTAGCTCTATAATTACTTTAGGCAATTCCTAAAGTAAGATCCACTACATCAATTTGTATGAAATGAATGTCAACTTATTTGATGTAGGGTACTCGCTCTATGTTTTACATAACCTTTGATAGGGATATCACCCCTAGTTTACCTCTCAAATACTCATAAGTATCCTTAAGTAATGCTGTGGTGAAGATATCAACAATTTTCTCCTTTGTGTTAATATATTCCATCTTCACCTCTTTTTCTTGAACCAATCCCCTTACATAATGATACTTTATTGCAATGTGTGTTGTCTTTGTATGCGTTATAGGATTCTTTGATATATTTATAGCACTTGTATTATCACAATAAAGTGTCACTGGTTCTGTGATTTCTTCCTTCATTCCCTTAAGTAGCTATTTGATCCATACAATGTTTGTGCAGTTAATAGTAGTAGCAACATACTCTGTTTCAGCAGTAGATTAGGAAGTATAACTCTGCTTCTTGCTAGTCCATGTAACAAGTCTTTTGCCTAAGAAGAATGCTCCTCCACTGGTTCTCTTTCTGTAATCAATATTTCTAGCCCAATCAGCATTGGTGTAGGTTTTCAGTTTAAACTTTTCATTCTTCTTATAGTATAAACTATACTCTTCTATTCCTTTCAAGTATCTCATTATCCTTTTAACAGCCATCAAGTGATTCTCTCTAGGGTTAGCAGAGAATCTTGCAACTATCCCCATAGCTAATGCAATATCAGGTCTATTGTGTACTACATATTGCAATTTCCCAATCATGGATATGTATAATGTTTGATTGACCTCAGCTGAATCATCATTCTTTGATAGCTGGAGTGTTGTCACCATAGGTGTACTTATTGGTTTTGAATCCTCAAGTCCAAATGTCTTCAATATCTCTTTGACATATTTTGATTGAGTGATATATACACCATATTTCATTTGATAAACTTGTAATCCCACAAAGAATTTGATCTCCCCAAACATTGACATTTCAAACTCTTGCTTCATCTGATTTGCAAGATCTTTACACAAAGCATCTTGTCCTCCAAATATTATGTCATCAACAAATATTTTAGATAATAGTATACTTTTTTCTTTATCTGTCTTTATGTACAAATTGTTGTTATCATCTGTCCTTTCAAATCCAATCTTAACAAGATAAGTATGGAGTCTCTCATACCATGCTCTTGGTGCTTATTTCAATCCATATATGGCTTTGTGCAGCCTACATACCATGTTCTTATTATTTTTATCAACAAAACCTTTTGGCTGTTCTATGTAGACTTCTTCTTCTAATATGCCATTCAGAAATATTGACTTAACATCCATCTGATAAACTTTGAAACCTTTATATGCAGCATAAGAAAGTAGAATTCTCACTCCTTCCATTCTTACAATAGGGGCAAATGTTTCACCATAATCAATTCCTTCTTCTTGTGCATACCCTTTGCAAACTAGTCTTGCTTTGTTTCTTGTCACTTCACCATTCTCATCTAACTTGTTTCTGAATACCCATTTTGTGCCAATCACATTCTTATCTTCTGGTCTAGGAACTGGACTCCAAGTCTTGTTCTTTTCTATCTATTGAATTTCCTCTTCCATGGCCTTGTACCAATCATCGTCTTCCAATGCATCTCTCACTATCTTAGGTTCCTTCATGCTTAACAAACATGATTCACTTCTCAACCTATGTCTTTTCATTGGCCTTGCATATTTTTCTCCAATGATTTGATCTACACGATGGTGTCTTTTGACATATTTGGATAGTCTAGGCTCAGTTCTTGTAGCTGCATTTTGTCTCTCAAATTCAGTATCACTCTGTACATCTCTATCAGGTGTTTCAACATCTCTTTCATGTGTGCTATCTCATAGTCAGATTGTACATTTTCCTCATTCTACAACTCGACATCTGAATGCAACTCGGCATTCATAGGATGTGACTTGGTAGTTGTTGAAACTTGTTGTTGGTTTGCTGCATGATTTGTAGCATCTTCTTCAGTAGGCATTCCTTCATAATAGTATACAAATGATTTGTATTCTTCTTGTTCTTTTGTAGATTCAGCATCATGTGCTTCTATAAACTCATCAAAATTCACATTTGCACTTTCCACAATTTTGTTAGTGTTAGTATTTAAACACTTGTAAGATTTACTTCTTGTGGAGTAACCAAAGAATATAACTTCTTCAGTTTTTGCATCAAACTTTCCATTCCTAACATCTTTGAGAATATAGCATTTTCTTCCAAATACCTTAAAATATTTCACATTAGGTGGATGACCATACCATAATTCAAAAGGTGTTGAGTGAGTACCTTTCTTGACTTGCATGCAGTTTAAGATGTATACAGCAGTACTTATAGCTTCTCTCTAGTATTTTAAAGCAACATTCTTCTCCATCGCAAGTATTCTGGCACAGTCCATTATAGACTTGTTTCTTGTTTCAGCAATTCCATTTTGTGGAGGGGTCCTAGGTGTAGTTGTTCCAGCAATTCCCTTAGGTTCTCGCACATGACAACTTTGCTTCATGACTGAAATTCCTATAAATAGGAAATTAAGATATTTTTTCACTCATTCTCCATCATCCAAATTAGGGTTATGATGGATTAGGTATGATACAATGTATCTACCTATATCTCATATCTCTTCTAGAAGCTTCTCCTAGAATCCACTTTGAATTCACCTAAAAATAGTTTACCTCAAATTCGGTGCCACTAGCTCATCACCTTATCTTCCACCTAGTTCAAAAAATCTAAGAAAACAAACTTTTCAGCTCAGATTCATCAAATCTTCTTCACTTTTTGCATCAAGCTTGCTATTCCTAGCATCTTTAAGAATGTAACACTTGCTTCGAAATACCTTAAAGTATTTTACATTGGGTGAGTATCCATACCATAGTTCAAAAGGTGTTGAATGAGTACCTTTCTTGATTTTCACACAATTCAAGGTGTAGACAGTTGTACTTACAACTTCTCTCTAGTATTTCAAAGCAACATTCTTCTCCATCATGAGTGTTCTTGCACAATCCATTATAGATCTATTCCTCCTTTTAGCTATTCCATTTTCTGGAGGGGTTCTAAGGGGCAAATGTCTGTCTTTTGATTCCTCTGTCATTACAAAACATCTCAAATTCATTTGATGTGAATTCTCCTCCTCTGTCAAATCTCAAACATCTCATACTTTTACTTTTTTCCATTTCAACTCTTGCTAAGTACCACCTAAACATTTGGAAAGCATCAGGTTTCTATTTCAGAAACATAACTATCATCATCCTAGAATAGTTATCAACAAATAACGTTATGTACTTATCTCCTTTGTAGCTTTGCACATCAATTGGTCCACAAGTCAGTATGAACAATCTCTAGTATTCCTTTAGAGGTATAAGTTTTACTCTTAAAACTTGACTTTGTCATTTTGCCCAACTGACATTGTTTGCACATTACATTATCAGGCTTCTTCAACTTAGGCAAACCTCTAACTTTCTTCATGTTACTGATATTAATCAAGTTATCAAAATTAGCATGACATAACCTCTTGTGTCATAGCCATACATCATCAAATTTTATAACAAGACAAGTAGCATCATCTATATCAAGATAAAATAGATTATTTCTAGGTTGATCACCCTTTCTAATCAGTTTCCCATTTGTGTCATATATCTTAACAATCTTGTTTTCAAATTCAACCTTACATCCAAAATTGTTCAGTTGTGACACAATCAACAAATTATATTTAAGTCCTTCAACATAGTAAGCATTGTCACATAAAATCTTATCTATGAGTTTGATAGAACCTTTTTCTTTTATCAAACATGGTGCATCATTACCAAATCTTACACTATTTTCATCATAACAATTCAGGGTAATGAACTTACTTTTGTCTCCAGTCATGTGATCTGAACATCCACTATCAATGATCCATCTATCATTCTTGTTCACACAAGTCACAAGTGCAGTTGCATCATCTTCATCAAATTCATCCTTCATTGCAATATATACCACCTCATCATAATGTTCATTAGAATCATTTTCTTCAACAATGTAGCAAGATTTCTTGCCTTTTTCTTTGTAATCTTTGTTGTCTTCATCTTTTCTACTCTTGTATCTGTCACTACCTCTATAGTTCTTCTTTTCTATACATCTAACAACAATATGACCAACCTCATTGCAATTGGAACAAATGATGGGTAACTTACGTTTTAATTTGTCTTTACGTTTGTGGAATCTTCTTGCCAACAGTGCTTCAAGTTCTTCAACATCCTCCTCATCTATATCACTGTCACTAGACACATACTTCTTCTTTTTCTTCTTCTCATCAAGTTCCTTTAATGACACCTTAGCTTTGAAAATAGAGTCAATCTTTTCAGATTTGTAATTATCAAAGTTCAATAGCTCAAAAGCAATGAGTCTACCTACCAGACCTTCAAGTGATAGTTTATTCCTTGGAATACATCTTAGTTCTTGAATTGCAGAAACCGTAATGGCATATATAGGTAGTAGTGTTCTCAAAACTTTACTTAAAATAGTATCATCATCTAGTTTGTGATTTGCTCCTTTTATTGCATTAACCACTTCTTTTATCCTTTCAACATATTGAGCAATATTCTCACCTTCTTCCATTCTCATTTCATCAAACTTCTTCTTCTTCTTCTTCTCATCAAGTTCCTTTAATGACACCTTAGCTTTGAAAATAGATTCAATCTTTTCAGGTCTGTAATTATCAAAGTTAGATAGCTCAAAAGTAGTGAGTCTACCTATCAGACCTTCAAGTGATAGTTTATTCCCTGGAATACATCTTAGTTCTTGAATTGTAGAAACTCTAATGGCATATATAAGTAACAATGTTCTCAAAACTTTTGTTAAAATAGTATCATCATCTAGTTTCCCATTTGCTCCTCTTATTGCATTAACCACTTCTTTTATCCTTTCAACATATTGAGCAATATTCTCACCTTCTTCCATTCTCATTTCATCAAACTTGCCTTTGAGGCTTTTAGCTTTGGCTCTAAGAACATTGGCGTCTCCTCCATAGATGGTAGCTAGGGCATCCCACATTTTCTTTGCACTATCAAGACCTTTGATATCATCAAATTTGACATAACTTACGATAGAGGCAATCTCTAGCATTTTCTAATTGTGTTCTTTCTTCTTCCTCATACCTTCAGCAATTGTGGTACTAGCTGGATCAACATGTTCGACAAAAATGGTAGATTGTGCATGATCTCCAAGTCCTCCAAGGTGTAGCTTCATCAAACTTTACCATGTGGGAAAGTTATCTCTATGGAACTTAGGTACTACTCTTTTTGACATCTCAATCTTTGTGCTTCTAGTACTTTCAAACTAGTTCTCTCAAGCAAATGGCTCTGATACCAATTGTTGGAATATTTTAAGAATAAACGAGAGGGGGGGTGAATCAATTATCCAAGGTCTAGATGTATAAATAAAACTTTTCACAACTTAGTGAACCCATATAATATTTATACTCATGCATGCATCCATAAGATTATGCAATCACTAAAAGCTTGTAGGTTATTATCAAATCAACTTGTAGAAATGTAAATCATGAAACATAGTAGATTCATCAACACGCTTGACACAATGATTTAAGTGGAAACCCAATTTGGGAAAAAACACCAATAACATACTACTCTTTTCAATCTTCTAAAGTGATGCCCTATGAAAGGCCAACCCTGTTATGTTGTCTAGTGTGGAGTCTAATCAGTCCCCAAGTGGGAGATTGTTAGTTTGTGGTGACTGATCAGGGAAGTACTATACATACTTCATAAATTCTTTGGAGTTTTGGGTTGTGGCCGACGTATGGCCAACATATGGCTGACATGTGTAACCCTAAAGCAACATAAAAATACTTCTATAGAAGGGCTTAGGGTTAGGGATTTTTTTAGTGTGGTGATGTGAAATTGGTTCTTGTGGCAGTATTGAGCTATAAGGGATTACAGATTGTAATCAGGTTGTAATCACTGGATCGTAATAATATCAGACTTGTTGTCTGGTGGATGTAGTCCAAGGATTGGGTGAACCACGCCAAATCTCGGTGTCTTGTGTTCTTTTGTGTGATCTATTATTTTCTATTATTGGTTATATTTGCACGTAATTGTTATTTCTATTCGTGGTTTAATCCTAACAAGTGGTATCAAAGTGAGGTTTTTTTTTAAAGTTATCCTCTATAGGAAAGTCTCACGGTTGAGTGGAAGTCTCATGATTGAGTGGGAGCAATGGTAGATGAAGGTAAGCTGACAGTTGATAGGTTTAATGGGTAGAACTTTTAGTTATGGAAGATGCAAATGGAAAACTATCTTTATCAAAAAGATTTATGGAAGCCATTGGAAGGCAAAACCAAGAATTAGGGATCTATGTCAAATAACGATTGCGATCTTTTGGACAGAAAGGTGCTTGGAAGCATTCGATTATGCCTGGCACCATTGGTGGCATTTAATATTACAAAAGCAAAGACGACGAAAGAGTTGATGCAAACCCTAGCAAAATTGTATGAAAAGCCCTCCACTTCAAACAAGGTATTTCTCACGAAGCATTTATTTAATATGAAAATGGTAGAAGGTGGATCTATTGCGGATCATTTAAATGAGTTTAATACTATTACTAGTCAGTTATCTTCTATGGATATCAATTTTGATAAAGAAATTAGGGCTCTGTTGATTTTGTGTTCTTTACCTGAAAGCTGGAATGGCTTGATAATGGCTGTGAGTAATCTTGTTCCTGGACCTAGTACCCTAAAATATGATTATGTGATCGGTGTTATTTTGAGTGAGGAAACTCGTAGGAAAACCTCAGGTGGATCTACATCAGGAAGTGCTTTGAATGCACAAAGCAAAGCCAGAATCATTGAGAGAGGAAGTAATTTTGGAAATCATGGGAAATCAAGAGGAAAGTCAAAGGGGAGGAGGTCTCAATCAAGAGGACCAAATGACTATTGTTACTGTGGGAAACCAGGGCATAAAAAGAAATATTTTTGGACTCGAAAGAAAAATGAAGGAGATAAACCAAATGGAGACAAGGAGGCAAATGTGGAAAAAAATGAATTCGAAGAGGATGCTTTGCTTCTATCTTTAGAAAGTGTTGATGATTCATGGGTTTTAGATTCTGGTGCTTCATTCCATGCTACACCTCATAGAGGTTATTTCATTGATTATGTCCAAGGGGATATTAGGCTTCTTTATTTGGGGGATAATGAACCCTATCGGATTGTTGGAAAGGAAAAAGTTAAGATTAATTTGTAGAATGGGAATCATTGGCTACTACATGAGGTAAGACATGTTCCAAGGCTTAGTAGGAATTTAATTTCAGTAGGGCAACTCAGTGATGAGGGTTGTGTAGTTACTTTTAATGATAAAAATTAGAAGGTTTCAAAAGGTTCCCTTGTAGTAGCAAAAGGTGTGAAAGTAGGCACCTTATATCTTTGTATAGGTCATATTGTTCCTTCTACTTTAATTGTTTTAGAAAAAAATGAATGTTTAGGAATAGTTGTTGCAGTTGAGCAAGAAGAACAAATAGCTACTATAAATTTTGATATAGCACTGTGGCACAACAAACTTGGGCACATGAGTGAGAAAGGTATGAAAGTAATTCATTCAAAAAATGTTTTACCAAGTCTGAAATGTGTTAATATGGATTTTCGTAAAAGTTGTGTGTATGGAAAACAAAAGAGAGTGAGTTTTATGAAGACTGGGAAGGAAAACAAAAAGGAGAAATTAGAGCTTGTGCATATCGATGTATGGGGACTGGCTCAAGTATCTTCCCTTGGTGGATCTCATTATTATGTTACATTCATTGATGATTCAACTAGAAGAGTATGGGTTTATTTTCTAAGACAAAAATATGATGTATTTCAAACATTTAAGAAATGGAAATGCTTGGTTGAAAATGAGACTGGCAAGAAATTAAAATGTCTTAGATCTGATAATGGTGGTGAGTATTGTAGTCATGAATTTGAATATTATTGCTCCACTAATGGAATTCGTAGACAAAAAACTATTCCAGGGACTCCACAGGAAAATGGAGTGGCTGAGTGCCTGAACAAGACTATAATGGAGCATGCAAGGAGCATGAGGTTGCATGCCAGGTTGCCCTTACACATGTGGGAGTAGGCTGTCAATACTACTATATATTTGATTAATAGAGGTCCCTCTACTCCTTTGGGTTGTGGTATTCCAAAGAAAGCATGGACTGGTAAGAAGATGATTTATTCTTTTCTCAAAACCTTTGGTTGTAAAGCATTTGCTCAAATAGATTCTGAAAATAGAACCAAGCTGGAAGCTAAGTCAAAGAAATGTGTATTTGTTGGATATGACATTAATGAATTTGGTTATAGACTTTGGGATTTTGAAAATCATAAAATTGTAAGAAGCAAGGATGTCATATTCAATGAGAAAGTGTTGTACAAAGATCTGTTGCAGTAACATGAGAAGAAAGAAGATGATTATGTAGTGTTGGATGATACTCCAAAAGATGATGTTTCAACAATTCCTCATGATGTGCAACAACCGCAACAACAAATACCACACACACTAGTGAATGTTAGACAGTCAACAAGGCAAATTAGACCTCCAAAAAGATTTTCTTCCTCTTTGTAGTCTATTTTACGTACTGATGTTGGTGAACCTAAATGTTATGATGAAGTTGTGCAGGTGGATACTAAGATTCAGTGGGAGTTTGCAATGAAAGACAAAATGGACTCTTTGCTAAAGAATAAGACATGGGATTTATGTAAGTTGCCTACAAGTAAAAGAGCTTTATAGAATAAGTGGGTTTATAGGTTAAAACAAGAGGATGGAGGTAAGAAAAGATTTAAAGCCAGGTTAGTTATAAAAGAATTTGCACAGGAAAAAGGTATCGATTTTGATAAGATATTTTCTCCTGTTGTTAAAATGACTTCTATTTGTATTGTTTTAAGTAATATGGCTATTGAAGATTTGCATTTAGAGCAGCTTGATGTTAAAACAACTTTCCTTCATGGTAATTTGGATGAAGAGATATATATGGCTCAACCATGGGGATTTGAGGTCAAAGGTAAGAAGAACTTAGTGTGCAAATTGAAGAAAAGTCTATATGGCTTAAAGCAAGCCCCTCGGCAATGGTATCCAAAATTTGATAGTTTTATGCATGAGCATGAATACAATAGGTGTCATTCAGATCATTGTGTTTATTTTAAGAGGTTGGATGATGATAGCTACATTATTTTATGTTTATATGTTGATGATATGCTCGTAGTTGGGTCTAACATGGATCATATTACAAGGTTGAAATGCTAGTTAGCAC
Source organism: Cupressus sempervirens (assembly GCA_028749045.1). NCBI lineage: Eukaryota > Viridiplantae > Streptophyta > Pinopsida > Cupressales > Cupressaceae > Cupressus > Cupressus sempervirens. The sequence goes on along the minus strand of CM053789.1, from coordinate 786,227,855 downwards.
ATGCATTTGCCATGAAGGATTTGGGGGCAACAAAATAAACCCTTGGTATGAAGATTTGCAGAGATAGGAAGAACAAAAAATTGACACTATTTTAGGTTGGTTATGTTGAGAAGGTGTTGCAACATTTCTCTATGGACAATGCTAAAGTTATTAGCACACCTTTACTTGGTCATTTGAAGTTGAATAAGGAGATGCGTCCCAAGACACAAGAAGAGGAGGATAAGATGTCCAAGGTGCCCTATGCTTCAGCAATAGGAAGCTTGATGTATGTTATGGTATGTACAAGGCCAGATATTGCACATGCAGTGGGAGTCATTAGCAGGTATATGAGTCATCCAGGAATTGAGCATTAGAATGCAATCAAGTGGATTCTCAGATATTTGAGAGGAATGCCCACTAAGTGTTTACACTTTGGGGGCTCTACTACTGATTTACATGGCTATGTTGACTCAGATTTGGCAGGGGATATTGATACTAGGTGGAGTACTACAAGTTATGTCTTTACTATTGGTGGGGCAGCCGTGAGTTGGGTTTCTAGGTTATAGAAGGTTAATTCTTTATCCACTATAGAGGCAGAGTGTGTTGCTGCTACAGAGGCAACCAAGGAGATGATATGGCTTTAATTCTTCTTGGAAGAATTGGGACACCCTCAAAAGAATAATTATTTGTTTACAGATAGTCAGAGTGTCATTCATCTTGCAAAAAATTCAACTCTGCATTCAAAGACCAAACACATACAATTGTGGTACCATTTCATTCAGTCAGTTTTGAAGGATGGACAACTGAAGTTGGACAAGATATATACAGATGCTAATCCAACAAATATATTTACAAAGATAGTAACAAGGGAGAAGTTGAACTCCTCTTCAGCTTCGGTTGGTCTTCTAAACTGAACATGAATACAAGAACAACAAAGTCCAGGGTGGTTTGATCTAGTGGGAGCCCCATGTGGTATCGGTATTGCTATAGGATTAGTCTCCAAGTGGGAAATTGTTGTCTAGTGTGGAGTCTAATCAATCCTCAAGTGGGAGATTGTTAGTTTGTGGTGACTAATTAGGGAAGTACTATACATACTTCATAAATTTTTTGGGGTTTTGGGTCATGGCCGATGTATGGCCGACATATGGATGACATGTTGTAACCCTAAAGTGGTATAAAAATACTTGTATAAAAGGGGTTAGGGTTAGGGATTATTTTAGTGTGGTGATGTGAAATTGGTTCTTGCAGCGATTTTGAGCTATAAGGGATTACAGATTGTAATCAGGTTGTAATCACTGGATCGTAATAATATCAAACTTGTTGTTTGGTGGATGTAGCCCAAGGATTGGGTGAACCATGTTAAATCTTGGTGTCTTGTGTTCTTTTCTATGTGATCTATTATTTTTTGTTATTGGTTATATTTGCATGTAATTGTTATTTATGTTTGTGGTTTAATCCTAACATGTTAAAGGTTATAATACACACTGTTAAATGTGACCCTATTAAAGGATTTCAATCACCCTATTAGAAGTGAGCCTTGTTAGAGAACTTTAGGCCATTCACTTGGAATGCCACCCAGTTAAAGGATTAATAAATGATTGTTAGGTCAACCTTAATCCAAAGGATTTACCCTAGACTGATACGATTGTTAGAGAGTAATAGTAAGGCTTTGATTTGATACAACTTACAACTTCTCTTGCAGATTATAGATCTCTATTTAGTCCTTAATTCTACTTGGCCTTTATACTTTGCAGCTCTAATAGCTTGTTCGCCCTTCAAGCATTCATCTCCTTAATCCTTCTTGCTTAACATGCCATTGTAGACTCTTGTCTTAGGTCACTTGATGAAGCAAAACCCTTGACTCCTTGTCTCCCTTAGGTTCTCGCACATGAAAACTTTGCTTGATGACCAGATATTCCTATAAATAGGAAATTAAGATATTTTGTTGCTCATTCTCCATCATCCAAATTAGGGTTCTAATGGATTAGGTAGGATACAATGTATCTACCCTATATCTCATATCTCTTCTAGAAACTTCTCCTAGAATCCACTTTGAATTCGCCTAAAAATGGTTTACCTCAAATTATGTGCCACCAGCTCATCACCTTATCTTCCTCCTAGTTCACAAAATCCAAAAAAATAAACTTAACAACTCAGATTCGTCAAATCTTCTATCTTCTAAATAATGCAGCAACTCGACATTATCAACCTTCTAATGCTCGGCACATACTACATTTCTCGGCATCCACTGTGAAATTACTTGGCACCTGCTAAAGTTTACTGGTGCTTGACATCAACTGAACTTTACTCGACATCAACTATTTTGCTCGGCATACACTAGAATGAACTTTTACTCAGCTCCAACTAATTTTCTCCTCGGCTTGCACTGACTTTGCTCGACACCTACTATCCACTCGGTCAAGCTTGGAAAACAAACTTTGTGTAACTTGTTCTTCTAAACTTTCTAAGTGTAACCAACCTTTGTAACCTTAAGTAGATTATCAATACACAATACATCAATATCTTAACTAATCCTCGTACTTCATTACATAATCATAACTCAACCTTTCCTCTAGGTGCTATTGTTACATCTTTTGATCAAATCCTCTTCATCAAAAAATTGAGTGATAGTACTTGATTCTTATAAGCATTTGTCTTACCAGCCAATAGCAGGTTTGACATCAGTGACAAAACAATGATTGAAACACATAGTCTTCTTCAACAATTTCCTTCTTTTAATCTTTCTCAACAATGATCTTTTCAATTAGATCTCAACAATATGTATCTATGTATGAACATATTTCAAATATATATTTGATCTATTATGTGCTTCAATTCAACTGAAGCTACAAATTTAACAAATATATGTATGTGGATCATACACTATCCCCTCAGCACGATGGAAATGGGAGTCTGTTTATGTGACCACGCGATTGAGAGGTAGTGACTTCTTACTATCTGGGTCCCCATCAGATATGTATATGTTGGATTCTCGTTGATGCAATTGTATCATTATCATTATTCTTGTTATCCTAGAGATTTCTATTCATATGTTGTATCTATGTGTATTGTGTATATTGTATTTGAGATCCTATGGCATGTTGTATAGTATTTACCCTGCGAAATGTGCAATGGATGATGTTATCTAGATGTACTTTATCATATTAGTTGTTCTTATGTATGGTGTAGGAGCTTATGTATCTGTTTATTCATTTCATGATTATGGACATTGCACTTGAGACTTAAACTTATTAATAAAACTTCTTAAATGTGACTTGCCCGAAGGAACCCTGGAGGAATGACATCTTAAAAAAATATTTACACGCTCTTCCAATTTCACCTCTTAACCAAGATGACATCAATGGTTTTTTACAATGCATGCATGGTATATCTATCCCCCCTCCAAATATGTTTATGCTTGATGATTTTCCTCCTAAGGAGATTCATGATCATTATGATGCTCTTATAATAGTTGTGTTATTAATAAAAATACCACATGTCAAAGATTGATCGATAATAGACATAGTTTGAATGTTTGTAGTCTAGATATGTTGAAGACTATAAATTTTGATCTTACATATATTCATCCTAATAACATTCCTATTCAAGGATTTGATAACACTGCCACGAGAACTTTGGGTATTCTAACTCTACCTATTGAAGTAGGTCCAGTGATATTGAATACTCCTATGCATGTTATGCCTGCACCCCTCAATTATAACCTTCTCTTAGGAAGACCTTGGTTTCATTCTATGCATGTCGTTTCTTATACTCTTCATGGTAAGGTCAAGTTTGTTCATAACAATATTATGTATACTATTCATGTTGATGATGCACCTAAGCTTTGTTAAAACACAAAATATGCTCAAGTTTCTCTTTCTACAAATAAAGTGAAGGAACCTAAGACTAAAGATAAACCTCACAAGACTAAAGAACCTTCTTCCTCCCCTCTATTTGAAGATGATAGGGGCATATTATATTTTAATCCATCTTTTATTGGACAATATAGAGTTAATGACCTCTCAATCATAAAATCTCAAGCAAATTCTCTTTGTAATAACTTTATTTCTACTTCTACTCATGATGTATATATCAAACCAAGTGATATTCGTTCTGGTTATGGATTCATTGAGAATAACGTTAGTAAACAAGAAGAAGAAGCCTATATGCCCTTAGGCAAAGGGGGGAGTATGCATTCTTTCAACACCATTGTTAAATATGCACTAGGATGTGTGCAACAAAGTTGTAAATTTAATTATTTGTTCATATCCTCTCCTTTATCATCTTCTACTAATCAAGAATTTGTTTTGCATAAACTTCTTTTTGCTAAGGTGATTACTAGATCTAAATGTAGAAATAAACACAGATAACAACTTGTGAATCTTACACTTTGCATGTATCACCATTATCATGGTCACTCTACCAATAATTTTAAATTTTTACATTTCAAGATTTAACAACTCATTAATAATGAGTTTACTCACATAGCTCCTTATGATGGGCTTTGTTTGAATCTAGATTTCTTTAAATAATGCCTAGGTCCCTATTATGATGCTCCATGCCATGTAATACTAGTCTATCTCTTGGGGGCTCATTGTCATACATGGCTCACTTGTGAGTAGCATAATAGGTCCTATCTTCCCTTTGTTCCTACACTTGGGGGGCAAGGGAACCCTATCCATCTTTCTCATTCTCTCAAGGATCCACTATTTCCTTTGGTTATGTGATATTTGTTTTTATCATGCGACATTCAATCTTATATCATTTGCAAAGATTGATCACTTACCTTGGAGCCTCATAATAGTGTGTTATCCCTTGCAAGGATTTTCTTTTTCACTTCTCGAATGAGACAATCTATCCTTCCATGACCTCGTAGGCGCAGTGACCTCTTTGGTTTGGATTGGGTTTTGCTTATGAATACTATCTTGATGCTGAAATTACTTTATCCTTCTTTGTCACTTCCTTAAGATGCCAAAATAAGTCATTATCTTTCCATCTTAACAGGGGGCATATATGGTCCCCTTATTTTTATATGTTTATATTTATTTTAATCGCAATAGATAGAGTATAGTAGCATTCCACAAATTGTTAGGGCGAGCTACTCTCCCTTTCTACATGTCTTGGATTGGTTGACCAGCATGATACATACACTTTCTAAACCATTTGACCTATCCCAACATACTCAAAACCATTCTCATGGTATAAGATTACTATATTCCATGGGTATAAAACCACCACAAAGTGCAAAATATGTGAGACTGACTATCAAGCACACAAAATCATTAGAACCTTTAATACTATCCTTTCAAAATTCAATATGTGAAAGTCTCATACACAAGTAACACATTTTTAATTTATTTTTTGCATAGTTCAAAATGAGATGTGCACTTCTCATTGGTAGAATTAATCACACTCCTTCTCTTCTTCTCTTCATTAGTAATTTCTCTTGTATTATGATCTTGGAGTTGGGAAAGACTCGATCTCTTGGGGGCTTGATGGATTCTTTGTCTCCTTGATTCTGATAAGATCACCTTATATCTCGTGCTCTACTTTGCCAAGAGTTTGGGTTGAGCCCATACTCTCGCTAAAGTGGGGGATAAATGTATCATATTTAATTGGAAGAACTTCAACTTTATGAAAATTTATCACCTATTTAGTGTGATTTAATTCTAGACTTGCATTTAATTCACATTCTCCCATTTCTTCTTCTCTCTTTTCACTTCTTCTAGATGAAATTAGGGTAGGACCTAATAGATACTTCCTGGAATTCCTATTTCATGATGCAAACCTTGAGGTAGGACCTATTTATTTAGGTCTTCCCTTCCCTTTCTTCAATCACTCAAAATCTCTATTTGGCTTTGAAATTGAGTTTTCTAGAGATCTATATCTGATTTCTCAAAACTGGGACTTGTTATGGGACCTTGAGGGAATCCCATGGATTTTTGATCTAAGAATCAAGGACACAATACATCCCTAATGACATAGTATGTCTCTAATGATGCATTGTGTCCCTTCTCAGGATCCATTTTTGGACCCTCTTCTTGGGCCCTATATTGAGGTTGATTTGAGGCATTAATATTGTGTCTGATTGGCTGATGAGAGAAATTTTATTCTAAGCCCTTTTATAAGCACATCCATTTGCGTCATTTTGCATCCAACTGCCAAACATCTCATCATTAACATGCACAAGCACTCAAGTACTAGAGCCTTCAAGTGTTCAAGCATCTCAAGCATTCAAGTACATTTAAGGAGATCCTTTTTCAAGTCATTGGACATCATATCTCTTGCACTCAAGGTGCTTTCAAGGAGCTTCAAGGAGTTTAGTTGGGAGCTTCATCATCTCTTCCATGTTCATGTCACAACCTTTCAAGATCTAGCTTCCCCCTTTAGTGATAGTGGAGTTGGTCATCAAGGAAGGGCTTTTACTTTCATCCTTTTCTACATTGATCATCCTACATTTACACCCTCTTGACCCATTCACTCTGTAAAGTGAGCTCATTATATTTGATTTGAGAAATTATACTATTGTAAGGCGAACTTGTGCATTTACTTACTTTCCAACATTTTCATTATTTCAATTTCAAGGTTAATTCCTAAACTAGGGTTTGACCAAGAAAAATCTCCCATCAACAAATAAAAACCATTTTTTACAAGTTGTGGATCATAAAAGGAAAAATAGAGTGCAAATTCAAATACCCTTTTCACAAAACTTCAGAGTTTCAAAAATTGTTTTTTGCAGTTCAACCCTGATAGTAAATTGAAATATTTATAATTATTATAGTTTCATAATTTTAGGTTGAGATAGTGAGTTTCAGTAATTACAAAGATCATCTGACATCCCACTTATAGGTTTGTATTCACCAAAGTGAGTCTTCTTTCCTTCTTTATTTTGATACATATTTCCATTTCTCTACACTCAGCTTTCATATTGAATATTTACCTTCATAAAACCCTCTCTTTGTGAAGGTGAGGGAGAAGTAAGTCCAAACAATTCACCCTTTTACATTAGGTTACAAATTGACACTTGATCTTGTGTTAAATTGGGCCTACATTAGGAGGTAAATCTTGGTTTTCACCGTTCATCTATGCATAGGACAATGGATTCATTTTCCCCCTATTCAGATAGATACATATTTAAATCTAATTAAGCAGATACATCTCATATAATTCATCAACATGAAGAGATCCAATAGACAAGCACAAATTTTCCATTGATCATCAATCTTAACATGGAGCATGAGATTTGGGTAAAACAACACCATACAACAAAGGAAAAGGTAATTCTAAGTTTAGATTTAATCGCAACAAGATAACATGGACTAGAAGCAAAAACACCACAACAAAAATTTCAAAGATGAGATCAGTGCCTTTTTCATATTGGGTTTTTTGAGTCGAGAGAAATATAATATTGCATTACATATTTCAAACAATAGCATAATAACTAAGAGATATTGTCTTGCAACATTCTGTAGCAACAATGTTAACTCATCCTTCTTATCAACTCTTTGTACAAGACTTAATCAATCTTCACTTTCTATCAGGCATTTAATTGACTCTTTGAATCAAAGCAAAACAAAAAACTAAATATCTCATAACAAAACACCAAATGACACAAATCCTTGATTTTTTCACTTGAAACTTAGTCAAGAAGCACAATAGAGAGATCTAAACTAGAACCGTATATGAATTAATTTTTTTGCTACATCTTACATACAACATGCATACAACTTACAAAACTCAAAAACCTTCTGAAAATTCAACACTAATCCATTAGATATGCTCATTGAAATACTATAAGTGCTACTCAAAATACATCAATTCTCGCTAGTTGGAAACACAAAAGATGGAGCCCCAATGGTTACCAAAATTTGAAACCCTAGAGGATGAAAGAAAAACCTAATATGTAGGAAGAGAGAGAAATTCTGCAATACTTGATAACCAAATAAATTGAATAAATTGGGTTTCAAATGGGGTTGAGCAAAGTGATCAAACATATTTAAAATGAGCTCAAAACTGGTAGAGGGCAAGTCTCTACTATTTATAATGCAGAGAAGAAATCATCTTGTTCTAACCAATCACAAGTCCCAAAATGCAAGGCCTCAAAGTGGGCAACTTCTTTTATTGGAAAAGTGCAATTAGCAAGACCGGATGAAATGCTAGAGTTTGAGGAGTTGCAAAACCTATCAAAACTGAGCACAGATACTTGAAACTTGAAACATAAGCTCTTTGGTTTATAATGAACAAACCCCTAAGCCAGTAGGCCATGACGCTCAATAGGGCTCAAGATATTCAAATTCAAAGAGAGCATGATTATTTGGGTTAACATTTGGGCAATATTTGCAGATTTGACAACAGCTAAAAATGATTCATTATAAAACCATTCAAAAATACAAACTAAGGACTCAAGATGCATAAATGGGCTGAAAGAAATGTGGGAAAAATATATATTCACTTGGTCTTGCTTGAAGTCCATCTAGGGTACCAATTCTCAAAAGCTCAAATAGGGCTACTTTTAACAACATTTCAACATGTCACTCTCAAAATTTGAGAGTACCAACAGAGGGGTGGAGAGCTTCTTTCATACTTCAAACTAGGTGTAGATAAGTAGAATGGCAAGATTGGAAAACCAATAAGACTCTTTTTGGCCTGCTAGTCATTCCAATTGTGATATATGGTTATAAGTTTTGAAAGAGCAACCTTTCTAACCACGCACTGAAAATATTTGAAAGTTTAGAAAAGCATCTTATCACAACTAACCTTAAAGTCAAATTAACAATTATGCAATGTGATTCTCTTGGTTGAAGTAGGTATGTTCCCAATGGAAGCTTCAAGAATGATTTGTTTGTTAAGTTATTCAAATAAAAATTATAATATGGATAAACATTGTTTGCTCAAGTTTGTAGACAATGAGAGAATAATATGTAGAAAGATGTAGATGAGGCAAAACAACACATGGTTGAATAAATGGTGATTGACCTGTAAAAAATGTCTCGACAATAATGAAGAGATAAAAAGACTCGTGTTGGAAAAATTTAGGACTGCCATGTGGACAAAGCAAATGGGGAGGGGAAAAAAACCTACTATGCAAAAGAGTTCAATCCCATTTCGAGTCATCAAGATAAAGACTACCTAAGAGTGATAATCAAAGGTAAAGCCAAATAGCTAGTGGCATAATTGAGAACCAAATCTCATCATCTCTAATATTGAACAAGTAGATAGATGGTTCTTAAATAGGTTTGAGATGAAAGAAAGTATAATTTTTCACATTAAAAAATGTATTGAAACTAAATAATATTTTTGAGATGAAAGAGAGTATAATTTTTTACATTAAAAAATATATTGAAACTAAATGATATTTCATTTTCAAATATGGTACATCTCATAATATGTATGCATAATATTAAAAGAGGATAGTTTACATTTAAAGGAAGGCTTTTTACATAACTATTCGCCTTTACCTTGTTTGCAGAGACTCCATAAAACTGTTTTGTGATAGAAGTTCATTAGAGGAGGGTTATAAAACATGAAAACGATTTAAACTTCTCACTAGTGGTCCCTTGGGCTATTTGATGTCGATAAAATACCTTCAGTCTATAGGGTATTCGTAGCCCTGGAACGCCTATGTCAGGAGTACCTATCTCACTTCTGTAAAACCCCAACCTGACGATAAACCCTAATAAAGGACATCGGACAGTTCAATTTTGACAAATCCTCATGGTTTTAATGCAGGAAGGTCACAGATCTCTGTCTGGATTGTAATCGAAGTCCCCACAGCTCATCCAGATTCCTCTTAAAATGGTGGAATCCAAGAGAGAGACAACGGGCAAGACCCCAAAGAATAAAGCCGTCAAGCTTAGAACAAAGGAAGAGGAAGAAACAGCGCAGGAATCGACACAAAATGAAGGACAAGCTGCGATGCAAATTTCGATCGAGGTAGAGCGCAACGAAAACGCCGATCAAAATGGTGCAGAGAAAGCAGAGGTCGATCAGAAAGTTACAGGAGCGGCAGAGGCTAACGAGATCAATAGAGAGGATAAATCCACGGACCCAAAAATTTCAGAGAAAACGGTGTCAGCCAAAAAAAATCGCAAGAGAAATGCTGCTAAATTAGTGGCTGGTGCGGAAAATACCGGGAGTTTAGCAGCGGGGACAGTGGATGTCGATAGATTTGCCGGTGAGCAGAAAAGTAGTCTCAATGTAGCTGACGAGTCGAAAAATGAAGAAATTTTACCTGAAGAGTATGTACAAGGGGAGCAGAAAAAAGAGGTAATTGTAGATTCCAATCAGATAGTTGGAAAATCCGAGCAGAAATGTGTACCCGAGGCAGAGTTGGAGACGGAAAGTCCACAGACGGTGAATAAAATTTTAGAGGTTGCAAAGGCCGATGAATCAGCTGCGAAGACACTGGAGCTGCAGCAGAAGGAATCAGAGAAGGAGATTGAGGTTACTGTGAAAATGGAGACAGCGCAAAAGCTCTCGGAGCAAATGGAGATCAATGAAATGGTGGAGAAAAAAATTGAGAATGAACAAAGCGAGGGCAACCGTAAGAAAAGTAAGGAAATGCAGCGAGCTAAAAAAGTAAAAGAAAGAGAAGGAAAATCAGAACATGAAAATGTACCAAAGGCAAAGCTGGAGATGGAAAGTCCACAGACGGTGAAGACAATTTTGGAGGTTGCGAAGGCCGATGAGTCAGCTACGAAGACACCAGCGCTGCAGCAGATTGAATCAGAGAAGGAGATTGAGGTTACTGTGAAAATGGAGACAGAGCAAACGCTTTCGGAGAAAATGGAGATCGATGAAATGGTGGAGAAAAAAATTGAGAATGAACAAAGCGAGGGCAAGTGTAAGAAGAGTAAGAAAAAGAAGCAAACGAAAAAAGTAAAAGAAGGAGAAGGAAAATCAGAGCAGGAAAATGTATCAAAGGCAAAGTTGGAGATGGAAAGTCCACAGACGGTGGAGTTTGCGCAGGCCGATGAGTCAACTGTGAAGAAAGTCGAGTTGCAGCAGAATGAATCAGAAAAGGAGAAAGTGGAGTTGCAGAAGAATGAATCAGAAAAGGAGATTGAGGTTACTGTAAAAACGGAGACCGAGCAAAAGCTCTCGGAGAAAATGGAGATTGATGAAATGATGGAGAATAAAATTGAGAACGAACAAAGTGAGGGCAACCGTAAGAAGAGTAAGAAAAGGAAGCGAGCGAAAAAAGTAAAAGAAGGTGAAGGAAAAGTAGAGCAGGAAAGTGTACCGAAGGCAAAGTTGGAGATGGAAAGTCCACATACTGTGACGAAAATTTTAGAGGTTGCGAAGGTCGACGAGTCAACTGCGAAGAAAGTGGAGCTGCAGCAGAATGAATTAGAGAAGGAGATTGAGGTCATTGTGACAGAGCAAAAGCTCTCGGAGAAAATGGAGATCGATGAAATGGTGGAGAAAAAAATTGAGAATGAACAAAGCGAGGGTAAGCATAACAAGAGTAAGAAAAAGAAGCGAGCAAAAAAAGTAAATGAAGGAGAAGGAAAATCAGAGCAAGAAAATGTACCCAAGGCAAACTTGGAGATGGAAAGTCCACAGACGGTGAAGACAATTTTGGAGGTTGCGAAGGCCAATGAGTCAACTGTGAAGAAAGTGGAGCTGCAACAGAATGAATCAGAGAAGGAGATTGAGGTTACTGTGACAGCCAAAAAGCTCTCGGAGAAAATGGAGATCGATGAAGTTGTGGAGAAAAAAATTGAGAATGAACAAAGCGAGGGCAAGCGTAAGAAGGGGAAGAAAAAGAAGCGAGCAAAAAAATTAGGAGGAGAACTGAAGAAAATCACAGAGGAAGAGGGAGAAGTAAAGAAAAACGCACAGGAAGAAGGAGAAGTGAAGACAATGAAGGTTGACGGAATAGTCGAGAAAAACCCACAGAATGATCATAGCGAGGGCAAGCGTAAGAAGAATAAGAAAAAGAAGCGAAAGAAAGAAGTAAAAGAACTGAAGAAAATCACAGAGCAAGAGGGAGAAGTAAAGAAAAGCACACATGAAGAAGGAGAAGTGAAGACAATGAAGGTTGACGGAACAATTACGAAAAGCCCAGAGAATGATCAAAGCAAGAGGAAGAAAAGGAATGGAGCGAACATGGAGGAAGGGGGACAATCGAAGAAAACCAGACAGGAAGACACCACAACGGAGGAACAGCAACAATGTAACACTATAGAAGTCATTGAAATGCTGGTGGATTCTCTCACCAAAGATGAGCTCTTGGAGGTTGTGAAATCGACTGCATTGAAAGAAGTGTGGTTTTCAGCTCACGTAGACCGTGTTGCAAACCGAGATGAATTAAAGAGGACAATATGTATTGAGAGTTTGAGCCATAGCACAAACTCAGAGATGCTCAGGGAGGCATTCTTACAGTACGGACAAATAGAAAAGGCTAACGTTGTAGTGCATAAAGAGAATGGTCATTCTAGGGGTTTTGGCTTTGTTGTATTTACCACTAAATCAAGTGCTTTAAGTGCTGTGAGGCATCCCATACAGAAAATCAATGGTCGATTGTCTCACTGCTCACTAACAAATGGCCAGCGCAACAGAAGCCACAACTCATACACGGGAATTCCTCGCCCAGGAAAATATGTTAATCCCGCCACACATGGTCCGGGAGGGTTTGCTAATCCCACAATGCTTGCCTTGGGCGAGCAGGTTGATCCGCTCGTGTTTGGTCCAAGAGTAAATTCCACCTTTTCTGGCCATTATCGTCAAGCTTCGATGGGCGATTTTCGGTATCCAAATCAATGGGGATATTCAGACCTACAAAATGAGTAAGTCTTATTCTACCTCACATAAACATTTCGTGCAATTTGTTATTTGCGAATGTGTGTTGAAAATTTATTCAAAGTAGTTTGTCTTCTTCTGGTGATAAGGCAAACAAAATTCAGGCTTTGCTATGTTTTTATTAAAACTGGAAGAATTTTTAGGTTCTTTTAATATGCTGCTAGTGTAACTAAAATATTTTCCAAATCTACATTTAATGTTTCAAACGTGCTTGAAAAGCACAACCTATACTGAGGGGGTAGTGGGGTGGGCTGAGGGAGAGTGTAATTAGTATTAGGATGAATTTTTTCACTTATTTCAAATCTGCAAATGTGACTTCAGAAATCATAAAGTAAACAACACATGTAAGGACATAGAAATTATGTGGAAAAGTTTGAAACTTTGAAGAAAAAACACCGAGGCAAAATATTACTTTTATTAATTTCTTACAAACTAGAGGCAACAACCCACATAAGACACCCATCTTACAAACGTGAGTTCTCTGAGCACCAGATCAGAAGGAGGCACCGACCTCCAATAAATTCTATTTGAATCTGTACTTCTCTTCATAAATCTGTACTTCTTTCTCTTCTCATCAACCTCACTCTGATTATAAATAAATAAAAAATCTTCTTACAGTGCATTTTCCATTTTTATTACATTAATATCCATAAAACTCTTCAAGGATAAAATCTATTAAAAATGGTGCTTCTCAAAATGGAATATTTTCTTAAATATCTTGGGTGCCCATACCTGATTATGAAACATTATCACATCTGCTTTAAAATCTGTATAAAATCTTTCTTTTTATGACACAAATCAGATTTGGTCTATCCTATCATATCCTCAAATCTGCGTTAAATCTTTTTTACATATGTTAAAATATTTCTTTTTAATGGCATAGTTCAGATTTAGTTATCATATCCTCAAACATTATTTTCTTGTTTCCTTCTGGAAGCGGCAGCTAGCTTTACGTGTTTTGCTTTCTTTTCTTGGCAGTTGTTAAAAATTGATGCAAGTGAAACTAGCAAAAACCAAGTGACAATCTTCTCTTTGAAAAGAAACAGGAATACACAAAACACTTTTCTTTTCGAAGGCGATCATTAAGAGATAGTAGTTGAGTACAAGTATCTTGGTATCGTTTTCCACAACAAACTCAGTTGGGAAATTTTAATTCGATGCAAGTGAAACTAGCAAAAACCAAGTGACAATCTTCTCTTTGAAAAGAAACAGGAATACACAAAACACTTTTCTTTTCGAAGGCGATCATTAAGAGATAGTAGTTAAAGCAAGTATCTTGGTATCGTTTTCCACAACAAACTCAGTTGGGAAACATGTAAAGCAAGCAGAATTTACAATGGCTGGAAAACGCTATATTCCTTACAAAATAGATGTAGGAAAGTAGAGTCATGGGTTTGGAAAACAAAGAAGATGCTTTTTGGTTTGTTAGTTTCTCAGTTATCCTTTACGGATTTGAGATTTGGGGTAGCAGCATGTTAGATCAGAAATGAAGGCAATCAGAGAGAACCCAAAAATATTTTATCATCAGCAGCCTCAAAATTAAAACCGCGGTTCCCTATGATGTTAAATCTGGACTAGAAACTAATAAATAAAACATCTGCATATATCCTGGGAAAAACCCTCTGCAATGAGGGAAACAACCCAGCCTCAAAGATGAATCCTTTATTTATATGAAAACCTTCATTACATATTGACAGAGCTACAGCTCTATGAACATATAAAGCATTAAATAAGAATCGATCACCTCTGATCAATGGCAGATAAAACTTGATGATACTGAGCATATCAGAATCATCAATTACAATATCGAAAAAGTCACACTGAGAAAGATAACTCTAAAGAATGTATATATTTCAATGATAAGAAAACACAGATTGCCGTACGAAGAAAAGAACTGATGATACTGTTCTTGCCAAAAACGCTCATCAATTTGCCAACGCGGGCCACTGTGTGATGCTGTGAGATGATATTAATAATATCATAACTGCTGCCGTGAGATGATATTCGCTAATATCATTACTGCTGTCGTTTTCACTAATAAGACCAACAATGACTGAAGGAAGAAAAACACGTTGAATAGCAATTTTAAATAACTGAAAACAAGCAGCCTTCAGCAATATCCTTCTTGGCAATACGTAACTGCTAAGAGAAGATAACCGATTCCAGCAAAGGGCGCGGGACCCAGAATTGAACCAAGTATGAAATGTAATACACCCTGTTTATATGATACACAAACAAATTTCTCCATACAAACATTAATTCATATTTAATGCAAATTAATCATTGAATCGTAATTTACAGAATTTCATATATGGCTAATATATTTAACATATGAGATCTTATTGGTGGAAACATGCATATTTCCTTTAGAGGCTTCAACAACAGTTCGGTCGTTAAGCTATCTAAAGAAAATTCAAGGTATGGAAAAACATCGTTGGCCTAAACTGATCATAGATGAAAGACTAGATAGAAGAAAGAATACATGGATGAAGCAAAACCTCAATTGGATGAAGAAAATGAAATGTTAATATGCATGAATATCTGGATAACAATGAAGAAATACAAAATTTGGGAGGGAAAAATTCAGGACCATGTGGTCAAAACAAAATGGGCGCAAAACAGATTACCATGTCAAAGAATTCAACCCTACGGAAGATCATGAGGAGAAAAGCATACATAGGAGCAAATATATATATATACACACTCAAATTCTAATAGGAAAAAAATCACGAATCCACGAATCCGATTCATGTACCTGAATTGGTAACTAAGGTAAGTTCAAGGAACATGTTTTGATTATGGTATTATGTTACATAATGTCAAAATACACTTTGTTTGAAAGTGAATCCTTAAACTAAATTGTTGATTACATCATTAAACACATCCATTTGTTTTTCTGGCAACAACCTTTTTGGAACAAAAATTGGTTTAGGTTTATTAATTTTCATGGTGAATTCTTTGTTAGACATTGTCAAGGTGTGGTAGAGAGCTTCATTAGGTGTTTTTTCAACTTTTTTGTTGTTGTTCAAAATTCAACTAATAATTTTAGGTGGAATGTTTAGAAGTGTTCATACATTTTCGAACCTTTTGGTTAGCTAAAATAAATTTTATTATGGCAGGCCTCTCCAACATGAATATGTTAGAACTTTCTCTTTGCTTACCATCTCCTCTAGATTCTTTGATTGAGTTTATAGATAGAGTACTTCTATATGCTTCTCTTAGTTCATATTCCTTTGTACCACAAATTGAACTTTGTAATTCCTTCATCTCGATTTTGATATTCTTTAGCTTTTGATCCTTTAGTATGGAGATCTTTGCAAGACCAATCTTCATTGGATTTTCTCTTTATCAGTATTGTATACCTCAATTAATCCATCATAATTGGGGTACTTAGTGTAATTTTTGCATAAACAACTTTCTCATCAATAATTGGGGCACAATTCCTTAGTATTAATTTAGACACAACAGCTTCTTGATTTTAAGAAGGGAATAAAATATTGAGGGGAAGATAATCTTCTTTAGTTTCAAGGCCCTTGTCTATTAGCATCTGCAAGAGTACGCAAAAAGGTCTTGGGTTTATAGACTCTACATCTTTATTATGTGTAATTGCACCTCTAATTGTGCATGGGGATTTTGGGTATTCTATTTACCACAAATATATACCCATTCAAGTCATTCTTATTTGTTGTTTGTGAGTGTTTGTTTACATTTGTTAAAGAAATATTATTTTTGCTTATATTGTTGACTATGAGAGTTGTAATGCCTTGCCCGGAGATTCTTGGAACAAGGATTAAATATAAGCCAAGAAATTTTTTAAACAAGTATGAATGCACATGACAACATCATACAAGGATCAAAAGGTTTGCAACAGAAGACTTTACCAACAATCCCAACAACCAACAAATCTCCAAACGCCACTACCAAATTGACACAAACAGAGAAACGAAACCAAAGACGACAATAGAACAAAGAATCTCAGATCTGTCAAAGCATGGAAAATTAAGCAAACCCAAAGGGTACTTAAACACCAAAATGCATTCCCCGAAAACTAGTGGAGATGCCCCTTGTTTTTCGTGCGAGGACAACAGTTGATAGAATTTCACGCAAGGAAGTACAGTATGCCACGCGAGAATTTGCCTTTCGTGCGAGGAAATGCACCAAACGGTGTGAGGAAACACTTGGCCTAGCAGCCAAAACACCCATAATTGGTGTGGGTTTCGCGCGAGGAAGTACCAAGAGCTCTGCGAGAAAACCCAGAACACCACACGAACTTTTGCACTCTCACGTGAGAAAGTACAATTTAGTGCGAGGATTCAAAACAAGCCAGAAAACATTAAGGTAAAAAGCTAAGAAATGAAGATTCCTCCACACCAGGGAGTACCGGATCCACAATCAAGGCATAGACACTCGAATCATAACAACTGAAAGACGGAAGCTGAATTTAATCATCTAAACATAGCAGTGAAGGAAAAGTATTGAAAGCAACATCGCAATGTACGAACATAACAAAACTCAAGCGCGGTTCCTCCCAACCATAATAGCATCATGAGACCTCGAAGGTTCTAGCCATCCTCCATGCCTAACATCCCAAACTACCAACTAGATAGTTGGAGTTGTCTTATGAGGACGTCAGTACTAAAGCATAATATCATCATAAAAATAGGAAATCTAACATGCTAAACCAATAAGCAATAGATACTCCAACTAAGAAAATCACATCGTCTAATCATACGCTAAACATCATAATAAGGAAATGTGTCAATACTAACATTATCTAAACGTGATATACAAGCATTCCAATGAAAGCATAAATCACAAGAAAGCATACTCCGGAACCCGAAGTACCAAGTGAAAACATCCAACAACGGTTGCATTAGGATAATAGACTCTCTGTACGGCGGTCCCCAACAGTGATAAAGGTAGCTATGCTTCCCAACCACGTAGAACTTGTTGATGTGTGTTTTATGACTCACCAAATAGTAGAACAAAATACTGAAATATCTTATCCTCTCTTGAATAAAGTCTTGTGTATGCTAAGATTGCTAGAAGATCATACAATGACTTCAAGGTTCCTTTAATGCCAGGTCTGGACTGTGGATAAGATCGGTGGTTGATGTGATTTGCTGATGATCACAAGGGGCCTTACGTGTTTATTTAGATTCATTTCAAGCCATACTGGACGTGGGAGCTATCTTAAGGTTTTGCAACAAAGTGCTTTTTTTGGAGTTTTCACAGAATATGCAAAAATTGAATAAGATAGGGTTTAGGAGTTATATTCTAATCCTAAGGGTAGTGATAACAACAAATAGTACTCTAGTGGACAAATTCCTCAATTTATTGAATTCCGCTTCGCCAAGTTATACTACAACTATGCATGAATTGGTGCAATCTTCAAGGGTTATGCCAAAGATTTTCATATCACCACATACACCATCATAAAGAACAATGTATACGAATGATAGAAATTGAGCATATGCATGAAAGGGGTTCAGGCTAACTTTACACAACGAATTAGAATCACTAAAACGTCAAAAGTTATATTGAAAAACTTGTTTTTGTGAATTGGCTTTGAGAGAGCAATTCTTCATCTGGGACGCAAACCCCAGGTTCTGGATTGGCTGGGACGTAGCCCTTAGCAGTTATTGGCATTGGATTCTTCAGACAGTGTGTGTTGCTGTCAGGGATAGAGTACGCCATTCTGTATTGTGGATTCAGGTTGCAGATTTATGGTTTAGCGTTGTAGATTGATTGTTTCAGCTGGGATGTGATTCCTTGCAGTCTTAGGGCCGCCATTTGCAGCAGTTTGGCATCATTGTTGGATGTAAGCTCCTTGGAACTGCATTGGATTTATTATTTGGCTTTATAAATCAGAAATTTGCTTGGTACGATTTATAGCAATTCTGATTTGGCTCTATGCTCTTATTTATTTTCAGTCTCCTCTCATGTTTATTGTTCATTATTCATTACTATTGTGAAAACTATCAAAAAACACAAAACAAAAACAAAACCTTTTGCAACTTCTGTCTATTCTCAAAGACCATCAAATAAATCACAGGAAAATATAGTTTATTAATTTAAAAACTACAGCAGATCAACAAGGGCATCCATCAGGGATCTTTCAACACCATCATATTCTTCATTGCAATCACCACACATCAACTAGGCTAAACTTAATCTAATTGAAAAAATTTAGGAGAACAAGCAAGCACTGAGACACATCAAGTATTCACCAAACTCCAATGAAAACTTTATTATCTCAGTAACTCATAGCAACAATCTCATAAAAGTCTCCCTTTACAAATGAGAAATGAGGCCTTTATATAGGTCCTCGATTACAATAGGTGGCCTGAATGATCACAATAACTGATGGCCAAGATTGTGCCACATCAGCCCTAATTAGGGTTAGGGCAATGGAAAGGAATCTACATTAATGCCACAAGGAATCCACTACTGTAGTGGGTAATAAATGCCCACTATGCATGCTAGTTTAAGGAGTGGGGTGTAATAAATGATCCCTATGCACACCCACTATGCATTTAATGCATCTATCCTTGATTTTTTCACCTGAAAGATCGAAATCGATCTAACACTGTTTCCAACTCCTCTGTACTAATGCTTGGTGCAGATTCTTGCTTGAATTCTAGAACTGCAATTGCTTTTTTTGCTTTTCCCAAGCTTTCATCCCAATCTGGTAGTAAGTCCTTGGTAGTGTGCATTGTATTTGAGAAGATGGAGAAGTCTTCAAAATCATCTCTTCCATATACATTTAGTTGAAAGAATTCCTCTAACTTGACTTTCAGATTATCAGTTGTTATTTCTTCTTCCAGCAATCTCTGTGATAACAAGGATGCAACTGCATTTGATATTCCTTGCTTGATGTTATCAACAATCTTCTTCCATCGACTGGATTCCCTGGTAAAGCTCTCAAACATTTCCTTAGCCATGATCATTGCACTGTACCATCGAATAAAATCATAGACATCCCCCTCGCTGATAACTCGACCATCAATCAATTCTTGCTTTGGGGTCTCCATCAGATTCTGAATGTCGGCAATCACCTCTTCTTTGTAAATATGCTCATCCACCCATGATTCCTCCATGCATTGGATCCTAGAGATTGCAGCCAATGCCCTATTGTGCACTTGTACTAATTCTTCTGCATGTTTGAAGGCTACCTCTTGAATTCCTTCGATCCAAATCTTTGCACCTTGAGCAATCCGCTTGATTCTGTCAATATCACCTACCACTTCACTGGAAACACCTGTTGGAAGGACAAATGATGGACCTTCCTCTCTTACTGGATGAGGCAAGTTATTGATTTACTGACATAAGGCCCTAATTTCTCTTTTCTGCTTTTCATACCCTTCTTCTACTTTCTTCAGCCTATCCTTCAAAGCCTATGTGGAGTCATCAAATTCTTCCAATATTTGCTCTCGGGAGGCCCGACCAAGATTTACTTCCATAACATGATATTCATCTGGAGCAATCTGATTTTTTCCTTTGTCAACTGTGGGAGTTGCAATCTGCAAGATTCTGGATCCTGATTCTCCTCTAATGAATTTAGTATATCTTTTTGCTTTCCCTTGTTCTTCTGATCGGTCCAAAATTTCCTGTAATTCAATTGCTGGACCAACCTCCCTTTGTTGATGCAATTGAATTCGTTGCCTCAACTATTTTGGAATGGGTATACTTTGGTCCCCTGGAATTACCAATTGTTCTTTCCTTTGGACCGCTCGAATGTTAATCTCCTCTTCACCTCCTGGACTATCCATTGTAACCTCAGGAACTACGGCTTCGGCACTTGGAAGATGTATTGCTACTCCTGGAGTTTCTTCCTCTAGTGGACCATCTCCATCATTAATCATTTCTCGCTCTAAGATCGTAGCGAGACTTTCCTTTGTAGCAATATCTTGATCTCTCCCTCTTTCTTGCATGGACTTTTCATAGGCATTTATACTCAGCCTATCATGAATTGGCCTATCCAAATTCTCTTCTTGCTCAAATCTCCTTATACTTGTCCCTAGATCCTGCCTTTCAAATGTTTTTATCTCTTGGACACTTGGAGTTCGACTTGGAGAAGAGGGAGCATCTCCATGTTTCTGCTTCTTATTTTGAGGTTCTTGGATGACTTCCTCAATCCTAGGACGCTTTTCTCGAGGTACCTCTTTCCCTTTCTTGGTTCCTACATCTTCAGATGGAGTTCCTCTTTCCTCAACAATCCCTTCAGATATTTGTCCTGATCTTTCATCCCTAAGTGGTCTATGACGAAGCAACCTATATGTGAATCCATTAGCTGGTGCAACTAATTTTTCAAGCTTACGCTCGATCCACCACTTTGTAAAATCTAAGACTGGTTTTGAAAGAGCTGTGAGATCTGTAATTTCTTTCTTCTTCCAATCATATGGTTGAGCTGTCATTTCTGGATTGAATCCCTTTCGCATCATGTTTGGGTCCTCCTCCATTTGATCAGGAACCTTGAATATGTTGCATGTTCTAATAATGTTCAATGGTAGTCTTGAATGCAACCTTTTGCTAATCTCGTTCTCATTTGCTGCATTTGCCCAAAAGTATTCAAGGTGAACCTTGTGTTGGTACTTTGATCCTCCTATTGATGAGACATTGTTGTAAGGATCAAAATCATTCCTTTTTGGATAAAGCGGAAGGCGGAAGAAGTGGAGCTCATGTGATGATTTTTTTGCAACTTTTAGACATGGGCATACCTCAGTTTTCCCTTCTCCTATGGAAATTGGAAATTGCAACCCCAACTTCTTTTTCCCTTTCTGAATCTTGTCATAGGCTGTAAGTTGTCGATTAAGCTCTAACAAGACCATCTTATCCGTTGGATACCTGGGAAGTTTGTATGGCTCCGTGGAGAATCCTTGAACTCTGATGTATGAAAAAGTAGGAAACTGAATGAACCAGGCACCATATTCCTCGACCAACTTCATCGCACCCATTGACATTCTTATATGTGGCCTCTTTTGTAATGTTCTTACTATGCGCATGGCAAATATATCATTAACCTTCATGTAATCGTCCTTTGAGTACAAATGCAATTGTGGGTAACATTCATGGACTTTGAGGTGTTGGGTTCCGCTTCCAATCGGTCCTTTGCATCGTAGTCCATCATAATTTGTCCTCCGTGCTAGCATGTAGATGACATAGGAACTCATGTAAAATTTCCTTGTATGCTCTAGATTCATCAACTGTTCATTTAGATTATCACTTATGAGCCCAACCCAATCTATTCTGTCGCCTTCCTCCATCACCTGCTGAACAAAATACCACATCCAAGATTCAAACCTATAAGAATAAGGCATGCCAAATATGCAACTCAATATCATGACCATGTCACTATATTCCCTCTGCAAGTCAAGCCATACTATTTCCTTAGGAATCTTGGAATGATGTGATCTATTCTTTTTCAACCATCTTTTGTTGATTATTTCTTCATAGAAATTGATTCCAGACATGTAGATTCTCAGTGCTTGCTCTTGTGTCTTTGTGACCATCCTTGGGTGAGAAGGAATTCCAAACGCTTCAAAAATGGATGCCGGAGAAAAATCTTCGAGAACATTTGGTTCAGAATCCCTGATGGTTCTATCTCTAGGATTGTAGTGTTTGGTACATTCCACAATCAACTCTGGATGTTGAAAAGGAGGGAAACTAGCTGTAGCGAAAATTCCACTTCTCACAATTCTGGTGGCTAGGTGTGTCGTGTGATAGTCACTATATCCGAGCATTCTCCGGTTAAAATCTTTCAAATCAAGGTCGCCAAGACTTGTATCTTTGATTTCTGCCCACTTTGATACAATTTTGGATTCAAGATAGAATCCTCTCCTTTCATTCTTTATCAATTGTCCTCGCGTTTCTCCTGTTCCCCTGGGCTCTGTCATTCTCCTTTCCTGCAAAATAGAAAATGTACACACATAAGACTATGCAAGGAAAGTATTAAAAACAACAGATACAACTTGTGCATAAGACAGATGTTGGATTTTTGCCAAAATTTCCGTACTCCTTTCAAGATTCACTTTTCAATACTTCCGTGAGAAATATGCAATTTTCACAACTCACTGCAAAAAAAATTCCTTTCTAATAGGATTCAAAATCCTCTATCCTGAATTCCTAGAAAACTCCTCAACAATTTCAAAAAATTTCCCAAAAATCTGCTTTCTTGAACTCCTTGAATCTCGCTCCTATTCTCAATTTGCTCTTTAGATTTTTGTGTGAGCCTGAATGAATGAGAGGGTTTCTTATAGAAATCATCCTTCACAAAAGATGCCTTTAAAGCTGTAGACTAAAATTAGGCAGTTGCTTTACTTAGCCATCACGGTTTCCATCTTTTGTGCCACTTGTCGCTTTTGCTGTTTGTTTCAAAAAGTTGCTATTTTTGATGTTCTTAGCTTCAAGATGAAGCTAAGTATTTCTTATCCCCTTTTGATTTTGATTTTGATTTTAGTTAATTAAATATCAATTAAAATCAATATTTTATTAATTTCCACGTTTTAATGAAAAATCAAACTTTTTTGCAACTTCTCTCCAATATTTATTTTTGGATTTATTATTTAAACAACCAAATTAAATATTATTAAAACTAATATTTAATTTTGTAAATCCAAATTTTTTTTTTTTTGAAGGAAAATTGTTTTTTCGCTTTTCTTTGAATCCAACTTTTCCCTTCATAAGGAATTTCATTCTTTTGCCTTAAATTTCGGATTTTCCTCAAAATTTTCCAATATTCCTGCTTTTCATGATTTACCAGCTGGCAACTGTTTCCAAAGAGCTTATAGAATTTTCTTTGGATGCATTCATGGCCACAGGGTTCTCTGAGCCATTGTCTGAGCTGGGAAGACAAAATCTGATAATGATTCCCTGACCGTTCTATACTTACCAACAAATTCCAACTTCAAATGTGTTGTCTAACTGCAAGTGCTCATTTTACTGCCTAGTTATCCTTTTTAGTGTAGCCAGGGCCATCTGCTTTGTTCATTTGGAATCAGGGCAAATGTTTATTTGATTGCCCAATTCCCGTTATATGTATAGCCAGGGTTATCTGCCTTGTTCACGATGCACATGGAATTGGAGTGGCAAGGACTTGTGCTTGAATGCACGCATAAAATTTTCTTCTACCAATTTGCTGACTACATGTTCAATTCTTCCCAATGCAACACTTGTGTCATGCATTTGTTTCAAAGCTTTCCTCAGCCTGGCGCGATTATGTGCTCCACGATTTATGGAAAGTGGGATTTTTGCGGAATAATTTCTGTGAGTAGCCCAACTCTGTGCTCCATGATTTAGGGGGCGGGCTTTTTTCAAACTGGAGGATTTTATCCTTTGCCAACATTCCACGGCAACAACAAATCTGCACTCCTAAACTTGCGGGGTCGGGCCTTTTATGGAGTGAAGGATTTTATCCTTTTCCCAATATCCTTTGCTATCTTAAAATTGCGCTCCTGAATTTGCGGGGTCGGGCTTTTTATGGAGTGAAGGATTTTATCCTTTTCACAATATTCTTGCACTATCATAAAATCCCGTTGCATGGAGAGTTCAAAGCGCAGTTTTAAAACATTCGGGGATTTTTTCACTAGTTGACCATTCCTTGCTTGAGGTTGACTTGCGCTCCATAAAACCAGGAGATAGCTGGCATATGATTTTAAAGAAAGGGGGTCCCAGGCTTGGGCGATGGTGACTGGCAGTCACAACAGAACCCATAGGTCCACTCCCACCGTGCTGATGGAGATAATGATCCAACCACAAATACACAAAAAGCACAATGTCCATGGCTAACACTCACGCCAAACAGTTTGATGACTGAAACCAAGAACAAGGATAATGCATAAACTATAGGTCTTGGTCAGACACTCAGTGGGCTACTACGTAGGGGCTAACATCATGGAGAGTCACTTGGCATCAGAAAGCCCAAGCTCGGATCGTGCGGCTCAACTCCCCAATGGAAGGGCCTCGGACTAACATTTTATTATCTTAAATTTTATTACCACCTAGTGTTTTATTTAGTTATCACTTACTTAAAACTTTTGCATGCAATGCCTTGGGCATGGACACTAGGCTACGGATAAAAGAAGCCCCCTCCATATGTTACCCTACCCTACCCATGCTCATCTAATGACGAGTGCCCGTAGGCATGCACATTCCCAACCCAACCCCAAATGATCACAACTTTTGGCAAGTCCACGAAAGATTGGGCCTCGCAAGTCACCCGACAAATGCACGCGTAGGTGCTCGTGTGTGGCGCACCACCATTACAAAGATCATTAGACAAAGACTGGATCAAAACACAAGCAAAATATCACTCAACCGAAAACAACTCGGGAGGACAAATTCTACACGGATCCCAAGAACAATAAAACCAGACATCATGAAGTCACTCAACTAGCCTCAATCCGGGAGGATGAATTCTGGAGGATGGATTCTGCACAAATCCCAATGATGCAACAAGACCAAACATCATGAACTCACTCAACT
This sequence comes from Cupressus sempervirens, assembly GCA_028749045.1. Classification (NCBI taxonomy): domain Eukaryota; kingdom Viridiplantae; phylum Streptophyta; class Pinopsida; order Cupressales; family Cupressaceae; genus Cupressus; species Cupressus sempervirens. Next base: position 786,202,589 of record CM053789.1, on the reverse strand, counting down.
GGCCTCAATCCGGGAGTATGGATTCTACACGAATCCTAGTGTCCACGAAATAACAAGTGTCCAAAAGAAACAATAGCACATGGTATAAAATCACTCAACCAAACACAAAGTTGGGAGTTCGGATGCAACACGTATCCCAATGCAACATAAAAGTGCAAGAATGATCTAACTGGCATCCCAACGGATGATCCAGGTCTACAACCAACATCATGCCAAGAAAACCCAAGAAAACATGCACACAAAATGAGGTAAAAGCCTCAAAACTCAAAAAATCCAAAATTAAAACCCATTTGGTCTTAAGGAACAAAAGCCACGAAAATCCAATAAAATTTGGGTTTGGAGTCCGTATGCAAAAACAACCAGCATGACAGTGCAAAACCCCAAACCCTCATCTCGAAAAATAGGAAAATGCTCATACCCGCTCAACCGGGTAGAGCTAGCATACATACACGGAGGGGAACACTAGTTCTTAGCCTCCTAACAAATGGCTACCAAAAAACAGAAGTAGAAACATAGTTGAAACAATAAAACAGGAGAGCCCTACCTCGCAACCAAAGGGGGGAAATGGGAATCTGACAATAAAATAAAAACTCTGCAGAAGTAGCCAAAAATCACGACAATTCAAGGTCTCCTTGAATTGGATCCAATGAGACCAATCTTGCGATGATCCCATGCCCTTAGCTCCCACAACGAATAGAACAGTAATTCCTCATGAAGAGGATTTTATGTTTACTCTCAAACTTTCTAATTCAAAAGTGAGAAGTGAGGAATTAACTTCCTTTTAGGATACTTATTCACTTTTCAAGTAAATAATCAATTAGGGCAAATAACCAACCAACCTAGTTAAACCCCGAATCAATGCAAATGAAAATAGGCTATTCCAAGTAATTGAAATTCATCTACGACAAAGTTGCCAGAAATTAAATTAATTAAAATAAAACCCAAAAATCAAAAAACCAAAATCACAGAATCCTTAACAATTTTGTGACAATACGAACCTCTAAATGCACAGATACGTTCACAAGTCTAGTCACATAATACAAATGTGTCCGAATTTATCAATTCACCAGAAGGTTTAATTTAAACATTTAAATAAGATACGTCGACCATACAGGGGTGACATTGGTAAATATGAATAGCTGAATCACGAACTCCATGTGCGACTCATAGCGAGGGATATAAATCCTACACACTAAAATATACGATCAAGTGCAATTGCATATAATAAAATAGTCAAAGCAATAAATGCATTAAATCACTTAATTTAACCATTTATTCAATTATACTGATATAATCTATTTACATCACTCACGCTCGCATATAGCATAATGAAGCAAGAATGAAGTAAATAATCATAGCATTAAATCCATCACATAACATAATTAGAGATATGTCCAAATACCGGATAACTAGATATCATCATAAAACATACTATCATCTCAAAATGGCATCATCATGCAAATATGATCAACTGAACAGCATAGTAGTCTAACATCTATGATATTGAAATCAAAGTATAACACCTGACCTTCAGATAATCTCAAATGTAAAACATAACATGAGTAACAAGTATCTCTCGAATCAAAATATAACAAGGTAAATATCTGTAGCACATAACCAATGAATCCAACATAGACAATCCATTTCTAATTATTTAAGCATTTAATAATGGTTGTTTAAATAACATGAAAAGACACTTAAAACACATAAGCTAACACAGTCATAAACATGACTAACCACTGCTACAGGAACCTAGTCTAGTGTAGCAAGATAATAATACATAGTGCAATCTTTGCACACATCTCAAGGTAATCACGTAACAACATCATGATGCCACATTGATCCTAGTAACCACTGGCACAAACCTTAGTGAACCATCTAACACATCATAATCTCGTAAATCAGCCATAAGCATAATTAAAGCAATTGATACAGTAACATAAATACAATCACCTCAAGGGTGTAGACCACTCATGGTCACAATCACGATCCCTTCTCGAGAAGAAATCAACAAGGTTGCATCCATCAAGATGACTTAAAGAAATCAAATGGGAGAGGCACTACAAGAGTCATGAATTAAGACCTTAGGGTTCTAACATGTTAATGGGAAGCTCCCCGAGTAAACCCTATGCTTGTAGCTTGGTTGTATGTGCCCTTCTTAATCATAATGAATTGGTGGACAATTAGCCCATTTTTTCAATTTTCCATGGGTGGGTTGGTAAGTAAAGGGGAACTCCAAAGTTCTTGGAGAGCACAAGTTCAATTTAGTACAATTGTTTTCCATGGCAATGAGATCAAAAGTTGGTGATGTGGTTACTCATGACACTTTCAAAAAGAATTAGGATGCTTGCTTACATCACTATACAATTGAAATGATTTTTTTTCTTTCCCACTGGGACGTGAAAGTGCCCTTTTTTATATATCTAATGAGTCCATAAAATGAGTATAAAAGTGTTTTCTATTAAATGTGATTCATTATATTCAAAGTGAGTACAAAACTGCATCATGATGCAAAATCTTCATACAATATTTAGTTGGCGACTATTTATGATGATTGCCTTTTAAAACCATTATCATAATTCATAAATTGCTTATTAAATCATTTGGCATAACTTTGGGGGAGGTTCTAATTTTTGCTTTCCATACTCATTGATTGAAATTGAAGGATGTGTTTGTGGCTTGGACTTGAACAAATCGATAACAATCTCTTATATTTTGTCTACCGTTTTTGTGCAATGTTGAAGCTTGTATTGTATTTTTTTAAAAATAATGACATTTGAACCATTGACTAATAGTGTAACGCTACATCATTGACCAACAATGTTATGATATTGACATAGATAATTTTCCAAGTTGTTGATTCTAGTCTCTACTCCCAAATCCCCTCATTGTATTCAAATTTCTTATATTTGAAGAGATCCTAGTAGTTTGTGGGGGTTTAAAAATAGAAACCTGTCATGTCCCGTACCCAGTTGGGTCAGTTGACACACAACTTAAATGTTATAAATATGTTAGTTACTAAATATATCAAAAATAAATAAATAAAATATTATTATTAAAAATAATGTTTCTTTTGGCCTGTTAATGGGCTGAAATGGTTTAATTTATCAATCTCTAGGGACAATTCAAAGCGGAGCATTTTGGCTTGTGTATGCAAAGGCTTGATACAGCCACAAAAAATGAAGTGGAAGCACAACAATGTAGTGAAATTGACAAAGAGATTGTTGGTTTAGATGCTTCATCTAGAGGGAGTTTCACATATTATAATGAGTGCGATAATTAGAGGAACAAGGAATTGGAAGTTGATAAATTAGTACAAATCATAAAACAACATTCAAAACTTTCAAAATTTCCCACATTAAATGTGATGGAAAAATAGAGGTGGGAAAATTTTCCAAGTTAGTGGTAGAGCTAATGCAAGAGGATGATAAGGTATGGGAAGATCTATGAGGTAGTCATATGGGAGTGGAGGTGTCTTGCAAGAATAGTACGACAGGATGGTAAATAGCTGATTAATTACCTCACATTATTTCCTGTCTTGATGGTGACATGATGAAGGGAGAGCACTATTGAGGACACATTACTCTCCCTGTAATTTTTCTTTTGTGTTCTACATGAAAGTAGCTCACATTCCATATTTTGTCTACTCATGCATTTTACACTTTGAAATGCATAGCATAAATGTTATCCTGTGCCCATTGCAGAATTTGTGTCTTGCTAAATGATGACGCCACAGGTAAACATGGCGGTTTTCTGCCCCTTTCTTCCACAATTGTCTAGTTTTTCAAGAAAAAATTGCTGCGTGAAAATCATTATAATCTTTTGATGAAAGGTGCTTGTCCTAATACCACAAACACCTAAGAAAAACAAATAAATAACAACAATTTGCGAGAACAAAATATGGCTTATTATCGCCGCAAATGCAAAATTACAAATTTTTGAAATACAATATGCAAACCCACATGGGCGCCTTCCTTACAATAATTTGCAAGACAGAGCTACGCAATATCATCCAGAGCTGCTTAGACATCACTATGGGCCTTCATTATATAGGCAAAATTTCACCACCCAAGAAGGTTCTAGATATGAACCCTAACCTTTGAAGCCAACAAAACCCTAATTAATTATTATTTTCTTATTTTTAACATAGGGTCAGCCCTAATTATGTTTTTAGTTACCCCAAATTCGGGAGGCCATAACTTTCAAACCATATGTCCTATTTTCAACTATAAGTACTTTTTGGAATTGTCGGCTCTTGAACTATAGCATCTAAAAGGCGTTAGCGCTTGTCAACTCAGGCACAAACATTGTTTTGGAGCCTCTAGGCCTTCAAAATTGAGCTCAAAGGTTTAATACCCAAAAACCTCAATAACTTTTGCAATACACATGGTATGACAATGTAGCTCCACTGGCAGTCTAATATGACTATAAGATGTACCTTCACCTGTGAAACTAGAACACTCCGAGATCGTATAATCCACTTACTAAAATTATCAAGTTTCCATAAATAGTAACCCTGTACTGAAATAACCCTTATTGAAAATGACAAAATAGAAATATTTTTGGGTGATGCAAGATTGCCCTTACACCCAGGATGCTCTTGCATCAACACTCGGTGTAATTTGAGAAATGACCCTGTCACGTTTCAAGTGTTCAGAGGAAAATCAAGACGGTTAACCTCCTCCCTTGTCAGCCATGATGAATCTTCTACTGGCCTCCCTTTCCATTTGACTAGGTACTCTTCATATGTTCTGTTCCATGTATTTCTGCCAACATGACTGTCTAGTATTTCCTCAATCTCCATTGTAGTTGAAGTAGTTGCTGGAACTTTACTGCGCTTCTGCAATCTCATCTCCATCACCTCCTTTGTGATATTCTATCAGTTTTGAAATGTTAAATACGGGTGAAATATTCAGTTCAATAGGCAACTCTATGTCGTTGGCATTTCCAAATTCATGCTTTTTCAGTATCTTGCATGGTCCAAACTTCTTCATTTTCAGCTTATTATATGTACCCATTGGAAAATGCTCCTTTCTAAAATGAACCATGACTTTATCCCCAACTTGAAATTCTTTATACCTTCTTTTCTCATCTGCCTTAGCCTTGTACTTCGTATTCAACCTCGTAGTATGCTTCCTAACCTCCTCATGGATATTCTTCAAATGTTCAACAACATCTTTAGCTTCAGTACTCCTTGTTTCTCCTTTATCCAACTGCCTGAATTCAGAAGCATTTTTGGGGCTGCTCCCATATGCAATCTGGAATGGTGATTTACAAGTACTCCTATTGACAGAATTATTATATGCAAATTCTGCCTATAGTAAAATCAGATCCCAACCTTTTCACTTATCTCCAACCAAGCATCTCAACAAATTTCTCAAACTCTGGCTCACAACTCTGTTTGTCCATTAGTTTGTGGGTGATGGGATGAGCTGAACTTCAAATCTGTCTTCAATTTCTTACACAATTTATGCCAAAAATAACCAACAAACTTGGATCTCGATTAGAAACTATATTCATTGGCAGACCATGTTGTCTCACCACTTCTTTGAAAAACAACTCCGCTACATGAACAACATCACTAGTCTTCTTGTAGGGAATGACATGTGCCATTTTTGAAAATCCACCAACCACCACAAATATCGAATCATGCCCTCGCTGTGTCGTTGGTAAACCAAGAATGAAATCCATGTTGACATCTTCCCATGGCTTCTTAGGTACAGGTAATGACTGATATAACCCCATATTTTGCTTCACTCTTTTCGCCATTTGACATAATCTGCAACACTGCACAAACTTCTTCACATCTTGCTGCAATTGTGGTCAATAATAATTCTCAACAACTAAAGCAGTGGTTTATCTCTACCAAAGTGTCCAACCAATCGTCCACTATTCTTCTCCTTAGTGGGATTCTCCCTCATAGAACTTCTGGGAATGCGCAAATGACTTCCCTTGAACAATATACGATCTTGGATTATGAATTCCAACCACTTCGTTCTCTCAAGTGTAACAAAATCTGTACAACTTTTCCAAGCTTTACCAAAATCACGATCCTCCGGATACAAATTCTTGAGTTCCTTGAGCCCAACCACCTCGATCTGCATCTCTGTCAGCAAAAGCTTTCTTTTGCTAATAGCATTTGCAACTCTGTTAGATTTCCCACTTTTGTGTTTCAAAACAAATGTATAACTAACCCATTTCAAATGCCTTTGGTTCAATTTTCCACACTATTTTATTATTGCAAAGCTTGATGGTAAGTATACAAAACGAACTCCTTAGGAAGAAGATAGTGCCTCCACTTCTTCAATGCTTGAACTATAGCATGAAATTCCAGATTAGAAACAAAATACTTTCATTTGGCATCATTCAGATTCTCACTAAAATAAGCAATAGGTCTACCTTCTTGACTCAAAACAACTCCTATTGCAATACCATTAGTGCCACAATCTACGTGAAACACCTTATTAAAATCTCGAAGTGCTGAAACAGGTTACTCTGTAACTTTTTGTTTCAACAAATTGAAACTCTTAACTGCTCCTATAGGCCACTTAGACTCTTTCTTATCTCCTCTCATCGTTTTAGTCAAGGGTTGACAAATATTGCTAAAATCTTTGATAAACTTTTTATAAAAACTAGCCAGTCCATAAAAAGATCTTACCTCCGTAGCACTTTGTGGAGTAGGCCATTTAAGGATAGCCTTCACTTTCTCAGGGTCCATCTGTAGACCTCCTGCTGAAACTACAAATCTTAGGTACAACAACTCCTTCACAAAACTACACTTCTTTAGATTTATCAGCAACTTTTCTTCCCACAACTTCCTCAAACACCAAATGAATCCATACCTGATGGCTTGTTGATGGACTCACAGTGCCCCATTCCTTAGTTCCCGTTTACCAATACTTCCCCCTTTTGTCTTCTCTTGCATCCAGTAAGTTTGTTTCTCAGCATTGCCTTCTTGACAGGAGTCTGCCCAATCCTCTCTTTCTTGATTCGCTGCAAGGTCTATGCTAAGGTTTAAACATCTTTGGGTGTGGAGTAGTAGGAATAGTCATGCATCAACATGTTCTTTATTAGATAAAAGTATATGGGGTGTCGGGGTTTCTTGCAAGGAGTCATTTGGGTGTACATCCTATTAACATTTAAATCTACACTTTTAGTTTTCCTAGTGTGGTTAAGTGATGAGCCCAAGGTTTAGAGTTGGACCCAACGCTCTGATACCACATGTAACATACTATTTCTCCATAGCCAATTTAGAACAATATCTCAGAATACATCAATAATCATAACAAAATGACAAGTGATAGTTATAACAACTAATTCATATGAAGGAGAAGATAACAAACTTATTTAGTTATTGCATTTCACATTCATGAGATCAATAACGAACTAATCAATTTACATATGAAAAACAATTACTACTTCCATGTTCTTTCCTTCTATTTCTAATACAATCTTTACAAAAGACAACATAAGTTAATAACAAAACTAAGTATCATTATCACATAACATAATGGCAAGGATGAATGAGAGTAAAAGAGTCAAATACCATACATAAATCGAAAGATGGACACTGTGTTGAGCAACCCTCGACATCTGGTGAAGAGAAGCATTGACATGGGCTTAACCTCCCAACCACAAACTGTAACTCATCCCCACACAATCTCAATTGAGAAGGACCTCCCTACCCCAAGGCTAGGCTTGGGGACCCATGGTCCCGCCATCCAAGTATTCCGGTGTTAAGAGTGTCGGCTAAGCAACAGACAAGGCTGTGGATATCCTCCATCAATTCCCCTCTGTTAGTTAGCACTTTGAATTCTAATGATCGTTGTGACAAGTATGCAACTTACCTACCTTGGCCAAGGATTTCAGTGGGCTACAATTTGCCTGATCACCCACTGCCCAATTTGACAAGAAGAGTTTCTTATTGGAGAACCATGAGGTGACTTAGATGTACATATTTAGTTTTATGCTTTAATCACTTCCATTTCTGACTTTCTTTTGTTCTTGCAAGAATGTTTTCTCCTCCCAGCCATTTGACTTGAGCTTTATGGTCTTAAGAATGCATCCTAGGAGATCCTGAGATCATATTCAAATCAGGTTTAGATTGAGTATTCTGCGTTTAATGTTATAGTTATGGCATCCCGAGCTGATCTTATCTTAGAGGTATATTGCCAACACCTTTGAATATGAGTTAGGCTGATTTATTTGTACATAAGTATTTCAGTGCCAGTTTGTGGAGCATTTCATGCAAAAATTATTTCAATGGAAAGTAATTTCAAATTATGTATTGTGATCACAAGGACAATTACAATTTTTCATGATGGTAATATCAACAACATTCTATATGCACGACATCGAAAATGATGTTCAGGGATTGACTAACAATTCCATTGGCCAAACAATCCCATGGCAACGTAGTCATTGTTTGCATGATAATATTAATAATGAGCAAAGTATACAAATGGCAATATAGTAAGACCATTGTTTGCCTAATAGCGACATAAATTGTGCAATGTAGATATATGGTAATGTATCAATGAAACAATGTTTGCATAACCTGTGATTAAGTCTTGCATTGCCTAGAGTGGTCTTGCAACCATGGGCTGAGACGCGGGTGAATGCCAATTGGAAAGCTGAAATAAATTCAACCAAGAGCCAATGTATTCCTTCTAGGATCAATACAATGTAAAGGTTTTCCAAATGATTTCAAAAGTAAAATGCAGACCTGGTTGGTTGCTGTGGGAAGGAATTAATTTTGTAGAGTATAACAAAGTTTGGACAAAATGATAAAAGATACTTGCATGTGTTAGTGAGAGCATAAATATGCAGACAAAATGATAAAAGATACTTGCATGTGTTAGTGAGAGCATAAATATGCAATCCAAAAATGCTCTTCCTCTCTCAGTTACAAAAGAAGACCGAGGTGGCTGTGCAAGCCAGCTATCGGTTCCAAGAAATTTAAATTCCAACCAAAAATAAAAGGAGTAATTTCACCAATGAATTTTAAGCAAATTATGAGTATGGCAATTGCCCAAATTATAAGGAGCCAATATTTGAAGATACATGTAAAAATATATTGGCATCATGTTATCATGCCATCTCTCTCTCTCTCTCTCTCTCTCTCTCTCTCTCTCTCTCTCTATATATATATATATATATATATATATATATATGTGCTTAAGTTTGATCAAGTAATTCTTTTGTATCATTGTATTGATTTACGCACTTATATATACATATCATAGTAACGAGAATCGTGGTGATTCACGCAATTTGGCAATTCGATTCAAGCCAAACGATTTTTTGTGAAATAGTTACTTTGATACATATACATGTAGGTGCAAGTACAAATGTTTGGATAACATAGTGTTAATATGCAAATATATAATTAGGAGACTACATAACAATTTTAGATAGAAAGGTAACAATTCTTATATTATTAGATGCTTAATGTTTCCTTTAATGTTATGAATGACTGGGTAGCTCATGGTTGTCCAATGTATACTCTTGCTTGCCTAGTTATTAAATCCTTGACCAAGATGGTTAGAATCCATACCTGATGGCATGCCGATGGACTCTTGGTGTCCCATTCCTTAGTTCTCGTTTAGCAATACTTTTTCCCCTTTGTCTTCTCCTGCACCCAAGAGGAATTTTCCACAATAATAACATACTTTCCAATCAAGATAACTATAATCAAAAGTTATTCTTTAATCATTATAACGGCTAATGATCATTTCATCATAACTAACTTTTATAACTTCTTGTAAGAATAATAAATATGGGATTTGTTATCAGTTATGATCCATGATCTTGGGACAGGAAAGGTAATACTGGGAGGGGATTTTAATGCAACACTTGGGGCTGGTGATAAAGTTGGGGAGTTGCAACCATCCCCTAGAGTTACACAAGATTTTTAGGAATTTATAGAGGGTAATACTTTGCTGGATTGTGTGCCAACAAATGGGTTAGTTACTTGGACCAATAAAAGGAAAGGTGCCCACCATGTAGGTGTCAGGTTAGATAGATTTCTCCTGAACTCTCATTGGGTTTTGGAATAAGGTTGTCGTGCTTCTTCAATTCTACCCTTCATAGGCTCAGGTCACTTCCCAATTGCTTTATATCTCCAATTAGGTGGAAAAGGTTTCAGATGTAGGTCATATTTTAAGATGGAACGTATGTGGTTTACTGACAAGAATTTCATGTCTCTCTTGTTTGATTGGTGGAGTGAATGCCCTTTTGTGAAAGGATCAAGAATGTTTCAGCTTTCTAATAAATTATGTCATATGAAGTCAAGGATAAAAGAATGGAACAAATCTAATTTTGGTAACTTTTTTGAGGAAAAGAAGGATCTTCAGTCCCAATTAGAGCAGTGGAATGAATATGTCATTGCCAATGGTCTTACAGCTGAGGTTTATGAAATCCAAAAAACTTTAAAAGAAAAGTTGGATTTAGTCCTTTTGAGGGAAGAGATTTACTGGAGACAGAGGTCTATGGAGTTATGGTTGTCAGAGGGAGTCAGGAATACTCAATTTTTTCATGCTTCAGCTAAGGTAAGAAGAAATTGTAATACTATTTTCTAGATTAAAGACAAGTCAGGCAGTATCCTTACTGAAGAAGGGGACATTGACAGGGAGGCAGTTGGGTATTTTGAAAGTTTACTTAAATCTGATCATTCTGTACAAGCTTCCAATCGGTGCTGGTTTGTATTCCAAAACTAGTTTCCGACCAGCAGAATGCAAATTTGTTGAAGCCTATCACATTGGAAGAAATCAGGAAGGTGGTTTTCTCTATGGTTGCTGATAAGGCTCCAGGCCCAGATGGCTTTACCCCGTTGTTTTTTAAAAAATGGTGGGATTTTATGAGGAATGATATTTTATTGGCAGCAGAAGAATCCAGGATTCGTAGAAACATGCTAAAACAATTTAACATGAACTTCATCACTCTTATTCTGAAATGTTCTCAGCCAAATACATTTGCAGATTTCAGGCCTATTGCCCTTTGTAATACAATATATAAGATTATCACAAAGCAATCTCCTTTAGATTGGCTGAGGTGATCCCGTTGATTATTTCAGAACAACAAGGGGGCATTGTGCGTGGTAGGGAGTAATTGGAAGGAGCTTTGGTGGCTCATGAGGTTCTCCATTCTATCAAGACTGAAGGTTTTCCAGCTATGGTTGTAAAATTAGATATGATGAAGGCGTATGATAGGGTTAATTGGTCTTTCCTGAGGCAGATTTTGGATAAATTTGGTTTCCATAGAAAGTGGATTATTTCTTGTATCTCAGGAGCATTATTTTCAGTACTCAATTAATGGTTCCCCATGTGGCTTCTTCTTTTCCTCCCAAGGGTTGAAGCAGGGCGATCCTCTATCCCCCTTCCTCTTTATCTTGTTGGCAGAGGGTCTCGGTAGGCTGATTTCTCATAAACATGAATTGGGGTTATGGGAAGGATTTAGAATTCATCATTCACAAATTTCAGTGACTCACAATTTGTTTGCTGATGACTCCTTGTTGTTTGGTAAGGGATCATTGAGGGAAGCACTTTTTATTCGAGATACTTTGAATGAATATTGTGAGGCCTCAGGGCAGATAGTGAATCCTTCTAAATCCAAGAGATTTTTCTTCAAGATGAATATCCATATCAGGAGGGATGTTTAGAGATGCCTTGGTTTTATGGTGCCTGATTCCCCATGCAAGTGTTTAGGTGTCCCTTTTTTCCAAGGTACCAGTAAGGCTACTTATTGGGGTGGTATTCTTCAGTCTATTAAAGAACGAATTGCCTCTTGGAAGGCCAGGTGGTTGTGCCTTGCAGGTAGGATCTTAATGGTTAAAACAATACTTTCCTCCATCCCTAATTATGTGATGTTGGTTCTCTTAGCCCCTAAAGGTGTCATCTCATCTATTAGGAGCCTTCTTACAGATTTTATTTGGAAGGGGAATTTGGTTGAGAAGAAAAAAGTTGCTTTGGTCTCATGGGATAAGATCTGTAAACTAAAGGTTAGGGGTGGAGTTGGGGTCCACAATATTCATGAGAGGAATATTAGCCCTGGGGCCAAGCTGGCATGGAAGTTTTATAAGAATCCTTCAGCATTATGGGCAAGGATTATCAAGACTAAATACTTGGATTCGGATGAGCTGGAGCGCATATTCACAATGCGGAATCCCCCTAAAGGATCAGCTATGTGGAAGTTTTTGGTTAAGAGTAGAGAAGTATTGTTGCAACATTTATTGTGGGTTGTTAACTCGGGCGATAAGGCACTATTCTAGTCAGACTCATGGAATGACTTTCATCCCTTTTCTTTATCCGATAAATTTAATTCAGCTCGGTTGTTTTGAAACCTTTATGGGGCTCCAAAGTAAAGGATTATATTTCTTTTGAGTATTCTAATGGATTCTCTAATGTACTTTGGAAAGATTTTTCAGGGCTGCCTATACCTCAGATAAAAAACATAGAGCTTTACCTCTATGCTGCAATGATGAGAGTGATAGGCTGATTTGGAGTAGAAGTGGAAGTGGACAATATTTAGTCAAGGAAGGATATCAATCCCTTATTGATGGGCAGAATACTGCTCACGAAAGGAAATTTAAGTTTTGTTGGCATGATGCTGTTCTTCCAAAGGCTGAAGCTTTTCTTTGGTTGGCTTTTCAAAATAGAATCCTCACTTCAGATAGACTTCAAAGGTTACGTATCGTTGATAGTTTCCTTTGTGTCCTATGTGGTAAGGAGTGGGAGAATGTTATACATCTTCTTCTGTCATGTGACTTTGCTCATAAGTGTTGGATGAGGGTCCTTCACAGACTTGGTTGGTATGGTCCACTTCCTAATTCATCTCAATTGCTGGTGGGTTGGCCTCTCCTTCAAAGGGCTCTTTTTTTGCAGAGATATGGAGAATTGCTCCATCTTGAGTTGTTTGGGGGATTTGGTGGGAAAGAAATAGAAGAATATTCAGGAAGGAATTTTCTTTGGTGGATAGGGTGTGTGAGCAGATTGATAAATCTATCTCAGAAAATGTCAATGATTTTACTTTAAGGACTAAGAACATGTCCTCGTCATTCTCATCCGCTGATGGCTTAATCCTAAATAGATGGCTGCTGATTTCTATTCCTTTTTAAGGGCATATTAGTTGGCAATAAACCTAAGGCTGAGATCCGGAAACATGCTAAATGGGAAGCCCCTTCTCCTTTTTGCAAGCTAAATTTTGATGGTGCATCTAAAGGGAACCCAGGCAGATCAGGTGGCGGTTGTGTCCTTAGGGACCATCATTGTCATATGTTAAAAGCTTCGTATTGTAAGCTTCCGGATGAGACTAACAACCTAGCGGAGGTAAGAGCTCTCTTAGGGATGGTGTTAAACTAGCATTATCTCCAAGGGTTTTGAAATTGCACATTGAAGGTGACTCTTAGATTGTTACTTCAGTATTGTCCTCAAAGAAGGTGGTTAGTTGGGATCTTCAATATGTATTAGACGAAGGTTGGAAGCTTTTGCCGAGGTTTTAGGAGTTTAAAATTAGTCATTGCTTCAGGGAAGCCAACCAATTTGTTGATTTTTTAGCCAACTTGGGGGCGGGCCTGGAGTTTGGCTCCAATGTATTTGACAAATATAATATCTATGGGTTATTTCAGGGTTGTCACCTTTCACCAAATTTGGCTGAAGAGCTTGTAACCTCATCCTTTTCAAGATGATTTGGCCCATGTGGTATTGTTTGGGTGTGCATTTCAGTTGTAATTTGGCAAGTAAAGGAGGTTTTGCCTCTTCGAGCCCTCAAACAGTTTTTCACATTAATAAATTTAGTATGGTGACTTGTCACCTTTACCAAAATAAAAAAATAAAAAATAAATATTCATTTTCAATTAAAATTGTAACAAGCAATTAACAAGTCATTTTTACATGAATCAAAATGAACAACCATAATATCTATTTCACATGATCATAACATTCAACTGATTTAACTATACAACTGACATTCGCATGAAATATATATAATGGCTATATGATTATTTTAAATCGGCAAAATTTGGGATGTAACAATATGACAATGCAGTACTGGCAGGTTGATATGATTGAGATGATCCTCCACCTATGAAATCAGAACATTCCAAGATCATATGACCCACTTACTAAAAATAGTAAGTTTTCATAAATAGTAACTCTATATTGAAATAGCCCCTACTGAAAATGACAAAATAGAAATATTTTTAGGTGATGCAAGATTGCCCTTACACCCGAGATGCTCCTGCATCATCTTTGATTTTATTGGCAATAAAATCATCTAGTAATTTGGCCTGATATATTGCAAGACATGTGATACCTTTTAGAGTTTTTCAACCATGGTGCCTATTTATGAACCTTTTCATACATACATTTGTCCAGAGTATCCTTGCATGCATACACTAGGCGAGAGTATTCCCTTGCTAATCTCTAGCAAGACAACCTACTCTTGACGGACCTGCATCCCCCTTTGATGCATCGTTAAAGTTGATTTAAATTCAATCATTATTTGGTGTCGAACCACTCCATCAAGTTGTCTTGAGTAGTTTATGGATTTGTTGGTTCTGAAAATGGTTTTATGCTCTACAAGCTATCAACACATTTTCACAATGAATTCTAAGGAGAAAGCCAACTCCAATTATCAAACCTCTTTGAAAGGCTGGACCAACTGACATTGATAAAATGCCCCCCAACACTTCTAGTTCTGCAAGACCAGGGAGGGTACACCTAGATTTAGTAAACTAACTCACTCAACAGATCCATGAATAAAAAAAAGTAGATAATCTCACAAAGGCATCTACAACAGCAAGGAGCTATTCAATAATGGCTGGTTACTAATTGAACAACCAATTGTTGTGAAACATGAGATAAGATAAGATAATATTAATGTCCACTTAAAACCAACAAGGTTTATGGGAGTGAGGATACAAATAGAAGAGCCGGTCAAAGCAGAAGCACCAAACGGTGGCAAAACATAAACGAAGCAATACACAAAACAAGAAAGAAAACAAGGTAAGGACTAGTGGTCCTTCCTTGTCACAAAGAAATCAGTAATAGAGGGGTAAACCTGTGAGCTATCCATAGTCTTAGAATGTCGTGTAGAGCCGTTGTATGACTGTTGCTGCCTGGAGAGACTGGTGCAATGTCTAACTGATCTGGAATGAGAAGTACTTGAAGACCTTTTTAAACCCCGTAGGGGAGACAAGGGAGAGAAAAAGGTAGTAATGAGCTGGTCCGAAGTACACCCCTGAGGTATAAAAGACTGCAGGATAATCTCTCGAAGATGGGTGGCCTCCTGAAGATAAAGTGCAAGACACCGCTGATCAATATAGCTGAAGAACATCGAAAGACAAGAGCACTCTTTGAAAAGGCAGTAAAATCTCCCTCTGATCTCATAGTAAAGCGGACATCGAAATATGAAGTGGATCTCAGTCTCAGCCTCTGCCAAAGTACACAACTTACAAACCCTATCAGCCCAATCCATATGGTGATCAATCCAAGCCCTGAGGCGGTGAGAACCAACTCTGAATGAGCCTAAAGAAAACCGTAAGGCATGGTTCCAGCGCCGATAGAGATAAGCGGGGCGAACAGTAATACCATCTTGAATCACAAGAAAATGCTCAACATGGAAGGCCATTGTAGGTTATAGACCTCCAAGAGGATTACTCCAAGTAGTGGTAATGTACTGTCTGTAAATATCCTGTCTGACATGCTCGTTCAACTCTTGACGTGAGGGGAGAAGATGAGCAAGAGGATCAAGTGAACATTGGTATAGAGGAAGACGATCTATATCAATACCAATCGAACTCAACAAAGAGCTGGCCTGGGCGTACCAACAACGAGACCTAGTAGAGGTGTCAGATCTCAAAATCTCAACAAAAGAACAGTATGCCAGACAAGAGTATGGATAGCGAACCCATGCCCTTATTAACTCTGGACTGAATAGCTGGTCTCAAGCTAAAGCATGGCCCTGAAAACTTCACACTGAGATACATATAAGAGGAAGTCATCTCAACCTCATGACCCTGAAAGAAGAAATGAAGATGAGAGGTCTTTAAATAGTTAAAGACCATAACCCGAGTCTTACATAAATTGACCACAAGTTGTCGCTGGTCAGAAAAAGAAGCCAGACCATCCAGAAGTCTCTATAAGCTGTCAGGAGAAGAGGCTAAGAGAACCACATCATCAACAAAAAGGAGAATAGAGATCAAAACCTGATGCAAATAGCATCCATCCCTCGGTTGAGAGGAGTTCACAAGGAAATGCTCCAACTCATCAATATACAAACCAAATAGAGTAGGAGAAAGAGGACAGCCTTGCTTCACCCCAATGGTGCTCTGAATCGGAATAGAAAAGCCCTTCGGAGTCTTGAGCCTACTGGTTACCCTCTCATAAAGCCTCATAATAGCAGTCTACAACATATCTGAGATCCCAATCTCCTGAAATAAGGCCAACCGAGGGACAGAATCAAAAGCCTTATGAAAGTCCACAAAACAACAATAAACCTTCTGAGAGCGGTGCCTAGCCTCCTCAATGATAGTCTGTAGCATGAAAACATGATCCATAGTCTGATAATTTGCCCAAAAACCAACTTGCCCTTTAGCTCTACAGCCTCTTCTATCCAACTCACTAGATAACATGGTGTTCAGAGCAATGGCATAAAGTTTGGCAAAAGTATGTCCAATCATAATAGTTCTATAGTTACCCGGATCAGAAGCAGGCCCAGACTTGTGAATAGGGTAAACCACATGCCTAGACCAGGACTCAGGAAACCTAGTGCAAACCACTCTATTAAAGAGTGTACAAAGGTAAGATCCAAGAACCGAAGCACCAAGTTTGAAAAGTTCTGCTTGAAAACCTTCTTCATCTGCTGCTTTGCTGTATCTCAAAGATCTGATGGCCTCCATAACACTGGAGTAGGAGAATAAATGGCAGTGAGGAGGTGGAGTGGAGTGAAGAGGCGGTTGCCTAGGAATGTTATACAGCGTAATGATATGGGAGGTCAGAGAGTGGTAGTCAAGAGTGGAGGACAAGGGGGAGCAACGAGGGAAAGGGTATGCCAAAAGATCTGGGGATTTTGAATAAGCGTGGAACAAAGGGTTCTGCATTGAAAAGAGGAAAAAGAATGCTTCTTGTGGCGAAGAAAATGAAGGTACAAAAGGTGCAGATGGGTGAAGGTAGGAGATTGAGTCTCAAAGGTAACGTGAACAGAGCGATGGAAAGCTTTGCAATCAATATCAAACCATTTATTCATAGGACAAGTATTCTGACGCTTAGCTCTGAGAGAGGTAGGGGAATGATGAGGAATAGAAAGTAGAGCATGATCCCAGATGGTAGAGGCTAGTGAATCAAACATGTCAGAGGCAGCAAGCGACTCACTAAACCTAGCAGGTGTCAGAAGTCTTTTAAGGTGGTAGATAAAAAGCTCACCATCGCTCTCGGAGTAATGGAATCGAGTAAAAAAGGAGACGGTAACAGTTGGACAATGAGAACGCTGGAAGGAGTGCGACGAGTGGGGTGAAATGCAAATAAAAATGCTAAGAAGAGCATGATCGGCCAAGGGGAGATGCGAAATGGTGAAGCTATGAATGGAAGGAATGAAGGAATGAGAGGAAATGACGTAGTCAACAACACTCGCACCACCACAGTGTGGCCAATAGATAAAGAGGTCCGATCCAAGAAGGAAGGATAAGCAGTTTAGAATCAACAACCCAGAAGACTCACAAAGTTGGAGGAGGTGACGGCCATAACCTGAGAGCAGTCCAAGGACATCCTCCGAGGTGCGCTGAAGTCCCATATTAGTCGGGTCTAACTCAGAAGTGTAGTGTGAATCAGAACCACGATCATACAATGAAGTTTGAAGATCCCTGGTTCGAGTGTTGATGTCACCAAGAATAATAGTGTCACCCAAAGCCTCAAACTGTGAAATGCTCTCCTGAAGGTCACAGAAAGGATCTCTATTCTCCGGGTCATGAATGGCATAAGGGGAGGAGGTCGGAGGAAAATAACAAACAACAGTGAAAATATCTCTCTATCGGTATTTTTGCCGACCAATCCGGATCCACATAAATTTGGCAAAGGCATCAGAGTGAACAACTGAAGTGAAATTGAAAATATCATCCCAAACCAAGCAAGCCGCACCCTTGGACCCACGAACCCCACCAGAAGTCCTGACCTCATCTCTACAAATCGACAGCCATTGATAACTAGGATAACCTAGAAGAGGGCGCATGGGGCTATCATGAGTCTTAGTAATGGCCAAAATATCTGAGGACCCCACCACATTCTGAAAAAGACCCGGTAATAACCATAAAGAGCCATTACCATTCCAACAGTTGACAAGAAGGAAGGGGGCTTCCTCTTGTTAGACTGCTATCGGGACCGTCATGCCGGTTTAGAGGTTGTCCTCTCTACCCAACCAGTAGGAGGAGAGTCACGAACCACTGCTCTAAGATTCCTAATAATAGCCCATTTCCCAACACGCCTAGCATCTGCCACAATTCCCCGAGCATGTTTGAGTTCTGTAACCTGTGCCTTCGTAAGATCTTCATCTAGATAAATTTTAGTGGGGAGAGAGAACAACTTTCTCTTTGCTCTAAGGGCACGAAGCCTATCTGAAAAAGAGAAGAATCTGATGAAAAGGGTATCCCTTGTACCAAACCAGCATCTATCCAAGGTAATGTCTGAGATACCAACTTTATTAGAGAGAAAGGAAAGTCCAGCAGCAGCAGGATCGGAAATTAGAGAGATAACAATAAATTATGCTGGAAGCTAAAGATATTTGTGATTTTTTTCCAAGGTTTGCACAACTTGCATCTAGCTGGCTGGTCCTTATCCATTGGGAATCGACAAGCTAACAACCATTCAGTGACAATGAACCAAATGCAAAATCAGTAATCTACACAACATCATTGCATTGCAAAGATGAGATCTCTCATGAACACCTTGATAACATACTTTTTGAAGTATCCTGAGGATCATAAAACCATCTTCATTGTGCAGCTGAAAGATATTAAACACATTCGTTGAATGTGAACAAACAACTGAAATATTTACCACAGTAAATGTGCAATAACAATCACCCAAACCATTGATTTTCATGACTAAAAGATAGCTGAATACACTCAAGAGTCATTACCAATTTTTTTCACACAACTGATTTGCTTTCACTGACAGAGGATTACAAGAAGCTGAAAACCAAACACACAACAAAGTGAACCAAAACCTTCAATATTAAGATTGCACAAGACATTATACACTGACTAGAATGAAAAATTGGAGCGACTGGTCCTCAGATCCAGAACCAAAGACTGGAACCCTAAACAAGAAAGAAACTGAGTGTATGTAGGGGAGAAGAGAAACCCGGATCTGAGCTGCCATGGACACTTGTCTCTTCCTCTATTTTCTGTATTTTATCCTCATCATTATCTATCTAACCATAAACACCTACTCTTCAATCTGAGAAACACTTGCCATTTTGTTGCAACAAACCAACAACCAAATATTCCTTTCAATCATCTTCTTGCAACGGCCTCTAACTCTCATCATTATGCTGTCTTAACAACCGAAATTCGAGAGAAAATCAAGGACAAAACCCCAGTTAAATTTTCTGAAAAGTCAGAAAATACAATAATAAAACTCTGCAAAATGGCCCTCAACAATAGAAAAATCATACTTGGAAAGCCTCTGATAAGTTCCGAAAAAACCCACATTCAAATCTGTTTAAAAATCCTCTAAAACTGGTCTGTCTTTGTAATTTTCCTTCTTCCTGCACAGTTTGCCCTCTGTTGCTGCTCATAATTTTAACCAGTTTTCTAACAGATATGGCCGTTTTCTAACTTTACCCTTTTACCTTAGTTTGTTTCAACCCAACTATATTCAATTCTGACTTGACCATATTATGTAATGAGTGTCAATGCACATTTTAAGTTTTTATCACTAAAGAATTTCGCATCATATTTTAATTTATTTAGCACATTACCTTTGGGAATGTTTATTTATTAATGCCTGTAGGTTTCAGATTTTGCATTTTTGCTCAATTTTAGGCCTAGTACAACCTTGGTCAACGCTAGTCAACTCAGACTGCCACTTGGCAGGCCCTGATTGGCCTGTAATTACACTTATACGTGACTTGGGCATCACCTCATCGTTGCATCATCTCCACCTTGGCATCTTGCGCCATCAACACCATCTAGCCAACTCCACCGCATGTTGCTCTGCTATTCGTTCTCAGGTCCCTACGTCACTGCCTGAGTTGCCTGCATCATCGCCAACCCAGCATTCTGTGATCCTGCGCATATTACAACCGAGCACTTCTAATCACAGAATCAAGGTAGCCATTTGATCTTGTGCAATCTTTAACATGGGTCCCACTGACTGCTTCCGTCCTCTGCTACATGGCCCCATCCAGTTGGTCCCTAGGTACAATTTACCACCCAACTTGTTGCTTGTATCACCATCTACCCATGGCCCACATTGCCATTTGTTGTCCTCCCATGATCCCGTGATGATGTCACTGTTTTGCCATCTCGGATCGCAGGATCACGGGAGCGCACTACTTGGTTCCTGGGTCTTGCCTGGCCTATCTCACTGCTTTGGTATGCATGCCATGCTCCCCGTTCTTATTCGCTGTCAGACTGCCAATCAGACACCACATCGAGTCTGACTGTTGCCACATGTCTCCAAAATATTCTATCTGGCACCCTAGTCAACCTCCAAACTGGCCCACCTAGCCCCATGTGCGGGCTTTGTCCTTTCTCAAAAATGCTTACTTTTGGCAAGTAATAAGGTGAATGCTTATTAAATAAACTATTTTAACCCACACGAGCAATTCGGGATACATGCTTTTACTATTTCCTCAATAAAACACCAAACTGGAGCCCCAAAATGGTGCTGACTTTGACTTGCGTAGCTGCGAGAGTGGATATTGCAGAGCTAATTACATTTAAACTCTCTCCCATTCACTTCGTGTTCCCCATGGCTCTATCCCTGGTAATCACATTGATCCAATTTGCAAATTTACTTTGCATTCTTTTCAACAAAAACAATGCTTTCCCAAGTGATATCAGATTGTGTAGGGTCTCTGCCACAACGGCATTGCCAAAGATCACCACCCTAAAAAGTCCAACACTCAAATACCCATTTGAACCTGCACTCGACTCCTATTCCTTCTGCAGAATGGCTCCACCCTTTCATTTATGTGTGGACTCACAAAATCCATGGCTGCCCCACTTCAGCCAAACTAGCCCCTGTGCACCACGCCAAAGACTGGCGGTGCCATATTATCAAAGCCCCTATCGTATCATCGCAGGCCATCCTTGAAAGAAATGGCAACATGTTTGTTCTACCTGTAAATTATAACTAAGCAGAGTTCCCCCTCGAACAACTGCATATTTGCGCCACCCTCCTCCAAGATTTGCTAAACACACCCTCTGACTTGTGCAAACCGGTGCCATCATACATTCATTCACTGCAATCTATGATTTGCATTCCTCCCAAAACAATTTAATGCTTCTGTGTGATAAGCTGTTCGATACCATATAAGCATACCCCTAAATCAGTAGGCCATGACACTCAACCTAGCTCAAAATATTCAATCATAAACTGGGCCTGTTCGTGCAGTTTGGCACTTGGGCAAAGTTTGCAGATTTGCAAAATACTGAAAATGAGACTTCCTTAAACCAATCAAGTCTTCAAGTATGGAGTTACAAATTGAACAATGAGCTGAATACGAAGGGGATGACATACCTATCATGATGATATGCATGAAATCTACAAGAAATGCAAGATATGCAACTGTGAAACAAGACTTTCTCAATCAATGCACAAATGGGAAACCTCAAACTTAAAGAAATATAAGGGGATATTTTCACCACAGAAAATAGTCCTAACAGGATTAATCGGCCCTTTGATAGGTCAATAATAATAAAAGTTTTGTGAGTGGGCCAATTGATGGTTGTTTTGGTTGGTGTCTGACCTGTGTAGAGGTTTTTGGCACCAACATATGGGTATAAGAGGTAGCACAATCAGTTGATACAATTCTCAGTTTGCAAAATGCAGACTCATTTGTGAACTGGGACAAAACCTCAGCTAGAGTATGCTACTGGTAGGATGTAAACCTTGCTTGAGCACATTCTTCTTAGTTGTAGCTAAATTATTCTTTTGTGTAGTTAACTCCTAAGCACATTCCTTTTAGAACAGCCCGTGGTTAATTCAGGGGGTTGCTGCACCAATCCTAAGGTGCAGTGAAGAAGACTATCCATTCACGTTACAGTAATGGCTTTACCAATCTGCACATCTAGATAAAATGCTTCACTCAAGTATTGAAGCAGATCGAGCATAATTTTGCATGTAACTAACCTGGTACATAAAATCTGCCAGAAAAGTACCGCAACTCCTCTGAGAGTGCAAATTCTGCAAATGAATTCTTCTTGAAGTTTCTGGGATCCATTGTTTATTTTGTCTGGATTGCGATCTGCTTCCATAAGTTATATTAGACTTATTTTGCGAGTAAATAGTAGTGTGACAGTATCATTTGCAAATCTCTTTGGTACATTTTAGATTATATTGCAGAAATCAGTGTTGCTCGAAATTGTTTTATGATGATTTCATTTCAGCAATTACTGTTTGATCTATTCTGGCATTTAATAAACTGAGATTTACATGCAAAGTTGAGTATATTATCCGATCTAAGTGTTTTGGGATGCAAATGTCATGGTTTTACTTCTGCTGTTATAACTATCACATGCATGTGTTGGTTTAAAACTGTGAATCAGTCGATAGAGAAAAGCACTATGTTCATTCCATTGGTATTAGAGCCATTCTGTTTGCCAGTCCATGGAAACTCTTTTAATACAGATTCATGGATAGGAATGAAGAAAATATGCAAGGAGCCAATAGAAAAAACAAAAGATCTCAATAATCTATGCGGGATTAATGGTAGAGATGGCTTGCATTTTAAGAGATGAATTACCAATAGAATGCTGGTAGATTTAATCAGCCTTTTGCAGGAGGTAATTCAGCTAATGGCAGGGTGTGGTGTCCCCGATTAAGGCTGGGTCAACCAGCCTACTTGCAAGCGAATTTAAAAGAACTAAAAAATGATGTAATAAACAATAGACGAAATAATTAATACGTCAATTATTCAATGGTTACGCCTTGGCTGACTTGCTTCTGGCCAAACTAGGTAATGTGTGGGGATATTTTTAATAATAATTTTGCTTTTGGCGAACATGCTTTCCTATGATGTACATTTTGGATTATTCAATAGTTGATACCATGGGCCAACCTGAGGAGTGGAACAATATTTATACGACAGGTGCAGTGTAGGAAGGGACAGAACTATTTTTATATGCAAGTGCATTTCATGAACACCAGTTCTTCTGGGAGGAAACCCCCAAAAGGCAACACCCAGCTATGACATTCATCTTGCCTGTGCCTTCTTACACCGTTATTTTGCCTAAAGAGAGGAAGTTGAGTGACCTCTCGTGCTTTTGTCCTCCTGTTTCAGGCAATGAGTACGCCGGTTGTCATGTTCAATCTTTAGATCTGCTTGTACAAAAACATGACAAGATCAGTGAGCTAAGCTTTTATCTTCTTGTTCACATGTCCTTGTAGGTCAATGTCAACAAATACTGCTAGTCTTCTATGCCTTGCAGCATGCTAGCTGCCGCAGTCTTCTTTCTTCAATGGCAGCTTCTACAATGACAAACATATTCCTGTGAGATGCCTTTGTTCTCCAATTGGCAACTACTTTCTTTGATGGTGGATCCTTTTGATAAATCTGGATCTTATTTGCAATCTTCGATCTTTTGAACAGTCTGGGTTGACAGCTTTTCTACAAAGGAGCTACACTTATAGTTTAACAAGAGTGTGGCAGAAAACTGTCACAGCCAGCTAGCTATATTTTAGCAAACAGGATCAACAACTTGACTACTAATAACTCTTAATCATTCAACAAGCTATTTCATAATTTGTTTTTCATGTCTTTGTATTCATGGATGCACACATGGAATCCATCAAATATGTCTATAAGCTGCCTCAATATACTTCCCTTTAGCTTTGTACACATGGTTTGCATTTGTATCACTTTTTAGACCACATTTTGTGGCCCAACCTCCTCTATGCAGCATCTTTAAAGATTTACGATTGAAAAATTGACATCCTTGTGATGCATTGACAATCAACAACCTTTGGAAAATAATGGCTCTTTATACATGTAACCGTACGATATTAGTGACGGGATAATGCCTAATGTTTTCCCACCCATCCATGACTATGCTACATCCACTTGTGATGTAAGATTTTATGTATTGCATTAAAATTTTATTATTGGAGTAATTCTTATTTAATAATCTGGTCCTCAATCCAGTCTTACCTGCTGGAACAAGTGATGGTCCCACCCTTTCTATTTTCGCCACTGCCTCCTTATAATGACAAGTGAGCTACATGCAGTGGAATGCCATTGGCAAGAAGAATTTGCGAATGACATCATCTGCCTCATCCTTTCATAGCACATGCCAACTTGTTTTTCCCCTTCTGGGCTTTGTTGTCTTTGAAGTAAAAAAAGCCAAAATATGTGCAATTGGCTGTTTTTGTGAAGTAGATGTAGTAGAATCCTGCCTATGATGACCTGTTGACCTTGGAGACAAATATGATTTTGTAGGTACATTTTCTTCCCTACCAATAACTTTCTTATCTCAACCCTATAACTGAATTTTCCTACCTTCTCCCATATATCTACATCTTATCCTCATATGTGAAGGAGCGGGGATTAACTCTAGTAGTGCTTCCCTGAATTTCAAGCTTTACAAAAGTGGTGCTCCCACAAGCTAGTACCCCCAAATGCACTAGGCTTTATTTGTAACTTTTTTGGCAAATTGTGTAGAGGGCACTTAGGATCAAAGAGACTGTTAGCATTTTTTTGCAGTATTTTAGGGCAACTAGTATTTGCACTCTAAATGGAACTTGTGGTTTCACCCCTCTGCTTCTGTACTTTCATCATGTGGATAATCAGATTCATTTTCAACCTCAATCTTTTGAAGCTCAACCTCACCCTCGCTTATGCTGTGAGATCATACTTAGTGACATTTCAATAAATGATATAAATTTATAATTTATAATTTTAAAATAAAATTCAAACTATGCATAATGTAAGGGATTAAGATTCGAGGTTTTTCTTTTTATATAACTTACTTCAAGTAAATAGAGGATGCACAAATAGAAATCTTCGTTCTAAAGTTCTTAACCTTTGTTGAACAAGGATTTCAGTTTTCTTTTTTCTTTTGGTTGCACGAAGCATAGAAAGAGAGGATACTCAAAAGCTTTAATCCTAATTTGATAAAATGAAAAGTTTGAACATCAAAAAGTTGAAAATAATATTTTTTTGGTTGGTAATAGTTTATATTTAATTAATCATTTAAAAGTGATTACAATGTACATCTTTACAATAATGAATTACAACAACAGTGCATCCATCCACGAGAAAAACACACCCAAAATGGTGACTTCCACCCCATAAATACAAACCATGCCCACAATTCACATTCCAACACCCAATGGAATCGCTAATCCCCTTTGATTGACATGTCACAGTTTGAGCATCCAATTCGATACCACCAAATTAGAGGCACATCTCAAAATTTTAAAATCCTCCCTGTGAAATTGACCAAAAAGAAATAGAAACTCCCACCCACTCACCAAAACCGTCTATTCTATCCCCTTGTGTCCATCGCGTGCCTAGCTCGTCTTGCCTTTTTCTTCCGTTGTCTTCTCGGCACCCTTAAGGGCCCATTTGGTTGCCGGAATTTGATATTTTGGATTTGTTATTCCAGATTCGCTTGGCTCACCAAGAATTCATAATGAGAATAGACATTTCCTCCATTTGATTGCACACTTCTGGAATTGGAATACTAACCAGAATAAGCATTTTTTAATTTTTTAACTGAATGAAATAGCACAATGAACACATCTGGGGACATCCATAGTTGTTCTTGCAAGTCTTGGAGCTTACTGGTGTATTAAATTAACCTCAATCAAACACAGCAGTCAAAGAGGTAGGGGAATAACCAATTGTCATTACACAATGCCATACTGTTGTATAATGAGACACCGAGCATATTGAAATGAAAATATGAAAAATAAACCATATTAATATTGCAAGAAATGGTGCTAGCATACTGGCCTTGTTCCTAAATCGGATGCACAAATATTCCGGCAAGAAATTCTGAGCAGGATCATCCCCATACAACAGAACACCATCAGAACCAAATCAACTCTTACAGTAAAGAATATCATAAAAATACAACAGTAGAAAATCCGATTGATGCTGCAAATTAGGATCATACCCACTATAATACTAACAAATTTCAATACAGTTTTGAGGGTAAGTCCAGATTTAGCATCTCTTTATTCCCCTTTTTCTGATCCAAATACACAGGCATCCATCTCACACAGACATTACCTTTGCTGCGTCCAATTTCTTCATTTTAAATCGCTGGAAAAATCCACCCACTCAAACGGCAGATGCCATGCCGGCTTCTTTGACATCACTGCTTGTGTCTGGAGATGATGGAATTTTTTCTCGTGCCCCACTTCTTTCTTCATCTGGCTCATTCATTGCGGCAGTGCAAAGAAATCCTCTGCATTGCTTTCTGTGAAACTATATATATGTACCTGTGCTCAAGGTGGTAAGCATGAGGAAACTGGGGGTTTGAATTGAATGCTTCAGCGCTGGTAGCATGTAACTAACACTTTCAATTGGACCTGAAAAAATGTATATTTCAACTTATTCTCCAATGATTGTTTTTGTCAAATTAGAATTAGAATGGGAATTTGATCAATTCCACTTATTTTGATGGAAGGTGGAATTTTGTTTTTGGGGGGATAAACGAGGACATCAAATTCTAATTTTTCCAAATTTCAATTCTGATTTTGCGCACCCAAACACTGGATTAGAAAGTTTTCAGAATTACAAATGCTAATTCCTTTCCAATTCTGGTAATTGTTGACACAAAAGTCTCCACCCTTGCTTGAGGTATGACCCTCAAGTGACCTTGTGTAACATGGAAACGACCTCCAAGTGTGGGACTTGCGCTTTGAGGTCAAATCTCTGGAGAAGGCCGACTTACAATCTGGATGCATTTGACTACTCTTTGAAGGAAAAGGGAGAAGGAGATGCAGGAAATCAAACTACCTAATCTAATCTAAAGGGGGGGATGCACCTAATTGAAACGGTTACAACTCGGCCCACAACTGCACAAAACATCAATTAAAAGCCCAGATACACAAATCCTAACTCTATTCTACTTTAAAAAAATCACATGCCGGTTTAGAACTGATCAAGTGCTGAATGGAAAGACATCTTCACAATACAACAATCATTGATAGTTTAGACACAACATATAGACCTTAAAAACTAGAATGAAACTTTCAAAACAAGGCAAAATATATGCACGAACTGTGAATGGCAAGAAGAGGTAAAGAAGAGAGCTATTTCATTAATGGAAAGCAAGGAATACGGTTGCAGAGCATAAGGCTACTACAAGTAGACATAACAAAACAGAGGAGAACCCTCAAAACATATTTACAACTACCTTTTATAGAGTTCATGGATAACTCTGATGTTTACATTGAGTTCAAACTCAACCACTGAGCTTAAAGTTGCAGAAGAGCAATAATTGCTAATCAAAGAAGATCATGATTAGATGCATGTCCCCATATAGGAAATCTAATCTTTTACATGCAAATCTGGCTTTGCGGGGGCAAAAACGGCAGCCATAAATGCATGGTAGGGTAGATGGATTACCCAAGGCAGTAGAAGGAAGCAAACTGCATCATCAAGTATGGAGAACACCAAAGAGTGGTTGTAGACGATCAAAGGATCGATTTGCCATTAAAGAGCTGTCTTTGATAGTGTTCTCGATATGCCAAGTCGATCATGTCATCAGGTCAAATGGAGTCAACCATCTATCCTCACCGCATGGCCCTATGCCTCTTAAGTATTCTGCCACATCATCCTGTGTTCTTTCTATCATATTGACCTGTGCCTACTTTGTTCGCGGCTTCATGATTTGTTTTCTTTGATTAACTGCTTGAACCTGTGAAATTGCAACCCGCTTGTTGATATCCTCTTGACCTAAGTGACCCTGCGAACAACATGAAATAGGCCTCTCACACGCAATTAGGGCCTAACAACCCATCTAACTGCATGATGATGCGATATCTTCATTCTTAACCATCTCGCTCCTCGGAACCGCCCAATACAAAGCCTGCTTGGTACATGCGATGTTGTGGAACCTTTGTTTTTAACTGTGTCACCTCTTTGCAACCTGAAACTGAGTGTGACATAAAATGCATGCGACACTGCGACTGTCATGAGCTTAAACGTTAGCATGAATTTTTGCACTGTCGCAATTGGAACCCTGACTGCATCTTTGATACCTGCAACCAGGCGAAGTCCACATCCTTAACCATGATTGCTGTGACCATGCGAAGCCAACTATTTTAACTGTCATCACATCATCGCCATCTTATCCCATTAACTTCGATGTTAACCCTTCGAAGGTGCGCGCAAGGTATTTCGCTGTTTCACAACCTTAACCAAGGTTTGCCTTGACTCATGTATGACGATGTGAAAACACTTTGCTTGACTGCATGACACTTTTTGCGGCTTAGCAACTTGAGAACACTTAACTGCTTTGCTACCTACGAAGTTGCAAAGACCAACCTCAACTGTTGATCACCTCGTCGCAACCTTGGAACTTAACCATACCTTTAACCTTGCGAACGAGCGAACAAGGCATTTTGCATCATTGCCACCTTAACTCAGGTTAAGCTTTAACTGCATGCGAAGATGCGAAACCCCTTGATTTGATTGCAACTCTTCATTGTCGCACCATCGCAACTTAAAATACTAAATCTTTTTGATGGAGTTGTATCGATTCAATTGATTAGCTTTCATTTGATGAACTCCTTCGAAACTAGTTACATTAACTGCCCTTGCGACAATGCGATGAAATAACTTCTCATGAACCAGGCCCACCAAGACACATGTCCATTTGTCGCTTCCGCGCAGCCAGAAAATGGGGTTCAACACTTATCCTTGCGACGTCACGAACAAGCCATCTCACACCCTCGCAACCTTGACCATGGGTTAGTCTTAATTGCATGCGAAGATGTGAACATCCATTTAACCTGATTGTTTCCTTGAATCGCAACCTTGCAACTTGAGATCCCATAATGCATAAATGCTTTGTGACCATAACACTTTGCTCCTTCACAACTTGCATTTGAATGTTAGCCCAGGCAGCAACGAAGTTGCGCTAATTGCAATCATGATTGTCATCGCACCTTCGCGACCCATTTGATGGTTAAGACATAAATTGCAGTGACAAAGCGAAAAAAGGCCTTCACACGATCGCAACTTGAAAGATTCATTCGATGCGAAGGATAAAAGACTTAGGGATATAAAGGAAAAGTCAAAGTTTTTTCATATCCCTATTAGGTTTGCATGCCAATAAATGGACGTAAACATGGTTGTCACCCTGGGTTCTATGAGATTGGTTAATTAGTGGAACAAACGGGGGGGGGTGGGGGGGCGAGCAAAAATGGTTAACAGTAACCAAACGGGCCCTAATAACTAGTTAGTCACTGCTACCATGGCCCAATTTTCCTCAGTTTCTTGTGTCTCTAGAACCACCTTCAAATCCTCTCAAGCTGCAATCTCTTGCTACCTGTATTCATCTTTGTTCCAAGCTACATTATTAGTCCTCTCCTTGATACTCTTTGCCCTTGTCATCAGTATGTTACCTCTACAATCCCTAGCCACAAACCCTATCGACTAATTTTCATTATTAAGGTCATAAAGTAATTAATTTCTAAGTTTAAAGTGAGACCCCTTTTATGTCAATGGAAAATTATAAAAATGCCACTTTATTTTCCCAAGCTGAAATAGAAATTAAAGATGGAAATAGGAAAATAAATGAAAAGAAGACAGAAATTCGAAAAAGAGGATTTGAAAAGTTTCTCTTGTGGGCTATAAAAGAGGAGTGAGAGATTCATTTGAGACATGTTGAAGTTTATTCTTAATCTCTGATTGAAACCCTTGTGGATTTGATCCAACTCAGCCTTTGTGGAAGATGAAAACCTCTTGGGAAGATCAGTATCCATTGTGAAAGATTCCATCCTAGCTCGTGTTTGGCAGAGTCACATAGATTTTGCATTGGAGTATAATATTTAGTACTGAAATTTGTGCAGTGTTCTTCAAATGAAAAACAATTTCTAAGATCTGATTTAGGAATGTACGCTTTCTTAATGGAGAACAAGCTATTGACTAAGTAAAATCTAAGGTACTGGGTTCACGCCCGGGTTCGTTGCGAGTCCGGGCAAGGTCCTTCATTTGGACTGTGGGTTCGCCCAAGTTCGCGCTAGACAAGCTATTGACTAAGTAAAATCTAAGTTATTGGGTTCGGACCCTACTGCCTAGATCCGGGTCTGAGTTTGTGCTCGAGTCTAGGCAGGGTCCTTCATTTGGACAAGCTATTGACTAAGTAAAATCTAGGTTACCAGGTTTGGACCCTATTGCTTAGAAAGGCTGCCTTTGCCTTGGAAAGGCTGCCTTTGCCTCGGATTGGCAAAGTTCTGCTTGGACTTGTAGAGTCCCGGAACACTGTTTGGTATGTTTATTTATTAATATGTTAATTAATAATTTTATTTCAAATCATTTTGTAATGATAAATTATTTTGATAATTTATTGGATATATTTAAGGTTTTTGAAAATTATTTAAGATGAACTTTAGGTGGAATTTTTTTTCGATTTTTTTCACCCTACCGAACTTGAACTCAACTCGAACTCAAACCTTGTGATTTAGGCTGGAACAACATGCTTAAAGGAGGATGGTTTCAATTTGATACAATCATGTTTGTGGCTTTTCACCTTCTCATGTTGACCTTCCTTCTCCAGAGCAACTTCTATCCGAGCAGATAATGGTCTGGCAACGGGTTTTCTCTATCTGTTGTGTGTCATATTTTTTATTAGCAACATACCTTGCTTGCATGCAGATATATCTCATGGCTTAGAGTTTAGTTTCTTCCTGGTTCAAATGTGTGTCATTTTCCATGGATTTGAGGTGGCAGGGTATGTGTTGTGACTGTAAGTGCCTGATGCCTCTAAACTGAAGGCATTCTATCTTAGAGTCAGCCCGTTATGATTCATTGGCACTGTGTGGGAAGAACAATAAGTCATCTTTTCCATTCATTAATTCCTTCTTACTTCTAGTCAGTATTATGGTGTGAGGACAAGAGGGTGCAATTTGTTTATTTTTGCTATCAGTATACTCTTCCTGTATCTGAATACAATGGAACTGTGGTGATGCAATATGTAATAACATTATCAATTTCAGATTATGCAATACAGAAATATGGATCATAAGTTATTTGCCAGTGTTTTGAAATCTTCTGCCCTTTCTCTGTTATCAATGAATGTCAATTGCAACATATGGAAGATAAGTCACAAATAGCATACTTGTCGAGCCCGAATATCTGAGATTACTTATCAGCAAATACAGAGAGAATTTATGGTAAATACTAAAAATTCAAGAACATATTTATTATCGAGCAAGGTATTTACATATTTATTAAAAAAACTAAAATGAAAAAATATTCATGGAAGAACTAGGAGCTGACCTTGAGGGTTGAATAATGCTTTGAATGCTTTGAACCAACATGTGGATTGGCATCACTGCTGCTTACCATGAGGCTTGACTAATGCTTTGAATCCTTTGAACCAACATGTGGATTGGCATCACTGCTCCTCTTACTCTTCCTGAATCCTTATTTTTTCTCTTCCCCTCACAACCTGCTGTTAGAAATTTAGAGTTTAAATGAGGCTTAAGGTCCTATAGGTAAGTTTTTAGTGTGTTTAGTATTTGGGTGGGGCTCATAAGGCATTAGGGTTTGGGTTTAGGCATTTATTTCATTTTTTTCGTCTTCTTGCAAGTATCTTTTCCATCTTTGTGTCATGGAGATGCTTAGGTATCCACAAGACGTTCAAAAGACACTTGGCGGTCCACTAGATATCCAAGGGATGCCCCAATGCCTCTGTGAACCTCATATTCAATAAATAAAAAATAAAATTTTTACGCAAATTTGTGTAATCGTAAATGCAGGAAAATAATCACTTGAATTCAATTCAAAGCAATAAAATTTGTAAATTTTGCATGCTATAAAAGATCGAATATGTAAAAAAATTATGAATATAAAGAAGAAAAAAACCAACTACCTTGCAAATCTGAAATACAGACTCCAGAAAATCATTCTTTGAGTCTCCTAAACATCCGTGCAATTTTCTCTAGATTGCTGTAATGCAGATGCATGTGCAACACGAGTGTACAGGACTTTTAAAGCTGCAAACCCATGTTTTTGGAGTGTTATTGATGTTTATCATGCATAGGTGCAAATGGCAGGGTCAGACTCCTTAAGTACCTTGTGAGTACTTGGCACAAAATTTGCTAGTCTTGCCAAAAGCTTGTGATAGACAGCCACAAGTTTACTTCATTAAAACTCGGTAGGAAAAATAGGATGTGATTGTTGATTCACCAAATTTTCTAACTACCATATTATTTAAAATGGTCCCAGCTTTTAAAATTTTACTTGAAATCATTTCGGCAGGATTGCTTATAAATACTAACGTGTTATTAGTCATGCCATTAAGGATATAATTTATATATTGGTTGTTGACCTTTCAAATTTTAAAATAGTCAGAAGTGATCTTTCATTCATGTTATTGTTTTTTGATAGGTTCATTCATGTTTATTGTGAATCATATTGTGATAGGTCTTTATTAGCTGGCCAATCACATTATTTTTCTTTTCCCTGATCCAGTCATATTCACTTGTGAAGTATTATCACATGTTGTCAATTTCTATTTTCAAGTGTTATTTTGATATGCTTCATCTTTACAAGGAGGATATACATATTTGTAATGGTTTTTTAAACAGCTTTAATGATTTGAATACCATGATTGCAGATACTCTGATAGTCAATACAATGGAAATAATCACGTGAAACGGTGTGGATGTGGTTCTATATATTGTGACCTTTAAGATTGAGATCGTAAATACATCAATCTTCAGCATCCCCCTCTAAGGATGAGTTGGCCTCAATTTTTGTATTTGAACAATTTATAATGGAGATGAAAACTTCTGTTATTTCAAAATTAAGTAGTGAATTTTACGAGTTTACTTATTCTAAAATGCAAGATAACTTCCATTTTCAAGTATCTCAGTCAGGTCCTTTAGTTTCACGTTCTCTTGGTGAGCATAAATGTCCTTGTTCCTGCTGATGTTCTACGAGTCAATACAATGAAAATGAAAACTTCTGTTATTTCAAAATTAAGTAGTGAATTTTACGAGTCTACTTATTCTAAAATGCAAGATAACTTCCATTTTCAAGAATCTCAGTCAGGTCCTTTAGTTTCACGTTCTCTTGGTGAACATAAATGTCCTTGTTCCTGCTGATGTTCTACGAGTCAATACAATGAAAATAAGCATGTGAAATGGTGTGGATGTGGTTCTGTATATTGTGATTATTAAGATTGAGATCTTATATACATCAATCTTCAGCATTCCCCTCTAAGTAAGGATGAGTTGGCCTCAATTTTTGTTTTTGAACAATTTATAATGGGGATGTAAACTTCTGTTATTTCAAAATTAAGTAGGAAATTCTGTGAGTTTACTTATTCTAAAATGCAAGATAACTTCCTTTTTCATGTATCTCATTTAGGTCCTTCGGTTTCATGTTCTCTTGGTGAACATAAATGTCCTTGTTGTAACAAACTAATTTTCATAACCAATTTAAATCACCTAATAATCTGATTTAATAAGTAACTGATTCCATTTCATATGACAATGACTTCCATTAACTAACTACAGTGAAAGTAACTGTTTCTTTTTTAACTGTATTTCATGCTCAGCTGATATAACGAGATCAAAATAAATAAATACATTGCTAACATTGTAACCTTTTCTAATTGATAACATATTCAGCTGAAAACAAAGTAACAACTAACTTCTATATCAACTAATATATTCATTCAAATTATGCTATTAGAAAACTAATCTATCGATTATTCTTCAAAGGATTGAAAGTAACAGTGCAAAAGAAACATACATAAATAACGGAAGAATCCCTTTATCTTGTTGTTCAAGCCTCGACATTGGTGAGAGAAGTATTGACATAGACTTAACCTCCCAATTTCGAACCATACTTATACACATCTTAACTTATTAGAACAACCCTCCCTACCTCGAGATCGGGCTTGGGATGTTCTTTAGTCTAACCATCCAAGCTACCTGGTGGTTTGAGTGCCCCATTAGTTATACTTATATGATTGACATCTATGGACAAACAAGTGATCTCAAGATTGGTACATATGCTTATAACTACTTTGGCCAAGGATTTCAATTGGGTTCGTGAATCCGATCACCACCACTCAACTTGATAACAGATTCCATTATCGAGACATGCATGAGCTATTAATTATTTATTATTCCAATCTAATTTCATTATTTGTTTTTGCAGGTTTATTTCCACCTCTTCACCATTCAATGACTTCTCTGCCAAGTGAATTCCTCAGTGTTTGCATGATTATGAACATTTTGATATTGTTTTACACCTCTTCACCAATTCTATGGCTTCTTTGCCATGTGAATTCCTCGGTGTCCACATGGTTATGAGCATTCTGATGTTGTTTTACACCTCTTGACCAATTCCTTGGCATCTTGTCGATGAATTCTTCGGTGTTAAAAGTGTTCTGAATATGTTTGAAAAATTTATTAAAGCATGTGCATTGATGTGGATTTATGTAATCAATCAAGTTTGATACAACTACCAAAGGAATTCATAAATGATATATACTCAGGAATACTCGGTAAATGATCTCATATACACTTCATAATACAAACAGCTAGTATTATAAATTGATCTCTATTTAACATGTCTAGTCGACTGTGGATGGATACTCAAATCATAGAGAACAGGATTTGGAAATCATATTTAATTTATTCTCAACCCTATCATTATGTACCGACTAAAGATAGATATTAAACTCAGTAAAATCTAATCATGATTTACATTATTTCTATGGTATTCAATCTTGAAAATAGGAAGATTTGTGTTCAGTCGACTTATCTTTGAAAACAAAATAAAAGGAAATCAGGAGTCGTGACTTGTGATTGGATTGTATCTCCCTTGCTCTAGTCAGGGCTCTTGTCCACCCACTAATTTGAGACTAATTCCAGACTTCAGTCGTCGGCAATATTAAGAAGAAAATAGGGATTAAGGGTGTGAATGAGGAAGGGTATTCGACTGTGAATTCAATATGAAAGCGCAACAATATGGAGATATGAGAGAATAGAAGATAGAAGGAGGTATGCTCCATCTAATTCGATCATGGCTTCTTAAAGACTTAGTCGAGACTCCTAGGCTTCTATTAGTTTCCAAGATGACTATTCGAATACAACATGAATTTGATTTTGAAAATAACTTAAGGGAAAAGAAATAAGGAGGAATTGAAGAGTTTAAACTTTATTTTATTATTATATGCTCTTATATACATTAACGTAAATATATTGATGAGGTGACATCATTAGATTATATTATAATAGTTTATTGGTGCCATTTCATTTTTATATTTATGTGTTTGTATTTAAGTGTTTATTATAATGATAAAATAAGAAGATTTAATATTAAATATTTTAAAGGTATGAATTATATTTTAATTTAGATTATTTTATGTTTTTATTATATTGTTTTCCTAATAGCTCATGTGGTCCCATAATGTAACCTGTGGACAAGTCTTCGTATCCTTTCCAAGGGAGTCTTAGGTCGTACTTGCCAATCCTGATGACTGAACCAAATGACCATATCTCATTCTGATGATCCAGTTTCACAATGCTTCCCCTCTCTTCAGTCTTCTCCTGTAACCACCCAAGCAAAACATTCTCGCCAAAACATTAATTCAAAAATGTATTGATCGTTAATTCAAATCAAACAACTGCTAATTATCTAATAACAATTATAGGTTACTGGTTATTTCATCAACATCTATAATAACTAACTCATTTCACATGATCATGAAAAGAAATAATTCGTTAATAGTTGGTACAATGTATATAGATAACTAACTCGTTTCATATGATCAAGAAGAGAAATAATTTGTTAACAGTTGATACAACGTTTATAAATAACTAATTCATTTCACATGATCAGGAAAATAAATAATTCATTAAACAAATAGTTATGAACAAATTAAAAAGTAGGGCAAAATTTGGGATGTAACATACTCTCCTCTTTTGATTTTTCATCGTCCTCGATGAACATGCTAACAAAACTTAAGCAATACTTATTTAGTTTATACAGGAAGAAAAGAAATATTCAATTTCCAGTTTCGAAGAAAAGATGGCGGTATTTTTGAAAAATTTCATGATAATCCTCCCAAGTGGCATTATCCCTAGCATATTGGTCCCACTTGATCGTGCACTGAGTCACCTCCTGATTTCGTAAGTGGAACTTATGCACCTCGAGTATTCTGAGTGGTTTTACCTCTACCACCCTTAGTTCTCGCACCTACAATAATTTCCAATCAATCATATGATCATGGTGGATAATGTACTTTTTAAGATATGACACATGGAATACGTCATGCAACCTGGCAAGCCCTGGTGGTAAAGCAATTATGTAAGCTACTAGGTTTACAACTTTTAGTATTTCAAAGGGCCCCACATATCTCCTAGTTAATTTAGCATTCTTACCAAACTTGATGGTACTCTTCTGAGGTTTAACTCTTAATAATACCTTCGCTCCTACTGAAAATTCTCTAGGTGTTCTTTTGGCATCAACATAACTTTTCTGTCTGTCGTTAGCTTCCTTTAACCTTCGATGAATTTGGATTACTTGCTCTTCCATTTCTTGAAGCATTTCAAGTCCAACAATGATTCTATCTTCCAACTGATTCCAACTTACTAGAGTTCTACAGTTATGACCATACAAGGCCTCAAAGGGAGCCATTTTAATGGTGGATCGATAGGAGTTGTTATAAGTAAATTCTACCAAGGGTAGGTATGTTTGCCATTGGTACTGTTGGTCTGTACAATATACTCTCAAGAGATCTTCTAATACTTGATTCACCCGTTCTGTTTAACCATCTATCTTAGGATGATAAGTTGAACTAATGTTTAATTTAGTACCCAAGGTTGAAAATAATGTTTGCCAAAATTTGGAAGTTATCCTAGTATCCCTATCTGAAATAATTTTCTCTGGAATTCCATGTAATCTGAAGATTTCTTTTATGAATTTATGGGCAATCTCTGGTAGTCCATCAGTTAAATTTCCTGGTATGAAATGAGCAACCTTTGTCAATCTATCAACTATGACCAAAATGGTATTGTGTCGATTTCGTGTCATGGGTAATCCTTGTACGAAATCTATGGATATTACTTGTCGTTTCCACTCAGGTACCTCATTAGGGTTAGGCCCGTTGGGTACCAATTTTCTACTTTTACTCTTTGGCATTCCAAACAACTAGCAAAAAATTCTGTTATTTCCCTTTTCATTGCTTTCCAAAAATATAGGGGTTTTATATTAGATAGCATTTTTGTTACTCCCAGGTGTCTTGAATATGGAATTGAATGGAATTTTTCTAAAATCAGTCTTCGAAGTTTAGGGTCGCTGGGTACATAGATCATGTTGTGATATCTTAGTAATCCATCCTCTTCTAAGCTAAACTCTCAATACTTGGGATCTTGTGGGTCCTTGATAAGAGCTAGGCTGATTTCTACATAAAACTCATCACATTCTAAGTGTTGCAAAATTTGATCTTTTAACCTGAAGTTTACAGCAGTTATTGCAGAGATGTGCCTTCTTCGGCTTAGGGCATCTGCCACATTTTATTTTCCTTACATTTAATATAACTTATATCGAACTCAAGATATATTTCAAACTATGATGATCGGATTTAAGTTCAAAAGGTTTCTCGATTAAGTAATGTCTCCACATTTGCAAGGCATGCACAATAGCCGCTAATTCAAGATCATGGGGTGCTTTATTTTGTTCATAATTTTTCAGTTTTCTGGATTCATAAGCAATAACTTGTTCATCCTGCATTAACACACCTCCTAATCCTTCTTTGGTTGCATCTGTTATAACTATGAATTCTTTTTTGTGGATCAGGTACTTTTAATATGGGTGCTGTAGTTAGTTTTTCTTTAAAAAACTCGAAGGTTGTTTGACATTTTTCTATCCAGATAAATTTCTTCCCCTTCCTCTGAAGCGATGTGATTGGATAGGCTATCATTGAGAAATTTTTGACAAACTTTCTATAGAATCCTACTAATCCCATAAAGCTTCTAACCTTTGATACATTTCTAGGTATAGGCCATTCCTTAATTGCTTTTATTTTTGATGGATCTACAACTATGCCCTGAGCTGATATAATGTGCCCTAAATACTAAATTTCCTTTTGATAAAAAGCACTTAGATAATTTCCTATACAATTTATGTTCTCTTAATCTTTGCAAAACTATTTCTAAATGCCTTTGATGTTCTTCCTCGTTCTTAGAATAGATTAAAATGTCATCTATAAAGACCAATACAAACTTATCTAGACAGTCTTGAAATATGTTGTTCATTAAGTTCATAAAAGTTGTTGGGGCATTGGTTAACCCGAATGGCAATACTGTAAACTCGTAATGTCCATACTTGGTTCTAAATGCGGTTTTATGTATATCTTCGTCCTTTATACGAAGTTGGTAGTATGTTGACCTTAAATCAATTTTTGAAAACATTGTCATGCCCTTCATTTGATCAAAGAGATCATCTATCCTAGGTAATGGGTACCGATTTTTTATGGTAACTTTATTGAGCATTCTATAATCTATGCATAATCTCATGGTTCCATCCTTCTTCCTCACAAACAATACTGGGGCTCCCCATGGTGAGACACTAGGTCAGATTAGTTAATTCTCTAACATATCCTGAAGTTGAATATGCAATTCCATTAATTCAACAATTGTCATCCTATATGGTGCCTGAGATAAAGGTTCTGCTCTTGGTATCAAATCTATGTTGAAATCAAATGCTCGGGAAGGGGGCAATCCAGGAAGTTCTTCAGGAAACACATCTTGATAATTTTTTAAATAGGGGTATTCTTCCTTGAAGGATTCTTTTAACTTTTCTCAAATTTCCCCGTCTTTATAAATATAGTCATCTCCATAAGTGGTGGTTTTAGATTCCCTTGTGTCCTCAATCATAATTGCAAAAATCTCACAACCCTTTCTTCCATATCTTTAAAGTTGCATTGTAGAAATCTGTTTTGATCTAATTTCATGTTTAATCCTTGTAGTGCTTGTTGGTCTACCTCGATCATCCACACAGCTTACAGTTTTGGCAAGACAATCTACCTTGGCCTTATGTTCACAGAGTAAATTGATTCCTATGATAATGTTGTATGACCCAAGAGGTGCTACAAGTTCAATTGTATTGAAAAATTTGAAAAGTCAACCTAAGCTTCAAATAGGCACTGTTCTACCTTAGCCCTTGACTAGTTTGCATACTCGACTGTCCATGGTTTTGCCATAAAGCTAGATCTTTTTGAAAACCTACTTAATAGTTTAGGTGATATAAAACATCTAGAAGCTCCAATATTAATTAAAATGGACACAGAGTTTTCGTAGATCTTACCTGGATTTTCAATGGGGCCTATCTGTTGTTCTGTCTGCCTATTATCCAGGGCTGCATGAATCCTCTGCTGAAAGACTTGTTGCGGTAGAGGTGGTCATTGTGGCTGGTTAGCATTGGGTTTACTGGGGCACTTATTAGCATAATGATCTCCTCCACAGGTAAAACATCTTGCCAATGGTCCCTTCTTTTCATTATTCTTGTTATTCTTATTTGTATTGAAATTGCTTTTAACATCCTTAACTCCATTGCCCTTGGACTCTGGTTTACTATACTTGTAGTCCTTAAATTGTCTTTTCTGGGGTCCAAAATCAACACCCTTTTAATTCTAGGTTGTTTTTTTCTTATTGTCTCAGATGGAGTCATCCTTCTTGATCTTATGTTCTTGCCGAACAACCTTCTCTAGAGTTTCCTCCATGGTTTGGGCAGTGAGAACATCTACAGCTCCGCCTATTCTATTGTTTGAACCCATAATAAATTTCTTCACCTTAATGTTGGTATCCTGCTGATATGGTGGTACATATTTTAACAGTCCGGTGAACTTCTCCGAGCACTTACGTACTGACATGTCCCCTTGCTTTAGGTTTTGAAAATCTAAAAGTTTCTAATCATAGAAGGTTTGAGGTAACCAATGATTTCTTAAAATGGTTACAATTTTTTCCCAAGTGATCTTAGTGAATTTTAATCTAATAGAGGGATAGGGATTTAATTAACAATTAAACTATGGGTTGTCATATTGATAATTAATTAGACTACAATTAATTAATTGAATTAA
Source organism: Cupressus sempervirens (assembly GCA_028749045.1). Classification (NCBI taxonomy): domain Eukaryota; kingdom Viridiplantae; phylum Streptophyta; class Pinopsida; order Cupressales; family Cupressaceae; genus Cupressus; species Cupressus sempervirens. The sequence goes on along the minus strand of CM053789.1, from coordinate 786,162,091 downwards.
TTAGTTAGGGGGATAATATACATTAATTAAACATGTAATACTTAAGCAAGAATGCCTTAGATGAGAACTAAATAGTATTACCTGATTGTGTAATAAGATTTAGATGTTTACATCTTCAAGCACAAAACTTCGATAACATGAAGAAAACATGAGAAAGAAGTATCAATTGTTTTTCAATGTAAAAGATCAATATGCATCTCTCTAAAGATGAAGGAACTCCTTGTATGCATTACAGGAAAAGTAAGCTCCAACTATTGTATTGTGGGTAAATGAAAAATAGAGATAAAATTAGGTATTTGCTTTATTATTTCATTCTTATTTGTATTAAAGCTATTTTCTTATTCTCAATCCATTCATAAAGAAGAAGAAAAAGTGCTTAAAAATATATACTAAGATTTATAGAGAAATCTTGAGTTGATCAGGAACTTCCCAGAGCTATCTAAAGCAAAGATATTCATAAAAATGCTAACTCAAGAGCTACTCAGATTGTTAGAAGCCAGTTGAAGAGGTGCTAAAAAGGTGAATTTAATAAATCTAAAGACTCAAGAATACACAAGAGCAAAAGTCGAAGCGAATATCAGATCCCTCTTCTACTGGTTCATCATCTTCTAAGAAGAAGGAGAAAAAGAAGACTGAGACTCCTACCTATTCCTATTGTCAGAAAGGATCTCATGATGAGGCACATTGTTTTTAGAAGAGATTTGATGGCTATGAGAAACAAATTGCAGATTTGCAAGCTCTTCAGAAGAAGAACGTTGTTTCTTCTCCATCCTCTTCTACCTCATAGGGGTCTGCCTTTCATTCTTCTTCCACATATTTTCCATCTACATCAGATCTTGGAAAAGGTCATGCATTACAGGCTTTCATTGCATCTCCTTCACAGGTTCCTTGGATACTAGATTCAAGTGCTTCTCACCATATGACATCTTCTCAAGGTGTCTTCTCTACTCTTGAGACATCTCCTACTCCTCATATTCTGATGGGGAATAACACTACCCTACTAGTCTGTGGGAAAGGTTTAGTTTGCATCCAGGATGGTATATTCAATGATGTATTGTATGTTCCATCTTTGCCTGCCAACCTTCTCTCGATTTCTCAGATTACACATAGCGGATCAGGGAAGACAGTTGAGTTCACTGCTGATTCAATTTTCATTCAAGATTGTGCCACAAGAGGCCTTATAGCTACAAGGATAGTTGATTCTTCCACCCGTCTCTATACCTTCTCGCACTTTTGCCCACCATCTCCATTTTTAGAGCATGCCTCTTCTCTTTTGTAGGAGCATCATGTGGTGTAGTCCAGATACTTGAACCTTTGTATTGTTCGTGAGATCCCTCTTTTGACTGCCACACCACATCTAGTTGAGGGATTTTCTCCTCTATAGGATTGTTCTTTCGCTCTACCTGATCCTCCAACTTCATTCATTGAAACTCTAGGAGCACTTGTTGCGGATACTACAATGGACATTGATGACAGTGTCATCACACCTGCCTTGGGGATTCCTTTTCCAGATCCTCATATTTTTTCCTTTGGGCATCAGCTAGGCCTTCCAGTTTCCCCCCTCATTCAAGGGTTCCCTTGTTATGTGCCCTTGTTCCTTCCACATTGGAGTTTCATTAGTTCGATCATTTCTACAGGAGCTCCATCATTCTGGGGGGCTTTGGTGTCTATTCTCATGGGGATTCTAGTTGTACTTATGGTTTTGAGAGAGTCTCTTGAGCTATTTATGGTGGAAGTTGTCCTTGGGGGGTCTTGTTGAGGCCTTCCTTCATTTTTTTAGCATGTTTGTACTTACCTCTTTTTGGGGGAGGGTTTTTCCCATGAAGAGGTTGCATCTCTTTGCATTGTACATGGGTACCTAACATGGCCTCATTGCCAGGACCCATTTTGCATTTCATCTTAGTTTTGTGAGCTTAAGGAATTCCTCTTAGTTTTGTGAGCTTAAGGCATTTCATCTTAGTTTTGTGTGCCAATCATGCCTCAGATCTTGTGTGCTAACTGAGACATCAACGTATGCACATTGGGTTTCGCTTTTTTTGGCAAAAGGGCATTTTTTTTGCTGTTGCACCTTCTTTTTTAGTGTGACACATGCCTTATTTTTTGAGATTCACATGGAATTGGATCTTCTTTTGTGGTTCACAATCCTTTTTTAACTAGTCAAGCTTTTATGTGGTTGGTCCTCGCACCAAGGACTTTTTTGGCCCCCTTGATTACAAAGCTAGGTTCAATGCACATTGTTTGGTGTTGACTGTGATTAAAGTGTGCTTGTTTGGTGGTTTTATCAACAGAGGCCCCACACTTTTGTGCTCAAGCGTAGACTAGTGAATCAAGGCCCCATAAAATTCCATGTTCAACCACACATGCTTTATTTTGGCATCACCTTTTTTGGGTGTTGACAAAATTTTTTCATCATTCCTATGCATGTTGATTTGGGGACTCTTCACTTTTTGGTAGATTTTTAATGGCAGTGTGGAGCAAAAACACATGGGAATTTTTTTTCGCCACTGAACTTTTTTGGCACCGACCCTTTGATCCAGTGATAGGTATTTTTTTGTCATCCCATTTTTCTTTTCATCGATTGGATTTTTTTTGGTAGGGGTAAATTTTCAAGCATTTTTTTTTGCCTCGACAACCATTTGATTGTCAAATTTGTGCTTATCACTCACTGACATCAACACTCCTGTCACCCCTTCTGGCTTTGCTTGGATCTATCTTAGGCATACAAACTCTGTTTTCCACAAATGAGATATTTTTAGAAAGCTAGTTCCAAGCTCATCACAGTGGTGCAAGTAATTTTCAGTTTTATGTTTTTTATATGACTTTTTTGCTATCAAAGCTAGGGATTCTATTTTGCACTCTAAGAGACATATCTTGAGCATCTGATCTCTGATCTGGAAATTCTTTATATCATTTGAAAGGTCTTTTAGAACTCTTTCTAGTAATGTTGGTTATTTTTCTAGATCCTGCTCCAAGTACATTTTATTCTTTTTTTTTTGCAGTTTTGCATTCTGGTGTATAGCTTGGTTGTTTCAGGTCTAGGGATCAATTTTTTTACTTTAGATGATACCTCATGGGTTGTATTACTTTTGTATCAGCCTTATGTCTCTTTAGGTCTATTTAGACATCATTTGTATGCATTCTTATAAACACACTAAGATAAAGTACCATATTGCATATGCATTTTTATTTTAGTTGTTTTGTCTTGTTTTTCCTTCCAATTCAAGCAGTGTCATTTGAGAACACTCATATAAATTATTGTATTCTTGGGATTCATTATATCTTGTGCCTTATTGTATATGCACTATTCTGATTAAAGTGTGGTAGGGTTTCAATGTTTTGCCTTTGTTTTCCATCTTCCTTTGTCCAATGAGTTTCCCTTCTATGACATTAGCCTTATGACATGTCTAAGATTGATCACATCAGTACACACATCTTGATCATGGTTCCTTGACATGAAATTATTTTGGCTCACTTTTCTAGTTTCCTATCACCTCACCCTTGTCTGCATTAGGGAGGGTTCTTCTATTTGTAATTATGCTTCCTTGGTTTGATGGAGTGAGCTATGCATTCAATATTTTTTCATATGTACTAGGCATATGCAATGGCAGGGTACTGTAATCACCTAAAAATAGTCATCTAGACTACTAGCCCCCCTTCTCAGCATTTTGGCTAAATTAATTAATCATTTACTTAGACCAAATTGCTAATAATCAATTAATTTGATTATAAACTATAGTTTGACTATGCCATCCTAAGTTCATTATTTGATTAAAAGAACATGTCCCCTTTTAATTAAATAAAATACCCCATTCTTCTAGAACCCACTTAAAGTGCACACATAAAGTCCTCTAATTTTTAAATTAAAAGAAAAAGGCTTTGTGATTTTTTTCTTATATGACAAGTCAACTTATATTCTATTGGTTGACTTGTGTGTGCACATGGATCACTCATCTTTTAAAATTCCATCATTGATCATCCACCATCTTCATCTTGATCTCTACTATCCGTACAACTTTAAAAGGGAGAGAGCTTTCCCCCTCAAAAGAATCCACACTCTTGAGTATTGTTATGTTGCAGGTTTACTATTCAAATTCTTGAGAGCTCTTAGTGGAGAACTTCTATTTCTTGTCTACATTCTCTCATCCATGGCATTGTTGGCATATAGCATTTTAGCATAGTTGCATGTTAATGTAGTTTCTTTACAATAGCTTAGCTCAAATAGTAATTAGTTGGATTTGTAACACTTGCATATTGCTTAGAATAACTGCACTTTGCATTCTCATTTCTAGCTTAGCTTCCATATTGCATTGCATCATTGAAGAGCTCCTTGTGGACATTTGCACTCTTGCATCTTGTCTTTGGAACCTCCCATTGCATGGTTTACTAGCAAGAAGAGTATTCTTAAGGCTCAGCTAAGAGCTATTGTACTTGAAACAAACTCTCTTGCACTCTGTGGCTAGGGAGCTCCAAGCCAGCATCCAAGCATTCTGAATTCAATGGAATCCCTTGAATAGAAGGGTTTGGAGAGGGATACTGTCTTAGTGTACATTTTTGGTGCCCACCGTGGGGCAAAACATCAAGTTTTGTCCTCTACTTTACTGTTTTCATTTGCATTTTCGCTTACTGTCTACAGTTTTTTTCTTTTTTCAGTTACAATTTTTGGATGACATTTTTCCAATTTTGTACGACAGTTTTCATAATTGTTGGGCGATACTTTGTTGGAAATAGTGTCGCATGACTATATTGTACTCTATCACCCCAGTATAGAAAATTCTATCGTCTAGCTTAGGAAGAAATATCGCACAGGAAGGCTCTATCGCACACTCATACTGAGAAGTATCCTACAACAATCTTCTAGTAGAAACTATCACCAGACTTGAATTTTTTTGTTGTTTAAGGTGATTTTGTCAATTTTTCACTGGCTTCTTGATGCTTACTAGTTCTTACAGGTTCTCAGTTGTTTTACAGAGGTTCTTGTTTATAGATTACATATTATTTTTGAAGCTAACTTGTGGGGCGAATGGTTGTGATTGTAGGGTGTTGTCTTGAAGCATTAACATTGCCTAAATTGCCTAAAAGAATGAATGTCAAAGCTTTAGATGCATAAGGGCTACTAACACTTGTTTGCAGGGCTGTCTAATGCATAAAAACCCAACTTGCTTGCTTTTTTTATTTCATGTGCAACATCTAATAGTTGTTCATTTTTTTAGGCACATTAAACTTGCAATTGGGATTCCTTGGTGATAGGAGAGTATGCTCTTCACCCTTGCAGTGAATCAAAAATCTTGACCCACCTTTGGATTTCAAAAGCAAGCGGATAATTGGATCTTCTTGGCATGTTTGGGGAAGCAATCGAGGTAGAAGATTATGCTCTTCACCCTTGAGGTGAATCAAAAATCTTGAACTTTGAGAGTAGATCCATTTTGTCTTAGTTAGGATCCTTTAGAGGGCTTGCTCTTGTACAACCTGAGGGGAATGACCCAAGAGGGGACAAGCAGATTACCTGGCTCTTCCAACCCACTATAAACTAGGGGCTATCAAGGACACAAAACCTTGGTAGAAATAGTGTTTGTCTTCACTTAGTGTGATCGCTTATGAGATTTCGACCATAAAGAGATCACTAGGCAAGAATACTTAAGGTGCTCTTGTGACCACGAGGTCTATTACCCACCACAAGGTGGGATGTCCCTTAATTGGGTGCAGGAGGAACATTACAAATAAAAGCCCTTTCTAAACACCCTAGGTTAGTATCTACTCTATTTTTCGCTCAACTTCTTGGTGCAAGGATTGATCCTAGTGGACTACCTGGATCACCCCAGGATTTATACCCACCATATGTGTTCCCTTGGTTGTCCTTATGGAACTTCCATGAGAAAGCCAATATCTCTTGTGGGTAACCACTTGGTGTGAGGCGAAGGAGCATCAAGCGTGGGCCAAGTTGTTGAGTAATGAACTATGACTCTAAGGTAGATTTCTTGGCTATTGTTTTCAAATGTGTTGACCAATGTTAATGTTCTTACAAATCAAACATCTCGGTAATATTGGTAGAAAGGTTGGTCTAATATCACAAATGCATGTTGGCAAGGTTGTTTTTACCCTTGTTCAACTATTTGAGACATGTTAAAACCCCTACTATTTGCAAACCTTGTTGATAATTGATACGAACTGAAATCTCACAGTCTGATCCAAAAAATTACCTGATTGTCAAACTAAAACACAAATTTGGAGTCAAAATTGGTCCTTTTTGCACAAAAATTGGCACTTTATTGCCTATTCTCTAGAGAAATATCGTGCAATAGTCTTTTTGCAAACTTGTGTTGCTCGTTTGTTGTAAAGTCCATCGCCTTATTATACTAAGTTTTATCGTCTCGCCTTGTGTGAACTATTGCTCAAGAGATAAGTATCGTAGGAGTGTTCTAAACTGTGTCGTACGACATATTATGCTGTCTCACTATCGCCTGGTTTCTAAGAAAGTATCACCTGAGATTATTTACTGCCAAAATAGGGTCTATGTTTTAATTTTTTTGATTTAGGATCTTGTCACCCTAGTCCCTCCTGGTCCTGGTTTCACATAGATCTGTTAGGCATTATTTGAAGTTAAAAAAATGGGTTTAGTCCATTGGATATAAGTCTTGAAACATCGTTGATGAATCACTTGTCAAAATCTGGTTACCATTCGATATTAGCTACTCGCTATTGAGCTTCTTGCTTGCTCGCTCAACTCAAGTCATCGATGCTATAAGTTCTTGAGCACTGTTTGACAAGCCATCTATTATACTTTGACAGGTGACTGATCTTGATTGTAAGAGCTTCAAATTTGACATACTTTTCTTGTCCTATTAAGGAAAGACAAGTCCTTACATGCCAGTTACAATTAGATTTCAAGTTGGTAGTGGTTGTCATACCCCTTTTGTCTTCAAGCAATTGGAAACCCCATCTAGATGTCCTCATGGACAACCTTGTGTGGAGGACCCTAAATCTACTCAAACACAAACAACCAATGTTAGGCATAATCCACTTTACAATTTTAAAAATTTTTTTGGTACACCCTGTGAGACACCTAAGGGTGAGAACAATTTGGTCACCATGGTGCACCCCGATGAAGTCCAACATTGCTTATAAGAACAAGCACATGAAAATCAAAGGATCCTAGAAGCCATGTACGCTAGGGAGAAAGAACATCAATGAGTAGAAAATGATAACCATACCCACCATGAAGGGAACAGGGGGAATTGCTCTCGAAATCCTTTTGATGGCAATGATGGCAACAAAACACCTCCAAGAACTCCTAGAGTCACCGTGAGTGCATGCCCTTCCCATTATGAAAGTGATGAAGAAGGAACCAACAAGGATGTTATAAAATTCCAACAATATCATAGTCTTGCTCAAAAATTGATGCTTAGAGCTTTAGAGGAAATCAGAGACTAGTACTTCCAATACATGGTAGCAAGGGGGTGGAAACTCCCTTAAGAATTTGATGTGGAATGCATAATTCAAAAATGAGAACCCACTAAAGCTAAAATCTTAAGGGAAGAAATACAAGAACTAAGGAAAAAATTTACACAATTGCAAACATCAAAAGAACCACCCAAAACTTCATTGGTTGAATCAATATGCACTCTTCCATTTGATAGGAGTCTATACATGCTACCATTTCCTAAGGATATAGAGGTTCCTAAATATGACAAATACAATGGAAATGGTGACCATCATGATCATGTGAGGCATTTTTATGCTCTCAACATGGATTTTATGCATGAAGATACCTTCCTTATGCGTCTATTTCCTAGGAGTCTAAGAGGGCAAGCTATGGAATGGTTCACAAAATCGAGTCCTCTTCTTGAAACATTTGATGAACTTGCACAATGCTTTATCTAGTAATACTCCTATAGCATTCAACATCCTATAATTGTGCTGGACTTATGCAACATCAAACAAAAATTGAGAGAACCTTTTGCAACATATCTTCAATGATGGAGATCCTTATACTCTCAGTACCCTCGGCAAGTTCCTGAGGCTAAAAAATTGACATTTTTGTCAATACGCTTGTACCAGAGCTATACTTTGATCTAAGAAAATAGTTACATCCTTCTACACCATGGGTGAGAGTGCGTATCACATTGAAGATGTTGCTATTAAAAAGTGTGACATTGTTATAAACAAAGACAAAAATAACAATGGAAATGGTAAAGACAAAGGTAAACCTTGGAATAAAAACAAGTATGTTGTCAATGATGGAGTAGTGGACACTCCTAAGACCAAGGGACTTGCATTTAACTTTTCTATTGCCATCCATGCTACAAAACAACAAGAAAATGTGAAACCACAAACATTTGAGAAGAGCTCTAAGTTTAGCAAGAAACGATGTGTTTATAAACCAATGGTTGAGCCTTATGAAATGGTCTTAAAAGTGTTAACTGCAAATAAGATGGTTACCTTACTAGATAATTCTTGACCCTATGACCCACTCGTCAAACCTCCATGATGGAGAGAGGATCATATCTGCAGTTATCAATGAAGCAAGGGTCATAACAGTAAAAAATGTTTTAAGCTCAAAGATGTAATTCAAGATCTTACCGATGAACGAAAAGTTGTCACAGATGGCCTTGTCAAAAATGTTGACCATAAAGCTTTTAAACAACCCTTTCCAGAATATGAGAAAGGTGAAACCTCCAAAACCGCTAAAAAGAATCATGATGCCAAGATCAACTATGTTTATGCTGACACAGGCAATGTTATAGGCATGCTTGAGCCCACTGAGTTTTTATGCATGAAAAGTTCTAATTATGACAACCAACATGAATATGAATGACCCAAAGTTGTCTTAAAAATGTGCAATATTCCTCAACACCATAATGACTCTAGACCTAAGGTGGTGCTCCGAGTGACCAAATCTTCCTCTTCACAAAGTGAACCACTTAATGTCGTCACTAGGGGGAAATCTAAGATTATCCTAAAAGTTTCTCATGATCCTAAGAATGCTTCATCTTCTAAACAACCAACTACTTCTAGGTTCTCCAACTATTACATTATTAGCCAACTACAATGTACCCTAGCCCTAATTTCCTTTTTCGAGTTGTTATAATTGTCCCCTTTGCACAAGGATATCCTCGAACTGCCAATGTTCCTACAGATGTTGACGCGCAACGATTCCAAGCTATGGTGAACCATATCTCTTCACCTCATTACCTCACATTTTCTGAAGAAGATGATCAAGCTCTCAATCATCCCCACAACCTTTCTCTCCATGTCGAAGTCCAAATCTTCTGCACTCACATTCGTTGAGTCTTGATAGACAATGGTGCAGGGTTAAACATAATTTCATTCAATCTAATTCAATAGTTGGGCATGTCTGAATTTGCCATCGACCCTAGGTGCAATATCACTATAAAAGCCTATGATGCGGTTGAACGACCTTCCAAAGGTCTAATTGTGTTTCCAATCAAAGTTGGTCCAGTTGAGAAGGATGTCATTTTCTAGGTCTTAGACATACCACTTGCATACAATTTGTTGTTGGGATGACCATGGATTCATGACATGAAAGAAATACCCTCTACGTACCATCAGTGCATCAAGTTCCCTTTTAATGGCACTGAGATAGTTGTCCCTGACAACAACTCGATGTCTATCAACACGTTATCTTCTGCTGAAACACAAGTTCCACATAATTGGTCTTCTCATGAGTCCACACCGTCCTTTACAGAGTATGAAAAGAAATTGAAAATGATGAGCCTTGGTAGGGGCAAATACACTAGACTCCATTGCTGCCCTATCCGTTTCCCCTTAGTCTTATGGGAGACCATCTGCTAAAAAAGAAGACTTCTACTTCCACCATGACCCTTTTTGGCACTTTTGTGCAGTCCTCAATTCCCCTAGATGTGGAGAAAGAAGAACAAGAAATTAAAGATTGGATATATAGGGGAAAGGAAGATGAGGAGAATGTCACAATCACTACCCCGATTTCTCCTAAACATTATGGAAAAGGATATTTAAGATGCTTGCAAACATGGGCTATCAAGGCCATTGGTCCTTAACTGGTAATAAAAAAGCTCTAGTTGAACCTTTAAGTCATACTCAAGGTCGTGATGCTCGAGATATTGCTGGCCTAGGATTTGGGTTAGAGGATGATATACCAACATTTTCTCAAAGTACACCCATATCTAGTGAATCAGAAGATGATGATCCTCCCTTTGTTGCTGCCACTTCACAAGATGAGGAATTTAAACTTATAACTTCTCTTCTTTGGGGGGAAGAAACACTCACTACTAATGATGATGCTAAAACTTCCACCTCTAAATAGCCAGATAAAGATGAATCTAACGATGAAGACTTGAATAGAGGACAGATTAGACAAAATATTTCTCATCTAATTGCTAGAGATCATAATATAGACTCTCAAGAGTATGAATGGGAAAGTTTATTAGACTCCTCTTGTGAACTAGGAGTGGATGTTATTCACGCCAATGCAACCCAACCAAATGTGGTAGACAAGTCTAGTAGAGGGTCAGATGAGTTTGGCTCACAAAATGCTTTAGTAGACCATGTTGGTCCCTTTAGGTCTATTCTTGATTTGGACTCCTTTGCAACATTCACTATCGGCTCAACTTCTCATGTCACCAAAGATGACTCTTTTCACATCAACAACCTTGAAGTGTCTACCTCACTCTCATTGATCCATCCCAATCTCATAGATTGGTCCATTCAACATGAAAGACCTGAAATATAGTCTTTCCAAAATGACTATGAGATCGCCTGTTACCTAAATGCCATTGAACCTGTCACTTCTTCCACCAGTGAACTCACGGTTCATATGACAGAATCAGATATCAGGTACCTTGGTCATGAAAACCACGTTGTGGCATTATCTGAACTTAAAAATAGTAAAACCAAAGACGTATCTAAGGGTGAAAACCTCTTTGAGGTACTTGTGGATGAGGTACTTGGTAGTTTGCCAAGCTATTTTTAGGACCGATCATCGGTTCTCATTGAACCCACACAGCCTATCAACTTGGGGATAGAGGAATCTCCTAAAATTATTCATTTAGCTCAATCATTGTCAGTTGAAGAAAAAGAACAATTTACCAAATTCTTTCAAGACAAAAAGATCAATTTCGCATGGACATACTCAGATATGCCTATGCTCAACACAGATCTTATGATGCATCATTTTTCTATTTCTCCTAATATCAAACCTGTTAAACAAAAATTGAGAAAAATGCATCCACATGTAACCTTATTGGTGAAAGCAAAATTGGAAAAACTCTTGAGTGCAAATTTTATCAGAGCTATTGACTATGAAAAATGGATTTCCAACATCATACCTTTATCAAAACATGATAAAACTATCTAAGTTTGTACTAATTTCAGAGACCTTAGCAAAGCATACCCCAAGGTCGCTACCAAACATTGATATGATAGTGGACATGACTGTGGGTTATGAAATGTACTCCCTTATGGATGGGTTTTCTGGGTATAATCAAATTAAGATAACTCCAGCTGATCAAGAGAAAACAACCTTTACATGTGCATGGGGTACTTTCTGCTAGAATGTCATGCCTTTTGGGCTCAAGAATGCTATTGCTACCTATCAAAGAACAATGACTACCATATTCTATGATATGATGCACAAAAATATGAAAGACTATGTTGATGACACACTGGAAAAATCTAGAAAATGAGACACACATCTTGGAGACCTTAGCCTGATATTGGATCATATGGAACAATTTCAACTTAGCCTAAACCCAAAAAAGTGTGCCTTTGGTTTCACTTCTAGAAAATTGCTAGGCTACATTATCTCAGCATAAGGTATTGAGGTTGATCCTAAAAAGGTCCAGGCTATCATGGATATGCCTCCTCCAAGAAATATCAGCCAACTTAGAAGTCTACAAGGATGTCTACAATCCATAAGAAGATTTATTTCTCAATTGGTTGATAAAGCTCAACCTTTTAACAAGAATTTGCATAAAGGCTCTACTCATATCTGGAATGATGAGTGTCAACAAAGTCTAGACCAAATAAAAGGGTACTTGGGAAAACCTCCAATTTTGAAGCCACCTATTCTAGGAAAACCTTTGATCTTGTACATCTCAGCTGCAATTTCTCTAGGAGCACTATTAGCCCAAAGTGATGAGACAGGTAAAGAACGAGCTATATATTACATCAGCCAAACTTTGGTCTCTTATGAAATGAACTACACCGGTATCAAGAAAGCCTATCTTGCAGTGGTCTTTGCTTCTCAAAAATTCTGACATTACATGTTGGCCAATATAGTTCACCTAATCGCTAAAGTCGATCCTTTGAAATCTTTGTTGAGCAAAGTTGCACTTACTGGTCGTCTAGCTAAATGGATGACGATTCTTTTAGAATTTGACATTCAGTATGTTGAACGTAAAGCCATCAAAGAACAAGCTATAGCTAACCAATTGGTTGATATTCCACTAGAGGATATGATACCCATACAAGCTAAATTTCCAGATCCCCCAATTATGTACATAATTGAGAGAACTTGGAAAATGTTCTTTGATAGTTCTCATACACAAAATGGACTTGAGTAGGTATCTTTTTTGTTTTCCCTCATGGATATATGATCCCCAAATCTTACAAAATCTTATTCCCCTATACAAACAACATTGCAGAATATGAGGCACTAACAAATGGGATCAAAATGGCTCTTGAATGGAGAATAACTGAATTACATAGCTATGGAGATTCTCAAATTGTTATCAACCAAGTGAACAATGACTATCAAACAAAGGATGACAAGTTAATACCTTACAAAAAGTTGATAGATGCTCTAAGGAACTACTTCACTTTTGTGACATTCTAGCAAATTCCTAGAGCAGAAAACAAGGCTATTGATGCTATGGTCACTCTAACATCTATCCTCCAACTACAAGAACATGAATCATGAATTGAGTTCCTGGTGGAAGAATTGCATCATCCTGCCTACGATTCCTCAGATAACCAAGTGATCTGCACAAATGTAGGTCATGATTCCTCCTGCTATGTGACTATTTTCTCTTACCTGTGTGACCAAATGTTCCTGAGAACCTCATGCGCAACCAAAAATGCCAATTCCTTTGCAATGCCTCACATTACACTTTGGTATCTGGTGACTTGTATAGGAAGAGTCTAGATAGAATGTTACTTAGGTATTTAGAACTAGAAGAGTCCAAAAAGGCACTTGCCAAAGTCCATGACAACATTTGTGAGGCACATTCTAATGGCCTTGCACTTGCTAAAAAACTGCTTAGGGTGGGTTATTACTAGCCAACCATGTAAGCTGATGTTGTTCATTATACCAAGTCCTGTCAAAAATGTCAACTTCATGGTAACCTAATTCATGCTTTTGGATGTGAGTTGATTCTCTCTATGATATATTGGTCATTTCAACAATGGGCCTTTGACTTGGTAGGCAAAATTCACCCAAGTTCATCTAGTGGTCACAAGTTCATCATTACACCAACTGAATATTTCACCAAATGGGTTGAAGTTGTGCCACTATTTTCTACTATAGGAAAACATGTTGCCCTGTTTATCTTAAATTACATAATTTTTTAGTATGGTGTTCATTTCTCCATTGTCACTGATAATGGAGGATAGTTCAAGAATAAGGATCTCAAATAACTATGCAAGAAATTTCGAATAAAACAACATTGGTCTTCTATTTAGTACCCTCAAGGGAACGGCCAAGATGAGGCCTCCAACAAAACATTGCTGAAAATCTTACACCATTCAGTTCACAAGTCTAGGAAAAATTGGCACCTATAGATAAATCTAGCACTTTGGGCCTACAGAACTACCATTCGTACTCCTACAAGAGCAATGTCCTTTTCCCTAGTCTATGGTTGTGAGGTCATCCTCCTATTAGAAGTAGAGATCCCCTCCTTTCGAGTCTCCTTATATGGGTTGATAACTAATGATGACAATAGAGCTATGTGAATATAGGAATTAGAGACTCTTGACGAATGTTGTAAGGCCATTTTTAATCACATGAGGTCTTATTAGAAGTGCATGTCTACTCAGTATAACAAGAAATTTATTCCATGTGAGTTTCGAGTAGGTGAACTCATACTTAGAGAGAACTTGAAAAATTAGCAGCATAGAGAGTAGAAGGGAAAGTTTGAACCTAACTAGTTAGGCCCATACATTATCACAATGGTATTTGGGTTTAATGCTTATCAATTGTCTACTCCTAAAGGTGAAGAACTTGCAGAACCTATCAATGTCCTACATTTGAAGAAGTTCTATGCTTAGAGGCTCACTACTTAGCTATCTTGTACATATCTATGATCCTGAAAAAATCCTAAAAAAGAAAAAATGTCCTAAAAAAATGACCATCTTAGTGAAAACCTAGCAATAGGAACTTTGATGTGTCACCCAAAAATTAAAAAAATTCAAAAATTCCAAAAAAATTGAAAAATGTCATTAAAAAAAATATGCCAAGTGGTGAAAACCTGGAAACAGGAACTACTTGAGACCCTTGCACCTATGTCTATTAGTCTCCAACACCCATTTCACTACACACTTCCTAGCTTCAGATTATTTCTTGTCCTTGTCTCAGGGACACCGCTGCTTAGCCTATTTGAGGTTTTCCTTGTGCATTAGGGTCTCTTTGACAACTCACAAAATAGTGTTTCTCAACACTACCCCCCTTGACATCAAGTGTTTAACACTTTTTAGATAGTTTATCTACGGTCTTTGATGTCGTGATATTTCTCACTATCAGAATCAAGTCTTGAAGAAATGGCCAAGTGACTTACACACATGCACTTAAACACTTAAATGATTGAGCTATGATGAACTATATCTACTTTGTGTGCTGTCTATGATGATTTCTTTGCTATATGTTCCCTCCCTAGTAGTCTTTCAAGGATGTCATGGACTAGAAGATTGGGGGCATGGGGCATGTTTTCTTGATTTGCTTGTGGGTATAATTTATTTGTCTATAGTGTTTAAAGCATTCATGCTTGTCCTATTTGACAGTTTGGCTTATAAATGTATCATCCTTGACTGTTTTGCAAGACAACACTCAGGGGTTATCTTGGCCCTTATGCCTTGATACAGGTGAAATATTGCTATACTAAACTTAGGGAATCTAATCGCGTATTCATGTTGACTTATATGTGTTCGATGCTTAGATTGGATTTCCACATACCTATCTAATATCGATCATATTCATATCCTCATAGTTATACTAGTGATGATTGTATGATCATGATGTCCCTAATAAATGCTCAATGATGAAGCAAGAGTCTAAATGTTATGTGTTTCTTACTGGTAAACAACTTTTCATATTAGCTTGCATTATAGGTTCATTCTAGGCTAGTTTTACATTCATGCATATGGGAAGAGCTCTCTCTCTCTTCATCTTTTTTTGCAGACATATTACCTAACTACTTTTGCATCTTTTCTTTGCTTTCTTCTTTATCATGTCTTTTCACCTTCTTGATCTTTCGCTTCATCTCTATTTTGTTATCTTGTCATCACAAGGGGTTAACCTAAACATCATATTCAATTTATCCAAGTATTACATATTTTTAGAAACATAAATCTATATCATACACATGAGAGCTAAAACATCATAAATGAGAGAGAAACATGAGCATATACACATAAACATCAAAACAACACATACATGAGTAGGAAATAGAAATAGAAACATCACATGAAAACTTAAAATGCTAAAACATCCATCAAAATGAGACAAGTACACAAATCTGTCGATCAAAATCTAGTATCTCATATATATATATATATATATATATATATATATATATATATATATATATATATATATATATATATATATATATATATATATATATATATATATATATATATATATATATATATATATATATATATATATATATATATATATATCTCAATGTGTCATCGTACATATATACAAATATGAGATCTAAAATCTAGATATCCGTCTCAAAAATACATGATGTACAATAAAAAATGTCAAAACCATCATAATCAACCTATGACTAGCTTGTACCCTCTCCAACTAGTGGTGTCCCTGGTGGTGGAGCCTATCTTCTATCTAGCGGCTATACTGCACCATTTGACCTGCTTGCCCACTTCGAGTAATCAGGAAGCCCCTGCCCTGGTGGCACCACACTCCTGTAAGTAGCATAATAATATGCAGTGTATGTACCATGATGAGATGCCTCTCGCCTCGCTACATCTCGCACCCTACAAAGCTCATCCCCTCGTGCCTGCTCATCTAGGAGCTGCTAATTTCATACTACAATGGTCACTCAGGCTGGCTGTAACTCTACCTCCAAAGTATGAATCCTCGCATCCTGATCATCATCCACTCAAGTTGGTTGCTCTACCTCTACCTCCACCTGTACCTCTCATCACTGCCTCAGTGGTACCTCCTCCTCCTCCTTAGTGGCTTGTGCTCGCATCCTCCTCCTCCCAGAGCAAGAACCCTCCCCAACCTCCATCTGTCTCCCTCCACCGCCTCTGTGTCCCCCTACGGTGAGTAATGCATTTGGCTCTGTAAAACATGGAAACAGATGTCTCTGCATCTCATATAAATACGCTAGATCTACTCTTGCATCTGCCACATCTGGGCAATAATCCTAGGGAGTCTACACTAGAGCTGTTGTCTCCTGCACTCTAATAATCCAACACCGGTAGCCATCCCCGTGCCTCATCAGAGTGAAAGCGAGAATAGGTGGTGGTATCCATTGATATCACCTACCACTCTACAAATTACTACTATACCCAACTGATCACGAACTGCTCCATGATCTTTGAATGCCTACCCACTAGTGGCATGTTATATCTCATATAGTCTAACTCCCAGGCATCTAACCACCTATGGAACTCTCGGTAGGGCCGTTATGTGAATGTTGTTAGCTCATAAAAAATGTTGTGATAATAAGTCACATCCCCACTATGAGTCTGCGGGACAAAACTTGTATACCCAAAAATGTAGGGTTGGGTCTGCTCTTAAGGCTGCACTCATGGTCGCATCACAACAATATGCTCTTAGGCCCAGTTTTGTGGCAATATTGCCCCACATGCCCAGGAACGACCACTATGGTATACTATCTCATGAAGCTCATGGTATATATTTGCTAGTATTGTTGGCCCCCATGCCATCCTACGTGGTCATGCAATCAGATCCACCACCAATCGACCTTATCCTAGTGGGAAGCCCTTCTGGCTCCTATCTATCACCAAGGCCTAAGCTACGAAAGAACATAGCAAGCTAGGAAGAGGGTAATCTGCTCCATACTTATCGATGAGGTGCTCCCAACTTAGATGGCAATCTAGGATGGTAACATCCTAAAACATCTTCTGCATCACCACTCGCCTCTTTGTTGGGGTCTGATCATAGTACACCTGCAACTCATAATCAAACTTGACATCAGTACATCTTGCATCAAAATAAAAAATGTAAAAACATAACAAAGCAATCAAATATACAACTTATCAGATCACCATAATAAGGCACTCAAAGAATATGATACACATCCTCCAATGTAATTGAGGCCTCACCGATTGGTAGATGGAAGGTGTTATGCTCACTATGCCACTGCTAATCAAGTGTAGTCAACAACCCATGGTTCGCCCATGTATGGGGCATCCGTATAACCCATCTCAATCCCATGGTTGACATCATTGGAAGCTCATAATGGGTCAAATGTTGCACACCTCACAACCCCACCACACTTTGGGGCTCTAATAAGAAGCGTTGGAAACACCTCCTGCAAACACATGACATGTAAACATTAGTAACACATCATAAACATGATCACAATGCAAAAATCAATGAAAAAATGCTTAAAAATATGTTGTGTGATACTTCTTCCTACATCCAGGCTACATAAAATGTTGGAATGGTATCGTGCGATACTTTTTCTAAAGCAGTTTGATACAATTCTATCGTATGATATTTCACACTAGTTTAGGTGACAAATGGGTGTGTCGCATACGACACACCTAAATATACTCGTGCAACACTTTTTTTAATGTGAAATATCATGTGATATCTTATAAAGTACTGTGCAATACTTTTAAAAAAATCCCTATATTTTGTACCATACTTCTAAAAATGTGCAAAAAAGACCAAAAAAGCTCAAAAAAATGACAAAAAAGTAGTCATTTACCGGCACCCCGTAGTGATTTGGCCAGTTGTCCGACCAGCTGAGCTCAAAATGGTGTTGGTGAGTCAGAATGTTTGCCAAAGTCATAATGCTCTCTCGACCACTCACAAGCTCTCAAAAACCACAAAAGACAAATGAATTTGAAAATAACACTTGGGCCCCTTTTATAGTCTCTGACCTAATTTTTAAACTCCTCAAAATTTTGCAAAAATTGCACCCTTGGCTAATTTCAACGTCCTGGATCTATTTTTGAGATTGAAATCAAAATCCAAATTCATCTTGATAGTCAAAATTACATTTTAAAATTTTACCTTCTTCTGAGTAGTTAGCTAACCTTTTGAGGTCTAATCTCTGAATCATCGCTAGGGCATCTTCATTTCTTCATGTCTTTATCATTTCCATGCTTCATATCTACTCAAATTCACCCTCTCATGTGTAAAATCATTTCTCTACTCAATTTGCCCTCATTTTTATGTTGTATCCTTCATGGTCAAATCTAGTCAAACTGGGACATTTTGTCATTCCTTGATAGTCACTCTTTGGTTCTAATCATCTATCTATCATCTTAGACACTACTATATCTCAATTTTCTCATATCACACTTGTTTTTGCATCCCCTTACCTCATTTTGATTTTGATCTCAAGGGGGTAGAAATACTCTATCATCACTTGCTATAGCTATCTATTTCTTAGGAGCATTCATTTGATCTGTTGCACTTGCTCCTGATATATTTGCTTTGCTAGGTGTTAGCATTCTTCTTGAACTCTAACACCATATTTTTTTCCTAGTGTTCAATACTACCGCTATCAGGCTGTACATTCAAGATTTGCTATCTCTTTCTACATTTTTTTCTTCGGAATCAAATATCTATATATATCATTGCCTACTTAGCTTCTATTTTCTTTGACTTAATGTGTTCCCAGATCGATCACACATTAGTCAAAGAGGGAAAAATGTAATCACCTAAAAATGGTCATCTAGACTATTAGCCCCCTTCTCAGCATTTTGGCTAAATTAATTAATCATTTACTTAGACCAAATTGCTAATAATCAATTAATTTGACTATAACTTATAGTTTGACTATGCTATCGTAAGTTCATTATTTGATTAAAAGAACACGCGCCCTTTTAATTAAATAAAATGCCCCATTCTTCTAACCCACTTAAAGTGCACACATAAAGTCCTTTTCTAATTTTCAAATTAAAAAGTAAAAGGCTTTGTGACTTTTGTCTTATATGGCAAGTCAACTTATATTCTATTAGTTGACTTGTGTGTGCACATGGGTCACTCCTCTTTTCAAATTCCACCATTGATCATCCACCATCTTTGTCTTGATCTCTATCATCCGTACAACTTTAAAAGGGAGAGAGCTTTACCCCTCAAAGGATCCACACTCTTGAGTATTGTTATGTTGCAGGTTTACCATTTGAATTCTTGAGAGCTCTTAGTGGAGAACTTCTATTTCTTATCTACATTCTCTCATCCATGGCATTGTTAGCATATAACATTTTAGCATAGTTGCATGTTAATGTAGTTTCTTTACAATAGCTTAGCTCACATATTAATTTAGTTGGATTCGTAACACTTGCATATTGCTTAGAATAGTTGCACTTTGCATTCTCATTTCTAGCTTAGCTTCCATATTGCATTGCATCATTGAGGAACTCCTTGTGGACATTTGAACTCTTGCATCTTGTCTTTGGAACCTCCCATTGCATGGTTTACTAGCAAGAAGAGTATTCCTAAGGCTCAGCTAAGAGCTATTGTACTTGAAACACACTCTCTTGCACTCCATGGATAGGGAGCTCCAAACTAACATCCAAGCATTCCAAATTCAATGGAATCCCTTGGATAAAAGGGTTTGGAGAGGGACACTTTCTTAGTGTATAGGTACCTATTCGTTTTGGTGAGACAGATCATTTACGATATAGATACTCTTCTATTCATTCCTACTTTAGTTGTAGCCTTCCATGTTCGATTGATCAACTCTTCAGGCTTTGGTGTTTCATGCCATCTGTATCTTCGAGTTTGGTTGTTTTCCTTGTTTTCCTCCTAATTCGAGTAGTGTCTTTTGAGAGCACTCATGTGGATTATAGTCTTCTCTACCTAGTTAGGTTCTATTTTAGTGGAGGTTCTTCAGATAAGAAGTTACTTTCAAAAAAGCTTTGCAACTTCTTGTGCTTTAGTGGTGTTCTACATGATCATGTCTTTTGTTCCTATCTTTTGGGACATTCCTTAGTTTGCAGGCTTCTTTAGTCCTTCACTTGTTCTTTCAACATATTTTTGATCTCTTTTTGGAGTAGGGTTTTTCCCATGTGATGTTCTCTATTTCTTCTCTTTTTGGAGATTGGGTTATGCTTGGGTACCTCATTAGGCTTTATTGTTGGGACCCAAGTTTACTTCCAGTAGTGGTTTCTAGGTTTTAAGCTACTTCCTAATTTTATCTTAAGGGGGGTATTAGAGTAATAAATTATTTTCTTATTAATTAAATCAATTGATTTAATTATTTAGTCACTTATTATCTCTAGTTTATTTTATGCTAAACTTTGGGAATATAATATTTAATTCTTTTGTCAATTATTATCATGCAACCTAGGTTTTACCTTTTAGTGCTTTGATATTCCTTATAAGGATTGATTGCTTTATACTAATTCATTCATCAATATAATTTGCAATTCTTTTTTGCACATCAAGAATGTTTCATCTTTTGTGGATCTATGAATTCCATTCTTCACGGCTTTTGCTTCTCTCTTTCTGTGATACATGTTTGCATGCAGGTGATTCTTGGGAGTTGTGGGTTGATTTTTCATCAACTTCAACATTAATTTTGTTTTTTTTGTGTTGCATTGTTACTAGCTATATATTTATTTTTATAATATATAAAAATGCGCTAAGAGATATCATTTTTGAGATGCCTATTTTAATAATATTCACCCTAAAATTAAGAGGCACCTTGAGAAATCTTGTCTTATTTCGTTTATATGTATAAAAGCTAATGATAATATCAAAATTATATATAATTGAATTATTATAAAAATTTATTTTTGATTTTTGATTGACTAAAAATCATGATAAAGTGAAGTTGGCATGTTCCTAATCCAATTGAAGCCCTAATGTATGAAACCCTTACTAACCTTCTTTCAAACCCTAATATGAAAATCCTTATGATAAACCCTAAAAACGACTAGTGTATAGTTCAATTTTGATAAATTTCCTCCATTGTCATACCTACGAATGTTGTGTAGATATATGTCTGGACTATATCAATCTACCCAAAGCTCTTATATTTTTCACTTGAGTAGACCAAGCTTAACCAAAGGCTTCAATTTTAAATTAGGAGTTTTCTTAAAATGGTGGAAATAAAGAGGGAGATTACGGTCAATCTACTTCTTGGTAAATTATTTGAGGGCATGATAGAGCATATTATTAATACTTGGGGAAAAAAGAAGAAAGAGAGTGAAAGGGAAGGTTTGAGTTAGATTCACAAGCTTTACCATCGATCACTACATCACTCCTAGACACCTTAGTGAGAAAGTTTGAGATCCTCAATGTAAAGAGGCATTCTATTATTTCATAGACTTCAAAAAAGAATTTGACACAATTCTTATAGATAGGCTTCAAAAAAGAAGAAGAGGAACTCAGGATTCTAAATGAGCCTAGGGCTGTGACATATAGACTCTATGAGCAGGTTAAAGTGCTAAAGGTGGGATAAAAGAAGGCATGTAAAAATATTTTAGCAGTGATACTGGGGTAAAACAATTTTTTCTTTTCTCACCCACCTTATATGTCTCATGCATTCATAAAAATGAATAATGTCTAAACAAAACTATGGGGTAGGGTGTCCAACTTGCTAGGTATGTGGTGAAGCTTTCTGCAAACAATCTCATTTTAGTTAGACAAACAAACCAGGATCTAAGAGAACACTTGAGAGCTCTAGAGAATTTTTTTTTAGAAAGTTGGGATGTATGTGAAAAATTAGCAAGACGTAGATCATATTTTCAATTTAAATAGGAAGAAGTAGTGGGTTTATTTCTTTGAAGGAAATATGCTTGAGATTGTGGAGGAATTTAAATACCTTGTAAATTGACTTTAACAATAGGCTCAGTTAGGAGATATATTATAGACCTAAATGGGTGCAAGGGGAATGCAAGACTTCTTTCTTGCTTCAAAATAGGTATAGACAAGTAGAACGATGAGATTGGAAAATGGATAAGACTATTTTTGGCATGCTGGTCACTCCAATTGTGATACATAATTAAGAGTTTGAGGGAGCAACTACTAGTGGAAACTAATTGAAAGATTACAAAAACATCTTATCACCACTAACCTTAAAGTCAAATCAACATATCTATATGAAATTCTCTTGGATGAAGTAGGTGTTGGAATTCTTTAGAATAACTTGGCGGGTGGGGGGGGTGAATTAGTTATCCAAGGTCCAAATGCACAAATAAAACTTTTCACAACTTAGTGAACCCATATCCATAAAACATATTCATCATGCATGCATCCATTAGATCATACAATCACTTAAACTTGTAGGTTACTATCAAATCAACTTTGTAGAAATGTAAGCACCAAATATAACAGATTCAATAACACATTTGACACAATGGTTTTACGTGGAAACCTAACTTGGGAAAAACCACTAGTAATGTGCTACTCATTCTCACTCTTCTAAAGTGATGCCCTATGTAAGGCCAACCCTAATAAAGGTAACAATGCACACTATTAAATGTGACCTAGTTAGAGAAATTCAATCACCCTATTAGGAGTGAGCCTTGTTAGAGGACTTTAGATCATTTGCTTGGAATGTCACCTAGTTAAAGGATTTACAAATGACTTTTAGGTCAACCTTAATCCAAAGGATTTACCCTAGATTGGTACAATGATTAGAAAGTAATAGTAAGGCTTTATTTGATAACAACTTACAACACACTTGCAGATTACAGATCTCTATTTTCAGTCCTCCATTGTGCTTGGCTTTCACACACTTTAGCTCTGATAACTTGTTCACCCTTCAAGCATCCATACCCTTAAGCCTTCTTGCTTTTCTTTCCAATAGCAGTCTCTTCTCTTTGGTCAATGAATGAAGCAATACCTTGGACTCCTTGTCTTGCTCAGGTTCTCACATATGATAACATTTGCTTCTGACCAACCATCTCTATAAGTAGAAAATTAAGATCTTTTGTCATTTATCCTCTATCATCCATTTTAGGGTTTGGTTGGATTAGGTAGGATAAATTAATCCACCCATTATTTTATTTTATTCCCTTCTAGAAACTCCTCCTTCAATTCTCTTTGAATTTGCCTCAAAACGGTTCATCTTGAATTCTATGCCATTGACTCATCAAGCTTATCTTCCACATGGTTCACACACTCTAAGAAATCAAACTTGTCATCTCAGATTCATCAAATTCATGATCTTTCTCATAATGTTGTTACTCAACATTAACTTTCTTCTAATGCTTGACACAAACTGCATTGCTTGGCATCCACTATCATATCACTCAACACAAACTAAAGTTTACTGGTGCTCAACATCAACTTAAATTTACTCGTCTTACACTGTATCACTCAAAATACATTAAAATTTGACTTCTCTTGGCTCCAACTAATTTTCTACTTGGCTTGCACTAACATTGCTCAACACCTACTGTGCAGATTGTTAAGCTTGGTAGACTTAATTCATTTAACTTGTTATTTTGAACTTAATCAGTGTATCCATCCTTTGCAACCTTAAGTAGATAATTAATGCACTATAACATCAATCTCTTAGCTTATCTTTCTACTCCTTTCCATATCTTAACTCAACCTGTCCTCTAGGCGCTCTTTTTACCTCATTTGATCAAATCCTCTTCATCAATCAAACAAATGATAGTACTCAAATCATTTAAGCAATTATCTTACCAGCAAGTATCAAGTTTGATATCAGTGACAAAACAATTATTGAAACACATTCTCATACTTGTATCAATCTATTTTCAACAACAGTATGTTCCTAATGGAAGCTCTAATGGTGCTAGTCAAATAAAGTTAAAAATATGGGTAAACATTGTTGGACCGAGTTAGCATACAATGAGAGATTAGTTTGTAGAAAGAAGACACAGATGAGGCAGAACAAGGAATGGTTTAATAAGTGGGACATTGACATACAAAAATGTCCCAACACCAATGAAGAGATAAAAAGATTCACGTTGGAAAAATTCAGGATCACCATGTGGACAAAGCAAATGGGGAGGGGAAAACCCCATTATGTGAACGAGTTCAATCTAACTTGGGATTGAATGATGATAAAGATTATTTAAGGGTGACAATAAAAGGTAATGCCAAATAGTTAGTTTCATAATTGAGAACCAAATCTCACAGTTGCCAAAAATGCTTGAATAAAAGAATATGCAATTTCTACAATAAAAGATGTGTTAAAACAAAATGACACATAATTTTCAAATATAATGCATACCTAAATATTGGTAAGCAATATGAATATGACATAAGAAAAGCTGTTTACATTACCTCTCTTTAACAAAGAAAGATTCCACAAAACTAATGATTGCCTTTTATGATTATGTCATAGGCATTCCTAATATGAAGTGAAGGAGCTGAATTTGAAAAGTGATGGTAAAAAATATAGGATGAGGCTCGATGACCATCAAAGAAATCTCAGCCATTCACGCATAAGAAATGAGGAGCATAGGAATTTACCCCACGTCTTGGGCTCGCGTGAGATTAGATCCAACATAGAACCCAATATAAGACAATAATGTAATATTTTAATCACAGCTGCCAAAAATAAAAGTTGTTTGATTGGTATATGTTGAGCTGTCATTTAGCATGCTACTTAATGACAAGAATATTTTTGAATTTCTCTCTTGAAAAGATAATCTACGATTAACTCCAAGGTTATGGGCAATCTTGCAACCTACTAAAATCCACTCAATTGAAGATAAATGTGTTTTCTTATAGGGAGGCCTTTGCTAGTTTTGACCAATCTCAGATAAGATGTTCAATTTGCTTGCTATTTCAAAATTAACAACAAAAGAAATATGTTTTTGGTATTTTTTGTTTTATAACAAATGCAATCTAACAATGAAACTATATGAATTCCTAATTTAACCAAGTGTTAGTAAAGCAAATAAAGAAGATAAGGTAACAAGAGATGAAATCAAATAGCATGAAAGGGAAATCCATAGCTGACATAAACCATAGTAACATGATGTCTACAAGCTAAATCATCAAAAAGATTGGGTAGGAAACCAATGAAAATAGGAGCAACACTTCCTCAAATCCACTGATGCAATCATCGACGGAAACCTAGTAAAATTCCTAACGGACATAAACTACGGTAACAACACATCTATGAGTTAAATTGTCAAAAAGATTAGGTAGGAAACCAATGAAAATAGGAGCAATGCTTCCTCAAATCCACTAATGCAATCATCGATGGAAACTTAGTAAAGATGTTTCACTTTTCATTGAATTGTAAGGCCATGCAAAGTACACTCATGCGAAACAATAAGCTATGTAGGAAGAATAGGGCGATCTCTTCTCCAACTTAGTTCGTCAACAAAATTCATCAACATGCGACAAACACCAGAACTAAAAGATCACACAATCAATTCAACACAACAAAACCATTAGCTCCATTATTATCATGAACAAGGATTCACAAAAATAACACACTCTGGCAAGAATAACTACACTCAGAATGAGAGCACCAATAACATATATTATTGCATCAAAATAACAGCCTCAAATACATATTACATTCCTGAATTTATAAGAAATCAAATCCTCAATTTGTGTTGAGAGTGAGAGATCCCTTAATGCAAACATATGGTTCTAAACTAATAAAACAAATCCAATTATATACACAATGACTCTCTAAATGGTGATAAGTATCACTCCACCCTTTTTATATCAATTAATGGGTGCATGAGACTTTACATGTCTTAAAACAAACAAAGAAGAAGTAGATAAGAAGAGGAAGCAATAAGAGGATCTAAGAGTCACTAGAACCTTTAAAAATGGAAGCTCAACCTTCTCTAAGCATTTGTAGGAGTTAAAATGTTGTCAGAATGCATTTCTGGTGCATGGAAAGCTCTAAATTAACAATTGGTAGTTAATTGTCGGCGCATTGTCACTTCTTCAAAATTGTGTCAGTGCATCTTTGGAATAGCACACCTTGGTGGCAAGTTCAAAAAATCCTAAATTTTCCTCAAGCGTCAAAACTAAAATTCTAGCTTCTAGGTTTTCTTCCCCATTATGCTAGAGCTATGTATGGATGTTTGCTCTTGAATTTCTCTATAATGTCCATCACTTGGGTAACATCTGTAAAATCTAGAGCCTCATATTTATGCTTGACCATTTACTAATAATTGTTGACATCCATTTGAGTCTCCGCAAAATCATCAAGTCTAGTGTCAAGTTCTAACAATACCTCTTCAAATGCTTTCCTAATATCTTCATCAGAAGAAGCATCCTCGAAAGTTCTTCAAAATTGTTCGACCAGTGATATCATTGACTTGAGCTTTATTTTTGGCTCATCTTCAAAAATCCCAAGGGCAATAGCATCATAATACCTCTCTGCTTCCAAAATTGTCTCTTGAGTCTAGTATTTTAACTTCTGAATATCTTCATGAAGTCCTTCCATGACCTTCTTTCCCACATCGATCTTCTCAATCCAATCTTCTAGTTTATCCAACTCTTCTGCCGTATATACATCCATGAGAGTGTGATATCTTTGACTCTTTATTGTTGTCAAATCTTTCAAGTTCTTGGCCCAAGTCTATACTTCATCCATCAAACCAAAATCTTGGTTCACTATAAACACCAGCTTCTCCACACTAGACTAAATGTAATGTAATAGGTTCATATTACCATGTATTATTTGTACACCTTTCTGCTGAAAACCGTCACACAATTGTTGGCATGCTCCTAAAAACTAATCAACCTGCATATTTCCTTTATCTTTCTTTCCAATGTTGCAACAAGAATAAGTTTTGGGTGATCTTGGTCCAAAGGGCCTACAATTTCATGCAAATAGCCTCTTAGAAGATCATTCTGTTTGTGCAACATCACCAATTCTGACTCATTTCCATCTAATTTCCTTAACACCTCCTTAACGCCCATAGTGATCATTAATTTAGTGGTGTCTACCATGGGCTTTCCTAACATGACTTCTTTAATTTGATAGTCCTTAGGAGTCAAATATTTGGTATTCACATGTGGAGGAGAGATGACTATATGGGTAAGTAAGTCCCATTCTTTATTCTTCATTATGAAGGCCAATTGTTGTGCATCACCCGCAGGTGGCTCAAGCTTCTTGATTTCTTTTACCAGCTCATCCATACTCTCTTCAAGAGTCATATCCAACTGCCTCTTTTGCCGAATCATAACCTCCCTATTCAGCCATATTGGTATAGTGCCCATGGGAGACATATATTTAGCTGAAGAGGAGGTTTTCACTGCTCGCCCTTTACCCTTATCACTCCTTTATGGAGTCTTCTCCTTCTAAGAGAGATCTACATTAGGAGTCCCTCCCTATATCTGTTGTAGCCAACTTCATTGCCTCTGTATCTTGAGAAGTTTACTGAGGTTCTTCAAGTATTTGTCCCTCCTCTGATAATTCATCAGCTAGCCTTTGTTTTGGCTCTTCTTCAAGCATTGCTTGTTCTTTTCCTTTGGTGACAGGAGGAAAAGGAGTGACTAAGCCTTTGTCTAAGAAAGATAAGTCCTGAAATGATGGTGGTAATGTGCCCATAGACCCTTGCAGAAGAGGTGGTATTTGGTTCCAATCCTTTCCCAAAGGTTGGTTCGTGGGTGTATCTCACATCTTGTCACCCACCATTTTAGTTCCCACGGGAATAAAATCAAAATAAAAAATGTTGAAATATCTGTTTCTTGCACTTCCTAAGTATCAATCCATTGCAGCTGCTCATCTTCAAAAATGGTAACTTGAATAGGTTCCTTAACAATGAATGGTGGTGTTAATGTGGAGCTTCTTCTTTGCTCTTCTTGAGCAGCCATGGCTAAATGAGTCCTCTAACTCAAGGGGAGATTATCTTCTTCATCTTCTTCATCGTCCACCTTAGGGATGGTTTTAGGAACTAAAGGAATGGGAATAACTTTCTTTTGTAATCTCCCCCTCCATGTTCTTTTCATAGTAGGTCCAACATTAGCCTTCTTAGCAACTGAAGGAGTGGCCTATTCCTCTTGTCTAGGTGGTGACAACTCTGGTGCTTCCTACTCTAATTCTTGCTCCTACGAGGGCACTTGTGCAGTATCTTAGGCTTGAGCTACCTCTTCATCTTGAGGCTCTTCAGTTTTAGGCTCATCTTGCTTTGGGGAATCTCTTTTCCTCTTATTCTTGCCTTTATCTTCTCTAAAGTACCCAAAATCCCTGTCATGTTGATATACTATTTCCAGCTTGACTGGAGATTGAGTAGAGAAAGTTGGTACTGTAACTTTTGCACCTTTGCCCTTAACTGGGCATGCTGTGGCTTGAAAGGTAACAACCTATGGAACTAGGTCAAGGTTAAAAGGCTTCTTGATCCAATCCCTTGTCACCTAAATTATGTACTTAGTCCTATGGTTTATATTTGTGTTCTCATGTCTGTCTGTCTCTGCATTCATAATATATCTTGTCTCAGTTATACAAGGGATCCAAGACATCTTGAGTGTCTTGCTGAATAGCCTTGAGTGGGACATTTATCTTTAAGGTACTCCTTGCTAGATATAGAGTCATCATACAATAATCCCTTATTTGGATATCATAGTCATCTATTGCATTCATCCAATGATCTTTGATGGTATCTTCGTGCACAAACTGCTTTCCTATCAAATGCTAAACTCTGCCAATATTATCAAAATAAGGTTGAGGGGAGTTGTAATCTTCTAAGGGATATTGATCCCACTTTGAATCAAAAGTAATGATATCTTGCTTTTGCTTTACCTCAAATGCACCTATAGTAATAGGCCATACCCATGTCTTTTTATGTTGTTTTCTCAATCTGCCATATGTAGATGTGGGTTGTCTTGCAATCTCCAATAAGATGAGCTTATCCAATGGATATCTTAGGAGTTTCTTCGGATTCACCATTGTACCAACTACCCTTAGGTAAGTGAATGTTTTAAACTAGATGTAATAGGTGTTGATCTCTTTGATCCTTGTTTCTACCTCTACTGACATCCTCTTAACATAATCACCCTCTATGAATTAGATGATTGCAAATATGAAAGCATCATTCACTATCCATAATTCCTTTCTCTAATCTGAGATCTTCTTCTTGACCAATTGAGGATATACCACATAGGGCCAAGCATTGGCATCTTGCATGCTTCCCTTCTTATACAGTCTTGGATAGTCAGTTGTCCTTGCCACCAATAAGTACACCAAATATGATGTCATGTAAAACTTGGGGTTAGCTTTAACTCCTACCAGTTGTTTATCTAAGTTTTCACTCAATATTGTGGCCCTATCAATTGGCATTTTAGTTGTTTTGATGGTCTTTATGAAATGGACCATCCAGATATGAAGATGTCTTGCTGCTAGAAGACCCATGATTCTGATCAAAAGTACAATAACATATCTGATATCATCTTTCATATATCCCCTAATCATGTCTATCTTTCCGGCTCTGCATCCCACTGATGTTTTATCAATAAAAAATGATGATTGTATGATCTCTGTGTCCTTCTTGTCAGTCTCCCTATACCATCTTTCTGCTTGATGATAAGTTATCTTCACATACTGATCAGCTCTAGGGAGATGGAATACTTTCTCAATATTCTTAGGTCTAAGGTCTAGGACTATCTCCCCTATGACACTTTTGACAACTCTTTCTTTGAACACATAGTTTGCGGCCAGAATCATAATGAGCTTAGAAGATTGCACTGATGTAGGATGAGATGCTATATTCACCAACCCTGATCTGATAAGTACCAACACCATTGGGGACCTCTCTTTAGGTTTATTGCACAGTACAAGGAATGTGTTCCAGTCTATGTGTCCCATCTCAATATCTTTGATCTATGAATGTCCATCTTGAAAACATGATTTCTTTGGTGCACCTTCAAACTTGAAGACAATGGGTTTTGCAACAATCTTTTCAGCAAGTGATGATGTTGAGGAAGCCATTCTATTTGCACAAAATAGAAAATCGTTATTTTGGAGAGGTGAAAATTAAACCCTAAACAAACCTTAATTGACAAAAAATCAAACCTAGAACACCAAAACCTTGAAAAAAAATTGAAGTACCCCTTAAAGCTCTGGAAAGCAATTTAACGCACCTTGTGCACCTTGATAGGTGTGCTAGGTGTGCTTAATAACCTTTAAAAGGTCATTTTGTGCGCAGTTGCACACCTACATAGGTGTGCACCCTTATGGAGCGTGCACATGCATTTTCCATGTGCAAAGGGAGGATTAAGTTAGTTTTTACTAAGGGTGTGCACATGCCCACCTTGATGGGGTGCGCATGTGCACACCCTCATAATACACTTAGTATTTTTAAGGCACAAAAAATGGTGCGCAGTTGCGCACCTTGTCAAGGTGTGCAGTTACACACCATTATTTCCAATGTTGTGTGTCTATGTAGAAAGTTGCACATGTGCGCACCTTGGGGAGGTGCGCACATGTGCACCTTTCCTTAGTGGTGCCTTTGTTCTTTTAACTTTTAGGTTTTTAGGTTGTTAATGTGAATAAAGGTGCGCATGTGTGTACCTTTGATAATTTAGTATTTTGTGTGTGGGGTTGCAAGTTTTGCGCACCTTCAAAGGTGCGAACGTGCAGTTCTCGAGGGCACAGAGGAATCAATGAGAGAAAGGGAGGGGGGTCTTGAGCTTTTATAGGCTTGGGACAGTGCACACCCTTTGGAGGTGTACACCTATGCATGTGCGCATCCCCAAAGGGAGATAAGTGCACACATGCAAATCTAGTGCACTTTTGCACCTTGGATAGGTTCGCATGTACGCTAGGTGCGTATGTGCACTCTTAAGCACTTAAAACAACACTTTTCTTCCAAATTTCTCAATTCTGGCACTTGGGTTTCTTAGTTAGAGGACTAAGCAGGACCCAGACTCCAGGTAGAGTCCCAAAAATGAGTCAAGCCCCAAACTAAGAATTTGGGAAAACAAAATTTTTACTAGTGGATCCCCATTTCTATGAGAAATGGAGCAATGCATTGTGAAACCACAACAATATGTAGATGGACAGTCTTTCTCCATCAATGCTACTCATAATCTGTGTTGACCAGGCAATATATTTTGAGTTGTAATTTTCTACGAATGTTTGCAAGTAGATTTTTATCTTCTGCACCTAATGAAACAAAACACAAATTAAAAATTTGATTTGGAATGGTTAGAATTTATCAATAGTCATCTAGGATCTCTCCTTCAATCTATGCCAACCTTGCCACCAACAGAGATTGCTATGACTTACTAAAATTATGCTAATGTTCCACTCCAACATTTCTCATGAAGTTATTTAAATAATTCACAGGTCCCTTGATGCCTACAAACACACACAAAAGAGATGGGCATGGTATAGAGAATTTGGACAAAGGCCTCCAGTGTGGAAGTGCAAAATGACAAGGGAACACCTCATATCACCCATCTTTCCATGCATAGGAAATGGTTTTGCATTCATTTGGTTGGATCGACAAATCTTCTCTATGTTGACCATAGGTTTTCTAGAACCATACTAACCAACAAGTACATGTGCACAACCAAGAAAGTCACATATACCCATCACTTGGCATCACTTGGCATCTTTATATCCTCAACATTCACTTTATAGAGCTTCCTTCAATGATGAGGACAACGAGCAAGTGAAGATCAAAACTGAAATATCAAATTACATGCAGAAAGTCACGCCACATGTTGGATATATTCTCCAATTGTTTCTTAATTCCTCTTTACCTTTGTCTACCAGACTTTCCTAAGTTTTCTTTGAAGGACACCATGTTAGGAAGAGTGTGGTGTTGATGTACCAAGTGTTCTACTATTTTCTACAAAGGATTTTCCTAAACAATGAAAGATTGACGTGGTTAAAGAAAACCATGTCAATTTTTTGTGAATCTTCAAGAGTTTCTATTAAGTGAATGTAATAATAGAGAAAAAAATACTGATTCAAATGGTAGAAATTTGATGGTAACCAAATAGTGCTCATATTTGTAACTCTCCCACAATGAGAGTAAACACATTTACTTAGCAAGCAGTGGTTGGTGTATGTCAAGACAAAGTAGGGAAGGTCATGTCAATGGTTATGGAAGAGAAAAGGAAATATTGTCAATGATGAAATCTAACAATGCACAGGCTCCTGATCGTCTACGAAATTAAATGTGTTGTGCTTATAAAAAGGTGCTACGAGGGGCCATGATGTATTTGATGGTTGTCTATGAAATGTTTAGGCTTCTTTCATTCCTCTACATTTTCTTAGAGACTTCTCCAAATTATAATTGTAATTATTCATGATAGTAAATAAGTGAAAGATATGTTTTTATTTAATTAGTTTATAATTTATAAAAATAAATAAATAAGATAGGCTTAATATTATGATTTTTTATTTCAATATTTCCAATAAGGTCATATTATGTTTGAAATATGGAGGAGGTGAGATATCTAAAGGAAGATATAGCCATAAGAAGTAGTTATTGAAGGGAGAAGTGTAAGAGAGAAAGAGGTAAGAATATGGTGATGAATAAGACAAATAGAGATAGAGATAAGTATGAAAGAGAGGTATATTTATAGAAGGATTGATATAGATAAAGAGGGAGGAGAAAAGGGTAGATAGAGATGGTAGACATAGATATATGTAGAGGAGACATAAGGAAATAATGAGAGCGAGAGACATAAAGATGAAGATGCTGAGAGGGTGAATTCTAGGTTTGTGTTTGTGTGTGTGTGTGTGTGTGTGTGTACTCTTGTTTGAGAGAGAGAGAGAGAGAGAGAGAGAGAGAGAGAGAGAGAGAGAGAGAGAGAGAGAGCACAAAACAGAAGGGGTGCTATGGATAGAGAAAGAGACAATAAGGAGATTGATTGAGGTGTGGAGATGGAGATTGAGAAGAAGAGGCATAAAGTGGGGAAGAGACAAGGACACACACTCCTTGAAATAATGTCTCCTAAAGCTACTCCACTTGCTTACAAACTAAGCTCGGTCAACCTGATTGGGCATAGACAAATAACTAGCTACATAGATCGAACCCATTGATTATTCATCAATGGCTAAACTTTTGACATGCTGACAATTTCACTCAATTAAAATGGTTGGTAGAAATGGAGCCTATTGCCATTGAAATCACTTGCAAGCTACAAAAGCACTTTCTCTTTCTTGTACTTAATTTTACAAAATCATTTGTGTAGAAGAAGAGCACCATTAAATGAATAGGGAGAGATGGATCTATAGAGAAATAGAGATAGATTGAGAGGTAAGAATTGAAAGAGACTTACAAAGATATAAATGGATACACAAAAATGGAGAGATATAAAGTCATATCTCTAGATAGTGAGATAGATAGATTGAGAGATAACAAGGATAAATGAAGGGAAATTAGAGAGAGAGAGAGAGAGAGAGAGAGGATAGAAATAGGGTGAGGTTTAGAGGGAAGAGAAAGAAAGATGGAGAGTAAAGAGTAGATGAAGGTATGGAGATGAAGATAGAGTGATGGGATGAGAGAAAAATAGATAGAGAAATAGAGATATATTGATAGAGAGATGCAATATAGAGAGGATTAGAGGGAGTGATATAAAAATGGACAAATACTTAGTTGACCTTCGATATTTCTAAGACGTATCCATTACACACTAAGGTGCAATTTCTTGTTTAAAACTATAACAAGAATGCTGTCATCGTAGAAAAGCACATGGAAATTTAGATTTCTATTGATGATCTCTTAGACTCTGGTCTCAAAAGCATCAACAAAGTACCTCCATTTCTAAGGTCTCTTCGACTCTTGTTGTTAGCCCTAAAACGCTAGGCCAAAGTCCCTATCACGCCTCCGTAAACCCCAACATGAAAATCGTCACGATAAACCCTGGGCAGTTCCCCGTTCAATTTTGGCAAATCCACACGGTGTTAACGCAGGAATGTTACAGATCTCTGTTTGGACTGTAATTGAATTCCCCACAGCTCATTTGCTTTAATTTTATTTGCTAGAATGGTACAAACAAAGAGGGAGACACCGGGCAAGATACCACAGAACAAAGCCGTCAAGCTTAGAACAGAAGAAGAGGAAGAAACAGCGCAGAAATCAACACAAAATGAAGGACAGGCTGCGGAGCAAATTTCGATCGAGGTAGAAGGCAACAGATACACCGATCAAAGTGGTGTAGAGAAAGCAGAGGTCGATCAGAAAGTTGCAGAGGCGGCAGAGGCCAACGCGATGAATAGAGAGGACAAATCCACGGAGCCAAAAATCT
This sequence comes from Cupressus sempervirens, assembly GCA_028749045.1. Lineage (NCBI taxonomy): Eukaryota > Viridiplantae > Streptophyta > Pinopsida > Cupressales > Cupressaceae > Cupressus > Cupressus sempervirens. The sequence continues at coordinate 786,127,539 of CM053789.1, read as the reverse complement.
CAGAGAAAATGTTGTCAGCCAAGAAAAATCGCAAGAGAAATGCTGCTAAATTAGTGGCCGGTGCGGAAAATACCAGGAATTTGGCGGCGGAGATGGTGGATCTCGATAGATTTGCCGGTGAGCAGAAAATTGCTCTCATTGTAGCTGACAAACCAAGAAATGAAGAGTATGTAGAAGGGGAGCAGAAAAATGAGGTAATTGTTGATTGCAACCAGACAATTGGAAAATCCGAGCACGAATGTGTACGAAAGGCAAAATTGGAGATGGAAAGTTCACAGACGGTAAAGAAAATATTAGAGGAGGTTGCGAAAGCCGATGATTCAACTGCGAAGCAAGTGGAGCTGCAGCAGAATGAATCAGAGAAGGAGATTGAGGTTACTGTGAAAACGGAGACAAAGCAAAAGCTCTCGGAAAAAATGAAAATCGATGAAACGGTGGAGAAAAAAATTGAGAATGAACAATGCGAGGGCAAGTGTAAGAAAACGAAGCGAGCGAAAAAAGTACTAAAAGGAGAAGGAAAATCAGAGCAGAAAAATGTACCAAATGCAAAGTTGGAGATCGAAAGTCCACAGACGGTGAAGAAAATATTAAAGGTTGCGGAGGCCGACGAGTCAACTGCGGAGAAAGTGGAGCTGCAGCAGAATGAATCAGAGAAGGAGATCGAGGTCATTGTGAAAACAGAGACAAAGCAAGAGCTTTCGGAGAAAATGGAGATTGATGAAATTGTGGAGAAAAAAATCGAGAATGAAGAAAGCGAGGGCAAGCGTAGGAAGAGTAAGAAAAGAAAGCGAGCGAAGAAAGTAAAAGAAGGAGGACCACAGACGGTGAAGAAGATTTTAGAGGTTGCTGAGGCTGATGAGTCAACTGTGAAAAAAGTGGAGCTGCAGCAGAATGAATCAGAGAAGGAGATCGAGGTTACTGTGAAAACAGTGACAAAGCAAGAGCTCTTGGAGAAAATGGAGATCAATGAAATGGTGGAGAAAAAAATTGAGAATGAAGAAAGCGAGGGCAAGCGTAAGAAGAGTAAGAAAAGAAAGCGAGCCAAGAAAGTAAAAGAAGAAGAACCACAGAGGGGGAAGAAAATATTAGAGGTTGCTGAGGCCGATGAGTTAACTGCAAAAAAAATGGAGCTGCAGCAGACTGAATCAGAGAAGGAGATTGAGGTTACTATGAAAACAGAGACAAAGCAAAAGTTCTCGGAGAAAATGGAAATAGATGAAATGGTGGAAAAAAAAATTGACACTGAACAAAGTGAGGGCATGCGTAGGAAAAGGAAAAAGAGGAAGCAAGCGAACAAAGTAAAAGGAGGAGAAGTGAAGAAAATCACAGAGGAAGATAGCGAAAGGAAGAAAATACCACCGGAAGTAAAGAAGAAAACCACAATGGAAGAAGGACATACGAAAAAAATCACAGAGGAAGAGGGAGAAGTAAAGAAAATCACACAGGGAGAAGGACAGCTGAAGAGAACGAAGGTTGATGGAAAAGTAGAGAAGAAACCAGAGAATGATCAAAGAGCGAGCGAGAAAGGGAACGGAACGTGCATTGAGAAAGAGGGACAAATGAAGAAAACCGGACAGGAAGAGATCATAACAGAGGAGGAAAAGAAAAAAAGCGATGCCACAGAAGTCATAGAAATGCTTGTGAATAGTCTCACTGAAGATGAGCTCAAGGAGGTTCTGAAATCATCTGCACAGAGAGAACCAGGTTTACTAGCTTGCATAAACAGTGTGGCAAGTAGAAGTAAGTTAAAGAGGACATTATATGTTAAGAATCTGAAATGTGATACAAAGTCAAAGACGCTCAGAGAGGCATTCTTACAGTACGGAAAAATAGAATATGCTAAGGTCTTTGCTGGTAAGGAGAGTGGCAAGCCTCTGGGTTTTGGCTTTGTAGAATTTCGCACTAAATCAAGTGCTTTAAGTGCACTGAGGGATCCCGTAAAGGAAATCAACGGCCAACAGTGTCACTGCGCGCTAAAATTACCCAGACGCAGAAGTAGCAACAAATCATACATGGCAAAACATGGTCCAAGAGGATCTGTTTATCCTGGCATACTTGTTCCAGGAGGGTTTATCGATCCCACTTCACTTGGCAGAGGAGAGTATATACATGGTCCAAAAGAAGCTGTTTATCCTGGCATACTTGGTCCAGGAGGGTTTGTTGATCCGACTTTGCTTGCCCGAGGAGATTTTGTTAATCCCACTGTGTTTGTGCCAATGGTAAACTCCGCCTTTTCTGGCCATCTCAATTCTCAAGCTGTGCCGGACAATACTCAGTTTTCAAATTACTGGGGACATTCAAACCTACATGAGTACGTCTTATTCTGCCTCTCATAACTATTTCTTGCACTTTGTTATTTGTCAATGTGGGTTGAAAATTTATTTAGAGTGTTTTATTTTCTATTGGTGAGAAGGCAAACAAAGTTGATGTAGACCTGATTCAAACAGCTTACCTAACGATCAAAATAGATTACAATAACAGAGTACTATTAACTAAATAAAGTCATATTATGTAAAATATTCACACATATTCATTGTAATACTGCTGCAAATATTTGGTAGACTGGTAATTCCCAGCACCAACACTCATATTACTTTAATTTCCACCCTTCTCTCCTATAACATGATTCACTGAACTGAAGAGAAAATATAGCAAAGAGCACCCATGCAAACTGTGTGCACGTAAACTCTCACTTCTTTCCAAAATAATGTCTTCAAAATTCCACCAAAATGAATATCTTTAAAAAAAAAATTGCACTAGCTATTGCTTAGGAGCTCAATTCTTTCCACACAGCAAACTATCTTTCCTTACATTATCAAATTGCTCTCTTTCCCCACTTAATACCTAGAGAATAGTAACAGCAACTCCTTTTCTTTTGTAATATCCCTTGTTGCCTAGCACGTCAATAAATGATAGTGCTAGCCTATTGATTTTCTCCCCTTAGGCTAAAGCATTGCATTAATAAAGGAGATAAGGTGATATTTAAATATATGGCCAAAAAAGCTATGGTTGTGGTTAGGAATTTAATTATTCATGTGCATTTGTTAAATGACATCACTTGAGTTACAATTTCATCTTCTTGGGCTGTTTTACATGGGCGAAATTTATAACGACAAGTAAATAATATAATTGCCTAAGTTGCCAAAATCAGTGAATTAAGGATATGGTTGCAGCTTTTTTGGCTGAGGGTGTCTTTTATAAAGAGGCATCAATGGGAATTAGAATTCCTTATGAAATATTTTCAGTTTTGTTTCTCTACGCAAGGAAATCGAATAGCTAGTTTTTTGGAACACAAAACATGAGAGCCGAGGATTCATGCTTGTATACAACCCCTGGCCTAATTGCTGCTCTTTTATTCATGTGCAAAGTACACCATTTTTTAGGAATCCTCTATCTTAGGCCCAAGATCGGATGTTATCCCTCTTGGCCATCATGTGGGTATCTGGCATCCATATGAGGAGGTGTACCTAGTGAGGAATTTATATCTGATCAATGACTCATCAATCCCCCATCCTAGGCCCAAGAGCAGATGCTATCCCTCTTGACCATCATGTGGCTTTTTGCCATCCACATGAGGGTTTGTACCTAGTGAGGAATCCATATCTAATCAATCCTCTGCCCACCCACGAGGGGATGCTATCCCTTTTGGTCACCATGTGGGTCTTTGCCATCCATACAAGGGGGGATGTACCTAGTGAGGAACTCCGTAATTGTTCCGTCTTCCATTGCCCACCCTTATCATTTAAATCATGATTAGAGTCCCTTCACAAAATGGTCAACCAAGGTATCAGCACCTTTGGCCCCATGGGACAACCCATCACAACCATAAGGGATGGCATATTTAGAAGAGGACCTCATAACATTTTCTTCCTCATATTCCTTATTATCACTACTATGATTGATTATAGAAGACATATAAGTTGCATATTATTGTATGCTTTTCTTCGTATAAGAGATCACATAATAATGATATCACATTCATTCATTATAAATGAACAAGAAACCATAATTAAGATCATTACCCATAAGATAAGATAAGATAAATTTATTAATGTCTAACAAGAGACCGACAAGGGTCTAAGGGATTGAAAGTTTACAAACAAGGGAAACCACCCACATCAAGGACACCAAACGGGGCCCACGAAAGAACAAAACAACAAAGAAGCAAACGAGACACCAAAGAAAGGACTAAGGGTCCTTGGCTGGAAGAAGTCCAACACAAAAGGATAAGGAACAGGGTGACCAAGGATCGCGGACTGTCTCTGAATACTATCGGATGAGGAGCGTCGCTGTCTGGTGAGTCCACAACAGGGCCTCATTGATCTGATGTGGCTGGGAGGAGGAGTGCAGAACTGCTGCAATCTTTGAAAAGACTGTAAAACCTCCCTCTGATATCATAGTAGATGGGACAATGAAAAATACAGTGAGTCTCCGTTTCCGTCTCTGCAAGGGTACATAAATGGCTAATACGACCCTCTTTGTCGATGTGATGGTTAATTTGGTATCTAAGCCAGTGGGATCCAATTTTAAATGAACCAAGAGAGATACAAAGGGCATGGCACCAACGCCGGGTCAAATATGCATGACACACGATAATTTGATCACGGATATCTAAGAACTGCTCGACATATAAGGCCATCTGCGGATGCAACCCTCTCGGAGGGTTGATCCAAGTTGTTATAATGTAGTGTTTGTAAATATTGAGTCTCACATGCTTGTTCAGCTCCTGACAAGAGGGGAGGAGGTGAGCGGGAGCACCTAGAGAAAACTGATAGGGAGGGAGATGATAAGTAAGAAATCATACATAAGATCATTATTTATAAGCAAGAACTCATAAATGAGACTCATTCATACTTCCTACCAATTTATAATAGTATTCAGATTCTCTATGCCGAGTGAGTTTGCTGTGTGTAAGATCTGATTGGCTCAGTGCCTTTCTTTGATAAGAAATGATACATAATATCATTATTTATAAGCATGAACTCATAAATGAGACTCATTCATGCTTCCTACCAATTTATAATAGTATTCAGATTCTCTATGCTGAGTGAGTTTGCTGTGTGTAATATCTGATTGGCTCAGTGCCTTTCTTTGATAAGAAATCATACATAAGATTATTATTTATAAGCAGAACTCATAAATGACACTCATTCATACTTCCTACCAATTTATAATAGTATTCAGATTCTCTATGCCGAGTGAGTTTGCTTTGTGAAAGATCTGATTGGCTCAATGCCTTTCTTTGAATGCTATCCTTTGACATATATACCTCTTCCCTGTAGCAGAATATTCATGTATCATGTCCTTTAAGAAATTTGATGCATCCCTTTACTTGAATTCTTTCTTTCCTTTGGGTATGATTGTGTAATAGTTTTTTACCATCAAGGTTTCAAATCACACTACATGATCCGTCATTAGGATGCAAGAGAGCCAAAAAGAACAAAAAAATTGCACCTCGGAAAACTGTACTTTTGTTAACACAAATTAAGTTCGCACCTCGCCACTTTTGTAAACATATCACTGCTTTATCAATATGTACTTATTTTAACCAATTAGTCATTGTATTGGTTTGCCATCACACTCTTTTGAGAAAAAATCATTATGTATCAGTTATCTGAAATTTGCATATCAAACAGTAAAATGGGGACACGCCAGCCCGTCCCCCCCCGCCCCCCCTTTTGACCCATGTCCCGGAGACTTCAACGCACCGGGGACTTGAGGACTCCTTCCCCCTGTCCCCAATGGTGCCACCTCCATTGAGGATGGGGAACATCCCAGTGTTGGCTATTTGCAGATTCAACTACTTATGTTTAATGTTCGATGTTCCAATTCAATGCAATGTTCAAGTATTTACTCTTTTACATCTTTATATCTTATATTGCAATACATATTTTCATAACTAGCATTTTAAGTACCATATATATATATATATATATATCCCCTCTTGTCCCCCGCTGCCATCGCCTCGCCGCCCCCCCACTGTCTCCAAATTAAGGCCCCTCTGTCCCCCTGTCCTGGAAACTTGTCCCCCCATTCCACCGTCCCCCAAGGCAGTGTAACTATGATATCAAATCAATTTTTGGAGAACAAACTGGAGCATCCTATGACATTGCAACACAAGAGCTCGTGCTGATGCAGACTTGTTTTTAATTTCTTGGATAGCTAGTTTCAGAGTATCACAAGGTCTTAAAAATAAGACAATTTTCTGATAAATGTTATCTTCCTAGGTATTCTTCATGTCATGGACATAACTATCCTCCCCTCTCAGATTTTGCTTGTTCTCAAGCAAAGATTTGAAACTCCAAAAAGCTGAATCAATTTGTATTAACAATATACCAAATATATAGAGTTTACGTACACTATAAAAATCTTTAATGAAGAAGCAAAGTTGTCTAAATATAGATGACATTGAAAAACCAAACAAATTAAGATAATTCAAAAGTAGAGCCTAAATCCATTAAACTAAGATTCTAAATAATGGGCTAAAAATAGCAAGAATCTAAGGTACTAAAAAAAGTCCAATACTCTCTTTTAATGGTCAGTCTATCAACTATTCTGCAGCAGACAGTACATGTCTTGTGTGCATAAATTCTTCAGAACATTCTGCTGCTGGTGAGACCCTCCCTAGATCTGCAGAATGTTAATAATTGAGAGTAGCCAAAATCAGTCCAGTTAAGAACATATGATAGCCTCCCTGGATCTCTCAGCAATAAGAGAGATGGGTCTGCCATTGACCTTGCCAATGAGATGTGTCTGCCACTAACTCTCCCAGAATCGGTAAAACTTCTGACCAGAAATTATCAAAAAATGTCCACCTTGATGTAGGATAACAAAGTTGTCCCTCTCTGTAGCCAAAGACACAGTGAGAACAACTACCACGATCCACAATTTTTGAGGAAAAGTAAACAAACCCTCTGATGAAATTTTGAAGATTAGCAGGTTGTCCCAAAGTAGATTGAAAGATACCATGATTTGCCAAGAACGTTTTGTAGATGGGTACTGCAACTCAAACCAAACTACAAGAAGCCATGATTGTTGTGGAGTAATCTGACAATTTAAAAATTGAAGTTTACAAAGCATCATTTTGTCAGATAAAAGAAGGTAAAAAAACATAAAAGAATCCAACACAATGTTTTTCGTAAGTTAATGCCAGAAAATGTTAGCTGCCAAATGCATAAATATGGGTCACAGAGGGGTTTTTAGCAGGTGTAGGCGAACCTTAAAAACATGAAAAATTGCATTGACGGAAACTGCAACAATAGAAAGAGGAAGAAGCTGTAAAGTGTTGCATTGCGTCTATAGGAAAAAATAGTGCGATTTTTGGCAGCATTTCTAATTGCGATTTTGGGCTATACAAAAACTGATGCCTACCCGCGACAAATACACAGGCTGGAAGACATAAATCCTGTCAAAACTGACACGCTTCTGCAAAAATCTCCCTTCGGCACAACCCACCGAAAAAAAAGACAAACAGAGATGTGCAGCCTGCAAGAAAAACCCAAAATTGCACAGAGGAAAAATACCAGCTGCCCAAAGACAACACTAAAACCTTCAAAATTTCTCCACAAACTCTTGGAAAAAATTTCAGAACCCTTGCTTTTGCTGAAAGACACCCTCAAAAAACTATTCATGATCTTGAGCTGTACGGTGAGGGAGCCATACCTAGACTGGCTCCTGCTTTGATACTATGAAATGTTAAAAATTTGAATGAATTTGTATTAACAATACATCAAATGTATAGAATTTACAGATGCTATAAAAAGTGCTAATGAAAATGTAAAGTCGTCTAAAAATTGAACAGATCAAGAAAATTCAAAAGTAGAGCCCAATTGACCAGTAAACTAAGAATCTAAATAACGTGCTTAAAATAGCAAGAATCTAAGGTGCTAAAAATAGTTTAATAAGATTGAATGGTCATGGATTTCAATTTGAAATCCACCTTTTGCTGCATACTTTGATATAATCATAAGTTGTAGACCGATATGTTTTCTCCGTTATTTCAAATGTTAGTTATGATCAATAGTTGGAGAATGGCAGGGTTTAATTAAGGCAATTTATGTTTGATCTTTCTGAGAGAAAGAATGAGATCTTTACATTAACACAAGAACTTCACATATATTTGTTAATGTTTTAGCCCAGAAAATATGATAAACAACAATAATGGAAAAATAGGCACAAAAGACACTTGACATTTATCTTGGAAAGACCCTTAACCTTGAAGGGCAAAAAACCCAGCCACATTAGAAAACTATTTCTTTTAATGACCCTTATCCTTGAAAGGAAAACAACCCAGCCACATAAGAAGACTATATCTTTTAATGATAATAAAAAATTCAAGTACCTTTCACTTGATATGATGTGTCTGCACTCAAAGCTATCTCATGTATACATAGATCTGAGAGACTCTTCATATCACAACTGAAGGTGTCTTCAATTTCCAAAAACAAGTCTCATCATATTTCCAAATGCATGCCTCTTCACATGGCACGTCTTTTCACATAATATTATCTTAAATATTAACATAAATATCTTCTCCAGCTGTAAACGCAATACATAGTTATCATCTTAATAGCAAAATCATAGATAAAGATCTCTATTGCAGCTACAATCGTCAACACTCCCTCTTAGCAAGTGAGAGGTCTTTCGTATGGCAGACACACATAGCTGCAACCAAAAGATGTCAAGGATAAGTTCTCATCACATAGATTCTCACTAAAACATGTTATCTCAGCATAACATAATTCACCATAGTAGCATAAAATTAATTTCATAGAGTCACACGTGTGAATTCCACCATGCCTACTCATAGAGGGTAGTCCACCATACCTACTTGCAAAGGGTGGAATGAGGGCTTTTACCTCAGACTTTTCCTAGAGAAGAATGCATTTGCACCATGTCTACTCACAAAGGTTGGTCCACCATACCTACTTGCAGAGGGTGGAACGAGGGCTTTCACCTCAAACTTCTTCCAAAGAAGAATGTATTTCCACCATGCCTATTCAATGAGGGTGGAACAAGGGATTTCACCTTGAGCTTCTCCCTCTCAGAGAAGACTTCATCAATCAACATGTATAAGAATGGTTGTGATTCCATAGAAACTTCCTCTCTATTGGGACAATTTTGATCACCCCAATAGGATAGTTGACATTGAAGCTGAAACATAATTCTCTATAGTAAATGGTATCATCAAAGCCACATCCGAAAATAAGAACCCAAACATAAATATGATACTTTATTTTGTAAGATGTAAGGGATTATCTTTATCACTGTAGTGATTCAAGAAATCAGAGACATAACTCATACCTTCAACTGCAGAAGAATGCAAGGAGGAAAACAATACTAGAAAATGATAGTATGCTGCAATGAGACTCCAATCAGAATGGTGTTTATACAGAGAACCAAAACAGGATGACATTGAAATCTGACCCTCAATCCTTAAGAGTGGATACCCGTCCAGAACATAATGATACAGATTTCCAATCCCACCACCTGCAGAAGATATACTCGAGTCTGAGTCAGAACTTCAATGGTTAGACATTGCTGTCTCAGAGTACCCACTGATATGTTATCTCCTGCAGTTATGTATCCAGTCCCAACTTCTGAATGGTGTTTCCCATCACTGACACATTCCCAGTCAATCTCTGTAGCTCTTAACTCATAATGGAAAACTGCAGTTGATGGTATCTTCATTCAAACTTCTGCTGACAATTCCCAACTTTCTTCCTTGCTAATATCAAGATTAAAATACCTTGATCAGATTTGATCAGATTTCACATATCAGATAGAAACACCCTTGCACAAAAATGAACGGGAGGATGAATAATCATACAAAGATATCATTTGCAACTCCTTTGAAAGAGCAAGTTGTAAAAAATACGAAACGACAAAGATTGTCGTTACCATATGAACAGTCTTTTTATCAAATATTATATGACAAAAATGAACCGATAAGTAGAACATACAATTCCACCATCACAAGCATTGAAAATTCACTGCTAAACATTTTGAAAACTCTGGCTATGTTACAAATCAGAACAATGTGCTGGCAGTAGGGATGGCATGTCAGCATGTGCATGGACTCCAGGTGTGCCCAGAAGTGATGAAGCCAAGACAGAACATATACACAATCATATAGAAGCATACAATACTTAATAAGAAAGGTAGGTGATTAGAGAGCTATCAATGGAACATTTCCTTGTGCATATGATGCCAAAAATATAATACTAGGGCAGATAAAGAATGAGAGCAGATGTTTCTGTTGAAATAGCATATTGCCTCAACACCATACTGCAATATAGAAGTGACAGAGAAGAGAACAATACACAGAGACCACACAGCAACAACAGAGAAACATAGAGAGGAGCGTGAAGATCTGCCATGCAGCTACCAGGAATTCAACATTCCTATATTGCTGATATCTAACCTAACTCCGATACCAATTTAATGTTTAACCCAAAATTATGATAAACAGCTATAAAGGTAAAATAGGCACAAAAGAAACTTGACATTTATCTTGGGAAAACCCTTCAACCTTAAAAGGAAAAAACCCAACCACACCAGAAAAAATCTCTTTTATTGATAATAAGAAATTCGAGTACATTGCTTTCACCTAATACAATGTGTCTACACATAAAGCAATCTCATGTATATATATAGAATTGAGAGGCTCTTCGTATCACAATTGAAGGTCTCTTTCATTTCCACACCTCTTTGCAACACACATGTCTTTTCATATAATATTATATCAAATATTATCATAGATATCTTCTCAAACACAATACATAGGTATTATCTCAATAGCCAAATCAGAGATAAACATTTCTATCGCAGCTACAAATTTCAACAAAATTGAGATGAGGATTAGAAGCACGATAGCCCTCTATGACCTCAAATGCAATGAATTCATATGTTTTTTGTTTTCACTTATTCTCATGTTCTATCTCAACTGAAAATATTGAACTAAACACATACATTCGAAAACACAAAATATACATGTGAATACATTCATTGTTAGATACTACATATTGACTAGAATGCATTTATTGGTTCATATTTTACCTTGTAGGATGACAAGATCACTGCTTTCATATCACTTGTAATGACCCCTTTTTGTAAATGCCCTAGATTTTGCCCTAATTCACAATTTGAAATAGAACAAGAAATAGGATATAATTAGTAACATTATGTTCCTAGTTGAGATCCTGCAACATATTAGGAAATCTTGGAAACATAATTCACAATATAGATCTTCCTTATTGCATAGATCATTCCGACTAGGGTAAGGAACATTAATTTAACCATAAGATATATTTAATTTATTGATGGAGTTCAACCATGTGAGGGCTAGGGTAAGGGGCACATTTGGGTGCCTCAACCAATCCTCTACCCGAGACCCAAAAGTGGATACTATCTCTCTTGGCCATATGTGGCCCTTGCCATCTATATGAGGAGGTGTGTAACATGCTAAAAATCTGAAATCTAAATAACTGACTAAATAAAGGAAAAAGAATCACAATCTTAACCAAATGAAAGGAGATACAGTTAAATTAGTTATTCTATTCTTTCACATGAAGGGGAACTACGAGTTAACTGTAATTTATATTTCCAAATAACTAGAAACTAACAACCATTTCAACTATTAGATTCACATGACATTAGGAAATATTTAAAATACATGACAGCAATATGTTCATCAAATGAAATACGAGAACATGAAATAGATACTAGGGAATAAGCAGATGATGTCCCTTTGTTGTGCAAGCCTTGGCATTTGGAAGAGAGGAGAAACATTGCCATGGGCTTAACCTCCAACCATGGACCTTATGTACCCCCACACAATCCATTGAGAAAGGCCCTCCCTAGCGTAGGAGTTGGCTTGGGACACACTTGTCCAGCCATTGAGCATCTTGGTGTTAGAGTGTCAACTAGTCAGCTGATGAGGTTGTGGACACTTTCCAATCAACCTATCTTACAACTGCTAGCACTTTGACCTTTGGTGATCACAATGGCAATCATGCCATTAACCGACTTTGGCCAAGGATTTTGGATGGGCAACTTAGATGCTTGATCACCCATTGCTCGACTTGACAACAAGTTTTATACAAAGGATTTCCTTGAGCTAACGTAGTTATTGATTTTGAGTATTATTACTGATTATAATTTCCTTTCATTGTAGGATTATTCCCACTCTCTCCCTTCATCTTGACCATGTTGTCCTCATGGATGAATTCTAGGGAGTTTTCTTATATGATATTTGGTTCATAGAGAACTTATACATTGCCATCTTTCATGCCAGTTATGGCTTATGGCATCATAAATGAGTTAAGCCTTCATTCTGATTGTTCCTTTATCATATGGAGCAGCACCCCATCTCAGAGATATATTGATCATATCATTGTATGGGATAGTACTTCTTTGACAAAAAACGTATGTGCTTCAAATTCAAAAGCTATCACAGGTAAAGCCTTTTGGCAATCAGATAATTCCATTCTTCTAACAAGTTTTTAATAGAAGAAGAGTACTCCAAGTGACACATCCCGAATTTGGATTTTCAAGGGAAAACAATTGCCGCAAGTTTAGAATGCATGACTTAATCACAATAACAACATATAAATGTAATGCATGACTTGATTCTGTAGGCACGATTTGGGAAATTTGAATGGTACTGGCGTTAGGTAGATGCCACCTGCCTACACTATCAAAGCTTTCAATTCAGTCCAGAAAAATGAATACTGGAATATCTCACAAGCTCGGCAAAATCAGAGGCAATTGCCAGTTATGTTCACACCCTTACTTGAAATGAGTAGAGAAAAACATAGCATGAACAAGAAAGAATTTATGTGGAAGCAAATGTGTGGAAGAACAGCTCGAGAGAGTGAGAGGCAATGTAAATAAAACACATACATAAAGAGGTGAGCAAGATAAGCAATAGACACCCACACATATGCTCAGTTACGCAAGAATTTCGAGGTGGCAAAAATGTTCGCATGGGCCTTCCAATTTCATATTGAATAAAAAGAAAGACATATAGCTCAATGCTATAAAAGGAGACACGAAAAAGGTGGCCGCTCAAGGCAATTAAATAAATAATAATCATGTCAAAGTCAAGGTTCGAAATAAAACAATAAGGGTGGCAACAAAATCTTCATTCATGCCTTAATATATTAATATCGCTCCTTTATATTCATACTTGTTTGAGTAGCCTTAACATATATGTATGTATGTATGCTCTAAATTTGAAATTCTCATACACATATACATATATGTGTGTGTGTGCGTGTACACATGTACACATTTTATGCCGACACAAGTAGGAGTATAGACAAGATATTATTATACTAAGACATGATAGAATTTGCAAGATATTCTGAGATCATCCATAATAAAGGTAATATTTCTTATTTGCATTTATTATAATGTTATAATTTAACTTGTAAGCTCATGGTCATCCTTTGTACTTTCTTGCTTGTCTAACCATTTCATCCTTGATCTAGGTTGTTAGATTTCATGCCTGATGGTTTGACAGTGGATTTGGGAGCCCCATTCCTTACTCCCATTTTGACAATACCTCCCCCCATCATCGTGTGCCTGCAAAAAATAAATGGTTCTAGGGTAATAACATATTTCCATAATTTGAACTAATAATAAAATATCACATAATCATTTTCAACTTCTAAGATATTCATTTTTCAATTCCCATCATAATTTCTAACCAACATGTCACATGAAATAATAACTAATAACCGAAATTCCATTTCACATGAATCAACTATCTCAACAACTTTACCAATAGATCAATTTCACATGAATCAATTATCTCAACAAATCTACTAAACAACTCCACATAAATTTCCAATGGCTAGAAGATTATATTTAAATTTAGCAAAATTTGGGATGTAATAGGGTGTACCTAGTGAGGATTCCATATCTTGATCAATCATTTGCTCTAGGCCCAAGAGCATGCTATCCCTCTTGGCTATCATGTGCCTCTTTGTCATCCATATATAGGGGTGTAGCTACTGAAGGATCAATATTTGATCAATCTGATACCCTAAGCCCAAGAGTTGATGCTATCCTCCTTGGTCATCATGCGACTCTTTGCCATCCACATGAGTGTGTATGTCTAGTGAGGATTCCATTTTTGATCGATCCTTTACCCTAGGCCCAAGAGTGGATGCTATCCCTCTTGGTCATCGTGTGGCTCTTTGCCACCCACATGAGGTAGTGTACCTAGTGAGGAATTCTACATTCTTGCTTCCATTGCCACCCTTATTGTTTTGTAATGTCCTTAAATAATGATAATCCAAATTTGCCCTAGATTGCAATATTTCTATCAAGCAAGTAGGGCTTAGAGATACCTTTTTTCTTTGGTTGAGGCTCTTCAACACAGTTAGGGATTATCTATAATCTATAATTCATAGTTACATCTATTTAATTAAGAGTTAACATATGTGAGGAATGCAGATCACATCAATATATTGCTAGAATTGATTTTACTATGAATCGACCATAGAAGTGACAAGGTAGGATGACTTGATGATGTGCCACAAAGACCCCTTTCCTTAGGCCCAAGTGCAGATATATCATCCCTGTTGGCCTCATGTGGCCTGTGCCATAGATATTAGGTGGCATAACTTGTGTGGTGTCCCATCACCATTTTTCTCCATATTCCCACTCCTATCTTGCTTCACATGACTGAACACTCATTTACCATAATAGAGATTATGAGGAACATTCACAATAGGGTGCCTGGAAAGTCCCTTCTTAAGCCCACAGGTAGTCCTCTTGTTCCCCTTTGGTCCCATGAGACTTCCTAGTTGCATAGCATGAGGCGGCGTGCTTAGAAGGTGACCTCATCACCATTTTCCTACCTCTGATCCCCTCATTTCCCCTACATTGGCTTGTTGTAGTTGACAGAAAACACACGATGTGTCACACATAAGTTCTATATTACAATGTACTATAGAAATGTAATATGGTCCATTGAAATATTGAAATGTAATTTGGTAACAGCGTCATCATGGAACATTGAAATTTCGAAATGTAATATCATAACAGTAATAACATGATTTTACATTAAAATGTGAACCTTACATCTAAGAAAAAATCACACAATTTTTTGGAATTGTAAAACAACCAAAAAAATTACATAATTGAATTCAAAACAATAAAATTTGTAATTTTTACATGCTATTAAAGCTTGAAAATGTTAGAGAATTAATAAATATTTTATATGCTTGAAAAGAAGAAATAAAGGAGAATGATGTTGCGAATCTGAAATTCTAGAAAATCATTCTCTGAATCACCCTTAAACAGTCCATGCAATTTTCTCTAGAATGCTGTAATGCTGATTTCTGTGTTCAATACGAGCGAATAGGTCTTGTAAAGCTGCAAAGTTACATTTTTGGTGTATTTTCTTTGTGTAGCATGCATAGTGCAATTTGCAGGTTGGACATTACCTTGTGAGCACTTTCCGCAAAAAATTGTATTGTCTTACCGGAAGCTCTTGACATAAAGCAACAAGTTTATTTCATAAATACTCAGGTTAGGAATAAAACAGTAAGTGTGTGTTTATTTACTGGATTTCAAATTGAAAATTCTCTATTTACCTAAAATGATTCTAGCCTTTTAAAGTTCTAGTCGACATCATTTCCGTAGGATGGTTAATAAATGATCTTTTTTTAGCCTTATGCTGTCAAGGAGTTAATTTATATCCTTGTTATTGACCTTTCAAACATTAAAGTAGTCAGAAGTGATCTTTCATTCATGTTATTGTAAATCATATCGTGATAGAGATCTTCATTAGTTGCCCAATCACCATTTCTGTTCTTATGTGCGGTCCTCACTCTCCCAGGGCTATATGACAAGGAGTGATAATACTGTAAACCTTTCAAACTATTTGTTTTGGATTTCATTGCTTGAGATTATGTTCTTATGCTTCTAGGGACATTCTTATCAATTGTAGCTCAATGAATTTCTTTTTGTCATAGCTTGTTTTGATCATTTGAATATCCTTTTGGAACACATTAATTTCCTTGTCCACAATCGAGTCATATTCTCTTGCGGAATATTATCCAGTGTTGTCAATTTATGTCTGAAAGAGTAATTTTGATATGATTCATCTGTTTAAGTAGAATATGTATCTTTAACGGTCTTATGAACAGCTTTGCTAATGATTTGAATACCATAATTGCACATACTCATAGTCGATTCAATGAAATTGAGCATGTGGATGCAGTTCTATATATTGCAACCATTAATATGAAGGTTTTCAGCACATCAATCATTCTCTCCAAAATAAGATGATATTAATTTCTGGTTCTTGTAATGGGGATGAAAACTTCTGTTACTTGAAAGTTAATTAGCAAATTCTGTAAGTTATTATAAAGTTCTTATTAAGGAGAATTTGCATCTTTTTAATGGTTTTTGAACAGCTTTGCTAATGATTCGAATGCCATAATTGCAGATAGTGATAGTTGATACAATGAAAATGAGCATGTGGAACAGTGTGGATGAGGTTCTATATATTGTGACCTTTCATATGAAGATATTCAGCACATCAATCATTCTTCCCTAAATAAGGATGATATTAGCCTCATTTTTTGGTTTTGAACAATGTGTAACGGGGATGAAAACTTCTGTTACTTGAAAATTAATTAGAAAGTTCTTCTAGTTAAAGTTATTCTAAAATTCAGACATAACTCTCTTTTTCGTCTTATTCAGGTCCTTTGGTT
Source organism: Cupressus sempervirens (assembly GCA_028749045.1). Taxonomy (NCBI): domain Eukaryota; kingdom Viridiplantae; phylum Streptophyta; class Pinopsida; order Cupressales; family Cupressaceae; genus Cupressus; species Cupressus sempervirens. Next base: position 786,110,806 of record CM053789.1, on the reverse strand, counting down.
TCATGTTCTCTTGGTCATCATAAACATCCTTGTTCCTGCAAATGTTCTCTTGTGGAAAAATAGCCATAGGGTTGACTTATTCTGTACTTCAAGTTATGGATTTTGATATTGCATGAATTATGCTTTGCATAAATCTCAGGTCTATGAATACTTTTTAATGTTCATATTGGACATCTGATCTGGAATACCTTGACAATATTGCATGGAAGTGGCAAAATTTTAGGCCACCTTGATACTTACATGGCATTAATAAATTGTATCTAATACTTTAAAAAGTCATGGAACATAATCTGGTTGGGCTCTTTTTTGGATATGCAGGTTACAGTAGACATTGCATGTATTTGTATCCATATCTGATATTCACACACGTCTAAGATGGCTGTGGAGGTGGAAGTGGACAGACAATCCTGTTGTTTCACCACTCATCAATCCTTTCACTCCTGAATTGGGACGTATCACATTTTTTGAGTTTTTATTGACCATCACGAGGAGTTGACTCTGATATTTTTTGTGGCTGATTTATCAATTGACAAAGATACTTATTTTGTGATGAATGATTTTACGCTACTAGAATTTAAAAGGCTTGTGAAGTTTCAATTATTAAAGCAACGTAAACCTAAGAAATGGTATATACAAACAACAATTGTACCACAGCATAAGGCCACTTAGAGTCAATTTCATTAACGTCTTATAGAAGACTTGGCTTCCTTTCTGATTGGTAAGAAGTCAAGGAGTCCCTCTTGAAGATGGCTACAAGTCAATCTGGAACTTATAGTGCAATTTTCAAAACAGGTTAGGTAAATGATTGCATTTTATGAGATTCCAGGGCAGATATTTCTTATATGACAACCTTTTTGAAGTGCTCCTATCAGAGTTTCTATTCAAAACGTGTTTAACACTCGTGAACATTAATAATATTATGCCTCATTGTCATCCACATCATGTACATGACTCAAAATATATTTGAATGATCAAGTATGGCTGCTTCTAAAGATTTTTAACTTAAATGTTCTTGAATTTGGTGGGACTCAAAAAGGTTTCTTTATGGTAGGCTTTACTTTCTCATGGGTATTTTTATATGATAATGTGTTCCGTTAGAAAATTTCAAGATTTTCATGTGATGTACACAATTGCTATCCAATTCCAAGATAAAATTCCGCTGATATTAATTGTCATTCTCCAAAACCTTTGAGTGCTTTGGTTCACATCCATGAAGATATTTGAATACCTTAATTGTTTAATTACGTTGTTTATGTCAAATGTCTACCTTCAATTGCATACAATTGAGAAACCATAAGCAGTTTCACATTAAATGACTGGTTATGTTTTTGATAAATTAGGCCCCAAAACCAAGGGGGTCGGCCATTTACATGAGCAAGGTCCAACAACAAGTTGTTAGACCATCAACAACACAAATTAAGCTCAATATGCACTTCCATGAAAAACAAAAACTACCACCACAAAGCACAAAGGCTTTTGCCCAACGAGAAGGGCAAGAGTTATTTCTATGTCATTGGACAAATGTCCAAGCAATACTATCCTTATGTTCCCAAGATAAAGACTCTGTTAGGGCAACTATTAGCACAATGACCAAAATGTTAAAGAAGCCAAGTAGTCTGTGCAAAATCTTGGTGCAAGGAAACAAAAAAATTAGAGGGGCAGTAAAGTCCTCTAGTCACGAAGGAAAAGTACTAGTAGGAGTAGGGGCATCAATAATAGTTGTGGTAGTAGCAAGACTTAGAACATCACAAAGGCTTGTCCATGATTTGCAGCGAGAGCATCGTCAAGATTTAACCCTAGGGTTACATCACCATCAATAACCTGTGAATCCTTGGAGGAGTTGGGAAGAGAGTCAATTGCACAAACAATCATGTGAGCATTACTTGCAACCTTCCACCTTGAAGCACCACCTGTGTAGTGTAGAAGGGCACAATCGGAAGCCATATGACAACAAAGAAGCAATGCTGACAATGGAAGGGGAGGCCCTCAAAATCCAATGCTGAAGTCCATCGCCTATCCCCAACCATGAGCACGACGTCCCTAGGAAGTGGTTGAGGCACATCCAAATCAACCAAAATGCGAGCGAAGGTAGAATGGCACAAAGTTGCTTTAGCTTTCCCCACCTTCAAGGAACGACCAATAGAGTTCCCAATAGCTTTAAAGAAAGACATCCCCATAAATGGAAAGGGGGACTTGGAAGGCAAACCCACATTGAATGCACATTGAGTGGTTCAGTATGAGGCTTGAGTGAGACTATCCAAGGCCTTGGCGGAAAGGGAATGCTTCCCCCAAACCCACAATTCACTCAAAGATCAAATGCAATCTTCAAAAGAAGAGAAGGGAGCAAATAAAAAAACCTTAGCATAAGTGTAGAGCTCAACTTTACGTAAGACGTCCAAGAATTGGTACCTCAACAATGGAGATCCAAGAGAGAGAGCCAAAGACTTGCAAATCTACTAACCAGCTCATGTTGTTGATAAAACTCAACATTCTTCACCACTTTAGGGCAAATGAAATAGGAAAAACATTCTTTTTTGTAGGGACAATAGTAGAAGACTTTGCAGCATGAGCATAGCTCTTACCAACAACAAGAACTTTAGGCTTGTAGGGAAATGCAACTGTGAAATGTGGGGCAGTAGGGAAATGCCTTGCATGGAGACTAGTAGTGTGATCACCATTATCATAGGGAGCTAGAACAATGCCCAATGATGATGGAAGAGCATCTACAGACGAGACTGCTACACCCACATGGCATGAAGATGTTGTAGTCCCTATAGGCGCCAAAACACTACTATGCAACCTACAGCCATCTAGGCCAATCCCTAACACAGACTCACGAACTTGACCAATGATAATGGGATCATTAGCACCAATAGGTGGGAAAACCTTTGGAGGGTAGGAAGCATCAATATCGCTTAGAATGCTCCCAACACAAAAGCTACCAATGACAGGAAACTTAGCCCCAAACAAAGTAGTATGAATGTCCACAGACCATCCACCAATACCAGTGTTGTCGTTGCACGGGGAACAAGCAATGCAAGAGGACGAGCATTTGAAATTCACAGTAAGTAGGAAGAGACATTGGCATTCATTCTTGCATTCAATTATGCTATTAAATGATTGGTTATGTTAGTGTAGATATTACGAAATGGGTATTTTCGAATGGCCTACTTAGGTGTACTAGTTAGTGGGAGTGAGCATGCCACCCTTTTTGAGTCATTAAGAAGTTAATTTGACACATGTCATAGTTAATGGGAGTTGATTACCTATTCTTCTCCACTGTTGTGGTTGACAATTTCTCCCCTCTGTCCTATTTGTATATCTCATTGGCGACACAATATCACATTGTTGGGTCCCTTTTTGTGTAATATTAATTTGATTTGTATTTTGTATTTTTTTTAAACATCTCATTGCAAGAAGTGTATGCATGCTTGACTTGAATGGCTCAATGTAATGTCCCCATCTTTTTAGCAACTAAGTGGTTTCTTAGCCTTAACGTCTTTCAAAGGCTAAGTGGAAAAATAAGGGAAAATTGATTAAATTAATTTCTTATAAAGTCATTCAATAAATTAAAATTAAAAGGTGACTTTATGTTTAATTAATTAAATTAATTATTGTATTACAAGGGAGAAGCTTGTAGAGACTGCATTAATTATTGGAAAGGGGGAAGCCTCTAGTAATTTAATTTTCTAGAAGCACAATTAATTATTGTATTGCAAGGGAGGAGTTTATAGAGAGTGCATTAATTATTGGAAGGGGGAAGCTTCAAGTAAATGCAATTAATTAATATTTTATTTCCTTCTAGAAGGGTGAAGGAAAAGTATAAATAGAGGTGGGAGCTTCATTGTTTAGCATCGGATGATGGTGAATTGCATTTGATAGGAACTTGGATGTACAATTTTGTTCTCAACATTAGAGGACGTCCATCCTCTCTTGTAACATTCTAGATGTCATTCCCTTGGGGTTTGGCCTTTGGAATTCACTACTATCAACTCATTAACAGACAGCTTGGACACATTTCCAGTTACGCGCAGATTGGGTGTAATTAGTGAGTTGAACAGTTTGTTATGTATTTGATGATGCTGAAGTAATTAGTGAGTTGCTATGTATTTAATTTTATTAGTTTGAGAACTAATATTATTTCAGTAGTAGTTCAATTTTCAGTTTGCATGAATTTCTTTTTGTTCATGTTATGTGGTTTAAATCTATGCAAAGACATTACAATCTCTTTCAGCAATTGGTTTAGTTTTTGGGCATTACCAGGATGTACATTACAATGGTATCAGAGCCCATTACAGTGGTATCAAAGCTATTCCTTCCATCTTGTGAAGGTCGTAAGCATTTATGTTTGAGCGTGTTACAAGGGCTTTATAATTTTCGCAATACCAGAGCAAGACAAAGTAGGAGTTTAGACTTGTAGAGTGAACAATCTAGTTCAATCGTGCAAGGGGACATACAATCCAGTCATATAGACACAGAAGAGATATTCTTTGAACAAGACAATAGTATGGGTGACCGAGATGACAAGAATACAAGATTAGATGGAGGCAGGAATACCGGTCCAGATCAAGAAAATGTAATGTTTAGGTTACTAGGTACATTAGAGGAGGGGCAGCATGTGCAATAGGAGCAGAATAGGACAATGGATATGATGTTGCAGCTCATGGCTAGACAGATGGGCATCCATATCAATCTAGGTGATGCAAACAGTGGAAGCAATAACACTGGGGGAAAGGACAACTATAGGGGTAATGATAATGGAGTTCGTGGCAACAACAATGGTCTCAAGAATAACATTAATAATGGACATGGCAACAATGGGAATTAGACTGATAACTTTAGACATGTTGCACGCCCAGCTCGAACGTAAGCTCGATACCTCTTCTACCCACCTTCCCACCTAGAGATCTAGTTCAACCAGTTAATGAACCATAGATTACAGAGTTACAGGATCAGTTTAGGAGGGATTGGGAGGCTAGTGGACTGGAGTTTTAGGCGGATATTTCCCTCAAAGATTATATGGACTTGAGGATGAGACACATGTCCAGATCAGGAGGAAGAAGTCAAAACCTTGAGTTGAGAAAGAAAGTTGGGAAACTTTCTTTACCTTATTATGATGCTTCAGGGAAGATGACCACACGAGCTTGGGTGCAAAAGATAGATACATACTTGCAGCTGAATCCTATGCCTGAGGAGGAGGCTATAAAGTATGTGGCTATTCACTTGGATGGACTGACACATGAGTGGTGGCACCATGGCATGGTAACTTTGGGGCATAATTAGATCACACCTTACGAGGAGTTCACTGAGAAGCTCATAAAGAGATTTGATACCAGGGATCCTGATTTACAGTTTAAGGAGTTGGCACAACTCAAGTAGTGGGGATCAGTTGAGACATATATCAGTGAATTTCAGAGGTTAGTTGTGTTGATCACAGATATTTTAGAGAGGAGTTTGGTAGTGTTGTTGATGGATGGACTCTTAGATCCCTTGCGAGGTTGGGTCAAGGGGCATGACCCAACTACATTACAGGAGGCCACTAAAAAGGCTCGTGACTTAGCACCTTCTTCATTTAGGAGTAGATTTCAACACATGGATTCTTATATGAAAAAGGACAAGGAGAAGGACAAAAAATCTTTTCACAAGGATACTCAGCCAAAAAGAGATAAGTTGGATAATGACACCTTGAATGATTTGAGAAAGAAGAAGCTATGTTTCATTGTAGAGAGCCTTGGGATTTATCTCATGAGTGTCCTCTCAAGGCTAAGGCAAATCAAATGGAGTAGTTTTTAGCAGAGCAGTCACAATCAGAGAGGGAGGATCAACACTCTGATTCAAAGAGGATAGCACTACAGAGGAGAGCAACATTCCTGAGGATGATAATTCATTGGCACGATTAATAGGGGCTCAGAAGGCAATCACATTTAAGGTCAGGGGTACTATCTAGGGGCAAAAAGTGATCTCACTCATTGACACTGGGGCCACACATAATTTAATAGATGCAAAATTGGTAGCCAAGAGAGGTTTATAGACCGAGGAGCATGCTAGGTTTAGAGTCATGGTAGCTAATGGTGACAAACTATTATGCACTTGGAAGATATCTAATCTTCACATCAAGTTTGGAGATGGCTATGAGTTGGAGGATGAGTTATATGTGGTAGACATGGGAGACTATGATTTCATCATTGGTATGACATGGATGACCTCGCTAGTTCAGTTCACACTCAACCTAGCAAAATTGGAGATGGGGTTTCAACATGAAGGGAGAACTGTTGTACTTAGATGACTTTTAGATGGGAGTTGCAGAGTAGTTTCCCTGAAGAGAATGCAAAGACTTTTTTGGCATAATGACATAGAGTGGGCAGTAGAATGTTTGACTATGCCAACTTCACCGGAGCCACAGGTGAAGAGTCATCCACCAAATATCCAGGAGATACTTGATAGGCACACTAAGGTATTTGATGAGATTTGGCATGGGGTTCCTCCTGACAGGGGGATAGAGCATGTTATTGAGCTCGAGGAGGGATCCAAACCAGTTATGATTACTCCTTATCGTCATCCTAAGAAATACAAGGATGAGATAGAGAAGACAATTAAGGAGTTGTTGGAGATTTGGCATATCAGGTCTAGTAAGAGCCCCTTTTCTTCAACAGTAGTGTTTGTAAATAAAAGGATAGAATGTGCATCGATTACAAGGCATTAAATAAGAAGACTATTAAGAATAGATATCTCATCCCACGAATAGATGAGCTGATTGATAAGTTACATGGTGTATGCTTTTTTACAAAGATTGATCTATGATCAGGGTATCATCATATCAGGATGAGGGAGGAGGACATTGAGAAGACAACTTTTCGATGTCACTATGGCTATTTCAAATTTTTGGTTATGCCATTTGGGCTAACCAATGCCCTTGCTATGTTCCAGAGTTGCATGAATTAGGTATTCAGGGAGCAGCTTAGGAGATTTGTCTTGATTTTCTTTGATGATATTTTAGTCTTTAGTAAGACTTGGGAGGAGCATTTACAACATCTAGAGATGGTGTTGTCCACTTTGGAGAAAGAGTCACTATATGCCAAGGAATCTAAGTGCGAGTTTGGGATGACTGAGCTACTATATCTTGGGCATATCATCAGTGCAGATGGAGTTTAAGTAGATCTCAAAAATATTAGGGCTATTGTTGATTTGCCTACTCTTATGAATCTTACACAACTTAAGGGGTTCCTTGGTCTCTACAGGTTTTACAGGAGATTTGTTAAGGAATTTTCACAGATCGTTGCACCCTTGACAGACCTTACCAGGAAAGGAGCCTTTGCATAGATAGGGGCATCTCAGAGAAGCTTCAATCATGTCTAGTACTAGCTCTACCAAATTTCACGAAGCCATTTGAGCTTCATTGTGATGCGTCAAGAGATGGGATTGGGGCAGTCTTGATGCAGGAGAAGCTATTCCATCTATGATTGGGAGATGTTGGCTACTATGCATGCATTGGCTAAGTTTCAGCCCTACCTAGTTGGGGGAAAGTTTGTTATCAAAACTAATCACTATAGCATCAAATAATTCATGAGTCAACGTGATTTGAATGATAGACAACATAAATGGATTACAAAGTTACAAGCCTATGACTTTGACATTTATTTTGTCAAAGCTAAGAAGAATGTAGTAGCAGATGCTTTATCTAGGAGAGCTCATATTTGTGCTCTAGCTAAGATTATAGGAGATTAGAGAAATAAGATTATAGCAGAGTATATGAGGGACACTTGGGCTTTTGGAGTGATTGCAAGCACCATACAAGATGATCATTACATGGTGATGGATGGATTGATTAAGTTCCAAGGTAGGATATATTTGATTCTTTCATCACAATTTAGGGAGGTAATACTGAAGGCATTTCACAATGCACCTACAGCTAGACATCCAGGGGTCTTTAAGACCTATAGGCAGATCCGTGAGTGGTTCACATGGAAAGAGCTCAAGGATGATGTTCAGAAGCATGTCAAGGAGTGTGCAGTTTGTCAAAAGAATAAGGGAGAACACACATATCTTGCAAGGTTGTTTCAACCTTTGCCCATTCTGGATTGGAAATGGGAAAGTATTTCTATGGATTTCATCATCGAGTTACCACAAGTACAAGGGAAAGATTACATCTATGTGATAATTGACCAACTGATGAAGTTTGCCCACTTCTTTGTTATTCCATCCACTTATACAATAGCACAGGTGGTTGATCTTTTCTTTGGAGAGATATTCAGGTTACATGGGCTACCTAGTTTTATTGTCAGTGATCGGGATAGTAAATTTATGAGTACTTTTTGGTAGAAATTGTTTAGGTTGTGTGGTACAAATATTACACCTAGCACTAGTTATCATTCACAGATAGATGGGCAAACAAAGATTGTGAATAAATGGGTGGAAGGATATCCAAGGAACTATGTGGCTGCACAATAGAGGGCTTGGGTCAAATGGCTACATATGAGAGAGTACTGTTATAACACCACTTATCATATGTCCATCAAGATGACTCCATTCATGACACTATATGGTTATGAAGCACCTAGTTTCATGGATCTAGTTTTGGGGGATAGTAGAGTGCCCAAAGCAAAACACTTCTTCTAGGATAGTTAGGATATTTTGAGGGTGCTCAAGGAGAATATACAACAAGCCCAAAATCAGTAGAAATTGTATGTCGACTAGCACTAGATAGAGCGCAGCTTCAATGTTGGGGATATGGTTTACCTAAGGCTACAACCATACAGACAGTCATCACTCAAGAAGAGCAGAGTAGAGAAGTTGAAGCCTAGGCTTTATGGCCCCTACAGAGTGATTTACAAGGTGGGCGAGGTTGCTTACGAGATTGAGCTTCCAAAGGGCAGTCGGGTGCATAGTGTGTTTCATGTGTCAAGGCTTAAGAAAGTCGTCGGTCAAAGAGTTGTGCCTTCTATAGAATTGCCACCATTAGATGAGGAGGGAAAGCTTGTATTGATTTCTGAGGCTATTTTGGATACTAGGGAAAGGACTTTGCGAAACAGGTTAATTAAAGAATATTTAGTCAAATGGAGATACCTGCCAGAGGAAGATGCTACTTGGGAGAGTGAGTAGGTGCTACAACAAACAAGATTGAGATTGCTTGAGGACAAGCAATTTCAAGAAGGGCGGACTGTAATGTCCCCATCTTTTTAGCAACTAACTGGAGTTCTTAGCCTTCACATTCTCCAAAGGCTAAGTGGAGAAATAAGAGAAAATTGATTAAATTAATTTCTTATAAAGTCATTAAATAAATTAAAATTAAAAGGTGACTTTATATTTAATTAATTAAATTAAATATTGCATTATAAGGGAGAAGCTTCTAGAGAGTGCATTAATTATTGGAAAGGGGGAAGCCTCTAGTAATTTAATTTTCTAGAAGCACAATTAATTATTGTATTGCAAGGGAGGAGTTTTGAGAGAGTACATTAATTATTGGAAGGGGGAAGCTTCTAGTAAATGCAATTAATTAATATTTTATTTTCTTCTAGAAGGGTGAAGGAAAAGTATAAATAGAGGTGGGAGCTTCATTGTTTAGCATCAGATGATGGTGAATTGCATTTGATAGGAACTTGGATGTATAGTTCTATTCTTCGCATTAGAGGATGTCCATCCTCTCTTGTAACATTCTAGACGTCATTCCCTTAGGGTTTGGCCTTTAGAATTCATTCCTATCAACTCATTAACAAGTAGCTTGGATGCATTTCCAGCTACAGGCAGATTGGGTGTAATTAGTGAGTTGAACAGTTTTTTATGTATTTGATGATGCTGGAATAATTAGTGAGTTGCTATGTATTTAATTTTATTAGTTTGAGAACTAATATTATTTCAACAGTAGTTCAATTTTCAGTTTGCATGAATTTCTTTTTGTTCATGTTATGTGGTTTAAATCTATGCAAAGACATTACAATCTCTTTCAGCAATTGGTTTAGTTCTTGGACATTACTAGGGTGTCCATTACAGTGGTATCAGAGCCAATTACATTCAAACTGGCACAAACACATGATTCAAAAGATCTTGGTGCACTTTCGCATAGTATGAGTGAATTTGGATGTTGAATGTTCAATTTGATATCATGTGTGGAGTTGTTTTTGAAAAAGTAGGTGCCTACAATGTGTGTGTGTGATTTGAAGGATTGTAAGGAATTTTCTCAAAACTGGTGCTAAGTAAACTTCAACTTGGGTTGTATTTGATCCATCAAGTTGTAACATAAAAAATATAGGCTTACTGCCTTTGTTTTTCTGAGCTTTGTATCTAACATGATCAGTACAAAATGCCTTACATAATTTTTTTGCAAAAGCTATTAGTACAAAACTCAACTAATTGTGGCATCTAAGGCATTATAAGGACTTTTTGTAAATTTGTATAGCTGGTGCTAAGTAAATTTCAACATGATTTATAGCTCATCAATCATGTGTAAGTTGTAACAGAAAATTTAAGGCTTATTGACCCTGTCTCCCTAAATTATCTCAAAGATTAAGATTTTTGTTTCAACTGGTGATGTTTAGATTCTAATGCATACAAAATATTGAATAGGGTTTGGGGAGTTGCAAATAACAAAATGGATATACAATTCTTGTTTTCCATTACTGGGTATTTTTGGCTTCTTAGTTAATAAACCAATGCAGTATTTTGCATCAGACTCATGCTCAACTTTTCCCTCTTCCATGCGAAGATGAAATTGAACCAATGTGGTATGGCAATTTACTGATCTCATGCTGGTAAAAGGTGATGGGACTATTTCCCATGCAAAATCTATTTTCACTCTTTGTTGTACACAAAGTCTCTGATGGCTAAATGTATCCAAAGCATACATACTTCTTCAGTGCCTTTTTTTTGTGCATTTAAAAATAATTACTTGACCCATCTAACTTCTACCATTTCAATTTGATATGATTGCATTGTCTATTTGTTAGAGAGAAACTATAGATTAATACGCTGTTGAAATTCAAAAGTTAGTAATAAAGTCTTTTTCCTTTCAGTAGAGAATGTTGGGTTAAACTAGACTATTTCATTAACATGTGTAGAAAAATGACACAACTAATGCGATTGAATTAGTACCCACTCTACCCAAGGGCAAATCTGGTTTTAGGCATAGGCCCTCACTCATATGGAAATGGTTTGACAATGTTGCTACAAGATGATGAAATGGTTGGGCTACATATTTGTAAGGATGACCAATGGATTCTTGTTCAACCCATCCTTGGTGCCTTGGTTATCAATATTGGGACATGCTTGAGGTTATTATGATATATTTTTTACAATATTTAGTGCAAAATAATCTATAAGACTTTTCAAAGTATGCTAACTTGTTTCAAAATCTATTTGTGTGAGTGTACAGTTTTGAACTACTTCATACAAGTTATTAATGATTATCTGGATTTTATATTTCAAGTGTTAAACATAACTCTTTCCACTCCATTTTTTATTATTTGTTACCTAGTTTTAATAAATGGGTGTTAAAATTTGATACCATAAGTCTTATTTTTGTGTATTGGTTTACATGATAACCGATGGAATTTATAAGAGCATTGAGCACAAATTTGTCACAAACATTGATAGAGATCGAGTCACCATTACCTTGCTCTCTGGTCCAGGTAGGGAAACAGAGGTGGCTCCTCCTGTAGTGCCTGCCCCTAGTTCGCATTTCTGTTATCATTGCCAAACTCTTTTAGGCCAATTTTATGCTTGATTATTAGTAGTATTGTTTTGAGATTACCAGTTATTGTTTTACATTCAGTTGATTATATGATGAGATTACTTGGTACTCTATATTTCATGTATGCATGATGATTATTATAGTGTTTTTCAGTTATTGATGATGTTTAGTTAGATGGATTATCATGTGTTTTCTTATAGATACTTACCCCATACTGCATGTGTATGGTGTGCATGTTTGTTTTCTTTATGTATGACGTTTTTGATGTGGTTAAGGAAGACAGTCATAGTCACCTGCTAGTCAGGATCTACACAATGCACCACTTCCTACCATTGTTTGTATAGCTTAGAATATTGTGTTTGTACATGCGTGGATTTTATGCAAGTTGCAGGTACTAGGTATCGACTTCCCTGAATTGCCAGGATGAGCGTACCCTATCGCATTATCTCAATGGTAAGAGAGGGGAGATAAATTCTTGAGTCCAAATCCTAAACCTTTAAGCCATTTGTCCTAGATAATTAGGACAAGTATCTGAGTTGTCTACCCTTCGAATGCTTCAGATGACATTATTTTGTGATTATAACCCTTTAGTTTGATTTTGTATGTGTTTTGCTATGATGAGTTTTCGTATTTTATTTTATGAGTCCTTGATGAATTTTCTATTAATTAAGACTAATTAAAAGATTAAATTAATGATTTAATTTAATGAAAAATTATTATGATATTTTAATATTTAATTATACTTAATTAATTAAAAAATTAATTAAATAAAAAGAATTAAATTTGAAGATAAAAGTTATAAGAATAATTTAGAACATGATAATATTTATTTAATTTAATAATAATATATTTAGAGTTCATTTTTAAATAAATGCTAAATGTTATTATTATTTAAGTTAATAAATAATTTATCAATTAAACGTTTGAAAATAAATTAAGAAGTGAAAAAATATTAAATTATTAAGAGTTTTAAAATTATATAAAGTGTGCATGAGATTAAATTTAATTAAAAAGTGAAAAAGAAATTAATTTATTATTGATTGCATGATGCGTGCATGAGATTAAATTTAATAAATTAATCAAAAGAGAATTCAAGTAAAAATTTAAATAAAGTTATTTTATAATTCATTAAATGTGCATGGGGAAGAAAAAGAAAAGATTAAGAAAAGTTGATAGGAGTTGAAGTCCGGTGAGCACAAAGTTCTTCCGGGTGAACACACAATGAGTACTCCGATTTAAAGAGAGAACTCTTTATCACAATGTGAGGGTTCATTTTCAAGGGAGATGAATTTGGACCTGAATTTTGAGAGCGAATTTTGGAGGAGGAAGGAATTTTTAGAAAGGAAAAGGTTCTGTGAGGAGGGATTGCTCTTCAATGTTCTTAAGCGTAGCGATTAGCATCAGTGTCTAGGTAGATGCTTGTGATTATTTGCACAATCTAATTATGCAATTTCCTTTCCTGTCTTCTTTGTGTCTGTGAAATGATTATTTGAATGATTATCTATGTCGAATGTTTCAATATAGTGAATTTCTATTATGCATGTTAAATCTTCTGAATACATAGGGATTGAAAACATCTTAAAATTCTCATCTAATAAATTCACAAATTAGATTAAGTAATTAAATATGGGTAGGGTTTTGAAAGAAAAGAAAATTCTAAAATGAGAAATTTGAATGGTTGATAGTAATTCTTCTATCAGATTATATTTGCAAATGATATTAAAATATACATATACATACATACATACATACATATATATATGTTAAAGATATATATATATATATATATATTATAATAATAATAATAATAATAATAATAAATATATTATTAAAACTTAATAATAATGGAGGGGTTTTTTTTAAACAAACAAAATTATTTTTTATAAAAAAGAGGTTATTGTTTGGAAAAATTTCATTTAAATTAAATATTATTAAAAAAAAAATTGAAATGGGACACCCCCCTTTGCATATATGCTGCCAACAATCACTGCTGGTGCAGGGACTGCATCAGCAAGGCTATCGCAAGCCCTGCATCAACAGGAGGCCGTGCACGGCAGCCATCCGCAACCTTATTAAAGGTTTGTGTTTGTTTTTAAAACAAATCATTTTTTCATATATAATTAAATTTTAATAAATTTAAATTCTTTACAAATTTTATTAAATTTACATTATTATTTATTAATAATTTTATTATTTAATTATATTAATGTTTAATAATTAAATAAATTATTAATGAATGTAATATATTTTTATTAATTATTAATTAATCTAATTAAATTAAATTTAGTTAAGATTTATTAATAATGAAAGTTAATTGATGAAGTTTTAGATTTAATTATTGTTGTTAATAATTAATAATATTGATTTTAATAAAATTATAATTATTTTACTTAAAATCAATAAATTGTTATTTTATAACTTAAAATAAAAAATGATTATCCTCGGATTATTCTTTTAGGAAATTGACTTTTATCATGAAGGTAAATTAATAGAATTGTAAATTTTAATTGATCATTATTATTAATTCTGATTTTTAATAGAAGTGTAAATTATTCTATCAATAAGAATTATTTTAATGAATTAAATAAATAGATTACCCTTAGATTATTCTTGAAAATTGACTCTAACTAAATAGGGTTACGTAATTTTGTTTACTCTTTGAATATTAAAATGGGTTAATTGTAGGGTAAACTCGGAATTGTTAATCTACCTAGAACATGCATTAAAACGAAAACTAAAAACCTTCCATTTAACTCCACATTATGTTTTCAAATCAAACCAAAATATGAAACTTGCACTTTGTATATGTATTTTGTTTGTGTTTGGGTTTTGGAGTTGACTAGAGCGTTGACTAGTTTAAGATGTTTACCAAAGGCTTGGGAGTTATGTGATTGTGATGTCATACTGATTTGATCTTGATCTTTTATAACCAACTATGGTAATGTGATGGTATGCTCTATGATATGTTTGTATTTACTGTTCGTTATTGCTTTCTAGTGTTCTCATGTGAAGCTGAGGTGATTGTTATGAGATAATTGACTTAACCATTTGTAGTCCTCGATCAGTTATACTTGGGTTGCTTTCCAGTCACTTTGATAGGATTGAAGTATTTTTCTTTGTTCTTGGTGGTGTCATGTTGTGACATGTTTGACTTAACCATTTTGAGTCACTAATCAGTATTATTGGGATACTTTCCAGTTGCTCATTGAGAATCGATGGGTATTGTGATTTATTTTGGGATGCTTTCCAGTTGCTCATAGAGACCTGATGTGATTATTGTGGATTATCTTTTAATGCTTTCCAGTCATTTATTAAGGACTGAGGTGATTTTTATATGATTATTGATTTGTGCTTTTATGAACCTAGGGTAGGTTATCTACATGTAATGTCAGGAAGTGGCTTGCAATGGGAGCCGGAGCCCTAAATGGTTCCCAGGGTAGCCCATTGTAAGTTGTTTAATAAGTGAAAACATTACACCAAATGGGGATTAAAATGAACCTAATAAGAGTTTATGTATGTTCTCACCCATGCCTTGAGTGCTAGTATAGACTAGGATGGGAGTAGAGAGAATGCTTAGTTGTGACCTTGCATTTTGTAGTATTCCTTGTTAGTACGAGAGGATATAGTGGCCACATAGGGATCACAAGGGACATGAGGGTCCTAAGAGACTGCCAGGGTAACTCCAGTGTGATTCATACGATGACACTTGCCCGCTTACATAGTAGGCTTCCTACGTGTCTTGTGTACCTCTGGGATTAGATGTCGACCTATCTTGGAACCATTGAGTTAGATTACTTTTAGGATTTCGTGGACTTAGAGAGTACTTTTGATATTTTGTTTGATATCCTGTTTGGGACTTGAGACTATCTCCTCATCATGGTGGGAGTGGACCATTTAGGTTCCACGTGGTCAGGTGGTAGTGCTTTTTCACTCTCACCATTGAGATCTGTTCGTAGTCATCGTGACTAGAGCTTCCTTGTCTGTATTTACTTTCATTCTATCTATGTATCATTATGATGAATGGATATATCATGTATGGTGGATGTTTTGATTTATTTTATTGTACTTTTTATCATGGATCTAAGGAGGAGGATGTATTTCTATTTCTACATATGTATATTCTTTTAGCCTTCGATACCCTATGACGAGTACAGTGGATGATTTAGCATTCCAAATTTATTTGTCATGTGGCATTCAGAACAAGTGTATATTATTTAAATGGACATTGGACTTTTTAATTACTCTTTCATATGGATGTGGTAGTTGTTAGAGTTAGTATTAGTTAAATTTAAATGTGACTCAATGTCTTGAGATCCTTAAGGAATGTAACCTGTTATGTATGCTTCTAGTTGATTGTATGTTATTGCTTCCGCTACTATGTGTTTGATGTGTATGATTTATCTTTCTTGTTTTTTAAAATTTTTTTTTTTGGAAAACTTAGTAAAACTTTAGATTATTTCTTTTGGATCCTTTGGCGGGGTGTTACACCTCTCGAGCTCATAAATGAGTTGCACCTTGTAAAAATTGAAGATTCATTTGTGCAGATTATATACAACATTTATTTTTTGGTACAATTGATGGGAAGAACAAAATTGAATTTTCCAAAATCAAGTCATAAATTTCTTGATTTGATATTGTTAACTAGTTAAGATCTAGGATTGGCATGAAAAGCACCTGCGTTCTATTTCATTATCTTCTATTGGGGTTTGTTTGGGCTTTTAGTTTGAGAAAGTCGCCAGTAATGCGATGAATTGCATGAAAAAATAATGTTGATTGCATCCAACTTCGAAATCTTTATATGCAAATGAATCTCTTAACAAATCCACTTCATCAATAGACCAAGAATCTTTTAACAAGTCTTTGTATCCTTTTTTTAATAAGGATATCAAAGGTTTTTGATAAAGATATCAAACATCAAATTCAAAATTTTCCACATACATATTAGATTCAAACTCTAGTTACATGTTTTAATAGAGTTCCAAAATATGATCATTCTATTTAATGAAGTTACACACACAATATGATAATTCTATTAAACGATTATTATTAGTCCCTACCTATCTATAAGCAGGGAACTAATGTTCCTAGTGATGCTCACAAATAATTTTAACAAACAACATTAGTAAGTTTCTAAAGTTTAAAAAGCATTTAAAAAAATTAATTTTCAATTCACTAATTCCTAATTTTTGATTTTCCACTACCAATTTTGGCAGGGATAAAATTATTTTTCTAACAGGAAAAATTGGTGAGTTTTTTTTCTAGAACATTCTTCAATACTTGTTCAAAAAATCCTTCTCACATCTTCTACAACCTTCCATTGGTTGTGTGTAAGCATCTACAATTATTTCTGCAATATTTTGCAATATTGTGCTATTATAGAGGTGTTTCTATGGAGGCCAACATTAAGCAGTGTGCTTTCTCAAAAAGAATCCTAAACCAATCACCCCATACTTATCAAGGCTTGAAAGAAAATTTATGCAAAAATAGTATGTGTACCCCTTGTAACCTCAAAAAATATGTGGAAACATCATTAATTACTTTCTCAAAACACTAACCCTTTTTGCATTTGAGCAGCACAATTTGTGGCACCAATATTTTCAGAATGACTTGTTAACAATACTAAGCAACACAAACACAATCCTCTGATGATCGCGGAAAAGGATGTGGAAAAATTGTGGAGCTTCAAGAAGCTAAGTGATCCAACTTCAATGGATGACCTCATCGCTCAATTCTTTTTAGTAGCAAGAAGGGGTTTCGACCCTACGACTGTTGAGGAAGTGATGAAGAAAATGGAGGCGGAAGGAGAGGCCCTATTGCCTCCATGAAAGTTGCCGAGGACGAGCAACTAATCACAGTCGATAAACTTTTTAATGATGTGATAAGGAAAAGCTTTCTAAATCAATCACCCACTAATGGCTAACATTCTTCTTTTGAGTCCATCCTTCAAAAAGACACAAAGAACATAAATAATCACATCAAACCCCTTGAAAAAGCCCCAAAAAACTAAAAATAATAAAGCGTCACACATTGTTTTGGCTATGGAGTAAAATGGGTGTTTTGTAATGACAACCTTCATCAGCAAATCATTGGTTGCCATAACAAAACAAACCCCAACACTTTGCTTCTCTTATGCATTACTCCTTACTCTATAGTCATTGCTGTGAATAGAATGTGGAAGCTCTTGGGCAGACATAGAAATTGGCAGCCGTAGAAAGCGACCGGTCACAATGTGCAGTCCCTACAAAAGTTTTTGGACAACTTTTATGAACTCTCCACTATTTTATCACTGATATTTATTTTTGGGACAATATGATACTAATCTAAAATATTATAGAAAATTACATAATTTATTAATACTCTAAAACTAAACACTAAACTCTTAACCTTACATCTCTAAAATTTTGTTTTTATATTTTTTAATAATAATTAATTTAAATTTGAGAACTCTTATTCAAATTTTCACTTTAGATGCTTTGAAGGTTTTAAAAGCACAATCATTAAATGATTTTCATAAAAGCTCCTTTATCAAAATCTATCCACTTTGAATATATTATATATTTTAGTTCATGTTTAAATTTTTTATCATTAATTAATATATCAGAAAACTATATCTATAATTTTAAAATTAATTTTATATTAAACTATATTAAAGTAAAATATTAATAAAAAGAACGTAAATATAAATTTGTTGTATTATTTTTCCAATATACATTTTTACAACTTCAAACATTGTTATGATATTTGTAAGAATTTTCCTTAGGGGAAAATGACACCAAGATCAAAAAGCTCAAGCACTAGCACAATATGGACCAATAATGGATGATCAGAATAACAATAATGAGAATATCATATGTCTACATACACATTAGAAGTGCATGTATATAAAGGCATCTAGAATGACTAGGAGTTAGCAAAGTGATAAGTCTCACAACTAAGCACATGTCCACCAAGAGTGGATTATCCTCCAATGAGCACAGAAGTTAGTGCGATGATGAGAGGATAAGCTTACATAGGTGTACCTCATCAAGAGATGTTGTAGACACCATGTGCTTAATTAGAGTGCAAACAACTGTGTTGTCTCCATGACAACTTAGACGAATACACAAACTCCTATGTTGTCACCAAGACAACTCATCTAACTATGCATACTTCTAGTTGTCTATATGATAAATAATAAAATAATGCATTTAACCTAAGTAAACTTAAGTAAAGTGTAATAATAATTAATTATTTACATTAACACCCTCCCTTAAGTTCAACTTAGGGGAATGCACTTAAGCTCACAAAAGCTATGATGAGAATGCATAATAGGTCCTGACTACTAGGCCATGTTAGGTACCCATGTACAAATGCAATGCAATGCAATCTCTCTAAAAATGGAGAAAGAGGAAAAACCTCATGGGAAAAAACCTCCCCTAAAAAGAGAGATAAGTACAATAAAAAAGTATGAGAAGGAGAAAGCCCCATAAGAGAGAAGAACAAGAAGAAGAAGAAGAAGAAGAAAGGAGACAAAGTAATCCCCCTCTACAATACAATATGTCCATAAGTGATAGCTACTCCAAGATGAATGTAGAAGCTGATCCATGATTGTTGAATAATGTTCCTCCCCTTAGGAAGAAACAATTTCATAGGTACATATGAGATGCTTCCTCAATGTGTTGAAAGAATCCTGAAGATGAATGGTGTCTTTGAAAATTGCTCAACTGTCCCTGTGTCGATACTGGCGATCATTCCTTCCAACACTATTGAAAAGAAATTTTTTGGATCTAGCATGGATGGATATAGAACATATCCCAAAGAACCAACTATATCATCAAATGATAAAGAGACCTCCTGCAACTGCTGTATGTAAGGATCCATAATCATATCAACCTTGAAAGACTGATCATGTAAAGAATGGACATAAGGGTCAACGTGTTCCCTTGCAACAACTGAAGAAGGATCATCTTCATCAAAGAGAAGATTTATTTCATCAATTATGTCTATTATATATGCTATGTATGACTCCACAAAAAAACCTAAAATATTTGTCAAGTAGTCATCCTCTGATGCTAGAACTGGAAGACAAGGTGTACCCAAGTATGCTAAATTACATGGACCTATCACTGTAGAAATGTATGCATGTGGAATTTTCTGATGTTGTGACCATGTCCTCCTATTATCTAAAGTATTTCCCACCAATGAACCTACTGAATCAAGTATTTTTTGTGCCCAATGAGGTCTAGTGGAAGAAGAAGAAGCAATATCCTCAACTGTTTGTGGACCCTGCAAAGGCAGTGTCCTACGAGTCAAAGTTGAAGGAATATCATCTTCCAAGTCACTATCATCACTATTATCACTTTCCATTAAGGAGGAAGAATGAGTTGAAGGAGCCAAACTTGGACAAGTCTCTTCAAAGTGAACACTCCTCTCAAAGAAGATTTCATGAGTCTCTGGATCCATGAGCTTGTATGCCTTAATGTGGTCAGGATATCCAAAAAAATATACAAGGTTTTCTTTGACGTTCCAATGCCTTTTGTCTTTGTGGAGGTATCCTTGCCCATGCTGGACAACCAAAAACTTTAAAGTGTTTTACACTTGGTTTTCTACCACACCAAGCCTCAAAAGGTGTAATTCCATCTAAGGCCTTATGAGGACTTCTATTTTGGATGTAATTAGCACAATTCATCGCTTCTACCCAAAAAACTTTATCTAGAGACTTATGTTGTAGCATACAAGTAGTCATCTCCTTAAGGGTTCTATTCTTCCTTTCAGCAACACCATTTTTCTATGGAGTGTATGCAACTAAATGTTGAAGATCAATACCCTCATGAGGACAAAAGTCTATAAGCCTTGAGTTCACATATTCCCTTCCATTATCTGTTTGAAGAATTTTGATGGCTTTCCTTGATTGCTTCTCAACTTGAGCTTTGAAGGTAATAAACTTATCAAACACTTCACTCTTATGAGCAAGAAAGAAGACCCAAGTGTAGCATGAAAAGTCATCAATGAAGGTGAGAACATAGTGAGCCTTTCGAAATGATGGTACTAGAAATGTGCTAGCTACATCACTATGAACCAATTCAAGAACAACAATAGCTCTCCAAGACTTCCCCTTGTCAATTTTCTCTTCGGGATGCTTACCTGCTTCAAAACCTATACATACACCCTCTGAATACTTGACTTGAGGTAGATCTATGACCATATCCTTGTTGCTGAGTTGTTGAAGGTAGTGGTAATTAAGATGTCCAAACCTCTCATGCCATAGTTTACTTTGTGAATTAGATTGGGTCAACAAGGCAAGGGAAGTGGACTTAGGCATAAAATGAGAAAAAGAATAAAGTCTTGTCTCATGATTAGCCTTTCCAATTGCCACCATAGAATCATCTTTTAGATTTTTCACCACAACTAAATCAAGAAGGAACTCCACTTTTTTGCCACATCCATAGTGACTTATTTGGTAGATTGAAAGAAGGTTGGTGCTAAGGTTGGAAACATGAAGAACATCCTTGAAGACTCCATTGTCCAACTCAACATTCCCTTTTCCTTCAACTTTCACTTGTGTGTCATTTCCCACATATATTTAAGGTACATTTGATGGTTTCAATGAGGAAAAATGCTCCCTTGAAGCACCCATATGATGTAGCTCCTGAATCAAGAACTCATTCCTCAGAATTGTTTATACTTGCTAGCAAAGCCTGTCCCTTACCTTTTGAAGTGGCTGAAGATCCCTTATCCTTATAGGCATTTGGTACATCAATTTTATGTTTCCTTATTAATTTTAGCAACTCATCAATTTTCTTATCCTTACACTCATGTTCATCATGACCATTCTTCTTACAATAGGCACAAGTTTTCTTCTCCCTTTTTTTGAAGTTGTTCCCCTTCTTATTGTTTTTGGAAAAAGACTTTCCTTGTTGTGAAGAAGATTGTTGTGTAGAGGAAGATTGATGCATAAAGGTAGAAGAAGATTGTTGTGTGTCATCTTGTGGCTTAGCCTTCCATTGCTTTTTCTTCTTGGTGGAATTTTTACCACTTGAATTCCCTTGATTAGCTACCAAGGCTTTGGTCTTTGAAGACTGCAGAATTCCCATACTCACTAACTTTTCATGTTCTAAGACTAGCATTCCTAAAAATGACTCGAATAAAGGCTTAGTGAAGGCACTACCAATTGTTAACTTGTGAGTATTATAACTAGAAACAAAAGTTGCATATTTAGGAGGAAGATAAGTCATCACATGTTTGATCAACTTTCCATCCTTGATGAGTTTTCCACAATTCTTAAGTTGTGCTTTGGTACATGTCTACTTGGGTAAGATAATCTTTGATGGTGTCAAAATTCCTAGGATCCAATTTGAGAAGATTTTCCTCAATGGTGTAGGCCATATCTTCATCTACTACCC
This sequence comes from Cupressus sempervirens, assembly GCA_028749045.1. Lineage (NCBI taxonomy): Eukaryota > Viridiplantae > Streptophyta > Pinopsida > Cupressales > Cupressaceae > Cupressus > Cupressus sempervirens. Next base: position 786,088,741 of record CM053789.1, on the reverse strand, counting down.
CATACAATGCTTCAAGTTTATCCCAAACTTCTATTGGATTGTTAAGGTTCCTGATGTGATAACTGACAAGATCTGAGATATTCTTTAATAAGGTTCCTAGGTTCATTTCTTATTTTGATGCCCACTCTTCTTTATTAGACTCATCAACATCATCATTAGGTTTCTTTGCTACACCAGTACATAACGCAGTAAACCTTTTTCAACTAATGATTCCTTTATCCTTTCTTTCCAAGTACCATAATTATGTGGTGTTAACTTTGAAAAAGAACCCATAATGCAAAAGAAAGAGCACAATATCAAGGAGACACAATAACACAAGACACACCACCCCTTTTCACTCAATCAAATAACCCACTCAAATGAATGCTTTAGGCACCTTATATGTAGTGTGTTTACAATAGGCCACTTGTCAAAATAGACAAAAATGGACTTCTAATTTTTCTGTTTACAACCTCCTCTTGGAGTTCAAATCTAGTACTTAGCAATGTAGCTCAGATATAAAACAAATTTGAAGTTTAATCAAAATAATACAATGCAAAAAAGGAGCTATTTTTGAAAGTGGTATTTCTATCCATACAAGCCTATAATCTAATTGTAGATTTAGAAAGTAGACAAAAAATTAAGCACTTTAAAAAAAAGGGAACACGAATATGTGTCCAGATGAGCTCGTACGGAGAATTTGAAGTTGCAAAAAGTAGGATTGGATAGGTACAATTGCTAAAAATTGACTTTTCTAACAAATCCATGCATCAAAAGTAGAAAATAATAGCACCACTAAAAAATTCAAGAAATTCCAGCCTAAATCAAAAAAATTGCACCTAATTTGGTGTCTGGATGACTGAGATATGGCCTCCTAAAGTTAGACTATCAAATCAAAACTACATATGGCGAGGTGTCTATAGAGGAAACTACTAGGTTCAATTTAACATCCAAACGATTGTCATGATAGTGTAATTTGGCCTGCTAGTGAAGGTCAAATGACCATCAAATATAAGATAGTGAAATGGTGATGTCAATAAAAAAAGACCTATCTAGATGACATGGTAGAGTTGTATGATGATTTGGTAGATCCATATGATATGGACTACTTACGTGGTAGTTGACATGGTGATTACATGGCCAGTACAATGGGAGCTGATGTGGTGCTAACCTATCAAATGACATGGTTGTGACAGGGATGCTGATGTGTCATGGGGCTATTGATGTGTTTGCATGTCGTGTCTAGCTACATTGGTGCTAACTTGGCATTTATGTGGCTGTCGAGAGTCTAATGTGGTACTAGAAAGCTTGTCGATTGTTCAAGGTGGTTGCTGGTGGTGCCGTTAGACCTTGACGACAAAGAGGTCAATTAGCGTTGTGAAAGTAAAGGCTGGTGGGAGTGGGTAGTGTCGGTTGAGGATGGAGGTTGAGCGGCACCATGGAGCAGAGGAGGTGGGTCGGTGGTGTTGCAGCGTTGGAAGACACATGACTGGCAGAGGGTGTATGTAGCTTCAATCGACAGAGGAGATAGAGCCCAATGTAGATATGGGCGACGAGGTTTGTGAAGCACCAGTAGAGGGCGAGAATTTAGGTGAGCAGTGGTGTGGGATATTTATCCCACATGCACCGTGTGGCACCATTTTTTGATGTTTAAAACAACAGGTTTGTGAAAGGTAAAGCGGATAAGAGCCACTGAGAATTGAGATCTATTGAGTGTTGAAAATTTGTGATCGACAGTAGAATATGCCAACTGTTATGTGATGTTTGCCTTGTGTTGTGATCTACCAATTGGAATATTCTGTGGGCACTGGGATTTAACCACCAAGTTTGCCTACAATAAATGCTTGTCTATAAAAAAATTGTAGATACAAAATTAAAAAAATGTAGAGAAATTATAGAGATGCAAATAATAATAAAATGTAAATCTGAAAATCAAATTGCACAGATCTAAAAGATCATACCAATTCAGTAGATTAGGCCTTCGGGTTCCAATTTGCAAAAAAAAAATTGCCTCAAATTTGACTATAGCCTAGGGTAGGTAAGTTTATAGTCAAATTTCACTAAATCGACACTTTGAATGCAATGGTGAGGTTTTCTTTGGCTTTGGACACTCCCAATAACTATAGATACACTGGATTTGAATTGGGGTCCTCCGAGAGGTGAAGCAAAAATGGTCTCCAATGGCTACGTGAAAAGAAACTCCCTTAGCTTTGATACCACGTAAGAATTTGCCTTAGGGAAAAATGACGCCAAGATCAAGAAGCTCAAGCACTAGCACAATATGGACCAATAATGAATGATCAGAATAATAATAATGAGAATATCATATGTCTACATACACACCAAAAGTGCTTGTATATAAATGCATCTAGAATGACTAGGAGTTAGCAAAGTGATAAGCCTCACAACTAAGCACATGTCCACCAAGAGTGGATTATCCTCCATTGAGCATAGAAGTTAGTGCGATGATGAGAGGATAAGCTTACATAGGTGTATCTTGTAAAGAGATGTTGTAGACACCATATTCTTAATTAGAGTGCGAACAGCTGTGTTGTCTACATGACAACTCAAATGAATATGCAAACTCCTGTGTTGTCACCAAGACAACTCATCTAACTATGCATACTTCTAGGTGTCTATATGATAAATAATAAAATAATGCATTTAAACTAAGTAAACTTAAGTAAAGTGTAATAATAATTAATTATTTACACTAACAATATTAATTAATATGTCAATTTTAAAACTATAAAATAAAAATTATAATACTAAATATAAAATAGGAATACAAAACTATAAATAATAACTAAGTTACATAAATTTACTAGTTAATTTATAATATTTAAAAGTTGAATCTATATAAGTTAAATGTGTCTTTGAGACTTTTTAAAATATTTCAATGTTGATAGTAATAAATCTTGTAATTAAAGTGATGACAACAACCAAGGCTATCAGAATAAGGGCATCTAACAATCCTCAAAGTATATGAATACTTGTCTTTCAAGAACTAATATTGAAAAAAACTTACTATGTGGTTACCTATAATCCTGTTGTGACTAAACATGGCACAAAATGTTTGCACATTTTTTTCTAGGCACAAATCGATCTTTTGTTTCAAACAAAAGGCACGGACTCTAGCTCCTTCAGAGCTCTTGTTAATAAATGTAAATAACTTATCACTATATTGACCTTATTAACCAAAGATAATTATACAACAACTATCTTATGATCAACTATATGTTATTATTGATCTGATCAAGACATCTTCATTATACTACCTAGATTGGGGTACTACATAATGTGCAAAAAAAATACAATACAACAATGACTACCCAGATCGTGTATCATATCATATAATATGAAGAGTGCAACAATGATCATTATTGTATCAAAAACTTAAACATTGTTTAGTTGATGCCATTATTGACATGCTATTTATTATGAAATGATCCTTCATAATGACTGGATATGTCTCATATAGAGGCATGTCGCTACATGGCCTTTGGCCACAAAGAGATACCACATGTCTCTTTGAGCATGTATTAATATCAGATTGATGAAGCACTTGGAAAATATATAATACCAATCAATATTATTTCAAAGTTGCAAAGATCTAAACATGTACACACTTTTCATTCAAGTAAATTGAAAGTATACTTACACGTTGGTTGTCATATATACCTAAACAAATCTACATAGGAAAATAAGTTATTCATATCATCAAGAATATTCTTTGAGAGATAAGATTCTGGAGATCGATCATAAATTATTTTTTAAAAATAAAATAAAAGGTATTATAATTTATCATATTTCCTTATCATAATGTTCATCTATTAGTGATAAAAATGTATTCTTCCTAATGTTTTCTAAGAAGCTAACATGGATATTGCAAATGGAGCTTTGTGTTTAATTTATTTTTGTAGTACAATGTATCTTTTGGGATATAACTAATTTAACTCAATTTTGGTAATTTTGTAGGATTTTGAAAGTAGAAAACAATTTTAAAAATTGAAGCACAAGCTCAAAATAGTAAAAAAAAAAAAATGTTTCTCCTCGAAAGGGGAAACAAAGAGTAGTAATGAAATTCATCATGTAAAACTATGTACAACTATTAAAGAGCTTAATAATATCTTCATATACTTACTCGACAAAGTAGAAAGATCCTAAACATTACAACATATTATGAAGGTTAAGTAATTTTTTCTACTATAAAAAAATAGAACGATGTTCTACATTGTAAGTCTAATTAATGTTCTCTTTTCAAAAACTTCATGTCATCCCACACAACTATGTCATAAACACACCTTATTTCAACATTGATAACTATTGTTTTTCCAAATGCTTTCAAATTTGCATTATCTAAGTTTATTTAAATTTATTTTCTGATCCATTAATGAATCTTAAAATAATAATAGTAAATTTTCTACTAATTCTTCTAATTTACTCAAAATGTTCAAGTGTCCCCATTTTTATAGTAGGCAGGGACTATAGTACCATCAAATTACTCATTTTCTTATGTTTTCACTTTTTAAACAAACTCCTTGATAGATCTACTACAATTACTTATGGGTTAGGGCCTATGTAAGGAGTTATTCCCCATGCCTACTCAATGTACTTAGTCTAAGGCTCAACACCTAAGGAGATTGCACAAGCTCAACCTCAATAAGGGGACAAATACAAATAGTGTTTCTGCTTAGTTTACACTAAGAACATGAAATACAAACTTTGTTCACCCAATCTACACCAAGGACAAGATAACCACAACTTGTCCACTCAGACTACGCCAAGGACAAGAATGCAAAACATATATATTCTACTAAGGTCAACACAAAAGACATGAAATAAACAAGCATCAATAGGAATAGAATCTCAAGTCAAAAAACCATAAGAAATATGCTAAACTCCATTGGTCTCAAACCAAGTTAGGTCACTCAAACCTTGACATAGAAGCATATTTCAACTAAATGTTTGGATGTGGTCTCAACACCTTACATTTTCATAGCACATGCAATCTTATCTCAAACATGGAAGGTGCCATCACAAGAAGGCAATACAATAGTAACTATGACAATAAGAAGAGGATAATTCAACTCCCAAAAAACTCAAGACAAGAAACCAATAAAGGCAGCAAAGGCTCAAATGCCAAACTGCTCAATCAATCACTGTGTCAAGAGCTCATAATTGAATGAAATTGAAGATATATCTCATAGTATCATGAGGAAAGCTCACAATCCACAAAAATACATAAAAGTTCCAAAATTTGGCAAAATCTAGCAAGGTATGAAAATCAACATAGCATTTTATCAGTGGCATGCCTTGATTTTGAACAAGACACCACATGCAATACATACTAACATATTTCTTAAACATTTAAAGAATTCAAATCAATTTAATGTCATATTTTTTGCTAAAATCTCAATTACATGTTTAATCATTTTCAAGAAAACATAGAGACAACTAGAGACTTTTCATGGTCTTTAGCAAAGAGGTCTTACAACAGCATAGTATGAGCATAGGTTTCTCAATCTCCTTCCCTATGTTGAGTACATTAAGGAAGAGAAACTATGTATTCATCATTTTATCAAGGGATTTAATGTACCTCTTCAGGATTCAATTCAACTAGCCTTTCCTACTATCTTCAAAGAGGCATTTGAGATAGCTTTAGTAGCTAGGGATATCCATAAGAGCAGGCATAATCAATTTCAGAACCGAAATACCTCAGGACAATCTTTAGGACATTAGAGGCTACCTTTAAAAGGAAAAAAAATCAATCAGGAGGAGACTTTAGTGCTCCACCACTGTAGCAAGAGTTTTATTCAAATGCCATCACAAGGGTATAAGGGCAATAAGCCTAGGTAATAGTGGCAGTCTTAGGGTCCTAGATAGGAATAGAAGACACATACCCCATATGCATAGCCAACTAGGACTTAACAATCCAATAAGGGAGGTTTCAATGGATCCAATAGGACTGGAGGTACTCAACAAACTAGGTCACAGGATGTTCAGATTTAGGCTACATGACTATGCTACACATGCGATAGTAGGGGTCACATTGCTAAAGATTTTCCGCAAGGTCCAATAACAGGTTTATAGAGAGGGGTTGCTTCTGAGCCCATAGTAGGTGACATTGGTAGATCTCATAAGGTTTTTGTAGTGGTTGATAACTGCCAGGAAGAACATTAGACCATGATCATTAAGGCTATAGGTGGAGTCAGATGGGTACCTAGCACTGGATCCCATACACATTTTGGGCCAATGGACCCTATCACTTCTAGGAAAAGAACTAGACCACATTAGAGTCCAATGAGATTGTTATGATGAGGTTATGACTTCATTGGAGGACACAACCCATATGAGATCACAACACTCGTACCTCTTTGATGAACTCCAAGAGGATGTTTGTGCCTAGGGGGGAGGATGTCCTCAGTCTAGCCTATCATAACATTGCATAACTAATTATTTACATTTTAGATACTTTATATTTTGAGACCTTGTTATATGTTGGACTTATTTAGGGCTGTTATTTAGACTAATTGATACTATGGGATGCTTTATTTTTATGATGATTATTTATGATGTTAGAACTTATTGATGATGTTTGATGTTTAGTTATATTCATGTACTTGGTTGGTTATTTTATTGAGGACTATGAAATTATGTTTGAATTCAAAGGTTAGATGGATTATATATTTGAAAATCATGAAATGTTGCAAATGGTCATATCATGTTCAATTTGATTATGCTAGTATTATATATGCACAATGGTTTAGAAATGGAAAAATGATATTTGAAATTCGATTGAGAAATGGTTTATGTTTTGGTTTAGTTATGAATATAGAATTTATTTAGGATGTATATATGCATATGATTTATTTATCTTGGACTACTCATATGTGGTTTAAGTGTGCAAGAATTAACCATGGTAAAACAGAGAACCACAACTATACATTTGTATCAACTAAGAATGCCAAGGGTAGATCTAATGAAGAGATCTTAGCCTCATTTTTTAGTATTTTATTTTTTTGAATGTAATGTGAATGCATTTTTTAAACTAGATTTATTTTTGTGAAAATTGATTTGTCACTCGTAGCGTAAAGTATATTTGATTTGTCACTTGACACTTGTTATGTTATGTGTATAGTGGCAAGTCAAATTGAGATATTGGCAAAATATATCCAACTTTAACTAAATTAATTAGAGATGTTTATGATTAATCTAGTTGCATAGTACATGGTCATTTGAAGGCTTCAATTAGGTGAAATTAGAATTCCAAGTTAAGGGTGACTCTAGAGGGCTTTATTAGAGTCCTAGGGTGTTCTTTTAGTGAAATTAATTCACCTACATGTTAGTATTATAAGTTAGGGCTCCAAATTTGATCTTATTAATGTAAAATTAATTTTTATGACCCTTTCAAAATTCCATTTATCAATTATTGCAAAAATTGAAGAAGTCATACTTAACCAAGGTATTTTTTAGTGGCTAATATTCGTAAATTGGCTAATTTTAGAATTTTTTGCCTGGCAATTTGGCTAATAATTTAAGATTCAATGCAACCTAAATCACCACATTTTTATAAATTTTAGCTTTAAAATATTTAAAATTGCTCAATAATTTATTTTATTAAAAAATTATGTTCAAATATTCACCATAATATTCGATATATGATTAGATTTGATTCACCTAAATATTATATATTATTGGAGAAATTGAAATTAATTAACCAACAATTATCATAATTATTAGTTTCTTAAGGGATATATCATCAATATTTAGTTTTTACTATTTTTTTAAAAATATAATGTAACGATCCTCATAATAACCCATGAGTTTAAAAACATTCAATTTTAATTTGTAATATTCTATGGTGATTAATGAAATTTCTATTATTATTGAGATTCGCCAATATTTTATATCCAAAAATATGATTCCAAAATAATTGCCAATATAAATAATATTTAAAACAAAAAAAAATTGAAAGATTTGTGAATAGATTTTTTTTTTCAAAATAATGAAAGATTCACCAATATTTTATATTTTTTTTTGGAGGGGGGTTTCTTAAAGATTACCCTGTACTCAACTTCCCACCTTGTCTTTAGTTAGTTGGAGCTTCAATCAAGTAGGAAGTATTAGGTGGAGTTTAAGTGTTTGCTCTCATTCATGATGGGAGGAAAAGTAGGAGTTTAGATTCCTATTAGAGGGAAATTTGGAAATAGAGTTTTTGGTCACCCACTTTCTAGTTTTAGAGATCTTGTGAAATTGGGAGATTGTGAAGTAAGAAAAAGGGATAACTCTTCTCAAGTAGTTCAATTGTCATAGCTTTGGATCAAGGTTGGTGGATTTTTCCATGGAAGGAATCTCATGTGTATGGTTATTTTCATTATGTGATTGTAGAAATAAATCTATGTGAATGCATGTGTATTGTAAATATGTTCATGTTCTATGGTATTGGGTATGCTCGATTTTCTTTCCTTCTTTTTTGTTTTGATTTTTGCAAGCATGATGTTTCATGGGTGTGGGTGTGGAAGGACATCACTGACCCTAGGAAGGGAAGAAGTGGCCTTTGGGTGAAGGGGTTAGTTGGGCCTTTCCCTAAGTGTAGAGTCTCTTCCCTAGAAGGAAGAGGGACAAGCATGCAAGTATGGGCTTCACTTGCCAATACATTATTTTGCACTTTGGAGGAGACAAGGGGAGAATTTCGATGAGATATAGAATTTGTTTTGTATGCCTTGTAAAGGAAAATTTATTTCCTATGTTTGGCTTCTCCTCACAATTTAGTCTCACCTTCACCCATCTTATTGGTTGCTATGGTAACCTATTGTGTAAGCTCAAAATGGGAGTTAAATGTTGTATCCTGTACTTGTTCTATTATGTGTTTGTGCTTGACTGTTACACAGTTTGTCTTGGTTCTCCAAGCTCAGTGGGTGGTCTCATAGAGACATGGGTTAGGAGGTGAGCTCTCCATGATTTCTTTGTTGTTTCTATAGGTGACAAGATGGATCTTTGTTGAAGAAAAAACTTGGTAGATTGCATACTATGTTGATGTTTTCTAGATGAAATATAATGAGTCCTTGTTAAGCTATTGTATTGTAAAAGATCATATGTTGATCTGCATGGTTGCAATTGTGATTTGATTAAATATTTTCAAAAGAAATTGAAATATTAGAAGTAAAAATTCAATCTTGCATATGTATTTTCCCTCCAAATGATTTCTTGGAAAATGGCTCAAGTTATTAAAAATTTTCTTCTTGTATTCAAATGATAATTGATAATGTGCTAAATATGTATTTGTGATTCAACAATAAATTGTATAAATTATTTAAATATTTTAAGAAAATTGATAGTATGTATTGTGTGCATCATGTTCAAAATCTGAGCATGACAATTAGATTAGGATATAAAAATATTCAACATGTCCTAACCATTCTAATTCCACAACCCTACTAGATCTAGCAAGGACTAACTTCAACAACTCAATCATGTGAAACATGGTGAATGATAGGTTCTAGATGACATACCAAATGATGCACTGATGAGAACGTCCAAAAATATGATTCAAAGTCAAGTTATGAAATTTAAAACTATTTTCCTTTATGGTCCAACTAGCCCAAAAACCCTATAAATCTCAATTTTGACATTGTGAGAGAAAATAGATAACTTCATGACATAACATAAAAACCTCATATACTTTTACACACCCAAACATGTGAAATAAATAAAAAGGAAAGTGGAGAAATACCTATTTACGATCCCAAAATGCAAAACCAAACGAGAATCAACTAACATTGATGAGGAACGATAAGATAAGATAATATTAATATCCAACAAGAGACCACAACACGAGTTTATAGGACTGGGATCTTACAACCAAGAAGATAGAAACAAATGGAACATCAAATAGTGTCGATAAAAGACCAAGTACAAAACCTAAAATAGAAGATGAAGAAGAGAGAAAGAGTCATCTTGAACTAGATTAGGGTTTAGTGATCCTTCCTCAAAGGGAAGAAGGATAGGGGTGACTAGGGGCTCTATTATGTAACTGAGTGCTATGGGAGGAGTGTTGCTGGTGGAAAGGAACACTATGAGGTTTCACTGATCTGGAGTGGTTGGTATCAGGGAAACTATACGGTCGCTTCATATCCCGAGTAGGAGATGAGGGAAAGAAGAAGGATGTGATAAGTTGTACATGGGTCCAAACCGTGTGAAAAGATAATTGCAAAGTGTGGTTGCAAAGCTATATAGCTTCATGAAGATAGAGTACAAGGCAACACTGATCTATGTACTTGTAGAAGTTTGAGAGGGATAAGCACTCTCTAAACAAACATTAGAATCTCCCTTTGATCTTGTAGTATATGGGGCATCTAAAAAGGAAATGTGTCTTAGATTCTACCTCTGCCATGGTACATATTCTATAAACCTGATCCTCTCTATCTATATTTGGTCAATCTGAATTTGGAGTCGGTGAGAGCCCACCTTGAAGGAGCCAAGAGAGATACATATTCAGATCAACCACCATATAGATAGAGAGGATCAAGTTTGTAGACTTTGTACCATGGTAGAGGAAAAATCTAAGACTCATTTCCTTTTCAGATGCCCCATATACTACAAGATCAGAGGGAGATTCTATTGTTTGTTTAGAGAGTGAAGATTCCTCTCAGACTTCTTTAGGTACATAGATTAGTGTTGCCTTGCATTTTATCTTCGTGAAGCCATACAAGTTTGCGGCCACACTATGTAGCTATCTTTTCCCATTGGGCATACCCAATTATAGCTTATCATGTCCTTCTTCTTGCCCTCATCTCCTACCTAGGGTACAAAGTGACTGTATAGTTTCCCTAACACTAGCCACTCTAGATTAGTGAAACCTTGTAGTGTTAATCTTGACTAGTGACACTCCTCCCACAACACTTAGCAAAAGAACAGATCCCCTAGTTGCCCTCATCCTTCTCAGAACTTAAATGAATATAAGAAAATAAAAACTTTATGAAACGTGAATGGTTACATATGAATTGGAGCAATTGTGACACAATTCCAACAAGTTTCTACGCACATGGATTTGATGTTTAAATCAAACCCAAAAAGAAAAATAATGATTTTCTCCGCACAAATTTGGAGCAAAATCAAAAAGTTATTAAATTGACAAGTGAGGAATAACTTTAATTCCTCCAATATGTCACTTTTGTTGGAAACGATTGAAATAATTGTTGGAATAATATATGGAACTGGTAAAGAATGTCCTCAATCATTGTTTTGTCATTGATGTCAAACTTGCTACTTGCAGGGATGACAATTGCTTTAGTGATCCAAATACTATCAATTAGTTGATTGTCAAGGTGGAAGCAATCAATAAGATGTAACTAGAACACCTAGAGAAAGGTTGAAGTTATGATGTTGTAATGAAGTATAAGGATTAGTCAAGCCATTAATGAAATAGTGTATTGGATGACATACTAAAAGATACAAAGAATGAGCACACTGAAACATATCAAAGATCTAAGGTTTTAGCTAAGTCTTGTGTAAAGCTCAAACCAAGTTCAAGTGCCAAGCAAGTTCAAGTGTCGAGCAAGTTCAAGTGCCAAGAAAGTTCAAGTGCCGAGCAAGTTCAAGTGCCGAGCAGGTATAGGTGCCAAGTAACATAGAGGTGTCGAGCATCAGTAACTCAATGATGCCGAGTAACACAGAGGTGCCGAGCACCAGTAACTAAATAATGTCAAGTTGCTGCATTATTTAGAAAATTGAAGATTCGTCAGATCAAAGCCAACAAAGTTGTTATCTAGAAATCTATGAATTAAAAGGAGGATAAGAATGATGAGTTGGTGGCACAGAACACCATGTAGAATGTTTTTAAGGTATAGTTGGCAAAGAAAACAAGATATGGGGTAGATACATTGTATCCTACCTAATCCATTTTTGAAACCCTAAAATTAGAGAGGAAGAATTGAGCAGCAAAGGAAAATTAGACTTGTATATAAGAAGACATAAGTTAATAGAAAATAGTGTGGAAGAGAGTGAAAAAGAAGGGATAGTGAGAGAGAGAGCCCTGGTCAAGCATTAAAGCATGAAATGCTGAGGAACTCTGTTTGGATAGACGACCACAAGGATGATTGCATTGGCAGAATGAATAGGAAAACTCAAGGAGATGAAGCTTGAGAGAGAGATAAGCAAGTCATAACTAAAGTGATTGAAGCCAAGCATAAGGATTGAACTGAAAGAGTGATCTGAAATCTGCAAAGTATGTTGTAAGTTATGTCAGATCAAAAGACCATTATTGTTACTTTCTAGCAATTGTAACAGTAAGATAAATCCTATGGACTTAGGTTGGTTTGACAGCCATTAGATAAATCCTTTAACAGGGTGAAATTCCAAGTGGATGTTCCAAAGACCTTTAACTAGGCCCATTCCTAACAGTTTGGTGAAATCCTCTAACAAGGTCACATTTAACAGTGTGTTGTAAGCCTTTAACAGGGCAGGCTTTTAATAGGGCATCACTTCAGAAGAGTGAGAATCAAGTAGCATGTTACTAGTGGTTTTTCCCAAATTGGTTTTTCACGTAAATCATTGTGTCATGTGTTGATGATGCATGTCATCAGTTGATCTTGAATGTTTTATCTTTGCATGTTGATTTACAGTAATTTGCTTATATGAATGATTTAAGTTTGAACAGATGAAAAGGGTATGGATTTATTAAAAAGGTATTAATAAGGCATTTTGGACCTTGAATAACTAATTCACCCCCCTCTCAGTTATTCTAAAGAATTCTAACAATTGGTATCAGAGCCTGACTGCTGATTCAGTTTACAGGGACTACTAGCAGAAAAGATCAAAATGCCAAAGAGAGAAGTTCCCAAGCTCAACAAAGACAACTGTGTTGCATGGAAAAGTTTGATGAAGCTACATCTTGGATCCATAGGAGATTATGCCCAAAATTCAATTTTCACTAAACATGTAGATCCAACAGGTGCTCCTACTGCCGAAGACATGAAAAACAAACAAGAACACAACTAGACAATGCTGGAGATTGCCTCTGCACTCAGCTATGCTGAATTTGATGATATTAAAGGATGTGACACTGCATTCAAAATGTGGAAAGCCCTATCAGACATCTATGGAGGAGATCAGAATGTACAAAGAGAAAAAAGAGAAAGTCTCAGAGGAAAATTTGATGACATGAAAATGGAAGAAAATGAGAATGTTGCTGAGTATGGTGCAAGAATAAAGGAAGTGGTAAGTGCAATAAGATGCTTGAATGGTCAACTGGATGAAGATACTGTTAATAGTAAGTTCTTAAGAACCTTACTCCCTATCTATGCTATTAGAGTATCAGAAATACATGAGCTAAGATGTATACCAGGAAATAATCTAAGATTTGAAGGTATAATAGGTAGACTCACTGCATTTGAGTTATCTAACTTTTACAACTACAAACCTAAAAATGTTGAATATGTTTTTAAGGCCAAGTTATCCTTGAAAGATGTCGAATAGGTGAAATCAAGGAAACAAAGAAAAATGAAGTATGTATCTGGTGACAGTAGCACTGATGAGGAAGATGTGGAATAATTGGAAGCATTGCTCGCTAGAAGATTTCACAGGGGCAAAGGAAAATTCAAAGGTAAGATGCCTATCATTTGTTTCAATTGCAATGAAGTAGGTCATATTGCTGCAAGATGTCCACAGAAAAAGGATTCCAAGGAAGGCAACAAATACAAGAACAGAAGAGATGATGATAAGAGAGATTACAAAGAAAAAGGTAAGAAGTGTTATATTGTTGAAGAAAATTCTAATGACAATGATGATGAAGTTGTTTATGTAGCCATGAAGGACCAGTCTGATGAAGAAGAAGCCACAACACTGGTGACATGTATAAACAAGAATGACAGATGGATCATAGACAGTGGATGCTCACATCACATGACAGGAGACAAAAGTAAGTTTGTTAAATTTATTCAGTATGATGGAAATAGTGTTAGATTTGGTAATGATGCTCCATGTCAAATCAGAGGGAAAGGTTCCATTAAGCTCACAGACCAAATTTCATGTGACAATGTATACTATGTTGAAGGATTAAACTACAATTTACTGAGTGTCTCACAATTAGGCAATATAGGTTGCAAAGTGGAATTTGAAAACAAAACTACAAAAATCTATGACAATGATGTTAAACTAATAGGAAAAGGTGATCAAACAAAGAGTAATTTGTTTTACCTTGATGATGCTTCCTGTCTATTTGCAAAATTTGATGATGAATGGCTATGGCATAGAAGATTATGTCATGTCAACTTTGAAAATCTGGTCAAAATCAGTAAAATGAAGAAAATCAGAGGGCTACCAAAATTGAAGAAGCTTGATAATATCATGTGTAAACAATGTCAGCTAGGAAAGATGACAAAGTCAAGTTTCAAAAGAAAAAACTATACATCTAAAGAGATACTTGAGTTAGTTCACACTGGCTTATGTCGTCCAATGGAAATACAAAGCTATAGAGGAGATAAATACATAATGTTATTTGTTGATGACTATTCCAGGATGATGACTATTATGTTCTTAAAACAAAAATCTGATGCTTTTCAAATGTTTAAGTGGTATGCGGCCAGAGTTGAAAAGGAAACTGGAAAAAGCTTGAAATGTCTAAGATCAGATAGAGGTGGTGAATTTACATCAAATGAATTCGAGATATTCTGTAATGACAATGGAATCAAAAGACAAACATTAGCTCCTAGAACTCCCCCATAGAATAGAATTACTGAAAGAAGAAACAGATCTGTAGTTGATTGTGCCAGAACATTAATGATGGAAAAGAATGTTGATCTAAAATACTGGAGAGAAGCTGTAAGTGTATTTGTTCATACATTGAACCGAGTAAAAGTCAAGAAAGGTACAAATACAACACCCTTTGAATTATGGTATGGTTACTCACCAAATGTAAAACATTTCAAAGTATTTGGCTGCAAATGTTTTATCTTTAAAGATGTTAGAAATGGAAAATTTGATGCAAAAAGTGATGAAGGTATATTTCTTGGTTACTCCACAAGAAGTAAGGTATATAAGTGTTTGAATGTTAACACTAACAAAATTGTGGAAAGTGCAAATGTAAATTTTGATGGGCACACAGAAGTCCAAGCTGAAGAAACAAAGAAAATGGAAGAATACAGAACCTTTGTATACTCTTATGAAGGAATGACTGCTGATGAGGATGATGTCAATCAAATTGAAAATCAACAACAAGTGTTAGTTTCAGCCAATTCACAACCAGTTAATGCCGAGTTGCATTCAGAAGCTGAGTTACATAATGAAGAAAATACACAATTTGATTCAGAAGACAACATACATGATGAAGAACAACCTGATAATGAAGAGCATAGTGATCCTGAATCTGAAAGATCAAACAAGGAAACAAGGACAGAGCCAAGATTATACAAATATGTAAAAAGACATCACCCTGCTGAACAAATAATTGGTGACAAAGATGCAAGACCAATGACAAGGAACAGACTAAGACATGAATCATGTCTGATCAGCAAATCTGAACCCAAGACAGTATACGGTGCATTACAAGATGGCGATTGGTATAAAGCTATGGAAGAAAAAATTGATCAAATAAGAAAAAATAAAACCTGGAGTTTGGTTCCCAGACCAACTGACAAGAATGTGATTGGCACCAAATGGGTATTCAGAAAAAAACTAGATGAGAATGGTGAGATTACCAGAAATAAAGCCAGATTAGTATGCAAGGGTTATGCTCAAGAAGAAGGAATAGATTATGGAGAAACATTCGCTCCTGTTGCAAGAATGGAAGGAGTAAGAACTTTACTTGCATATGTTTCCTACAAAGATTTCAAAGTCTATCAGATGGATGTAAAATCCGCCTTCTTAAATGGTATACTAGAAGAAGAACTCTACATTGAACAACCAGAAGGATTTGTTGATGAAAACAATAGGGATATGGTGTGTAAGTTACACAAAGCACTCTATGGTTTGAAACAAGCACCTAGAGCATGGTATGAGAGACTTCACAAGTATCTAGTGCAAATTGGATTTGAAAGAACTGATGATAACAACAACATGTACATCAAAGCAGAAGAAGGTAAAGACATTATTGTATCTGAAATTTTTGTGGATGACATAGTATTTGGTGGTAAGGAAGTACTTTGCAAAGACTTTTCTGACAAAATGAAACATGAATTTGAAATGTCTATGTTTGGTGAAATCAAATTTTTTGTTGGATTGCAAGTTCATCAACTCAAACATGGAATATTTATTACACAATCAAAATACATCAAAGAAATTCTTAAAACATTTGGATTGGAGGAATCCAAACCAGTCACCACACCAATGGCCACAGGGAATAAGCTATCCAAAAATGATGAGTCAGCTGAAGTCAATCGAACAATGTACAGATCCATGATTGGAAAACTACAATATGTTGTACATAGTAGATCGGACATAGCATTAGCAGTCGGAATAGTGGCTAGGTTCTCTACCAATCCTAAAGAAAATCATCTAATAGCAATAAAAAGAATAATGAGATATCTGAAAGGGACTGATGATTTTTGTCTATACTACAAAAAGAATGGAAAATTTTAACTGAACGCATATACAGATGCATACTGGGGAGGAAACATTGATGACAAAAAAAGCACAAGTGGAGGTGCATTATTTTTAGGCAAAAGGCTGGTTACCTAGACTAGCAA
Organism: Cupressus sempervirens; assembly: GCA_028749045.1. NCBI lineage: Eukaryota > Viridiplantae > Streptophyta > Pinopsida > Cupressales > Cupressaceae > Cupressus > Cupressus sempervirens. The sequence continues at coordinate 786,072,077 of CM053789.1, read as the reverse complement.
GAAACAAACATGTATATCCCAGTCCACTGCAGAATCAGAATATGTGGCAGCTGCAGTCAATTGTACAAACATTGTATGGCTCACACATCTATTGAATGGAATGAAAGAAGAAGTAACAAAATTGGTGATATTATATTTTGATAATACAAGTGCTATAAACATATCCAAAAATCTAGTGATGCATGCAAAAACCAAGCACATTGCAATCAAGTATCATTATGTCAGAGAATTGGTAGAAGACAAACAAGTGAAGTTGGAATACATTCACACAAAGGAACAAACTGCAGATATCTTCACCAAACCATTTCCTAAGAATGCCTATGAATATCTTAGAGGCAAGCTGGGGGTTATACCCCTAACTCAAGCAGTTTAAGGAAACAAGGAAGCTGTCTTGCATCAACAGAAATAAATCATTGAAATATTAACAGGTTGATGCAAAGGATGACAATAGGAATAGAAACTCCAAATCAGTCACAAGCATGGTGACAGAGGGAGAAAGACAACAAGATGCCAAAGCTTATATTTTGCATAATAAAGATGCTACATCTTTGGCATTTATGTCAAAGAGGGAGAAATATGCAAAAAACTGATCAATGCAAAGTAAGAGGGAGATATCTATGAAAGAGGGAGATATATGTGATCAGTAGTGAAAATGCAGCAAATCAATACAATCTTGGTGGTAACTGAATTGATTACTTGATCAGTTTGGTTTGCCATCAATGCCAAAGAGGGAGACTGTTGGAAATGATTAAAATAATTGTTGGAATAATAGATGGAACTGGTAAAGAATGTCCTCAATCATTTTTTTGTCATTGATGTCAAACATGCTACTTGTAGGGATGACAATTGCTTTAGTGATCCAAATACTATCAATTAGTTGATTATCAAGGTGGAAGCAATCAATAAGATGTAACTAGAACACCTAGAGAAAGGTTGAAGTTATGATGTTGTAATGAAGTATAAGGATCAGTCAAGCCATTAATGAAATAGTATATTGGATGACATACTAAAAGATACAAAGAATGAGCACATTGAAACATATCAAAGATCTAAGGTTTTAGCTAAGTCTTGTGTAAAGCTCAAACCAAGTTCAAGTGTCGAGCAAGTTCAAGTGTCGAGCAGGTATAGGTGCCAAGTAACAAAGAGGTGCTGAGCACCAGTAACTCAATGATGTCGAGTAACATAGAGGTGCCAAGCACCAGTAACTAAATAATGCCGAGTTGCTGCATTATTTAGAAAATCGAAGATTCGTCAGATCAAAGTAGACAAAGTTATTATCTAGAAATTTGTGAATTAAAAGGCGGATAAGAATGATGAGTTGGTGGCACAGAACACCATGTAGAACATTTTTAATGTACAGTTGGCAAAGAAAACAAGATATGGAGTAGATACATTGTATCCTACCTAATCCATTTTTGAAACCCTAAAATTAGAGAGGAAGAATTGAGCGGCAAAGGAACATTAGAATTGTATATAAGAAGACATAATTTAATAGCAAACAGTATGGAAGAGAGTGAAAAAGAAGGGATAGTGAGAGAGAGAGCCCTGGTCAAGCATTAAAGCATGAAATGCTGAGGAACTTTGTTTGGATAGACGACCACAAGGATGATTGCATTGGCAGAATGAATAGGGAAACTCAAGGAGATGAAGCTTGAGAGAGAGACAAGCAAGTCAAAACTAAAGTGATTGAAGCCAAGCATAAGGATTGAACTGAAAGAGTGATCTAAAATCTGCAAAGTATGTTGTAAGTTATGTCAGATCAAAAGACCATTATCGTTACTTTCTAGCAATTGTAATAGTAAGATAAATCCTATGGACTTAGGTTGGTTTGACAGCCATTAGATAAATCCTTTAACATGGTGACATTCCAATAGGATGTTCCAAAGACCTTTAACCAGGCCCATTCCTAACAGTTTGGTGAAATCCTCTAACAAGGTCACATTTAACAGTGTGTTGTAAGCCTTTAACAGGGCAGGCTTTTAACATGGCATCACTTCAGAAGAGTGAGAATCAAGTAGCATGTTACTGGTGGTTTTTCCCAAATTGGGTTTCCACGTAAATCATTGTGTCATGTGTTGATCTTGAATGTTTTATCTTTGCATGTTGATTTACAGTAATTTGCTTATATGAATGATATAAGTTTGAACAGATGAAAAGGGTATGGATTTATTTAAAAGGTATTAATAAGGCATTTTGGACCTTGAATAACTGATTCACCCCCCTCTCAATTATTCTAAAGAATTTTAACAATTGGTATCAGAGCTTGACTGCTAATTCAGTTTACAGGGACTACTAGCAAAAAAGATCAAAATGCCAAAGAGAGAAGTTCCCAAGCTCAACAAAGACAACTTTGTTGCATGGAAAAGTTTGATGAAGCTACATCTTGGATCCATAGGATATTATGCCCAAAATTCAATTATCACTGAACATGTAGATCCAACAGGTGCTCCTACTGCCGAAGACATGAAAAACAAACAAGAACACAACCCAACAATGCTGGAGATTGCCTCTGCACTCAGCTATGCTGAATTTGATGATATTAAAGGATGTGACACTGCATTCAAAATGTGGAAAGCCCTATCAGACATCTATGGAGGAGATCAGAATGTACAAAGAGCAAAAAGAGAAAGTCTTAGAGGAAAATTTGATGACATGAAAATGGAAGAAAATGAGAATGTTGCTCAGTATGGTGCAAGAATAAAGGAAGTGGTAAGTGCAATAAGATGCTTGAATGGTCAACTGGATGAAGATATTGTTAATAGTAAGTTCTTAAGAACCTTACTCCCTATCTATGCTATTAGAGTATCAGCAATACAGGAGCTAAAATGTATACCAGGAAATAATCTAAGCTTTGAAGGTATAATAGGTAGACTCACTGCATTTGAGTTATCTAACTTTGACAACTACAAACCTAAAAATGTTGAATATGCTTTTAAGGCCAAGTTATCACTGAAAGATGTCAAAAAGGTGAAATCAAGGAAACGAAGAAAAATGAAGTATGTATCTAGTGACAGTAGCACTGATGAGGAAGATGTGAAACAATTGGAAGCATTGCTCGCTAGAAGATTTCACAGGGGCAAAGGAAAATTCAAAGGTAAGATGCCTATCATTTGTTTCAATTGCAATGAAGTAGGTCATATTGCTGCAAGATGTCCACAGAAAAAGGATTCCAAGGAAGGCAACAAATACAAGAACAGAAGAGATGATGATAAGAGAGATTACAAAGAAAAAGGTAAGAAGTGTTATATTGTTGAAGAAAATTCTAATGACAATGATGATGAAGTTGTTTATGTAGCCATGAAGGACCAATCTGATGAAGAAGAAGCCACAACACTGGTGACATGTATAAACAAGAATGACAGATGGATCATAGACAGTGGATGCTCACATCACATGACAGGAGACAAAAGTAAGTTTGTTAACTTTACTCAGTATGATGGAAATAGTGTTAGATTTGGTAATGATGCTCTATGTCAAATCAGAGGGAAAGGTTCCATTAAGCTCACAGACCAAATTTCATGTGACAATGCATACTATGTTGAAGGATTAAACTACAATTTATTGAGTGTCTCACAATTAGGCAATATAGGTTGCAAAGTTGAATTTGAAAACAAAACTGCAAAAATCTATGAAAATGATGTTAAACTAATAGGAAAAGGTGATCAAAAAAAGAGTAATTTGTTTTACCTTGATGATTCTTCCTGTCTATTTGCAAAATTTGATGATGAATGGCTATGGCATAGAAGATTATGTCATGTCAACTTTGACAATCTGGTCAAAATTAGTAAAATGAAGAAAGTCAAAGGGCTACCAAAATTGAAGAAGCCTGATAATATCATGTGTAAACAATGTCAGCTAGGAAAGATGACAAAGTCAAGTTTCAAAAGCAAAAACTATACATCTAAAGAGATACTTGAGTTAGTTCACACTGGCTTATGTGGTCCAATGGAAATACAAAGCAATATAGGAGATAAATACATAATTTTATTTGGTCATGACTATTCTAGGATGATGACTGCTATGTTCTTAAAACAAAAATCTGATGCTTTTCAAATGTTTAAGTGGTATGTGGCCAGAGTTGAAAAGGAAACTGGAAAAAGCTTGAAATGTCTAAGATCAGATAGAGGTGGTGAATTTACATCAAATGAATTCGAGATATTCTGTAATGACAATGGAATCAAAAGACAGACATCAGCTCCTAGAACTCCCCCATAGAATAGAATTACTGAAAGATGAAACAGATCTGTAATTGATTGTGCCAGAACATTAATGATGGAAAAGAATGTTGCTCTAAAATACTGGAGAGAAGTTGTAAGTGTAGTTGTTCATACATTGAACCGAGTACAAGTCAAGAAAGGTACAAATACAACACCCTTTGAATTATGGTATGGTTACTCACCAAATGTAAAACATTTCAAAGTATTTGGTTGCAAATGTTTTATCTTTAAAGATGTTAGAAATGGAAAATTTGATGCAAAAAGTGATGAAGGTATATTTCTTGGTTACTCCACAAGAAGTAAGGCATATAAGTGTTTGAATGTTAACACTAACAAAATTGTGGAAAGTGAAAATGTAAATTTTGACGAACACACAGAAGTCCAAGCTAAAGAACCAAAGAAAATGGAAGAATACAGAACCTTTGTATACTCTTATGAAGGAATGACTGCTGATGAGGATGATGTCAATCAAATTGAAAATAAAAAACAAGTGTCAGTTTTAGCCAATTCACAACCAGTGAATGCCGAGTTGTATTCAGAAGCCGAGTTAGAGAATGAAGAAAATACACAAGTCGATTCAGAAGACAACATACATGATAAAGAACAACCTGATAATGAAGAGCATAGTGATCCTGAATCTGAAAGATCAAACAGGGAAACAAGGACAGAGCCAAGATTATACAAATATGTAAAAAGACATTACCCTGCTGAACAAATAATTGGTGACAAAGATGCAAGACCAATGACAAGGAACAGACTAAGACATGAATCATGTCTGATCAGCAAATCTGAACCCAAGACAGTATACGGTGCATTACAACATGGCGATTGGTATAAAGCTATGGAAGAAAAAATTGATCAAATAAGAAAAAATAAAACCTGGAGTTTGGTTCCCAGACCAACTGACAAGAATGTGATTGGCACCAAATGTGTATTCAGAAACAAACTAGATGAGAATGGTGAGATTACCAGAAATAAAGCCAGATTAGTATGCAAGGGTTATGCTCAAGAAGAAGGAATAGATTATGGAGAAAAATTCACTCCTGTAGCAAGAATGGAAGGAGTAAGAACTTTACTTGCATATGTTGCCTACAAAGATTTCAAAGTCTATCAGATGGATGTAAAATCCGCCTTCTTAAATGGTATACTAGAAGAAGAAGTCTACATTGAACAACCAGAAGGATTTTTTGATGAAAACAATAGGGATATGGTGTGTAAGTTACACAAAGAACTCTATGGTTTGAAACAAGCACCTAGAGCATGGTATGAGAGACTTCACAAGTATCTAGTGCAAATTGGATTTGAAAGAATTGATGATAACAGCAACATGTACATCAAAGCAGAAGAAGGTAAAGACATTATTGTATCTGAAATTTTTGTGGATGACATAGTATTTGGTGGTAAGGAAGTACTTTGCAAAGACTTTTCTGACAAAATGAAACATGAATTTGAAATGTCTATGTTTGGTGAAATCAAATTTTTTGTTTGATTGCAAGTTCATCAACTCAAACATGGAATATTTATTACACAATCAAAATACATCAAAGAAATTTGTAAAACATTTGGATTGGAGGAATCCAAACTAGTCAGCACACCAATGGCCACAGGGAATAAGCTATCCAAAAATGATGAGTCAGCTGAAGTCAATCAAACAATGTAGAGATCCATGATTGGAAAACTACAATATGTTGTACATAGTAGATCGGACATAGCATTAGCAGTCGGAATAGTGGCTAGGTTCTCTACCAATCCTAAAGAAAATCATCTAATAGCAATAAAAAGAATAATGAGATATCTCAAAGGGACTGATGATTTTGGTCTATACTACAAAAAGAATGGAAAATTTGAACTCAACACATATACAGATGCAGACTGGGGAGGAAACATTGATGACAGAAAAAGCACAAGTGGAGGTGCATTATTTTTAGGCAAAAGGTTGGTTACCTGAACTAGCAAGAAACAAACATGTATATCCCAGTCCACTGCAGAATCAGAATATGTGGCAGCTGCAGTCAATTGTACAAACATTGTATGGCTCACACATCTATTGAATGGAATGAAAGAAGAAGTAAAAAAATTGGTGATATTATATTTTGATAATACAAGTGCTATAAACATATCCAAAAATCTAGTGATGCATGCAAACACCAAGCACATTGCAATCAAGTATCATTATGTCAGAGAATTGGTAGAAGACAAACAAGTGAAGTTGGAATACATTCACACAAAGGAACAAACTGCAGATATCTTCACCAAACCATTTCCTAAGGATGCCTATGAATATCTTAGAGGCAAGCTGGGGGTTATACCCCTAACTCAAGTAGTTTAAGGCAACAAGGAAGCTGTCTTGCATCAACAGAAATAAATCATTGAAATATTAACAGGTTGATGCAAAGGATGACAACAAGAATAGAAACTTCAAATCAGTCACAAGCATGGTGACAGAGGGAGAAAGACAACAAGATGCCAAAGCTTATATTTTGCATAATAAAGATGCTACATCTTTGGCATTTATGTCAAAGAGGGAGAAACATGCAGAAAACTGATCAATGCAAAGTAAGAGGGAGATATCTATGAAAGAGGGAGATATATGTGATCAGTAGTGAAAATGCAGCAAATCAATACAATCTTGGTGGTAACTGAATTGATACTTGATCAGTTTGGTTTGCCATCAATGCCAAAGAGGGAGATTGTTGGAAATGATTGAAATAATTGTTGGAATAATAGATGGAACTAGTAAAGAATGTCCTCAATTATTGTTTTGTCATTGATGTCAAACTTGCTACTTGTAGGGATGACAATTGCTTTAGTGATCCAAATACTATCAATTAGTTGATTGTCAAGGTGGAAGCAATCAATAAGATGTAACTAGAACACCTAGAGAAAGGTTGAAGTTATGATGTTGTAATGAAGTATAAGGATCAATCAAGCCATTAATGAAACAGTGTATTGGATGACATACTAAAAGATACAAAGAATGAGCACACTGAAACATATCAAAGATCTAAGGTTTTAGCTAAGTCTTGTGTAAAGCTCAAACCAAGTTCAAGTGTTGAGCAAGTTCAAGTGCCGAGCAGGTATAGGTACCAAGTAACACAGAGGTGCCGAGCACCAGTAACTCAATGATGCCGAGTAACATAGAGGTGTCGAGCACCAATAACTAAATAATGCCGAGTTGCTGCATTATTTAGAAAATTGAAGATTTGTCAGATCAAAGCCAAAAAATTTGTTATCTAGAAATCTGAGAATTGAAAGGAGGATAAGAATGATGAGTTGGTGGCACAGAACATCATGTAGAATGTTTTTAAGGTATAGTTGGCAAAGAAAACAAGATATGGGGTAGATACATTGTATCCTACCTAATCCATTTTTGAAACCCTAAAATTAGAGAGGAAAAATTGAGCGGCAAAGGAAAATCAGACTTGTATATAAGAAGACATAAGTTAATAGAAAACAATGTGGAAGGGAGTGAAAAAGAAGGGATAGTGAGAGCGAGAGCCCTGGTCAAGCATTAAAGCATGAAATGCTGAGGAACTCTGTTTGGATAGACGACCACAAGGATGATTGCATTGGTAGAATGAATAGGAAAACTCAAGGAGATGAAGCTTGAGAGAGAGACAAGCAAGTCAAAACTAAAGTGATTGAAGCCAAGCATAAGGATTGAACTGAAATCTGCAAAGTATGTTGTAAGTTATGTTAGATCAAAAGACCATTATTGTTACTTTCTAGCAATTGTAATATTAAGATAAATCCTATGGACTTAGGTTGGTTTGACAGCCATTAGATAAATCCTTTAACAGGGTGACATTCCAAGTGGATGTTCCAAAGACCTTTAACCAGGCCCATTCCTAACAGTTTGGTGAAATCCTCTAACAAGGTCACATTTAATAGTGTGTTGTAAGCCTTTAACAGGGCAGGCTTTTAACAGGGCATCACTTCAGAAGAGTGAGAATCAAGTAGCATGTTACTAGTGGTTTTTCCCAAATTGGGTTTCCACGTAAATCATTGTGTCATGTGTTGATCTTGAATGTTTTATCTTTGCATGTTGATTTACAGTAATTTTCTTATATGAATGATTTAAGTTTGAACAGATGAAAAGGGTATGGATTTATTAAAAAGTTATTAATAGGGCATTTTGGACCTTGAATAACTGATTCACCCCCCCTCTCAGTTATTCTAAAGAATTCTAACAACTTTTTGCCAATAGGCCAAAAAGGATTTAAATAATTCACTTAAATAAAAATAACCAAATGAAAAACTTCTCAAATTTAATTTAATTTAATGAAATCAAATCAAACTAAATGGGATTTCACTACAACTATTTAGCCAACAATTAAAATTATATCCCGAAAACCAATAAAATCAACATTTAATTAAATCTCTTCTAGGACAATTGCGGGAACTCTAAATTCACGAACATATTTCTAGTCTTTAACAAATGTATTATACAATTTGAATTTGTGTGCCAACACCCACTAAAGGAATAATATAATAATTATGCATACACCATCAATACATGGACAATATTGGCTCAAACATTAAAGGTTGGCAAAGTTATCTCTTGTTCCTCTGTCCAGGATATAGACACACTCAAATCCTACAACACAAGAAAAATATATTGGGAACCTATTCAATAAAACACTCAAACATCAAGTTTAGTTTCTCACAATGTGAATAGTTGAAGCTCATAAACATACATGAAAGAAAACAATGAAGGAGAACGGTAAATTGTGTAGGTCTCACGAATGAGTGACTAAGAGTTTGTCTCACTTTGTACAATATCATTAGGAACAATATATAACAATTATACAAGCATAGAAGTGAACACCATTTCATTTAAATACACATTGCATTTTAAATAAAACACTTCATTTAATTATAAATTGTTAAAATAATCATTTATGACCAACCAATGAAAATCTCAATTAGAATATCCAATAGCTTTTAAGGAACAATATAAGCATAAATCAATGCTAATCATCCTAACATGTTAATCCAACATTCTCAAATGCAAAATACACCAAGCATTGTCATAAAGAAGCATCATATAGATGAGATCAAAAGAGTAATAGCAATATAATCTAGCATGTTAACAATCATAATGCAAGTAGCCACTAACACATAGATCAGTATAACCATAACTCAAACCATAAGCCAAATGCTATCATAACCACAATAGTAATCTCATAATGAACACACGGATAAACTATACTAGGTGCATCTCACAATGCCCCAAAAAAATCATAGTATGGTAAAATCATCAAAACACATACGAGAATTAGACTTAGATAGATTCACCTAGAACACAATAAATTGTCAAAACTCAAAATAAAAGTCTCAAAAGGTCTGGCATCACAAATTAGGTATACAACTAGCCACAACTCAATGGTTCTCACAACCATTTATAAGGCATAACTTTTTGATGTAACAACATAAATAAGATCACCCTAAAGGTAGCAACCTCTCAAAGATTCAACATGATCACAAATACAAGCATAAAAAGTCGATGCCACATCCATCAAGATATCATTTCGAATTCAAACATGAGAAATACAACAATCTAATTGGACGCTATAATCTAAATATAAATCTCTATATAACATGACTATTAGTATTTCTTACCATATTTTTCAAAAATGACTTAAAAGTATTTTAATTAATTGTACATTTATTGTTGTGAGTGAAATTGTATTCCATTTTTTTAAAAATAGGAAAAGAATGCCTAAGGTATTTTTCTATGTATTTGATGATGTGCTCAACATTGTTTTTAGTTCAAAAAGTTGCAACATTTTAAGGCATAGTTTCCCCAATTGGTTTGGTTAGCTCCAAATTTCACATTCCAATTCTTTCCACTTGATTGATTATACAATCAACAAGATTTTAAAAAAATATAGTTAAACATGTCTCTTAGCTTTAAAAAAATAAATTGAATGAATTTTGAGAGGTTGTTTTATGTGCCAACTATCACCCAGAAACTGACTTACTTGTCTTGTTTGATTTTCTACAACATCCCACAAGATGTGTAGGTCTTGATTCAAATTGCACGTGTACTTCATGAATTAAATCAAGGGGCCTTTTGATGTCTACTTACAAGACAAAAAAGCCAAGTTTCCTTCAATGTTTTGGTCTCATTAAGGATCAAAGTGGATTGGAAATTATCCCATTTGTAAAGTGGTTGTTAGAAAATCTATTTTATGCTTCCATGCAAGTTTTGTTGTATTAGTTGTCTAATTTATAATTTGCCTCATTATTTTGCCTTGATTATCCAAGTTAAAAGTGTACTCCATCATGAATATATAAGGTGAATATGGCTCCCCCTATCTAAATCCATTGATCATATGATTCATTGATTTTAGTATTACTTGTGATGATGCAATTTTCAATCCATTGTTTGACATATATCTAAAAATCAAGGCTTCTAGAATTTAATTTTAAAAACCTTCTTGTAGAAATTACTATATAAAAGATAAAGTTAAGCTACCATAAATCCATTTAAGTTGTCTCTCTTTGTGGTTACTAAAACAAATCAAATTTGCATTATATTAAAAAACAAAAATAACAAGATTTGAAACAACAAAACATAGACTGAATGAAAATTGTTAAGAATCAAGATCTAAGCTTTAGTAAATTGCTTGAGGGGTAGAAAATGTGTTAAGTCTGGAAATGGATTTCATAAATTGGTTCAATAAGGTTGAAGGATCATTCCCTATAATTTTTTAGAAAATTCTAAGAACTTTGACTAAGGGGCTAATCATGTTCGAAAATCTGATACTTTTATCTTTGGCTTTAGAAATTGTAATTTTAAAGAGTTATTCCCCAAATTTATTGATCTTCATGGTGCTTATAGATTCTTCACATAGCATTCAATACTGAGATATTTTGAGCATAAATGTGGGGGGAAAATGTTTGGGTCTAATGGGAAACCTATTTTTTCAGTCTGTTTGGTCAATTATAGCCTCCAATAGCGTATAAAGTGTTGTGGTGTATGGAGTTCTATGGATATTTTATGGAGTGGTGTGAAAAAATATTTTTGATGCAAAAGAGAGGAAATTCTAGGGAGATCTCTACATGAAAGTGATGTGTGCAAGTGAATGGAGAGATGGGAGATGGATTGCTACAAAGATTCACATAGGTAGAATGTTAAGGATGAAGGAAAAGCTTCAAATATGAGATGGTAGTAAAGATTTCTCTAACAAGAGGAGCTAAAATATCAATGAAAGAGAAAGATAACAAGGCAAGAGGAACATAAAGCAATAAGAATTCATTCCAAATAAGAGTGAACTCAGGTTTATAGAGAGAAATGAGGAAAATGACTATTAGAAAATGCAATAACCAATTAAGTTTTGAATGATTATCTAATTAAGATTTGAATGGTTATTTAGGGCGAGGCACAAAGTTTGAATTTGAAATAATTTCAATGAACATGTGAGTTAATACTCAAGTTTGAATTTGAAATATGTCAATGAAAATGAGAGTTAATTTAGGGTGAGGCACAAAGTTTGAATTTGAAATAATTTCAATGAAAATGACAATTAAGACTCAAGTTTGAATTTGAAATATTTCAATGAAAATGAGAGTTAAGACTTAAGTTTGAATTTAAAATTATTTCAATGAATATGAGAATTAAATTAGGTTTATAGGAAGATTTGAGGAAGTTGTTGAAATGTAGTAAGAATTCATTTTTTGACATTTTTTTACTTGAAGATCAAATTTCAAATTGGATATGGCCCCTAGATAGCCCTAGTGTATAGACATAGGGGATCATAGGTTGCTAGTAACATAATAGTTAGATTTCATATTTATTTTAGGATCTTAATATATATTTCTGCATATCTTTAACATTTATTTGTCTTAGGGGTTGTGTTCAAGGATGTTTAAACATGATTAAGGGACTATACATACATACACACACACACACACACACACACACACACACACACATATACATATACATATATACATATGTATACATATACATATATACATATGTATACATATACATATATGTATATATATATACACATGTGTGTGTGTGTGTACTAAGAGGGATTTTTTAGGTTGGCCCCACACTAGTAGAGGTTGTGACGGGGACCTCCTCCCATTCAGCATATTTAATTACATGCTTGATATTTATCCCAAGGACAAAAATACAACTATATTACTTTACCTACAATATTAGGCATAACAATAGCTATTATCACTAGAAGATGTTGTATACTAAACCAATCCGACCTCACCTCTTCAAAAACCAAGTTGAATAAGGCATTCATTTGTTTAATGTTTTTATATAGTTTAGATATGTACACCAATTATTTTGGTCATAATTTTAGCATTGCCAAATAACATATAGAAAGTCATATATGCCCACTTCTTCGTCATCCCTTGAAACAATATTACCTTGAAATGAAGAAACCAATTTTAAATCAAGAATTGTCCAATAATGCATGATAGTAGTTCTTTAAACTCATAATATTTCCCACAAGTAGTGACTGAGGGACCCTCCTATTCTTAAGGAGAACTATTGTTGAACATACCGAACAACTAAGTGGGGGGAGGGGGGAAATTAATTATTCTCACAAACTTATAGAAAAATTGATATATCTATTAACACTTAACAACCATCAACCACCACAATCTTTCCATTAAAGTGTGATAAATAACTTTAAGAAAGATAATCATAAAAGCATAGGAACACTGACACAACCAACACTAGGATTTACGTGTAAAACCCAATATGGAAAACCCCACAGAGAAGCTAATTCTTATGAAAATAAAAAAACACTTATTAGTGTGACAACAATTAAGGTGATTTTGTACAAGGATGACAACCTATAATGTTCATTTCCATAAGAAGGGGTATTGCCAGTAGGTGTCACTACCAAAGTAGTTATGCCCAAGAAATATAGCTCACTACCAATAAGAAAAGGTGCATTATTGATAAGCTTATAGCTAGTATATGATAGATGAAATAGAAACCACAATAGGATATAGTTGTTGAGCCTTTTTAGTTATAGCCTTATACTATCTCCATCTCCTAAAATACACTAAATGAGTAAGTTTCCACTTGGATCACATATAGCTTGCATATAAGAAAACAAGATCACGAGAATTTGCATACATAAACTTGTATACATCCCTCTTAAAATGATACTATATTTATACTGGATGCACAAGAAAAATTGGTTGACTAAAAAATATTTGAGATGGGTCACACCTCCTTAAGAAACACAAAAATCCTCAAGCATTCAACATGCTGAAACAATCTTGGATGCTAACAGTTATGATGAAAATGCTAAAAATAGGTTGTTAGAACTAAAATTGAAACCACACTCTCCACAAAGGATCAACCAAAAAGATGATCCACCAAAATGTTGCATGCCACCACAGAAGCACAAAATGGTAAAATAATTTATGCCTAGCCAGTTGTGATGGAAAATATATGATATGCAGGCTATCAATGAAAGATAATCAACATGCAATCAATATATACACCAAAACTATCAGTTCACAAATACTAACACACTAGAGGTTGAGAGAAAGATGTTGACATCAATGATAACCATCAACATCACATTCTAACAAACTCCCCCTTTGTAATTGATGGAAGAATTCATCAATTACAAAGCACAGAAAGACCATTTTCAAAAAATAGATCTCCAAATACTCTCCCCCTTTAACACCAATGGTAAAGGGTCAAAAAAAAAAAATTGTTCCCCTTTACTAAAACACATTTCTCCCTCTAAGAGGAAGCTTGCCAACACTAATCCAAAAAGATATAGATGAGAAAAACCATTGGGCCAATGCACACTAATGAGCAATAGAAAGAGGCAAAAGGCTCATCTTCCCTCTGAGATACTTGAAAGTATCCTTGGACAAAGGTTTTGTGAATATGTTTGCAATATGCTCATTTGTTGGTAGATCCTCCAATTTAAATTCTCTAACCTCAACCTTCCCTATGATAAAGTGGTATTTTATGTCAATATATTCTATTCTTCAATGCATTACTAGATTCCTTGACATACTTATAGCAATAGTCTTATCGCATAGTATAGGAACTAGTTCACCAAAACTGATTCATATGTTTTTCAAAGACTTCATCCATAATACCTATGTATATGAAGAGGATGATGTAATATATTCTAATTTATAAATTGGAAGATTTATAACATCCTACTTCTTATTTGACAAAGAAACTAATCAAGAGTCAAGAAAGAAGGCTTTCTTATTCAATATAAAATATGATCCTTTTGGATATCATAACCTATAATATGTAGTTCGTTTCATGAATCTGAAGATCCTCTTCACACCCATAACATGAATTCTTTCATTTCTTACTAAAATTTGCCTACCACACATATTAAATACATGATATATGGTCTAGACACAATCAAGTACAACAAACCTCCACTCATCGATCTATACTTACTTGTCTCTACAATTTCAGTGAGTCATCTTGCTTAGTCAACTTGTAGTCAGTAACAATTGGGGTACTTATTGGATTTGTGTTTTCTAGGCAAAATTTCTTCAACAATTCCTTCACATATATGGTTTAAGAGATAAATATCTTTATTTTTCTAATTCACTTTCAATCCAAAAAATAAATTCTATTTCATTGATCATAGGCATTTCAGAATCTTTCTGTATATCTTCAACAAACTTCTTACATATGTCATATTTTCCTCCAAATATGATATCATCCACATATACAACAATCAGAGTTGTGCCAGTATCTATTTTGAAGTTCAAATTGTTATCCGTTGAACCTTTCTATAATCCTTGAATAAACAAATATCCATCCAACTTACTATACTAAGCTCTAGGTGTCTATTTCAATCCATAAAGTGCCTTCTTCAATCTACAAATTATATTTGGATCTACTTCTAACATGAATCCTTCCAATTATTACATATAAAACTCTTCCTTCACATCATTATTCAGAAATGTTGACTTGACATCCATCTAATAAACCTTGAATTTTCTAAAAGCTATAAATACCAAGAAAATTCTAATGGCCTTTATTTGAGCAACAAGAGCACATTTCTCATCAAAGCCAATTCCTTCAATTTGAGAGTAACTATTGCCTACAATTATATCTTTTTTCTCACAAATTTACCATTTTCATCCAATTTATTACTAAAAATCCATTTAGCACCAATCACATTCTTTCACACAGGTCCAAGAACAAGCTCCCAACCCTAGTTCTTCTCAATCTAATCTTTAGCTCTTCTTTCATTACCTTGATCCAACTCTAATCATTACAAGATTTTCTCACATATTTATGTTCAACTTCTAAAAGTATACAATATAAATTTATTTATTTTTCATTGTGTTACTTCTAGTCACAATACCCTTGTTCTTATTAGTGATAATTTAATTTTTTAAATGATGTTTCTATACATATGTTGGAGTTTTACCAACAAAATTAAGTTTTAGTCTTGATTCTTCTTCTTTCTTCTTGACTTTATTAGATCATAGTTAACAGCATTTTATGGTTTATTTTAAAAATATTTATTAACCCCTACATTCATCCTTTACACAACTTTATTTAGCCTTTTGTCATAACATCGATACTTTTTGCTTATGGTAGAGTATTGCAAAAATATCCCTTCATCAATTCTACTATCAAACTTTCCCAAATTGTCTTTGTCTCTTGTAATGCTTACTTCTAAAATTTTAAAATATTTCATGGTAGGTGCTATTTCATGCCAAATTTTATATTAAGTCTTACAATATCTTTTTCAATATAGAACTTAGTTCAAAGTGTAGATAAAAGTGTGTACAACTTCCTTTTAGTAAATTTAATGTAGATTTTCTTCCTTGATCATAGTCCTTGTTGTCTACTAAATTGTTCTATTCATTCTTTTCATAACACCATTTTATAATGGTGTTGTGGTTGCAAATAGTTTTCATTTCATTCCATGTTTCTCATAGTACCTTTTAAACTCTTTAGAGGTAAATTCTCCACCCTTTCATATCTCAAAAACTTGATTCTCCTACCACGTTCATTTTCAATTATTGTTTTAAATGTCTAATTCTCAAATGCTTTAGATATTTCTCTTAGAAATGCAATCCATGTATATTTGGAATGATAATTAATGATTAGTACAAAGTATCTCTCACCTAGAAAACCTCTTTTTCTAGTAAGACTGCAAATTTCAAGGTGTACAAGATCCACTAAACTGGTAGATGGGAGCTATTTTGCCTTCAATTTTTATGTTCTCTTCTTTCCTTTTTTACATCTTTTGTGTATCACATTTTTTGATTTTCTCAATTTTGATAAGTCTCTAATAGTTTTAGATGAACTCATCCATACCAAATTGTCAAAATTTATTTGGCACATCATTTGGTGCTAGGCTAACTTTCATCAAATGTGGATATCAAGAATATTTATGTAGCTCCTTCTAGTTGGTACATATTTATAACAATTTTCTTGCCAAACACAATCAATATTCTTGATTTCTTCCTAATTTCACAACCTTCATTCTTTAATATGACATTGTATCTATTTTCACACCTTTTTCCAATGCTCAATATATTATGATACAAACCATTAACATAAGAATCATTTTCAATGTAATTCTTACCATCGAAAGTAATTGATCATTTTCTAACAATATGTCACCTTGTCATCACCAAATCTAGTAGGCTGCCATCATACTTATGAAGTGAAATGAATTTGATTTTATCTCCATTCATATTGATCCTAATATTTATCTGGCTAGTTTGATGCATCATAAACAAAGGTGTTAAATAAAATGTGATTGATTTCATTGGTAGATTTAAGCATTTGCATGCTTAGATTTTTTATCATGTGCCAAAAAATATGTGCAAAGTAATTTTATTTCTAGTTTATAAAAAGCATTAGTGTTAAGGTTTTTCTTTTTGAATTCTCTTATTTTATTCAATTGTTTGTTGTACTTTACAATCATCAGCTTCAAGGGAGTCAATTTGAGAGCATCATGTAAATGGCCCTACTTGATAAAAGTGATGTTGCATCTCAACCTTTCTAAAAAAATTATAAAGATAATGTCTTCATCAAGATAAATAATTCATTAAATAAAATTTATTAGCAAGTGGAAAAAACCTCTTTTTGGATTTTTACATAATGTGATGTTAAATTTTCTTATTGCTAATGTTTTGACACTTCCTCCCATCAAACCAATTGATATATCTAAAAAAATTCTTGAATCCTTTGATCACAAAGTCTTATGGAAGTACTTGTTGAAAAAAATTATTCAATTGTATATTGTCTTTAATGTTACACAAAATTTCAAGTCTTTCCTAATCAGTGTCTGTTGAGCTCACTCAAGCAATGAAGATAGTTTCCATTGTCTATCAAGCATTCCAAAGTAAACCAAGTTTAGAGATAGTATGCATCGAGCTTCACTCATACACCAAAGAAATTTTGCAGGAAGACAATGTCTACCAAGTTCACTCAAGCACCAAAGAGAAGTTGGCATGGAACTAGTATTAACCAAGCTCACTCAATTACCAAAGGAATTTACTTCAGGATGTAGTGTTAACTGAGTTCACACAGTTAACAAAGGAAGTTTGAAGAAAGTGTTTTATAAGTTAGTGTTGACTGAGTTGGGTCAGCTAACAAAGGATTTTCTTAAACCAACATATCTAGCTTAATCAATTTATTTGTTCATTCTAGCTGACTTAAGGGATGAATATTGAAAATTTGTAAGTGTATTTCAGCCGACTGGACTATGCAAAAGATATAAGTATAAGGTCAAGTTGTGGGATTAAATCTGAGAAGCATGGGATTGAAAAGATAAACCAAGGAAGCGAATTGGAAGGATAACAGAGTATCCTAAGTTGATTGAGCTATAAAGTTTTAAATCTAATCAAGGAGGATCAAGTATTCAAGCTAGAAAAAAGATTTGAAATCAGCAATCAAGTCATATCATTGTTACTCTTTGATAATTGTAGCAATATATCAAATCTCTTAACAAATTTAGCTTAACAACTATTTGCCAAATCCTCTAACAAAGTGACATTTCTAGGTTGAAGTGTCTAAAGACCTCTAACAAGGACACTCCTAATAGGGTGATTAAATCCTTTAATAGGGTCACACCTTACAATGTGCTTTGAAACCTTTAACATGATTGGCTCCTAACTGGGCTCACTTTAGAAGAATAAAAAATAGTAACTAGTTGCAATTGGTACTTTTTTCCAAATTGGGTTTCCATGTTAAATCCTGGTGTCACTTGTGTTCATGCTATTTCTTTTATGTGTATGCAACTAAGTTAATTAAGGTTAATCACACTTAATATCTTAATATCTGCATGCTTAGTATTTACTCAGTTATAGTTGATATTTTAGTACTTACAGAGTGATAGTAAATTGTTAGTGTTAACTGAGTTTTAGCGAAATTTTTATTTTTATTTTTCTTGACATCTGAGGGATTTGGGATTTATTTTTGTGGTAATTGATTCACCCTTCCCCTCTCAGTTACTCCTCTTATATTTCCAACAATATCGTCATCAACATAGCCATTATACTAAGAAGTGTTTTCATTTGAATTCTATTATTCAAGACCTCATTGACTCTAATGTTATATCTATTGAAGGTGTTAATGGTCAAGGAAACAAATTGATTGACCCTTGCAATCAAAACTTTAAAATTTACACCAACCCTTTACCTTCCCATTTTACCCATACCATTGAGTTTACTCATTATTTACCTTCTTCCACCCATTTTGTTGACTCTCCTACCATTGTGAGTTGTGATGCTAAGTGCACTGAGGCCAACGATGTTGTCAAACTTATGGATCAATTTAAACCCAAACCTAAACTTGAACCTAATATTTGCATTACATTTGGTCCCAAATAAATTATTGAAGAACATAATGGTCCTATTTACATTATAGAAAAGGTTAATGGTCTTTTCTCTCATGGTGACCTTATAGGTTCTACTTTAATGGTGAATGACATAACTAAAAAAAATCTTTAGATTGGGCAATTAAATTGAAATATCAATAATAAATCTGATGTCATGCAAAAATTTTAATGATGCCACATATACTTCTCATGGTTACATCACATTTTCCATAGAAATTGATTACAAATCCATTTTCCATCCCAACTTCCAATTAGTTTTAAGTTAGACTTGATCTTCCTTCGCTCGGTTGCATTAAATCTATAGTCTCTCCTATTCATTAACCTCTAAAAAATTCCCATGATGCGACATCATCGTGGTTATTCATAGTCTCTATCATCCTTTAGCACATTGAGGTAACTTTGACCTTGACTTATTTTGGCCTTTTATGCCTTAATTAGTCCATCCTTGAAAAGAAAAATATTCCCTATCCTCTCAAAAATTCAAAATTAAGAAGATTTATGAACATATAAATCCTAAGCTTGTTCTATCTCCTTTCCATAGACCTAGAATTAATCCCAAACCTTCCACACCTCCTATTTATTCCTTTCTTCCACCTCCTATATGCTATAAATACTCTACAAGTAAACTCTCAACATAGTAGGGTACTTTTTGTTATTTTCCCTAAAGAATAAAAGGAACCAATGTTTATTGATTCTAAACAAAGCCATTTTTATATAAAATCAAACATAATTGTTATGCCTATGATCATCACCATAAAAATCATGCTAAATCTCATGATCATGATTCCCAAAAAAAATCATCCTCTAAGAAATCTTTAACTCATTTTGTTCCCTTTGATCATCCCTTACATAGACCAGGGGTAGAAGTAAATTTGAAAAAGATGAAATTGAACAAATATGATGATTATATTTGGACTAGAAATCCTATTTTCATTAATTTAGGTGAAGAGGATACTCTTGATGACAATGATTTCAATGATTCTAATGTTCATGATGATCATGCTAGTGGCTTTGATGATATGCATGATATTATTGATATTAATCATGATTTATAAGCTACATTTGTAAAATAATTATCTCTTGATCCTTGTGATAAAGTGACTCATCCTTAGAGCATGGTCCTTGTATGAAACTGGGTATTGTTCCATCTATTGTGCTTGATGTTTTTCCTCTTATGTATTTCCCACCTTTCCTAAACATTACAAACAAGGATGGTGGGCAAGAAATATGCTTGATTATCTCATCTGTAGAGGTGGATTTAATTGTGTTCTCTTGTTGTATTGTGCTTATTATTATATTTTTTGGTTAGAATTCCTTAAATGACCATTGTTTCTCTATTGGGGCAAGGTGAAAAGGAATACAATTTTCATGAAATTCCTCTATTTGTATCTCATTTCTTCTTATATGTTGTATACATGTGTTGTTGTTTGTAAATGTTCCTTTGTGTTGTCCGGTTGGGGATGATGCAAAATGGTAGCTCCCGTTCTTTTTGGTCTCTATGATATTTTCCTAAAAAGAATTGCCTTTGTATATCTTATGTGATATTCCATTGTGCTTATAGTTATTCTACCTTTTGGGAATGATGATAATTAATTTTGATAGATATTAGTTAGAATATGATCATAGTGAGCCCGAGGTTAGCATATATATCTTTCATGCTCTCTTTTTTATGCATCTTCTCTCACTTGGTTTGACCTTTTTTAGGGGAATCCCATGGTGGAGACATCTCTTCTAATTGCATGTCAGTTTCTTTAAATTCATCTCTCATTAAGGTGTTTGCACAACTTTAAAGTGGAAGTATACACTCTACTCCTTGCTTCACATTTTGCACAAACACAAAACAAATTAATGTAGACTTGTGTGTAGATGGTTAAAAAATAATTATTTCCTTACATTTATCAGTTCATTATCATTCTCCTATGCATTATTCAATGGATCCTTATATTAATCCTCATTTTCTAGGTCCCTTTGTAGACAAATATTTCCTTAGGTTTGATCTCCTTTATCTGGATCTCTTGATAAAGACTTTTTTTTTAATTTAGGATTGATTAAATTTTATTTTATTGGCTAACAGTTGTATCTGTTTAGAAGTTAGAATAAATTGTGTAGGTGGGTCAATTCTTGATTTTCTTAAAGCCTAGTCATGATTCTAAAATTTACAAGTAAGTATTTTGAACATTGATATGCATTGAAGTGAAAAATTCCCTTTGCTGAGATGGGAGTGGAGGGACCTTGGGTTACATATGGATTTCCCACATGGAGAGTCTTGTATGCATAGCTATGCAAGAATTATCTTTAGCTTTTGAAATCTTCTTCAACATTTGTATGACAAGTAATTTTCTAATTTATGGTAATATAATCCAATATGTGTGGAGGGACCTTGTAATACATACAGATTTCCCATAGTGTGATTCATGTATGCAGAGATATAGAAGAATGGGCTTTACCTTTAAAAATTTACTTCATTATTTGTATGACATGATTAACTTTTTAGTACAAGCCCCAAATCGATTCTCAAGACTTCTCGCTCTTCAATATTTTCCACTAGATGCATTAGATAATACATTGGAGCTCTTGAACATTATAATGTTATGGTACTTTAGAAGAGACAAAGTAACATAATTTTAGATTGTAAGCTATTTTCATTGTGATGGACAATATTTTCAATTATATCCAATTAATCATAAATATTATACATTGTAATAGGGTTGAAGATATTACTTTCTATTTTCTAATTTTTTTGAACATTTGCATTCAATAGGATTTTAGTTGTAAATTGACTTTTACAATGATGCAAGTGATATAGTTGTATAATAATTTTAATATTTTATTGAATGTTCTCTGTTTATCTATGGAAAATCTACCTGATTCTATGGATTTTATTGAGATAAGTAGTAGCAATCCCTTCTCTGTGTTACCAAATATGTCACCACCATCAATCAATTGGACTGACAATCTGACAAATGATTTGTCAAAATTTTCAACTAGAATCGGTCTTGGCTTCCTTAACATACTGCAACATGCAAACAAAACATGTTTATAAACCGAATGTGTACAAGACAATGATGTTATGATAATGGAGGAAATGGTGTTATAATCAAGTCACAGAAACCTTATTTCATTATACCATTATTGACAATCTAAGGATCACAATCTTCATTTAGAGACTCCTTATGTTCCTAACTAGAAGAAATAAACCACTTCCATCAAATCATCCCAAAACCATTTCACACTTCTCAACTAGTTCGTCCTCCAAACAAATTATGTACTCTTTTGATTGATCATCCTCCCCGACTCCTCATAGAATTTCCCTTTTTTGTCACATCAGTTCGATTCTTTCAAAAATGACTCCATTGAAATTTCTTATGGATTTAGGGATGACCAATTTCAATCCATGAGTCCCATTCATAACTATCCCAAATAGCCCAAAACTAGCATCAACTAATTTTTAATAAGCCAAAATAAACAACTAGGACAAATTTTATTTTCATGACATTGCTCCTCACCAATGTAAAATAGTTTTATGATTTGTCACACATTGATTAATCATATTAAAGCAATATATGATCATGAAATCACCTATGGCCATGTCAATTCTAAAACCCAATCCCATGAATGAATTGGAAAGTGACACTATAGCTGAAACAATGGACAACCATGGAAATTTTGTAAGATTTGGAATTCGATTAACTAAAATTTTAAATATTAGAATTGAAAACTTGAACTTGTTTGGGTTTAAATTAAAGCATTTCTTTGATGGATGATGTTTTTAAAAGTGTGATCAATGGAGATTTACACCATCCAAATATTAATGATGATTGTGTATCATGTTTCTATGCAGTATTTACTCCTTTTGAATCTACATTTGGAAAATGGATAACAGATGAATTTTATCTTGCACATACCAAGGGTAGATAAGGATACAACCACAAAATCATTGACAACCTAAAAGAAAGAAACCAACCATAGAATGCAATTAAAACGAGGCTCTATTCCCACTTGCATTTGAATGTTTGATGTAATCAACCTTCAACTTTCATTTGTATCTATTTGTGACTATGGTTTTTGCAAAGGAGAATCAATTGATTGTTTGATTTCAATCATTTCAATGTCTTAGAATGTTTTTAGTAAATTGACTCTTCATGATGTTAGGAAAAATCTTAAAATCACACAGATACAAAAACTTGCAATTTTCCCCTATCGATGTACCCCTTGCACCTCCTTCGGGGTGCAAGTGTTTGTTATCTTAATATGGTAATGTTTAGAAGGAGTGGAAATAGCTTATATGTACCATTTTATCCAAAATAAATCACATTCTTATCACTTGAATTCATTAAGTTCCTTGGTTTTTCTTGCTTATGTTCATGTCCTTCTAAAAGTCTATCCTCTTTTTGTTAACCAAATGCCTTCCTTATGCCTTTTTATTTTGTTTGCATGTTATTTAATTGTTATCTCCTCCTTTGATGGTCTCCTTGACCTTTTCATTTTTGATATGTGTGTGCGCACGTGCACACTTCTGTGTATTTTCATCATAGGATGGGTCATGACCCATTTGGTAAACATATATAGATAATTTTAATAATAGCATGATATTTGTTAGTTAATCGGTTCATTATTTTATATGTAATTATTATTGTCTATGATTTATTTAGTGATTGCTTATATATTTAATATTTTACTTCTTTTTTTAAAAAAAATATATAAATCATTTAATTATTTATATTTAGATAGTTATTTGATAATATCATTAGCAACTACAATTGTGATTTTATATTGAGTTCCATTATTAAAGGGCATATGACATCCTCTTTTCTTTGTTGCTAGGCTTCTCATGCTAGGGTCAAGGCATTCTTCATGTCAGGAAAGACCTTGAGGGAGCTAAATACTTTGTGGTTGGCATCGTAAAAGCTCTTGGGCCACACTCTCATCTTAGATAGTAGATGGACAATGCCTGATAGTTGTGGAGACCAAGACTCGCAAATGGACACATATCTAAGGAAAACTTGTTTCAAACTCCCATTTGATGTAATTAATACAATCATCTTATGATAATCACTTGATGTAATTATGTACAATGGATAATGTAATTGTAATGATCATTGAATGTATTATTATTTCATTCATTTTGGTTGATGGATGGATGACGTGTAAGTTAGGATCCTTGGATAATGTCATTTGTTACATTCTTTAATGGATAACTATCTTGTTAATATGTGATTATGACTAATAGATTAAATGTTGACTATTTAATTAGAGTTTTTCTTGTGTTATTTCCATTTTTTTAGCAATTTGATGTTGTGGCAATTGCTTAGTAGGACATGGTTCTTACACATGGATACATAAGAAGTACTACATTTGGTGAAGATTTATTATTATTTAATAGTCAAATAACTATGACTATTGAAGAATGAAAATATTCAAATGGGGGTCTTTGTGAAAAAACATAATGAGACGTACAAAAGTAGCCAAATTTTGTGTGTTTTGAAGAAAAAAATATTATGATAAAAGACAAGATTAACAAAAATATTTTTAATGTTTATTAAAAATATAAATATTTTAAATAATTATTATGATCTATATTATAAAATAATGAAATTAAGACTGATATTCAAATATTATTATAATAAAATAAACATTTCTCTTGATTGTATGTACATGCATGCATACATACATATTTATATATATACACACACTAAATTCATATATTTCCATATATAACTCAATTATATAACTATTTCTTATTTCTATATTATTTAATTACAAATTTTACAATATTTAATATTATTATCATTATTTATTTTTAACGAACACTAAAGTGAAAACTAATATGATAGAAGGAATTCATTGTGCCTCTATATGAATAAATTAAAGAATAGAAACTCATTTTTAGATTGCATAGAATACAAGATTCAAATCTTCAAAACTCTTTAAAGAGAAAATTTATAAACTATCTAATTTTCTTTTAATATATGAGAAAAATATGGGTTACATATTCATGCAAAATAAATATTTATTAGGCATAAAATGATATATTACAGGAGGGAGATCATAATTGTCATTATTGAAAAAATAGTTCAATGTAGTTTATTTGTCCGTTATCATGTTTGAGAAATTGTTTGGTTTGTAAAGTAATTGATTTGAGTTGGTCAACAAAAGCAATCATTACAATATTATATTAATTTCTTAATCTTTTATTCATTTTTCAAATTTTTGTAATCTCTCAATTTATTGTTTCTTATCCACTTTTTTAAGCACCCTCTTTCATAATGGATGACTAGAACCTCAAGCATTAAGTATCCAAAAACTAATAGAATTGATATTTATATTTTCTTTGTTGATTTGTATGTTCATCAATTTTATTTCAAAATAGAATTCTTACAACTTTTATATTCTCACATAACGAAATAATTCATACACAAACCTAATATTAAAGTAGAAAAATCAATTAAAATTAATAATATTTGAAATAGAATCATTTTATTAAAATCGAATTATTTTTTAAGTAATTATATTTAGTTTACAATAATACTTTGTATTGTCAAAAATCAAATTTCCATAAGTTTTTTTTAGATATATGTAATTTGAATGTATACTAGAAAAGTATAGAAACATTCACCATGTCAATAATAAAAGTCAAAAGACACATGGTATAATGGCATAGTCATGTAATAGTATTAAAGTTTTGAAAAAATGTTTCTAAATGTATGCCTCCAAGCCAACATGGTAGGGAGGATGTGTCATGACAATATGTATCACTAGTTGTCACCATTTACTTACTTTTATTAGATATGCTTACTCTAAGTGCTCCTTCAATTTTACTGATTTCTGGTATAATAAAAGTTTTCACTTCAACTATGGATCGTCCTTGTGAAAAAGAGTAGTTATAATCATTTTCATCAATCTCTCCCATCACAAAGATTGCATTGGCAAAGTGTTCATCACATTCTGCACAAATGAACAATAAAGCAATGTCAAAATATAAATACTACAATTTACATTTTAACAACAAAAATACTATAAAATAAACTTGTAATATTAAAAAACAAGAAATAATTTAAAAAGATAGATCTTGTCTTAATTTGAAATATTTATTATAACTAATCTTGGTTCATATTTCATTAATTGTTGTTTCATAAGGAAATTCTGACTTGTATTTGTTAATAGTTGAACCACAATATTCTCTCTGCATACACAGTGAAAAAAGTTTCGGTGCGCACAAATGAACACAAGAGATGGGTGCTATTTTTCATCACCAAAAGCCATCAAATCTATTTAATTTGCATTTGTAATCATTTGAAGAGTTTAAAATTTCTACAATTTGTTTGGTTACATTTTAATTTTCCATAAATCATTGTTGGAAGCAGGCCTGGAATTTGATGGTTGTATTGGTTGTCTTTGAACTTTTTAATCGTATATGACAGGCTAAAAAATTGTATGACCATATGAATTGATAAGCTAATATTTTAGAGAACCATCAATATAACAAATAAATTTATTAGTAAATCATCAATACTTGTTATAGACAACTTAATATTTTATTTAATAATATACAAAAATGTCATTTATAATATTTATAATATGTATGCATGATAAATATGTATTATTTGATTATATATGTGTTTCTATTTTTTTTTTGTTTCTATTTTGATGATTATTCAAAATCTTTGTTCAAATAAGAAAATAATGAATTTTAAAAACTTATTTTTATTTATTTTTATATTACTACTTTAGAAACTTCTTCTTTTATTTGAGATTTTTGTATATATTACTAATTACTAATTTTAAGTTATTCACTAAGAATTTTGCAAATATTATTGATTAATATTTATTATTCTCATTTATGAAATATTTAAATTTAAAATGATCTTTTAAATTATCTTAAAACACAAAAAATTGAAAATCGATTTTCTCCTTAAAATGTAAAATGAAAGGCCAGAAAAAAATTTAGCTGTCATTACAAAATCATATGATAGGCAGGTGCGACCATCAAATTCTAGGCCTGGTTGGAAGACATTATCAAAACAACCAATCTTCCTTTTGTCTCACTTTTATTGTTTGTGTTGTAATATCATCTTCACATAATAAATTCAAAATACATTTTGAAAAAAAACGCAACTTTATAATATGAACAAAAAAACATAGCTTTATGATATGAACAATAATCTTGCTTGTGTTGCAACAACCAATTTATTTGTGTATCCAAGGAAAACTCTCTAGCAAGTCCTCCAATTCCTCTTGTATGGAAAAAAGAAGGATCTAGAGTAGTAGCTCCTGCAACTGCAAAATTTACACTAGCACTAAAATCTACAGACCTTAGTAGATAAGGATTTAATCATGGTTGACCAAGAGCTTCAGCTGCAAAACATAGGGTAATAATAGCAATATTATTAACAAATTCCCCATGTTTGTAAAAGAATATCCAAAACTATAAATTGGAGATTTACATTCACCAACTTGAATTTGGAAGCAGAGCAATTAGAAGAACAATATAAATTTTGAAAACTTCATCTTCAAAAAGAATTACACAAATCGAACTTTTTGTGCTTAATTTGTTTTGATTCTATGCAATTTATAGTGAATTGTTTGAATCTACTAATCACTATTAATAAAGCTAGTTTCAACTAAGATATTTCTATTTATAAAAATAATCTATTTATAAAATTATTTAATTTATTTTATGGTTTTATAATAAAAATAATCAATTTATAAAATCATTTTATTTATAGACAAGAATTTACAATGTAATTTTGGGTTCTGTTATACTTGAGTTTAATTAATAATAATAATAAAATTAGTTTATTTTTCATGTAGTGTCACATGCAATATTTTGCAAATACTTGCTTCCAATCCACCATACCCACATGCATAAGTAGCTTTTTATATATATTTTTAGAATGTAACTTGGCATTTCTTTTGTAACTTCTACCTAATGTTTTTTCTTTAGTTTAATTAATAATAATAATAAAATTACTTTATTTTTCATGTAGTGTCACATGCAATTTGCTTCCTATCCACCATACCCACATGCATAAGTAGCTTTATATATATATTTTTAGAATGTAACTTGGCATTTCTTTTGTAACTTCTACCTAATGTTTTTTCTTTAGAGTGAAGTTTCCTTGACATATTTAGTACTAAGAATTGCTCTCACTAGAAAATAAATATAATTAAAAAGATAAAAAGAAATTAAATTAAAAGGTCAAAAAAGGAAAAAGCTAAATAAAATGTACCAAAAGTTTCAACTTTTTTTTTAATCTTACCATTTAAAATATAATTAATATCTTTAATTTAAAATATTTGTACTATTATAACTATTGAAATGAATAATAATAAGTTTGAAGGAATCTCGATGGCAAGGGGCATTCTGGTTCTCGTTGCTAGGGCTTGCGTGCCCTAGCCCGCTCTGTTCCTCGCGTTCTGTTAGGCCCTGGGTGAGCTGTGTGCTCGTGGGCTATTCTGAGGGCATTCTTGCTGGGGTGTTGGGTTTGAACGCCTCTTTGGCCACGAGATAGGGCTTACGGCTGGGCATTGTCTCTCCTGCTACGTGGTGTGTACGAGCCCATAGTGTTGGGGGATTGAGGGGCTCGTGCCCTCTTTTTTTGCCTTGCTGGATTGCTAAGCCTAGGCTCAGGTTTAATGGGGGATCTAGGAGTCGCCTCTTCCAGGCCTTCGGGTGAAGACTTGGTGATGGGGGAGCTTTTTTTGGGGATGCATGACAGTAGCAAGGGCATGAAGGATAAATTCTAGTCAAAGGAAGGAGAGTCTTCTTCAAATGGAAAACTCCGACTTCAAAAAATTAATGGGTGTCTCCAGAAAGCTGAGGTTCATCCTATTCTTGTAGTTCAAACTGAACAGGTTTCAGAAGATGTTGAGTACTGGAATAACCATGCTCTTATATGTAAATTTTTTGGGCCTTTGCCTTTCATTGCCAGTGTTGGATTCTTGGGCCCGTCGAGTGTGGAATCCAGAAGGAGATATGGAGATTCTATTAGCAGCTAATAACTACTTTATGATTATATTCTCTTGCATGTCAGATAGGAATAAGGTTTTTGAAGGCGGCCCTTATTTCTTTAACCAAGTGGGGCTATTCATCAAGCCTTGGCACACGGGCTTTAACTCTGCTGAGGAGATTCCCTCTCGGGTTCCAGTCTGGGTTCGCCTGCCAAGACTTTCTTTGGAATTCTGGAGGGAGGATATTCTTCACTCAATTTTGATGCTTCTTGGAAAACCTATGGGATCTTCTACACAGACACAAGATTGTAAGGTAATCTCTTTTGCCTGTATTTGTGTTGAAGTTGATTTGAATAATCCATTGCCAGACTCTATGGAGATTTGTATGGGCTCTGTTTCTTGGATCCAACATTTGGATTACGAGACCCTCCCATTCAGATGCAGAATATGCCATGAGTATGGTCACCTACTATGCTAGTGTCCCAGATATAAGAATCCCTCTATGGATGCTATGATTCACCCTAGGGAGGACAAAGGAAAGGCTAAAGCTTCTACTCGACCTGTTGACAGTGAGGGATTTACTCAAGTTAAATCTCACAACAAGGGAAAAGGAAAGAAAAGAACCTGGACAAAAAGGAGGATTGATGACACCTTTAATAGGTTTGATGCTCTTGAAAACATGGACCAAGAGGCAAATATCCCAGTTGAGCTCTCCCTGGAGGCCATTATTTAGCAGGAGACTCATGAAGGAGATATGCAAAGAGAGGGTCAGCTTCTTGATACAGGGGACCTACAGGGCAATCAATGGGATAATGATGGACCTTCTCTTCTTCAGAATATGGGGGATCTTAGCGAAGCATAGGGCTCACAGGGATCAACAGGGGTGTCCAATGAATCCCATAGGCCTAAAGGGGCATTTGATTCTATTAAGAGTAATAAGGCTTCTCTCGCTTTAGGCATTCAACAGAAGTCCTTCAAAAAGGGGCCTTTAGATAAACCAATAAAAAGTGGTAGGAAGACTAATCAGGAGAAAGTGAAGATAATGGGTGAAAATTTGGTGGAATCTGGGTCAGTACGTCCCATTGATTCTCATTTCTCTCAGCCTCATAAATGATTGTGCTATCATGGAATGTAAGGGGGTTGAATAGCATTCCCAGACAAAAGGTTGTTCGTAGATTAATTGAATCTCAGTCTCCTGATATGGTTTTTATTCAGGAAACTAAGCTTTCTTTGGATGGTTTGGCTAAGTGTGTTGTGTATATTTGGCCCTGTGGCTCTTGGCAGGGGGTGGGGGCCTTGAAAAGTTCTAGAGGGGTGGCTTGCTTCTAGGATCCTAGGAAAGTCTCCCCTTTATGGTGGTTCTCCAGTCGGTCATCCATTTCTTTGAGAGCCACTAGCTTTGAGAATGGTGAAAGGTGCTTCTTATCCAATATTTATGCTCCTATAGACTTTGCACGTAAATTCTAGTTATGGGCCCATATTAGATTCATTCGGTCTTTGGAACCTCTTCTTCCATGGATTATGGTGGGAGACTTCAATGTTGTTATTTGCCTGGAGGGAAAAAGAGGTGGGCTAGCAAAGCTAGATCAATCTTCTAATCTACTCAGAGATATGATTGGCTTATTATTTCTCATTGATGTGAAGCCAAATAATGGGGTCTTTACATGGAATAATCGGAGATGTGGTGGTGAGGCGATCTCATAAAGACTTGATAGATTTATGGTCTCTTGCTATTGGATGGACAATAGGTAGGTTACTAGTTCTGAAATTCTTGATTGGAGGGGATCAGACCATTGGCCTGTTAAGCTTTCCATCATTTCATATAGGATTACCAAGAATCCCTCTTTCAAATTCCAGTTGATGTGGTTACGAGACTCATCTTTACCTGATCTAATGGTTGACTGGTGGTATGAGGGGATGCTTGATCATGGTACAGTAATGTATACTTTTAGTAAGAGGCTCCAACATGTGAAGTACAAGCTTAAGAGATGGAATAAATAGTGTTTCATCTATCTATAGGTTCAGAAGACTGCGACTCAAACCAAGCTCGATAGTATTACCCAGCAGATTTGGGACCATGGGTTGAGCTCTGAGATGAGTGAAGCTGAGACTCTAGCCCTTAAAGAGCTAGAAGAATGGGAGCTTTAGGAGGAATTTTTTTGGAAGCAGAAATCTTGTATTGATTGTCTTCAGGAGGGGCATAGGAACACTGCCTTCTTCCACAACTTAGTTAAGGCACGACAGCAAGGGAATTCTCTTTCCTCTCTTGTATTATCAGATGGAACTCAAATTTATTCTCATGAAGCTATCTCTAGGGAAGCAGCCAAGTACTTCTCTGATCTCTTTTCTAGGGAGGAGCCTGGAGGTGGGCATGAGGAGCGCGACATTTTGGATTGCATACCTCATCTTATCTCTACAGACATGAAAGAAGCCCTATTATCTCCTATCTCACTTTTGGAACTGGAGAAAATTGTGTTCAATATGAAGAAGGGTAAAGCCCCTGGTCTAGATGGGTTTCCAATTGAATTTTTCCAAGAATTTTGGGAGGTAATAAAGTATGATCTTCTAGATGTGGTCCAGGAATCACATAGGAATAAAAAAATGTTGAAATCTTTGAACTCGACCTTCTTGGCCCTTATACCTAAGAAGGAAGGTGCTGATAGGTTGGATCAGTTTAGGCCCATAGCTTTGTGTAATGTGGTCTATAAGATCATCACCAAGCTGATTGCTGAGAGGCTCAAACCATTCCTTGGTCCTTTAATCTCTGCGGAACAGGGTGGCTTTATGGACGGAAGACAAATTTTGGATGGAGTTGTGATAGCAACGGAGGTTGTCCATTCTATGGCCAACTCTAAGGAGAAAGCTATGTTTATAAAACTTGACATGGCCAAGGCTTATGATCGGGTGAGTTGGGAGTTCTCACAAAAAATTCTTTTGAACTTTGGGTTTGTAGCGGAATGGGTTGAATGGGTTCTTAGCTGCTTGACCTCGTCCTCCTTCTTTGTTCTCATTAATGGAGAATATTCAGAGCTGTTTGGTGCCTCTCGAGGACTTAGGCAAGGTGACCCTTTATCTCCCTATTTATTCATTATCATGGCAGAAGGGCTTGGCAGATTTTGAAAAGCTCAGGTTTGGCAGGGGTTTATCCAAGGGTGGAGTTGGAGCAATAACCTTCCTTCGTATTCTCATCTTCAATTTGTAGATGACACTGGACTTCTAGGTAGGGCTAGTATCAGCGAGGCAGTTAACATCAGGAAAGCCCTGGATATCTATTTGAAAGCCTCAGGTCATTTAACACTCCAAGGCTTATTCAAAACAGGATTGCTAGAATTCTTAGGTTCCAGATTGGTTTGCTCCCCCTGATGTATCTTGGGGTCCCTCTGTCCTTGGGTGCTCAATGAAAAGATTATTGGCAGGGGATTTTGGATAAATTCAGAAGTAAGGTTAGTCATTGGACTTATAGATGGCTTTCTTCTGTTGGGAGATTGGTTATGCTTAAGACTATGGTGCAATCTCTTCCCATTTACAGGTGTGGTGTCCTAATCCCTCCTTCTAGTTTTGTGAGAGAGTTTGATGCTTTATCTCAGCAATTCCTTTGGTATGGCAATCTTCTTTCCTTGAAGTGGATTTTAGTCAAGTGGGAGACTGTGTGTAGGCCAAAGCATGCAGGTGGCCTCAGACTTCATTCAATGGATCTTGTTATCACTGTGTTGGCTGGAAAATTATACTGGCGTTGGTGTATCAGTCAAGATCAAGAGTGAGCCAAGATTATCACTCATAAGTACCTTCCTAGTGTGGATTGCTCTGAGGTGCCATGGCTTCCTTTGGTGGGTAAAGGCTCTTGTATTTGGAATAATCTCAAGAGGGGAGCACAAATTGTTAAGGAGGGGCTCTTTTGGATTTGTAACAGAGGC
Source organism: Cupressus sempervirens (assembly GCA_028749045.1). NCBI lineage: Eukaryota > Viridiplantae > Streptophyta > Pinopsida > Cupressales > Cupressaceae > Cupressus > Cupressus sempervirens. The sequence goes on along the minus strand of CM053789.1, from coordinate 786,039,149 downwards.
TCGAAAACTCTATTTTGGCAAGACTCATGGGATGGCGATCCTCCTATCCTCTCTAGCTTTCCCCAGCTTATCCCCCTCTCCCAAAGCTTTTCTAATGCTAGGTGGATTAAGGTGGAGCATTTTAAGATGGTTAAGTGCCTAGGTCAGGTCAAGATAACTTGTTGGAAGGATCCTTGAGAGTGGCCGATGGGTGGATCTATTGAGGATCGGGCTCTCCTCTCTTGGGTTATGGAGGGTAGGTTGTGTAGCTTTCTCAATGGGAGGGACAACTTAGCTTGGAGTCCAAGTCCAAAAGGCAAATTTACAGTGGCTCAAGGCTATGCTATTCTTGACAAGAGCCTTCATGGGCAGGCTGAAGTGCACTGGTGGAAAAAAGTTTGGAGTAGTTTTTCATGGCCTAAGTGTAACTTTTTCTTATGGGTGTTGGCTCAGAAGAAATGCCTTACTTGGGAGAATCTTTGCAAATGAGGTTTTCAGGGCCCCTCGATTTGCTTTCTTTACAAGCATAATGAGGAGTGTGTCTCACACTTGTTTTTCCTCTGCCCCTTCTCAAGAGAGATATGGCACAAATGGTGGGAGGCTTGGGGTCATGGTTGCTTTCATGCTAATTCTCTTATCGAATTCTAGGAAAGCTTGGGCAGACCTCCTGCGAAGACTTCTTTCTTACAAGTGGCCTGGTGGGTTGGTCTAGTCTTCATTCTCTGGAATTTTTGGCTAGAAAGGAATCACAAGATTTTTTTGTGATGCCAAATCTAGCAGCTCTCAATTGTGGAAGTTGATTCTTAATAGGATTTAGGAGATGATATATGCAAAGTGTGATATGTCTGTTAATATTGATCCTAGGGACCAAGTTATTGTGAAGAATTTGAACCTGAAGGATAGCAGGTGGGGAGGCAATCCCAGCAATAGATTGAGACATGGGAAGCAGTGGGTGTGTAGAGATGGGAGGTGGTCCTCTCCCCTGACTGAGTTCTTGAAGATCAATATAGATGGGTCTTCTCGGGGGAATCCTGGGCATGTCGGTATTGGGGCTATTGGTAGAAGCGATGTTGGAGGTGCAGTTTTTCTCCTCTTTGTTTACAAGGGTATGCATTCTAATAACCTGATGGAGGCCCTGGCCATTAAGGTTGCTATTGAGTGGGGTTGCTCTTTAGGGTGGCGGAATTTCATATGTGTGTCTCACTCACAGATTGTTGTGGATATGTTGAATAACCAAAAGCTGGATAATGTTAGTTGGCAACTTGCTTCTTTAGCCAGACAAATTCTTTGTCTTTGTAGGTCGGTGGACTCTGTCTCCTTCCATCATATTCCTCGTGAGTGGAATAGAGTGGCCGATTGTCTGGCTAAGTGGGCTTCAAAGAATGTGGGTGAGTGGAATATTAATGGTAGAGATGAGTTGCCCGTTGAGTACTGTGAGATTATTGATCATATGCTTCTGGAGGATAGGAGTTTGTAGTGTTCCATTGGGCCTTGGACCTTTGCTTTGTTCTTGATCTTTGATTGAATAAATTTTTACCCCTCTTTTTTCAAAAAAAAAAGAAAAAAGAAATATTGAAATAAATCAAATTATAATATTTTTATATTATTGTAAATATATAAATATTATAATATTATAATATAAAAAATAAATAATATAATTCTTTCTAAAATAAATTTTTATATTTAAAAGGTTTTAAAATAGAATATATGAATATTAATATCAATTGAATAATACAAAAATATTATTTTTTAATTTTGTAAGAAATAATATGCTTTATATTTTTAAATAAATGTAGTTAAGATATTTTTCTATTTGTAATATTACCAAATAATTAATTTGGTAAAATAAAAGTAGAATAAATTTAATTGAGGTAGATACTTTAAAAGATATTTATCTAGAAACTATATTTATGATATATAAGTATGAAAAATTAAAATATAATTAAATAAAATTAAGATCATTTAAAATATAATTAATATCTTTAATTTAAAATATTTGTACTATTATAACTATTGAAATAAATCAAATTATAATATTTTAATATTATTTTAAATATATAAATATTATAATATTATAATATAAAAAATAAATAATATAATTCTTTCTAAAATAAAATTTTATATTTAAAAGGTTTTTAAATAGAATATATGGATATTAATATCAATTGAATAATACAAAAATATTATTACATTAATTTGGTAAAATAAAAATAGAATAAATTTAATTGAAGTAGATACTTTAAAAGATATTTATCTAGAAACTATATTTATGATATATAAGTATGAACAATTAAATTATTATCAACTAACAAGTAAATTAAATAATTAATATCTAAAATAGAATTCTTTTTAGTAATTAAAATATTTATTAAAAATAAATTTAATCAACATTATAAAGTTCAACTTTGAAGGCAGCTTATAATTATCCCTCATAAACCTGAAATTGCCTTAACTAAAAATATCACATGTAATAATTTATTTAAATTAACTTTACTTATAACTTTATAGTTTTATTATTAATTTATATAAAATAATTCTACTTCTAATTTTAATAATGATTAATATTTTATTTATTTTAATTTATATAAAATAAAATTTCAATCTATAAAACAAGCAATGCATGAATAATTTTTATTGTATTTTTCCCTTTTATTATACATATGTAGTTTGATTAGTAAATGAAATGTTTTCCTTTGATTCACCAATTGATTTTCTGATAGTAATTTTCAAGAAAGTAGGAACACAAATGAAAGGTAAGAATTAAAAACACTTTAATAACTTAATTTAAGTATTTTTATTTATTTCCAAGAAAGTAGAAACACAAATGAAGGTAAAAATTAAAAATACTTTAACAACCTATAATAAATATTTTTATTTATAAATAGTTATTTTTATTCAAAGTTAAAAAATTATTCAATGCAAAAGAAATATAATTAAAAAGATAAAAATGACAAAAGCTAAATAAAATGTATCAAATTTTTCTACTTAATTTTCTCTTGTCATTTAAAAATTTAAACTATGGTCATTTAAAATATAATAAATATTTTAACTATTCATAACTATTAAAATTAATGAAAAATATTTATATTATTTTAAATATATTAATATTATAATATTATAATATAATTTGTTTAATTAAAATTATGTATTTAAAAAATTTAAAATAGAATGTGAATAATATCAACTGAAGAATACAAAATATTATTTTTTAAATTTTGTAAGAAATAATATACTTTATATTTGACATTTTAAAATAAATATAGTTAAGATATTATTTTATTTGCAATATTACTCAATTAATAATTTGGTAAAATAAAAATAGGATAAATTTAATTGAAACAAATATTTTATTTAGAAACTGATATTTATGATATATAAGTATGAAAAATTAAATTAATATCAACTAATAAGTAAATTAGTTAATTAATATCTAAAAATATGGATTTCTTTTTAAATAATTAAAATATTTATTAAAAATAAATCTAATCAACATTCTAAAATTGAACTTTGAAGGCATGAATGACTCCCTTATACTAGCAGTAGCGATATTATTATTCTCGATAAACTTGAAATTGCCTTAACTAACAATATCGGAGTGTAAATGGATGAAAGTTAACATCACCGATATATCCTAAATACGTGTTTAAAATAGGGGAGTGATATCTTAGCATGATTTAATAAAGAAGCTTTTTGCATGTATTAAACGTATTATTTTTTATATTTCCAAAGAGTTGAATTGCATAGTCTTTAAGAGAGGCATAATGGTTGGTAGATCTATTGTAATTCAAATTTTCAAAAAATCAATTGTATATATATTTTTAATTAATATTTACTCAATTGTCTATGATAACAAAGAATCCAATTAAAAAGACATTGAGTGATCTGTAGATAACTGAAATTCAATTTTTGATTGATGAATACAATCAATTTTAGAAATAATCTTATGGAAAACTAAGGTGGGAAAAAGGAGAACACATTGGTGGAATAGTGTGAAATACCATTGTAATGTTGGACCATTGAATACGATATTGCATGGATAAATAAGAACATGGAATAAAGAAGAGAAGCAAAATTCTTGATATTACTAGATATAGTATTAGTTTAAAAAAAAATAAAAATTAGCCAAATTCCCTCTAGACAAAGGTTAGGAGGCAATGTGGCCTCAGGGGACTTGAAAATTAAAGATTAGTGAACAAATATTTTATAAAACCACTGAACAAAATCTGCCTAGTTACTAGCCATTTCTGTTAGTTTTAGGTAGCTTGGACAACTATTCATCCTCATGTGATTAATTGGCAGATAATTGTTAGAATTACGAAAAATATTTGTTAATTGATTGACTCCTTCTAGAAGCCACTAGTAACCTATTGGTTAGGTTGTTTCAATCGAGAAGCAACTAGAAACTTCTTGGTTATGAAGCAACTAGAAACTTATTGATTAGGTTGTCATTATCAAAAAGCAACTAGAAACCTCTTGGTTAAGTAGTATAAAAGGGGGTCAAGGAAGGCATTTGGAGAACAGAATAGAGGAAAAACAATTTGCAGTGTTAGCAAATGAGTTTGCAGTGTTAGCAAGGGCACAGTGATAGCGTTGGGAATAGCAGTGGAAAATATCAATAGGAGAAATTAGGAGGTTGTCTAAATTCTGTCAGTGAGAGACAAGGAATTTTGTATCTCTTGATTTGTTGAAGTTAATATATTTTCCATCTGCAAAACTTGTTTTTCCTTAAGGGATTTTCCAGGGACAATTTGTCCAAAAATATTGTGTTCTTTGTGTTGTGAATTTCTTTCTATTTTTTATTGGTGAAATTGCAGTTATTATTTTTCCATATTAGCTATGAATTTGTTTTTAGTAGTTTAATAATCATTTATGATAGGAGATTAATAATCAGTGACTGCAATAGTATTAATTTTCACCTGGTATCATAACAATGTTGAGGGTAGAAGAGTTTTTCCCTAAGAAAGAAATTAAGGATTTATATAACCTAGTGTGATCTCTTTAGAATTATTATTGTTTAATCCCTTGAGATGGCTTCAACTGGTTTGAGATATCAAGACAGATTGGGTGGTGCCTCGAATTTTGGTATCTAGAAGTCCTAAATTTCTTTATTGTTGGAAGAGAATGGTATCAAGGATTATGCTACCATTGGTATAGTTGTACCTACAGATGCAACACAACTTGCAGCATATAAGAAGGACAATTCCAAGGCGAGGAGGATTATCCTTGATAGTGTCAAGGATCATTTTGTTCCACATATCTCAGAGCTAGACATGGCGATTAAGATGTGGGATGCCATTCTGAATATGTATCAGAATGCTACCACCAATAGGAAGATGATTCTCAGAGACAAGTTGAAGAATACCTGGATGAACTAAGGAGAAGATGTTACAAGTTACCTCACTAGGCTTAGACTTGTCAAGGACAAGTTAGTAGCTATTGGAGATAGTCCCAATGATGACGAGCTAGTGAGAATAGCCCTAAATGAGTTTTCTAAATAGTAGAGTATCTTTGTTCAAGTTTTCAATGGACAAGATACCTTTCCGAGTTGGGATCAACTATGGTCTGATTTCACTCAGGAAGATTTTAGACTAAGTCTTATCAATGGGGCCAAGAAGAGTTAGAAAAGTGAGGTGGAATAGAAGAATTTTTCCCTGGCAGGGAAAGGGAAAGCAAAGAAGAGATCTAACAAAGAATCAAATTCAAAAAGTGAAAAGAAGAAGAAGGACCTTTCTAAGGTCAAGTACTCTAGTTGTCACAAGTATGGTCACTATGTCAGTGAGTGCCTAGAAAGGAAGAAGGCAAAGAAGTAGGTGGTAGCTTCAGCAAGTGCAGAAGAACTCTATAGTAGAATGGAAGATGAGTTTGCACTTATAGCTTTTATGGTGAGCTCAACCTTACAGACTATCTAGTATATAGATAGTGGGGTGTCATTTCATATGATAGGAGTTAGAGAGTACTTTTCTAGTTATAAGGAGGAGAACACCAATATCTAGATTTCTATGGGAAGCTTGTCCAAACTCAACCTAGTTGGGAAAGGGATCGCTCAATTTTAGAGGGAGAATGGAAAAATAATTCTAGTTCATGATGTATTGCATCTGTCAGGCTAAGGTATGAATTTGATTTATGTGTTTCTTCTTCAAGATAAGGGGTATAATATACTCTTTAGAGGGACACGTGTTGATTAAGCACAAGGATTGTAAATCACCAATAACTATTGGAGTTAGGAGTAGTCACCTTTATAGGTTGCAATTTGATATTACTAAGGCATTCATAAGCAATAGTAATCCTAGAGATCTTGGAGAGCTATGCAATAAGAGGATGGGCTATATTCATCATGGAGCACTCAAATTTCTTCGTGAGATGGTGACAGGTGTTCTAGAGGTGAGCACAGAACATGATGATGTATGTAAAGGATGTGTGTTGGGGAAGTTTGTGAAAGCATCTTTTCCAAAGAGTGACACCAGATCTGAAAGTGTTCTTGATCTAGTACATTCAGATGTATGTGGACCGATGTCGACAAAGTCTATTAGAGGATATGAGTACTATGTTACTTTTATCGATGATTTCTATAGGAAGACTTAGATATATGTAATAACCCCAACTGGTTATAACTTCAACAAATACCAAATTATTTACTAATTCAATTTTTTGACATTTTGTCATACACTTTGCAAGCAAGTTCTAATACCAATGTAATAAACCCAACCAATTATAACTTCAACAAATACCAAATTCTTTATTAATTCAATTGTTTGACATTTTTTCAAACACTTTGTAAGCAAGCTCTAATGCCAATGTAATATCCCTTGTCCAAACTAACTGAATTTAGCTCAAGTAATATTATCAACACTTGTATGATGCTTCTCCAAGTTAAGAAATTTAGAATGATATTACAATGCCTCTTACAATGAACTAATATGCAAGTGCAGTTCTTTTGGTATTTTCAATGCATATACATGGAAACTAGATATGAAATACATACCTACAGTCAACTGACATTTTGACAAATAATTGACATACAACTATTATGCTATTAGATGGACATTTCATCAAAAAAATGGTATGCAACATGCATCTCCTTTATTGAATTCATTCTCATGGGCTTACAATAATGACTACAGTAATGCCAAAATCTAATTCTAAATTATCACAGAAAAATCACATGCGTAGAAATTATAACGATAACTACCAATAGCTGCAAGAGGAACCTGACAGTAGTGATACCCAAGAATGAAAATAAATCAAACATAAATACTATAGTGCGGCATCATGCATGCATACTATAGCAGCCAAAATGTATTCTCCAATTTGAGCACAAATAGAATTCCTAAATTGAAGCTCTCTCGAATACCAAATTTAGTGAATATTTCACTACCTCAAATGGTTGCAACACTGAAGAGTTAACATTCTCCAATGGCTGACTGAAATTAAAAAACCTTAATTTCTTCTCCCAAGTTCTTATCAAATGCAATTCACAATAATCATATGATAAACAATGAAGCTCTCACCTCTATTTATTATTTTCCTTCACCCTTCTATAAGGAAATAAAATATTATTTAATTGCATTCTCTAGAAGCTTCCCCCTTTCCAATTATTAATGCACTCTCTAGAAGCTTCTCTCTTGCAATACAATAATTAATTGTGCTTCTAGAAAATTAAATTACTAAAAGCTTCCCCCTTTCCAATAGTTAATGCACTCTCTAGAAGCTTCTCCCTTGCAATACAATAATTAATTGTGCTTCTAAAAAATTAAATTACTAGAGGCTTCCCCCTTTCCAATAATTAATACACTCTCTAGAAGCTTCTCCCTTGCAATACAATAATGAATTATGCTTCTAGAAAGTTAAATTACTAGAGGCTTCCCCCTTTCCAATAATTAATGCACTCTTTAGAAGCTTCTCCCTTGCAATACAATAATTAATTGTGCTTCTAGAAAATTAAATTAATTAAATATAAAGTCACCTTTTAATTTTAATTTATTTAATGACTTTATAAGAAATTAATTTAATCAGTTTCTCCTTATTTATCCACTTAGCCTTTAGAGAACATAAAGGCTAAGAACTCTACTAGTTACTAAAAAGATGGGGACATTACAGTCTGCCCTCCCTGAAATTGCTAGTCCTCAAGCAATCTAGCAACAAAATGAAATCCAACCTCCACCTGGATCCCAAATGAAGTAGTATATGACATCCATGTGGATATCAAACCAATTGCAAACTAACATCATCAAGTGTAGCATAGCACCCAAAACTTATGTTGATGATGTAGAAGTTAGAATGTCACCAGAAGGAAACTCCGTAGAAGATCTATGAAACCTCTTCTTCCCTTTATCCACCCACATAATATATATTAGACTAAAATCTTGATCATCACCAATATGCATTGAAAAAGATGTAGCAAAAGGTGAACCATATGCACTCATGCCAATTGTATCAACAATAGGTGTAGCCACATCAAAATATATGGACATAGGAACATTACAACTATCGTAACACAAAACTAAATCTTTGTAGATGGTGAAAACTGAATCCAACTCCACTCAAGTGAGTGATCAACATCAACCTCAAACATCAGATTTTCATAAGACAATGTTGCATCCATGGTGAACATAGTACTATCCAAGAAGTGAACATCAACACTTGTCGATCGATAGTATAACATGAATTTTTCACTATATCACTCACCTCATTAGCAATAACACGTATACTATCATTAGAGCACACATCTACAATCGCATGCATACTACTAAACACCTCGTTGGATGGTTCAACTAACACAGAAGTGGTTGTTGATATAACAACATCCTCGCATGCTCCTACTCCCACTATTGTTGCATCGCCATCAAGTACATGATCAGAGGAACTCATGCCAACAACTATATCATCTGACTTAAGTTGACATGGATTCTCATCACCTTCCACCTCAATTGTGTCCAACACATGTAGTACCTTATAAGAAGTGTCCCACAAATATGAAGCTGCAACTATGTCATCACATTCCACTCTTCAAAAAAATGATATCATGTTGTGCTCAAATCTTGGATTCGAAGTTAGTTGGTTCATCTGTTTATGATTTTGATTCATCTCATTCACTAGCACATCCAACTATTTCATAATACCCTGTATCTCAAAATCTTTAACCCTTGGTAGATAATTACACCCTCTGTCGGTATAATCAAACCTTCTGTCACCATCCATAACACTAAAAACCAAGTCCTCTAGTTGTGGGTCAGAAGAAAAGTGATGAGCACTCCTTATAGTGTAATGTCGATAAAAACTCCCAATCTCATCATCATCAAACTAGGAATCAGAAGATGGCTCTACTCTCAAACTCCAAACTATCGGTCGGGCAAGATCCTAAGAAACCCTCTCAGCAAACCCAACCAAAAAATCCCTATTGGGAAGCATTGTAGCCAAGGTCTCTACAATCTTCCTCACCAATCATCATATTGCACGAGAGCCTCAAATGAGAGTACCCTCAGATATACTATATGAAACCTCTAACAAATCCAAGCTCTTAAGAAAATACTCCATGAATGACTTAGTAGAGTAGAAATTATATGTGGAAGTATCAATCTACTCCCCTGCAATCCACAATTGATCCCTCTGAAAATGTGACAATGTCAACTATCTAATGTTACCAATTGTATGAAAAGAAGAAATGGATTCACTTCTAATGGAAGGAAGAAAATCACCATGAGAGCCCATCTCTACTGATGCTCTCACCTCCTCTGTACATACTACACTCATATCCTGGATGAATGTGTTTGTCACATCATCACGTCCCTCATCCTCAACCGTAGAAGCAAACTCACCACCAACCACAATATTTAATTGAATAGGATTTGGGGCTGGTGTTGACTGTACCCATTCTAACTCCATGGTAACCTTATCCAACTATGATTGTGACTCTTGAAGAGCCAACTAAGTATACTAGAGAGAGTCCACAGTCACCTGAAGCTCCCGAGTGAGCTCAACCACCACCTCCTCTTTCCCTAACAATATCTCATAGCAGGTGCTACCCCACTCTAGAAGGTAATCTCTATCAACAACTAACTAAGAGTAACTATGCCTCAAGATTCTAATAGCCTCTCGAAGCACATTAACCTCTGCTAGAGAAAGAGTACTATCACCATGCTCATCAAACATAGGAGCACCCCAACTAGATGTAGCTAACATCTGACAGATAGCATCATAATGCTCAAGAGATAAAGAAATATTACTATCACTCACCTTCAATTGACAAGTCACATGATGCCTCTATAATCCCTGACTCTTATACAAGTTCTTTGTCTTACTAACTGCACTGAGATAGGAAATTGAATTGAGTCTCTCCACCACAAGATTTCTCATATGTGTGTTATCTTCCTTGCACAATTTTGCATCTAACATAAAACTTCCATGTACCTCGACCAACTCCTTATCTAAAGAAATGGAAGCCCTTGTCGTATCAATCTTGTTGCATGTCTCAACTTCCACCTCAATAATAAGATCTTGTAAGCATTGATCCTTGGACCCGCCCAAAACCTCCTCAGAATCATCACCCAATATTTGACAAGGAGTGTCATACCTAGTACATCTCATAGCATCATCAAATGTGTCAATACTATCTGCATCGACATCTCCTAACAAAGCTTCAACTGCAAACTCCTGACTCTACACATATGACTCAGCGCCAGGCTATGAATTAGTAATACTAGAGCATAAATCCACATCTATTGACTCTACTGAAACACCCATATCACCAACATCACAGTTGAGTGACTCTATATGTGCCTCTCTCCCACCTGAGGAAGCAACTGCCTCTTGCACTGTAGCAACTCCATGAGATCTCACATAAAAATCTCCAATAATAATCCTATCCTCGAGAGATCCAAAAGTATCAGCAGTAACAACTACATCAACTATCTCTGCACTAACTGTAACAATAGCTCTAGGAGGCTTAACTTGTTGAAGCTCAGTGTCGCTAAGTTTTTCATCAACATTGTAGATAGGACTAACTGGTTTCATACCAAATATAGGTACATCTACATCAAGGACTCTTGTGGGGGAAAATTCAAGCTTCCTTTCTTGCAACCTCGATGTCAGCCTTCTAAAGGTGGAACTCATACACCTCGTTGCCCTTTCAATTGTCTTTGGATCTGACAAGCTCTCCCTCAATCTCTATTGATGAAACTTAAGTTTCTCCATACTCTCTTGCCAAGCATTCATCTTCACACTAACTTCCTCATTACTCCACCGACTTCTAGAACTGTCAGTCCCCCTATGTCTATCCATGGCTAGAAAATGCTAGAGTGCTGGTCACTCCAAATGCAATAAAAAATTTGAAAATAATTAATATTTCTCTACCCCACAGGATGGCAAGAAACTTCTCTGATACCAATCTAATAACTACAACCAGTTATAACTTCAACAAATACCAAATTCTTTACTAATTCAATTGTTTGACATTTTGTCAAACACTTTGCAAGCAAGCTCTGATACCAATGTAATAACCCCAACTAGTTATAACTTCAAAAAATACCAAATTCTTTACTAATTCAATTGTTTGACATTTTGTCAAACACTTTGCAAGAAAGCTCTGATATCAATGTAATATCTCTTGCCAAAACTGACTAAATTTAGCTCAAGGAATATTGTCAACACTTGTATGTTGCTTCTCCAAGCTAAGAAATTTAGAATGATATCACAATGTCTCTTACACTGAACTAATATGCAAGTGCAATTCTTTTGGTATTTTCAATGCATATACATGGAAACTAGATATGAAATGCATACCTATAACCAACTGACATTTTGACAAATAATTGACATACAACTATTATGTTGATTATATATGCTATTAGATGGAAATTTTGTCAAACGAATGGTATACAACATGTATCTCCTTTATTGAATTCATTCTCGTGGGCTTACAATAATGACTATAGTAATGCCAAAATTTGATTCTAAATTATCATAGCAAAATCATATGCATAGAAATTACAATGATAACTACTAATAGTTGCAAGAGGAACTTGATAATAGTGATGCTAAAGAATGGAAATGAATCAAACATAAATACTATAGCACGATATTGTGCATGCATATTGTAGCAACCAAATGTATTCTCCAATTTGAGCACAAATAGAACTCCCGAATTGAAGCTCTCCTAAATACCAAATTCAGTGGATATTTCACCACCTCAAATGGTTGCAACACTGAAGAGTTGGCGTTCTCCAATGATTGGTTGAAATTAGAAACCTTAGTTTCTTCTCCCAAGTTTTTATCAAATACAATTCACAATAATCAGATGATAAACAATGAAGCTCTCACCTCTATTTATTATTTTCCTTCAACCTTCTAGAAGAAAATAAAATATTATTTAATTGCATTATCTAGAAGCTTCCCCATTTCCAATAATTAATGCACTCTCTAGAAGCTCCTCTCTTGCAATATAATAATTAATTATGCTTCTAGAAAATTAAATTACTACAAGCTTCCCCCTTTCCAATAGTTAATGCACTCTCTAGAAGCTTCTCCCTTGCAATACAATAATTAATTGTGCTTCTAAAAAGTTAAATTGCTAGAGGCTTCCCCCTTTCCAATAATTAATACACTCTCTAGAAGTTTCTCCCTTGCAATACAATAATTAATTGTGCTTCTAAAAAATTAAATTACTAGAGGCTTCCCCCTTTCCAATAATTAATGTACTCTCTAGAAGCTTCTCCCTTGCAATAAAATAATTAATTGTTCTTCTAGAAATTAAATTAATTAAATATAAAGTCACATTTTAATTTTAATTTATTTAATGACTTTATAAAAAATTAATTTAATCAATTTCTCCTTATTTCTCCACTTAGCCTTCAGAGAACATAAAGGCTAAGAACTCCACTGAGTTGTTAAAAAGATGAGGACATTACAATATACTTTTTGAAGACCAAGGATGACATTTTTAGTCAGTTCGAAGAGTTCAAGGCTCTAGTGGGGAACTTGACAGGAAGATAAAGGTTCTTCGATCAGACAATGGAGGCAAGTACAAAGGAAATAACTTCCAGGAGTTATATACCAGGGAAAGAATCAAGAGAGAGTGGAATGTTTTTTACAATCCACAATAGAATGGAGTTTCTGAGAGGAAGAACCATTCTATATCGGAGGCAGCAAGATCTATGCTACATGACCAGGATATGCCCCGCTACTTATGGGCAGAAGTGTGTAGTACAACAGTCTACATTCAGAACATGGTTCCACACAAGGTGCTAGGAAGGATGACACCAGAGAGAGCTTTCAAAGGAAATAATTCTAATGTTATCCATTTTAGAATATTTGGGAGTTTGGCATATTGTCATATTCTAGGTGATACACGCACCAAGTTAGATCAGACAGCAGAGAGGGGGTACTTTGTTGGGTATAGTGAAATCTCAAAGGCATATAGGATTGTTATCCTTGGGACTAAAGGAATTATTGTTAGACATGATTTTATGTTCATGGAGGACAAGGCATTTAGAAGGTCCAAAGACTTTTCAGTAGATGATCAGAGTGAGCAGCCAGTAGAAGCTCCAAGGCCTAGTCAAAGGCAACAAAGCACAAGTACAATTACTAGTACAAGTGTAGGCTTAGGTAGTGAAGTTTTACAGAGCATGGAGCAACAAGTGAAATAGAAAATGCATCTAGAAGACTCAGAAGTTGATATTTCATCCTCTATAGTTGGCAGTAGGAACCGTGAGGTTCAAGAGACACAAAGAGATACTCAAGATTTTGTGGTAACTCCTAGGAAGAGTAATAGACAACAGAGACAACCATCCAAGTTTAATGACTATGTGGTATTAGTTAGTCAGTTGGTAGATAGTGAGTCATCCAGCTATCAGGAGGCTACAGAGCATCAAGTAAGGCGAGATGCTATGGTTGAGGAGTATTCCTCAATAACGAAGAATGATGTGTGGGAGGTAGTTCTGAGACCAATAGATAGAGCAGTAGTTGGATCACATTGGATCTATAAGATAAAGCACGGTGCAGATGGTAGCATCAAGAAATACATGGAAAAGTTCATGGCCAAGGGGTTCTGTCAAAAGGAGGGAATATACTAGGATGAGATATTTGCTCCAGTGGCCAAGTATAATTCTATACAAGCTGTGATCTTGTTTGCAGCACAGATGCGATGGCAGATCCATCAAATGGATGTCAAGACAACATTCTTTAACATTGAGTTAAAGGAGGAGCTATACATAGAGCAACCGGAAGGCTTTGTAGCACACAACAAAGAGACCCACATGTGCATATTGAAGAGAGAATTGTACGGACTCAAGCAGGCTCCTAGAGTGTGGTATGAGCACATTGACACATACTTGCAAGAAATGGGCTTTGTGAAGAGTGAAGTAGATGCTAACCCCTATTATTTGGTGGTTGGTGGTGAGATTTTCATTCTTGTTCTTTATGTGGATGACTTGTTTCTTACGGGTTCACTAGGGTTCATAGAAGACTACAAGAGGGACCTTGCAAAAGAGTTTGAGATGAAGGACTTAGGACTTATGCACTACTTTCTAGGCATTGAGGTGTGGTAGACAGATGGAGATATTTTCCTTCGTCAAAGGAAATATTGTATTGAAATCTTGAAGAGACTCAGGATAGAAGATTGCAAAGCCATGTCTACACCCATGATCGCGAATTGGAGGAAGGTAGATACATCTAAGGAGAAGGGTGTAGATCCCACTTTATATAGGTAATTGATTGGTTCTCTTATGTATTTAGTCAACACTAGGCCAGATATAGCATTTGCAATAAACTCTCTTATTCAGTTCATGGTTGAACCAAAGAGAATGCATTGGATAGCAACCAAGCATGTATTGCATTATTTGTGTGGTATAATTGAGTATGGGATCAGATATGTTCAAGGTGAAGGTATTAGGTTGATGGGCTATACTGATGCAGATTACAGACAAAAGGAGCACTTCAGGGTGTTGTTTCAATTTGGGATCAAGAGTTGTATCTTAGTTCAGCAGGAAGTAGAAATTTGTGGCTCTAACTTCAACAGAAGCATAATACATAGCAGCTAGCATGGTGACATGTGAAGCTATATGGCTTTGAAAGTTGTTAGTAGCCTTGTTTGGTCAGAAGGCTGAGACTTCTGTGATACACTGTGATGATCAGAGTTGTATCAAGTTGTATGAGAATTCAGTATTTTATGATAGGTCTAAACATGTAGACATCCGATATCACTTCATTAGAGATTGTATACAATGGGGGGTTGTTCAGCTAGAGTACATACCTATAGAGGAGCGGGTAGTAGATATGCTAACTAAGGAATTATGGAAGGAAAAATTCATCTTCTTTAGAGATAAGTTGGGTGTCATGCAGAACAACTTCCTTGCTTAGAGGGAGTATTAGTTATAGGTAACTTGGATAGTTGTTTGTCCTCATGTGATTAATTGGAAAATAATTGTTAGAGTTACAAAAAAAATTTTTAATTAATTGACTCCTTCTAGAAGCCACTCGTAATCTATTGGTTAGGTTGTTTTAATCGAGAAGCAACTAGAAACTTCTTGGTTAGGAAGAAACTAGAAACTTCTTGATCAAGTTGTCTTGATCAAGAAGCATTTAGAAACCTCTTGGTTAAGTAGTATAAAAGGGGGTCAAGGTAGGCATTTGGAGAACAGAACAGAGGAACAACAATTTACAATGTTAGCAAACGAGTTTATAGTGATAGGAAACAGTCTTGCAGTGTTAGCAAGGGCACAATTATAGCATTGGAAAATATCAGTAGGAGAAATTAGGAGGTTGTTTGAATTCTACCAATGAGAGGCAAGGAATTTTGTATCTCTTGATTTGCTAAAGTTAATATATTTTCCATCTGCAGAACTGGTTTACCCTTAGGGGTTTTTCTAGGGACAATTTGTCCAAAAATATTGTGTTCTTTGTGTTGTGAATTTCTTTCCATTTTTTATTGGTGAAGTTGCAGTTGTGTTATTTTTCGATATTAGCTGCGAATTTTTTTAGCAGTTTAATATTCGTTTATGATAGGAGATTAATAATCAGTTACTGCAATAGTGTTAATTTTCACAATTTCCTTCTCTATACAATAGTCACAGCTCTCAGCTTCAACCCCTTCATTTGCATCAACAAGGAATTTAATTAGTCATGCACATTGTCATTTAACTATCTATGTGAGAAAATGTACAATTCACACTACAAACTGACGTAAAATGAACTTTCATAGGGTTTGTCCAAATCTTTTGTTCAAGCTAAGAATTTTAGACCCAGTGAATATCTTCATCAACCTTAACAGCCTGAAATCTATTGCTCTCATTAAGCATTTCTAAGTTAACTTTAATGTAATAAAAATTCTTAGCGTGGTAAACATTTCTAGCTGACATCTGTCATATTGAAAAATACATTTGTTTAGGACACAAGATTTACATGCAAGATATTAGGTAGTGGTCCCATGGAGGGGCTGGTGACTATGATAAAAAACTTGGGAGACTAAAGTTGTATTTAGAATCTTTTCCTACAAAATAGGAGCTCCGACTTTTTAGCCAAATGGGGTGGGCTAGAAATAGCCCCACAAGCTTAGGCCCATTTGGTTGTAGGAATTGGGCGAGAATAGGAAAATCTAAATGCCCACATTTGCCATTTTAACGTTTGTTTACAAAAATACAAAATTGGAATTAGAATTTGCCTATCCTAATTTGACCCCAAAATGAGCATATTGGAATTCCTAAAAATAGATGGAATAAGAATAACTTATTCTTATTCCAATTTTTAATAAACCCAATTTGATGGGTTGTCGGGTCCATGACTTTGTCATTTGATTGTATTTTGTCACTCAAATGCATTTTTGGACTATTATGTATGTTCATCATAAGATATAAACTAGGTCAACAATATTTAACGTTTAATATGTGTTTTTTTAAATGACATAAAAGACTAATATCAGATTTGATATCTTTTCTAAACTTTCATAAAATTATCTTTACAAATAAATCTTGTGTTTATTTTTATAATTAAAACTATGTTGAAAGATCATTTAAATATCATATTAATGATCTTGACTCATTTGTATTTTTTATTTTCCTTAATATATTTAAAAACAAAATGATTTTAGTTTTAATTTTGTACTCATTAAAATAATTTCATTTAATTTATAATTAAATTTATAATATACAATATAATATGTCCTTTGAATTTCTATGAATTTCTAAGGTTGTGGTATATCTTTCACTTATAAAGTCAATTTAAAAAATAAAGTAAAGATTGATTAAAATAATTTGACTTTTAAAAATTATTATAAATAAACCTATTTTTATAAATAAAAAATCTTGTCTATTTAAAATATCATCAAACTAAAAATAATAATTTAATTATTAAAATTTAAAGCAAAACTTATTCCAATTCCTATTTCAATTGTTGCAACCAAACATAGAATATGCATATTTCAACTCCTCATCCAAGTCAACCAAACAGGTCCAAATGATATTCCAGGACTTATTTTAAGAATGCATGAATACCAAAAGAGAGCTTATTGTAGTATAGATGAATGTCGCATTGGGTAATTCTTGTAGCCAAACGGGCCCTTAAAGGATTCGTTGCCACATGTCGACAATTCCTTTATTTTTCCATCAAAACTAATTAATAAATTTAAAATATCATGTTATTTTCACTCTAAAACTCATGTTCTTAAGCTAAAAAAAATCTAAAAATTCATGAAATCGCTCACATTAAATTTTCCTACAAAATATCAGCCGCCACCTACTCTATTTTGAGGTTGAGGGGAACCCCCCTCCATGGAACCCAACAAAATCAATTGCACACCTTCCCAAAATTTATTACAAAATCAGTTCCACACCTTTCCAAAAGTAATCCTGTGATATCCATATCTACATTGCATCTTTTTTCTAAAATCCAAAAAATAAATGAACAAGAATGGTTCCTAAAAAACTCGTTATTGGGAACTCTCAACTTTGAAATAGAAAAAAAATCTTCAAAGAAAATTGAATTATGATTGGATGTCCCAATATGAAATAATCACTGATATGATATGATATGATAGATTTTAATGACATCCACGAGACTAAAGTAGTCTATGGGACCCATGCAATCACCCTCTCGAGTCAGGAGCAGAACTAGTCAGTTGTAAAGTTTTGGTTAACTTGTCTCTCCTCTGAAGTTTGGTAATCAAATCCACTGCTCTCTTCACTTGATCTTCTTCGAATAAATAGTTGAAGTCCTTATTCTGTAGTACTTTTGTATAACCAGATCTGATGTCATTGTAAGCCAGGCAGTCCTTGACAAAGTGCTACTCTGTCTCAACTATTCCCATATTACAAAATAAACATGTTCTGTCTGCCCACTCTTCCTTTGGAACTTGCCACCGACTAGTTTCACATCGCAGCTAATGCGAACTAGTTCTAAGTTGTGCCATCAACATTTTTGCTTTCTAGTTAATAGGTGCTCTTATATAGGCCTTTTCATCATGACTAGAAGTGGGATTAAATTCTTCAATGTAATAAGATTCTTTCCGTCCTATGCGTCTTGTCCATAGAATATTACAAAAATTTTCATTGACAAACTTTTTTATTTCTGTAATGTTATTCAGACAAGTTTGGATGTTGATATCCCATTTTCACACCCATTTGTCATTTTGCTTCATCCATGTGCTTTTCCGCCTCACAAGTTTTTCCTCTATGATCAACTTGGGCCAACGATGTGTTTCCATACCTTGGGTTTTCTTTAAGTAGCTTATCATCCGGACCAAAACAATGGCTTCTAATGGAAAGGAACCCACCTCCACCAAAAGGATCTCATACGAAACTGTGGTCTTGACTTTAAGATTGCATGTGATGAAGTGTTTTTGAATTCTTTCTACTTGACGCCATTTCTGTTCGGACATACTACCTCCCCACACTTCACATCCATATAGAATAATCGGAGTGACCAGCAAACCAAAACAAGTTTTCATGGTCATCCAATCCCATAATTTTACGTTCCTGCACTTGTTTTGTAAAGATTATAACGCCTTCCAGACCCCTTGGATCCTTTTTGATCTGCAAGTATCCCAATTGAGTTTGTTATGAAAATCAATGCCCAAGTATTTGTACTCTTCCACAATCTCAAGTGGGTTATTTTCAAATAGAAACTCGTCTTGTATGCCTCTATTCTTCTTCAGCGAGAAGATCATAATTTTGGTTTTGCTAGTGTTAACTTGCATTCCTACTTCATGACAAAAAAATTCTAATGCTGTCAAGTGCTCTTTCAAACCTTTAGCTATTCTAGCAAGAATTATGAGATCATCTACATATAAGAGCAATCTTATCACAAAGTGGGCCAGCTGCACCCCCTCACCATTGGTCTTGTTTATCCACTCTTCTAACTTGTCAATATAGAGCCCGAATAATGTTGGAGATAGAAGACACCCTTGCTTAACCCCGATGTTGCTGTCAAAATTTTCTGATAGCCCTTCTGTCATTTTGAGAGCAAGAGTTTGGAGTAACTATGTTAGAAATTCCACTCTCTCCTTATTTGTGAATCTTAGCCGATTGAATTTCTTGATACAATGGCTCATAATTACAAATTTCTTGATATAATATCAACCCAGGGAATGTTTGGGACGACTGATTAAAATAGGCAGTGACCTCATTCTATAAATTTGTTTGGATTGGAATTAATAAAAAGAAAATGACAAAGGCAATGAAATTATTTAGTGTATTGTTAATTACAATTTAAGGACTATAAAACCATTCAACCAAGTTTAGCTTTAGGGCTTCAAGTTCCCAAAAAAGTAATTTTCATTTTAATCTAGAGGTTGCATAAACTTATTGTTTACTAGCTTGGTAATGTGTTATTTATGCAAGCCAGTTAGAAGATATTAACTGGTGTATTTTGACAATGTGGTATGTACCACTAACAAGTTGGTCTGGAAAGGATGTTGCAAGAACTATGCTTGCAATAAGCATTTATATGACCTTAGAGTGGGGATGGGAATAGCCTAAAGTAGTTCATTGAATTCCATCCATTATGGGGACATGTTTTTTCTCTACCACCAGCTATTTCTATAGTCCAAATGTTTGAATGTGTAATAGTTGTGATATTTCTATCAGGATTTAATTGTATAGTTTTTGAGTCAAACCCAATGACCCACGTATTATGAGTAGTGATTCACACATGAATCCATCTCTCATGAGAATAAATGGAACACTTAGGCAGTCATTGAATCTAAGTGATGCTCACAAAGGTGAAGCATCAAGACTTCCCAGGAGGTCACCTATCCCAATATTACTCCAGCTCGAGTGCGCTTAACTACAGAGTTTCCTCCATAATTAAACCCACTCAGCTATTAAAACTATTGTTGAGTAATAGTTG
The DNA here is from genome assembly GCA_028749045.1 of Cupressus sempervirens. Classification (NCBI taxonomy): domain Eukaryota; kingdom Viridiplantae; phylum Streptophyta; class Pinopsida; order Cupressales; family Cupressaceae; genus Cupressus; species Cupressus sempervirens. The sequence continues at coordinate 786,018,839 of CM053789.1, read as the reverse complement.
TCTATGTATGGCTCTAGAGATCCAACGTTTCTTTAGCCTGCACCTTTCAACATATAAATCAAACAAGGTAAACCAGGAGAGGTGGTGATGGTACAACAAATGAGCATACATATCACGGAGAGACTCATGCTACAAAGTCAGAGAGATCTAGATCTATGAAATGAGGTTGGGATTGTGATCTTGATGTCCTCAGAATAGATACTTCATCAATAGAAAAAAAATATGAATATAATAAGCAATAAGAATAAAAAAGAGATTATAGATTAATTGGATATAATTGATGGAACTAAGTTATATTTTTTGATTTAATCTATTCACCATGGTTCAATTATTTAAAACTATGATGTCAAATATAAGACTAAGATCATGCTACTAACTTTAAAGTTTGAAGACTAAACATATCTACTACAGTGCATTGATGTACCCACATACTTCATGAAGTCAATAGTAATACAGGGCTCCAAGGGTTTAATGTCAATGAGATTTCATCACAAAAAATGCCATATCTGATTGTTAAACGCAGAGTAAGTAGTGGTGAACCACTTCGGGCTTCCACAAAGGTTGGGAAACCAGAAGAAGTCTGACAATATACTCTTTTAGAGAATTGAGAACTTTGAGAACTTTGGAACCCAATTGAGGCTTGTCGGGTGTCTAACAAATTTAAATAAGAAGAGACAAGAAATCAGCCTATATAATTTTCAGATCCTAGAATATGGATCCATCAAGAGAGACAAGACATTCCAAATGATAAAAATACAAAACTCTCTATACAAGAGTATGTATATTAAGCTGAAATTCAATCAAAATGGTTGATCTATTTACCATAGAATGAAGATTTTTTTATACACTTTATTAGGTCAAGGTAACAACTCATGCATTCACAATAGCTCGACCTGAAACCATATGAACATCGTGGTCATTGAAAAAGAAATATAAATTGTTGAGAGGGATTACCAACTCATGTATTCACTATATAAATAGGGAATAAGAGAAAGAAACAAGTGATATGTAAAAAAAACACCATTGGGATGAAGCACTTAGCCAGTGAAATAGGAAGAATCTTCAGGTGCAAGGAAAATGTAGGATGTAGCCACTTCATCAAGTTGTCTAGCTCTGCTCATTGGCACTTTCTCTACAAAACCCTCAATACTCTTCTCATCAGTTATAGATGTTGGTATTAATGGAGTCCATATTGGTCCTAGTGCCACTCTTGCAACATTAAAAATATTGTCACTCCCTTTGAAAGATAATGTGAATTAAACATAAAGATAATATGAGACTTTGTACCACCCTTGTAAAAATTAGAAAAAAAACAAAAGTAAACCAACCAGACACATTCAACGCCCCACAAAAGAAATAGAAATGATTTTCAAAAATAGGAATGAGTTCAACTGAAAATAGTTTTACACCATCTAAGTAGGTCAGATACTCTGTGTGGGCCTACATGCTGAAAATTCTATATTATTACAAGCGCAATTATTGAGCAAGCCTTATAAAGCGAGATTGAGATAAATCAAAAATTCAAAAACCTACTGATTAAAACTGGGGTGAAATAACATTTGGGCATTGATGTTTCTTTTTCTTTATTTTTTCAGAAACATGAGGTATACAACCTTAGGTAGCTAGTTGTACATACAAAGTATGTCAAAAACCTCACAACATTGCATAGGTGTATACACAAAATGTACTACAATCATCAATAGGGTATACATAGAAAAAATACAAGGATTTACTCTATAATGTTCAAAAGGCATTGTGTAATGGGATAAAGGGATTTACCTACAATATTTGATAGATATACATACAAAGCATGTGAGGATATTACATATTTACTAATAGTTGAATTATAGCTTTGAGAGACCCAGATGCAAAAGCTAAGTGGACTTCTAATGTGAGGTCAAGAGATGTTCCAAAGATTTGTTTATGGTTAACATGTAATCTACAAGAATACATTTTAATGGTATTTAAAATATATATTTTTCTTCGGTTTAAAAGTGTTCAGAAAGCCTTGATTGCAATTAACAAGTACAAAAACATTTCCGTCAAGATCTATCCAAGCAATGGGCATAAAGAAGGAAAAAATGTTGCCACTATTTTTGCAGAAATAATTAGGCTGATAAGCAACAATAGGGTTAAATGAATTGTTTCAAAAACCTTCTGAGAAAAATGAAGAAAAATTGGGAGTGGGGGAAAATAAAAAACTCTAGATTCAGAGAGACACTCAGATAGCAAACCATAATATGAAGAGAACAAAGCATTGTCTTTTTTTTAATCACTATGGGGTGTGAAATGGAATTCATGCCATACCTTGCAGACAGATACAGGAAACCCTGACTCTTCCTTCTGAGATGCGGTCTCTGTAGTCTCTTGAACCATTGTATTTTTAGTTCTTGCCTTTGGCAGGTAACTATTGTTTTCCTTTATTAAATGCACCAATCAGATTCTCAATTTGTTTAAACATTTGTTATATTTACAAAGTTTGCTAATTTCATTGCATTTAATAAATCAGAATAGTAATATTTATTTGCAATTTGATTGGCTTTTAAACAAAAAGGCAATGAAAAAAATAATTTCAGTGTTGAAAAAATGATTAAAATTGGACATTGCCTTTTACAGATCATTCAATAAGCAATAAAGTCGATTATTTAAGGAGCAATAAATTCTATGTACGTTGCATTAACCTCTGGCAGCCTGGGGTTCCATTAACGTCTGAAAGCTTGTTTAGGTCGGTTGGTTTTCTCTTTTTTTTCTGAGACTTGTTTCATTTTTATTTACTCTTCTTTCTGTGACCTATTTTTTTGAATGACTCCTATTGTTCCTATCCAGTGCTTGCGTTGGACCGTTTCTGGATTGTCTCTGTGACCTATTTGCCAAACATTTGCAAGATTCACAACAGGTATTAATGCATTATAATTTTATTTTTTTAAATGTAAGCAGTCGATTTCATATGTTGTGGAAGGGTTTTTGTTTGTAGTGTTGTTGTTTGCTTGCTTTGTCGTTGCTACAACCAAGATAACCGATGTCTTTTAGCTCACTGGCGACTGCATATTCTAATGTCTTTTAGCTCTATGAAAATCCACTCATGTTCAACACCACCCTCACTTGAAAGTTTTTTCCAATCTCCTCCCCAACATCAGCAGCTATAAATAGCGGCACATTCCAACTGGGTTCACCCCTGAGAAAGAGACGTCGAATGAGTAGGTTTGGCATGGCATCTCATGATGAAGAACGTCTTTGAACCCAAAACCCCCCTTCCTTTCCTTGTTTGTCATGCATGTCTCCCCACTTTTCACTCCAACCGCTTCTGTTCCTCGTGCTCCCCATCACCAGCACACGGATTTGTTTTGCAAAATCCCCTCGTGTTGTTTTTAGTTTCAGTCCACCCAGCTCAAATCCTTCTGCTCTGTTGGGCTCTGCCCTTATGGAAGAAGGATCATTGCATTTAAAAATCATGTTTATATCCCTCTAAAAATGATACAGAGTAACAGAAACGTAATTTTTTTGTAGTCCTTTGATTTGCTTGAAGCAATCTACTAAATTAGGGGTAAATTTTCTAAAATCGTGAGTTTCCAAATAAATGATTTGTGACTAGAAAATCCCCTTGGATAAGGAGAAACCAGGGTAGATTAAGTTCTAGTAACCTAAAGCCTCAAATATTCCTTGGTGTATGAACAACTGCTTACCTCAAAAGGTGCGAGAGAACCCTGACCTTCCAAATTAACCAGAGATATTCTCATAACAGCCATGTACAGTGGCTATGTCGTGTTATAGGTGGCGAGAACCCCCAATACATAGTTAAATAAGATTGATTGCAAGTGTAACATATTGACGGAAAAATCTTTACTTATTGATGGGGACACCACCCATACCAACTCACAACCAAAAATGCAACAATATGGAGATAGAGAGAGATGACAAAATGCTTCATAAAACATCCATTAATACTTGAAATCCACTAGAAGAGATTACATTTGAAGAGCTTACAATTCAAGAACTTCTATTTTTCGAACTTCCATTAGAAGAGCTTCCATTTCTCCAACTTCTTGAACTTGATTACAAATGATAATAGGCCTTTCTTAAATAGGCACTTCTAACCCAAGACATTACAAACACAACCAATGTGGGATAAAAGGTAAATACAACTACCTTTAAATAAATATTAAATTCCCACCCAAATACAACTAAGCACCCAACAAATATTAAATACATGATTTAAGGATCTTTCCACAAACTTCTAAATTGCCACCTATACACCTTGATTAATGGAATGACAACTATTTTTATTATTTTTCTTTTTACGCCACCTATGCGCCTCGAAAATAGAAATCTCCTTTTCCTTTCTTTTCTCCTTTTTATTTTTTTTTTTTTATTTCTCCTCTAATTTTCGTCACTTTCTCTCTCCTCCACAATTTTTTTTTTTTTCTTTTCTAATAATTTAATTTTCCCATGTAAGATGCTCCTGCATCAGACTCCCTTGGTAGATAGAAAAGTGTGTCCCACACTTTAACGCCAAAAGAAAGATATACAACCATCTTCATCTTCACCACAAGCTTCCACCTTAACAGGACAAGAAAACCAACATGCAAATCTTCCACATTTTTTTTTTTTTTTTTTTTTTTTTGCTGATGCATGATGCTCCTGCATCCGACTCCCATGGTAGGAAAAATTTTGTGAATATGGATTCACAAAATGAAGTAGCCATTGTTGACAGTTTTTTTTCCTCTTCCTCCAACACATAGCTGGAACAAGTATCCGGTGCCAATATATTTCCTTCTTTCTTCTTTTCCAACACCTAGCTGGAACAACTGTTTGCTGCTGAAAATACTCCTTCGCAATGAACTCTATCCAAATATAACTCTCATCCTCATCCAATCTTGTTGAATTAATCACACCTGTAATAAATCCAGCAACACCATACCAATTTTCCTTTGCATACCACACATGACTAACAAGATCCTCATGCAAACCATCATTAATATCTTTTAAACTCATATCAAAGACAACATCCCATGATTCATAAGAATTTACCTGTTTGACATCTTCATTTTTGCTTGCCTCTTTTATGTCGTCAACAATGCACATAACTACTCCACCTACTTGATCTCCAACGAAGGCACTATATTCTTCCTCCATTGTTGCAATCTTCAAATCATCTTGCTCTATTTTGGGTTCATAAATCTTGTCATCTTTATGCTCTTCCTCTTCTCGTTCATCTTCTTCAACTTTAGGTTCGCAAATGATTTCCTCTTCATTCGCTTGCTCTTCCACTGGATCATCTTTCTTTTCCACATCCAAAGAATTATCAACATCTCTTTTCTGGTGACATGCTCTTTGTTTCCGCAACTCAGCTTCTAATTCATTCACTTGCTTCTACAAATCAACTAGCAATGATTGTTGATTTCTTGCTCTAAATTTCTCAAGTCGAGGAATCCTCAGAATCCATCCAATCACAAAAGTCATCTTCTTCTTTCTCTTCTCCATAATCAAGTCTTCAGAAGACAAATCTTGTCCAAAACAAGAACCTCGTGCAAACTGCCTCACAGTCAGTGCTCTATCTACACAATCAAAAACTTCTTCACAAACTTCACCCAACTCAAGGTCCTGGTGCAAACTGCCTCACGTTCAGCGATCTGTCCGCACACTCAGGAACTCCTGCTCTGATACCACTTGATGGGGACACAACCCAACAACCAGAATAGACACAATAGAAAGGGGAAATTAAATTAACTGAGAAAATAAGCTGGTACAAACAGTGCAGAGAAAATAAACTCAAAACATGCCCTGCGGGCTTACAATAGCATAAATCTGGAGAATATTTCTCCTTTTAGCACCTCCTCTCAAGCTCCTATCCGAACTGCCTTTTACAATGCCAGAAATCTCCTTAAATAGACCCCGGAGGGTTAAGGACTAGGAGTACATTCTAGAAAGTGCTAGTAGGCATCCACCGACAAAATAGAAGGTTCCGGAAGCTGCGTTAGAAGTCGGTGCAATTTTAGAAGAATCCAGAAACGGTAGCTGAACTTCCGGGAGGCATAACTTTTGAACCGTAACTCTGATTGACGAACTGTTTATATTTTCGGAAAGCTCTCGAAGTGCTCTATAGCCCTATGGACAAGCTTCGCTCGTTCCCCATTTTTTGACCCTTTTTGAGGTCATTTAATGCCCCAAACCTGACTTTGAAGCATTCTTAGGGGGTCTCCAAAACCCGAAAAACTGCAATAACTTTCAAACCGTGGGGCCTTTTGACCTGATTCTTTTTCTGGAATGCTCTAAATCTCGATTACATTCATTTGGCCAAGTCACACCTTCTAGGTCACCAAAATGATGATCAATTTGCATGCTCCTATTTTTTTGGGATTTTTAAATGCACTGATAGTTGAACTATGAGAGTTGGAACCTTTATTTGAGCCAAATGGGTATCCAAAAATGTAAAGACATAAAATAGAAACTAATTCTAAGTACATTTTTTTGGGTGACACAGGATTGCCCTTATACCTCTGGATGCTCCTGCATCAGACACCCAGGGTAGATTGAAAAGTGACCCTGTCACTTTATGGATGGTAGAGGAAATCCCAAATGGGAAACCTCAGCTGCTGAAATCCAAGTTGAGTCTTCGATCGGTCGTCCTTTCCATTTGACCAAATACTCTTCATACTGCCTGTTTCTGGTACTCCTACCCACACGATGATCTAGAATGTCTTCTATCTCCTCCTTCTTAGAAGCAGGAATTGGACATGGCTCTAAAACCAGCTCCTCATCAGTACCATCATCATGATACTCTGTCAAATCTGCAATGTTGAAAATGGGAGAAATGTGAATACCATCTGGCAGCTCCACCTCATATGCATTTCCTGAGTTATGTTTCTTCAAAATTTTGTAGGGGCCAAATTTCTTCATTTTCAGCTTGTTGTAAGTACCAACTGGAAATCTTTCTTTTCGTAAGTGCACCATGACTAGATCCCCTACTTGGAATTCCTTATGTCTTCTCCTTGCATCAGCCCTAGCTTTATACTCTTGATTCATCTTGATAATGTGTGCTTGAACCTCCTCATGTAGACGCTTGATGTGTTCAGCAAATTTCGTTTCAGAAAAAATTGAAAACCATGAAATCAAAAAACCAAATTATGGCAGACAATATTGTCGAGCTTATTATAAATGTGCTAGAAGAAATTGGGCTTTGAAGTCAACCACCTTCGCTGCATTTTCTTATAGGCTTTTTTTGTCCCCTTTGTTTGGCTTTAGGCGCCTTGAAATTAACATCATTTTCTTTTTATTGTGTATGGATTTGGACAGTAAGTCCAAGCAATCATTCTCCATTGTTTTCACTAAAAGGGTTTTTCGACTAATCTCATGTTCTTAACTATATGGATCTTGTGGGGATTTTGTGCATTTGCTATTATTTTGATTGTTAAATTTTAATTTTTCAATAAAATATAAGTAAAAGTTTGTCTTAAATATTTAAGAAGCTGTTCTGTGCACTTTCTTCACAAACTAATAACAAAGTGAAGAATGTAACACAGGCTACATAGAATACGCTGGTCAAGAGAAGAATTTGTTCCTAAAATGTTTGCCAAATAATTATCATTATAATCTATTATATCATTGCCACTAATACATTTCTAACAGATAGCAGTGGATTTTGAGATAACAATAGAACACACCTAGTTAATTGATAGTGAATAGAAGCTCCTTTGACTGATAAGAGTTGGTATCCTTTGTTAGCAACTAATAAAAAAATTTGAATGTTGTTTCTGTAGTATGCTCCATTCTGGGGATTACAATTCAATTTTTTATAGTTTACCCATTTGCAGCATTTTAATTGTAGTTCAAAATTGTCCTGTTTAGGCTTCAAAATGGGCAGGAAACACCAAATAACTAGGAAAATCCCCTTGGTATTCTATAAATTCATTAAATATTGAAATATAAATAACTAGTAAATAAATGACTTATGTGTCTAGGTGCCATTTCCTGTAACCAGACGATTAACAAATCATTTTTTTAGAGTTATAACTGCAATTGAAGAATTACTTTTGAAATGCAGAATCAGAGTGACTTCTATTTTTAAGCCTTTTTAATATTTCTTAGTGCCAGTGACACTGTACACAATCTCAATGTATATGTGTGTTTACAAGAGTAAGCCCATTTAAGTCATATAAAACAACAAAACTAAAATAGCCTTATGTATTCATTTTTTTAACTTAGCAGTAGTTTAAACTTCATTATTGATATTTATCCTTGTTTAAAAACTCCTAGATTTAATTATAAAAATGATTTTATTTTGAGTATTTGAAGTTTTGAACTAAAGAATCTTCTAATAAATGAAGTTCACATCCTTCACTTCATTTTTTTCATCTTAAGAATTCGACAGACTTGTACCAATGCTGGATGTTCCATTGTTGAAGTACTTTATTTTTCAAAATATTTATATGGTGTTTTCCTCTACTTCCATTGCTTCTTTGTCAAAATCGATGTGTAGCTAATAGTACGTCTGCAGCGAATGGAAAGCTTATTTTTTCAAACATTGATTGACAAAGCACGGTGAGAGGTTTATTTTCAAAAACAAGAAGAGTAATATGTTTCTTATTTTTAGTTTAATTACAAAAATAAATAAATATGAACAATCGATAATATTTTATTAATAAAATGTTTTAGCTAATATTAGTAAAGATATTATAAATATATAGAGATATATTAGGACTTAATTTTAAAATTATTATTATGTTTATTTTATTTTAATAATTTACTTTTACTTGAAAAAATAAGTTATAAAAAAATACTAAATCTAATTTTTCTTAACTATGTGTTCAAATATTTTATGTTTTATTCATTTTAATTATTTTTTAAGAAAATCATATGAAGATGTTTTTCATTTTGAATACAATTTTAGTTAGAAATCAAAAATTTCAATAAAAATATAATAACAAAATTATTTTTGTTGATTAATTCACACATCATTGAGATTGCAAAGTTTTCAAATGTTATAACTGTATTTTAAAATTCTAAAAAGTTCTAAAAATATAATAATTAAATTATTTTTGTTCATTGATTCACAAATCATTGAGATTGCAAAGTTTTCAAATGGTATAACTGTATTGGCAACTTTTTAAAAACTTTGGATACACTTGTGTTCACGGATGGCACCCAACAAGTTGGTTTCAATATATAAACAAAGAGATCAATTTCCGACCAACAAGTTAGCTTTGGCAAACTTCCTTAAATATCCATTCATAATGCCTTGTCATTTCATAGTCTTAATAGAAAAAGCAACCCTTCCTGATATAGGCCTCAAACTTTTAGTAGAACACATTAAAAGATTGGTTCTGAGTAGTTATATGAATATCAATCCCATCACTCTATTTTCATTATTGAAGCCTGGTCAGTAAAACTTCAATGTTTAACTATTAATTTTTTGGTTGTCCTCCATTAAGGATTAACCAATACAAAGCATATGTTTTTCATATTTGTCATCTTGTAGTATTCTGGTATAAAAAAATTCAGCTCAAATTTTATTTTGGTATCTCTTGGTTTTTTATTCGGTTCATGTTTCTACCTTGCAGGTAGATTTGCATTGCCAGAAGTGGAATTGCAAGTTTTTTTTCGAGAATCTCCATCTGAAGGTAAGGCTTTTATATTATACTTGATTAGCAAATTTGGTTTAAAATAAAAATAAATGTATATATATCTATTTATTTATATGTGATTTATAAAATTTTATTATAATTTTAAGAACATTTTTATTTATAATTATATATTAAAAAATTGTAAATTATATTTTAAATTTATATAAATTTCTATGTCAATTATGATAGGTTAATTAAATTTGGTATTTTTTGGACAAAAGCTTCATATTACACTTAATTTTCTATTCAAATGTCTTGTCCCACTTTTCACCCTCTAATTAATTTGTAAAGTGGAATTCATATATGTTTTGTTCTTTTAACCACTTACTGATGATGGATATTTTTTAATGATAAGTTTTTAATTCAAGGTTATAATACTATATTTCTATATATTCCATTTTCATTGCTCCTTTCTTACTCAAGGAAATTGAAAATGATATGTCACCTTATGAACAATCTAATCCCTGTGTTGATAATATCAATTCTAAGGAGATTTCCTCACTCACCCCCATTGTAACGATGTTCCAAATGATAGTATCATTTGGATTATTGTTTATCCACAAAGGAAAGATCATTCTTCCTCCTCTTCCCAAAGTTGTAAACAAAATTTTTACCATCTTAATGTGGGTCTCTAGTTGTTCTTTTAATGTGGTGTAAAGAGTTTGTGTTGTCGTTTTGGTTGTCTTTGTATAGGGACAACACCCTTTTTCTTTTTCTTGTATCATCAAAAACACCTTGTAGGTCTAATAATGGTGAGAAGTATGATAAGAGCAATTCAATATAAAATAGTAGATACAAAATGTAATAGGTTAGTTCCTAGAATGAGCTTCAAAATTGATGAACGTAACTATCTATAGTCTAGTCGATAGCAGGCAAGCAAAGCTTTTGAGATGACTATAAGTATGCCTCGGTAAGCTATCAAAGATCTAGGGAAGAAAGAGACATAGTAGAATAAGCCAAGTCTTTCTTAAAATCTTTTTGAGTGAGGGCCACAGTAGCTCCCAATAGAGCTGTTATTCCACCTATCCAAGAGATATGATACATTATTGGAGAGCACATTTACAAGTATCAATGCATTGTATTTTTCATTAAAAAAATGCATTGACTTTGCAATTTAGCATTGCACAATTTTCAAGTTTCCTTATGATGCATAATATGGTTAACTACTTTGAGTAATAATTATTTTATTTATACTTATGCAGCTTAAGAAACATTGTTTTAAATAAATACTAGGACCAATACTGTCCAACAGGTACGCAAAACTATCTCCTATTTCCTTGCAATACTGTAGCATACTACATTTTATATAAGAGGTCTGAATTGCTTATTTTAGCAACAATTTTTACAAAGAAAGTCAAAATATCCACCAATTTATTTCATCTACAGACAAAATGACAAATTACAAACATCTTACAAACTATAACCAAAGAAGCCAACCAAAACAAAACATTTCAAAAATTGTTGATGTAGAAAACTATGAAACTCAAATACAACTTTTGCAATTTAACATTGACACTGTACTAGAGAAAGAAGGATTGTATAGATTAAATCCATTTACATACATAGTTGGAGATTGCTTATTCGACTCCTTCCAATATTTTCTCCAAAACAAGTATACATCAATTCAACTACGCAAAGGAACCATTCAATATTTCATGAATTGTCTCCAAAGAGGTGAAAGAGATGCTATTGACTCATACAACCTTGAATTGAACTCTCAAACATTATATGACCTCCACAAAGTTACCAATGTTGCATCATACTTGCATAGAATGCAATTGTCTGCAAACCCAACCACAAGCAATAATGAAATTGGACTATGGGGAGATGTATTCTACATTCACTGGTTATCAAAGTGGTTGAACATACAAGTGTGTGTTTGGCCACTGACAAGAGGCAAGAAGTACTTGCACTTTAATAGCGCATTAGATGCAAAATCATATTCATTGCTTTTTCATGACAATAATCCACTATGTGGACACTTTGAGCCTCTTGTGTGCTCGAAATTCAATTTTACCAGTGACCAAGTACAGCAACAATTTAGCAATGCATCAACACATAGACAACACAAAAATCATTGCCAGCTACAATTACCATTGATTGAAAGGAAAAATACCAATCAAAGAATATCACTTCATACTATCAAAAAATTAATTAGAGACAATAATCAAACTAACATAAACAAATTGTTCACTCCTTTCAAAAATCCAACAAAAGCTGCCAAAAAATGTAGAAAAAGGAAAAATCCACCCCAACGAAGGAAAAAAACATTATCACCAATACAAATATTTGAAGCAAGAATCCAAGACACACCAAAATACACATGCACTATTTTCCAAATGTTATGTTTCAAAAAAAACATTAGAGCATTTCAGAATCAACAAAAACTAGCCTATCACAAACTAGTCAAACCACCTATCAATGCATTGACAAATTACATTTGTCAAAAATGCAATACTGCATTAAAACATTCAACTCTTCCTAAGTATGCTACACCGCACAATATTAGAGTTAACAATGCAATTGAACCTGTTAAAATGCTAACACAATTGGAAGAGCATCTTGTTTTGTTGCAAATTGCTTTTGCACAAATATGGGAGCTAGGATACAAAAGATCTCAGTTAGGCCTAACTAGTTCAATCATTAATGTCCCTGTTGACACAAACATTGTTCAAAGAGCTTTACTTGTATCAACTACCAATACAACAACAATTGTTTTTTCCCTAAAAAGACGTTTAGAATATAAAAATGCTTTCCAGAAAGGCATGGTACATCCAACAGTTATCATGCAAGCTCTTTGACAATTGATTTAAACAACATTATACAAAATGCACAATGTAAAACTAAATGACAATTGGAAACAAGCTATTGAAATAAATACTAACATTAGCAACCAAATGAACCATCCATGATTCACTCTAAGTTAGAGAGTGACGATGACCAAGCACCATGTCAAACTCTAGTGCATGGGTTCACGGAATCCACTAGTATACACAAAATGCAAGACAAGTTTATTGAAATTGCACCTGCCCAAGACCAATGCCCTATTGGAATATTCCAAGACAAACATGCAGAAGAAATGAATTTTCCAACTTTGTTTTTTGGTAGCCCAAGTGATAATGATATCAGTAAAAATTTCAGCTACCAAAAAATAGTGCTATGGGAATTGTCAAATCCACAAAGGCAATTTGCATATCATATAACCAACCTTTTCTTCAAAATAATTAAGATATTGATACATCAAGTAATGTTGACAATGTGGATAAGAATTCGAAAGGGCCAACTAAAAGAAAGAAAGCTATTAGCAAAAGAAGTCAAGCATAAACCAAATCTAGAGAAAATACTAAAGTCAGATATAGGTTTTGTTGACTTTAAAAAAATACGAATATCTCCTGACTACACACAACACCTAAAGAAAAATGTTTTTGCAATGATACGACAATAAGGACCACCTACTTTCTTTCTCACATTTACCAGTGCTGAACAGAACTGGTCAGCACTACAAACAACATTGAAAGAACTACACAGTTCCTACTATTCAACAAGTAGAGAAAACTGTACTATAGAAAATGAAATAAATGTAGAAGAATTAATCAAAAGAGACCCAGTAACTTGTGCCCGATACTACAGACATAGAGTAAATGCACTAAAAACATTAATCTTGACAAACCAGTCTTTTTTTGGAACTGTATTAAACTATTTTTCAGTAACCAAATTTCAAAATCATGGAAATGAACATGACCACTTCCTTATATGGGTTCATAATGCTCCCATGTATGGAAGACATAACAATATAACCATAACAGAATTTGTATACAAATATATTACATGTGATACAAGAGATTTAGAACCAAATATAGCAATATTACATGTGCATCACCATACAAAACAATGTAGAAAATCAAAAAATGCACATTGTAGGTATAATTTTCCATTTCCACCAATGAAGAACACAACAATACTTGAACCATTAGAAGATACAAATGAAAAATTACGTTCAATTGCTATACAAATTCGTACCAAGATTGAAAAAGCAAGTTACATCAATACATTTACATTCACAAATTTTTTACAACAAATAGGTGTTAATGATAATGACTACATAATTGCCTTGAGGTCTACAGTCAATAGGTCTACCCTTTATCTCCAAAGAACACCTTCATAGATATGGAACAATATCTTCTCCAAAAAAATACCAGGACTTTGGAGAGCAAATACAGATGCACAATATGTCCTCAATGCATATGCTACAGCAATGTATTGTAGCTCCTATATGGCAAAAGTGGACAGATCAATGACAAATGCATTCAAAAGAATCCGTAAAGACCGCCAACAACAAAATATAGATGCCTTAAAAACGATATCAAACTTAGGTAATGCTTTACTAAACCTCCATCAAATGTCGTCTCAACAAGCAGCACATGTTACACTTTCACTACCCCTAAATCGCAATTCTAGAAAATGCATCTTCATTGATACAAGAGCTTAAAATGATCAAACATTTATATTAAAATTAGTGAAAGAGTTAAACCAAGAAGATGATGAATCAGAAAATTTAATGTGCAAATCAATGATCAATTACTATTTACAACGTACTCAGATTATTTCAAACATTTGCCTTGCAGAATTTGCTTCTCAATATAAAAAATATGGCACTAAGCTTCATCATAAAACCAAGCCAAAAGTAATTCGTTTCATAAACTTTAACAAACATATTGACATAGAGAGCCACTGTAGAGAGAAACTAATATTATACAAGCCATTCATAATAAGTGAAGATGCCCTCAAAGAAAACTCTGAGACTTGGGAAAATGCATACTTGCAGAACCATTCGATTATCCAAATAAACAGTGCAAAATTTTCTTACACCACAACCTCTGCATGGGGTGACATTGACAAAGCTATCTCTGAAGTCAATGACATTGATGACAATATCGAAAACACAAGATTCATAGGAAAAAATCTCACAGAAGAAGAAATATATGACGTCCAACAAGATATTCAAACTGCACTCAATAAGAGCATTAGTAATCTATCCTCAAGGCCATTTGAAATTGCAAAACATCCACAAATCATGGACAACAATGAATACTACCAATTAAGACGATCCCTAAATAGAGAGCAACAAACAATCATTAAAGACATTATAATGAAAAAGTTAAAGGATCCTAACACTCCAATACATTTGTTCCTAATAGGAGGAGCAGGAACTGGAAAAACATTTATTGCAACAACTATTTATCAAGCACTAATTCAATTGTACAAAAATGCAATTGATAGTGATCCTGATAAACCAAAAGGCCTAATGACTGCATATACAGGAAAAGCAACATACAATATTGGTGGATCAACATTGCATTCAACCTTTCACATACCTTTCAACAAATCAGAATTTGTCCCACTTAGCACAGAGACATTAGATGCAATGTCAAAGACCTACAGTCAATTACATGTGCTACTTATAGATGAAATCTCTTTGGTAGGGTACACATTTTTACGGTACCTTGATAAATGATTACGTGATATTATGCAACTGCCTACTAAATACTTTGGCAACATTGACACATTTTTTTGTGGTGACCTCTACCAAGCTCTCCCAGTGCTAGACTCAGATGTATTTAACAATAGCCCGTATCCAACAGAATTAATGCCCTACAATTTTTGGAGAGACAAGGTAAAGTGCTATTCTCTAACCACAACAGTACGATAAAATGATAGTCAATTCATCGCTACTTTGAACAGGATACATTTGGAAAAACATACAAATGACGACATACAATACCTCAATCATGCTTGCTTACGCCCAGCACCACTTGACCCAACATTTCCATACCTCTTTTTCAAAAGACAAGATGTTGACACACATAACAAGAATATGCTATCAATAATTTTTGGTAAAAACATAATATTAGATGCAATTGACATTTTAGACCAAAACTATACTACAACACGAATCTACAACCATGCAACAACCTTGCCAAGTCAAATAATCTTTAAACCAAATATCCTCGTTGAAATTATTGGAGGAAACTATAACACAGAAGATGGTCTTGTTAATGGATCAAATGGAATCCTAAAAGCATACACGAGACAACAAGACATTGACATAATTTGGATTCAATTTAATGATCCCAAAATAGGTCAGCGCCAAAGAAATAAATTAGCTCAATACTATACAGCAGAGATTCAAAAAGATTGGGTCCCAATACATCGAATAGCAAGACCAATTCCAAAAATGTTGACTGGTGGACAAGTAAAAATTAGAAAACAATTCCCAATACAACTTACATGTGCTCGAACAATACACCGATCTCAAGGGCTAACATTAGAAGGCCTCGCTTTTGACCCAACTGGCATTACACAACATGGCTTAACATATACAGCACTTTCAAGAACAAAAGAAATCCAATCACTATATTTACTTAAACCTTTACAATCAAAACATTTAAAAGTCAAACAAACTATTCATTACAAAATGTCTCGCCTCCAAACAAATGTACAATGGAAACTTGAAAATCAGTTAACATGCTTGATGCAAGATTCACATATGCTTTTATGCACACTAAATACCCATAGCTTGAAAGCACACATAGATGACATTATTAATGACTATGACATCATGACCTCTGATATTTTGTGCCTCCAAGAGGTCCACTTGCCTCCATCCCATACAAATATACTCCACAAATACACTAGCCATACACTGTATCATATACATGGCATAACAACTTTTGTAACAAACAATCTACAAGTGTTGAATACAAAAGAGCATAGAACACAAAATAGTGAAGCCATAACACTAACACTATGCCATCATGCCACCGAATACAATGTAACTAAAGTTTACATATGACTGAATACTCCCATTAATGACATCGTAGCCATAATGACAGACATCTTTACTTATCCAGCCCAAAAAAGAACTCTTTTCATTATAGGAGATTTCAATTTAGACATGTCTAACAATAACAAAAAAACAAAAAGACTAATACAACATATGAAACAGTACAACACACAATTTTCTCTCAACAAAACACATACTCCAAATAGACCATTAATTGATCATATATGGACTAACTCAATCGAAAATATATGTTCCACCTATACAACAGAAGCATATTGGATAGATCACATCTCAACTTTCATAAAGATCCATTCTATCAAACAATAAAATAAAAACATAGAACTCATAATCTTTCAACACAGGTCAATCTTGTCGTTGTAAATACATTCAATTTAATTCTATTTTCACCAGGAATGATGGACAAAACCAAAGTAGCAGATGAAGCAAATACAAATGAGAGAACCGAATCAAAAAGGTAATAACATCGATTGCTTCAATATATTTTGTTATCTACACAATGACCAATCTTAACATTGTGTTCTTTCCTTTACAACAGATAAATCATAATGGAGACAACAACCCCAACAACTAAAGCAGATACAAACAAGCAAAAAAAATCAAAAAGGTATTAACATGAATTGTTCTTTGCATGTTTTAAAGTCTTCCAAATCATGCAACTAAACATCCTCTTTCTTCTTTTCTAATAGGCCAAAATGAACTTCTGAAAGACCAGTAACAATTGAAGACCTAAATGCTAGAAAGATTGGCAGCACTTTTCATGGCACTATACTTGTCACCTACGAAGTTGTTCTTGACAAAGGCATAGGAATGTGTGAAGTCTTGCGAGCTGATTTGATAAATTGTAAGGGCGAAATGACAATAACATTAACTGTTGGTAGCCATCTACTACGCAAGTTTGAGGATAAGATAATACCAGGAGCTACAATAACAATAAAAGAATTCGAACTTGCACCAAAAACAAATTTTGACCATGGAGATTCTTATTACATATTACTTTTAAATGATTCTAGTCAAATTGAAACTATTCCACCACTTGAAAATGAATATAACTTCATCCCAAGCACAACCATAAAACAATTTACATCTAGTGCAAAAGAATATGCTTATGGAACAGTAGGTGCCCTCGTTGTAGTAGCAAACAAAAAAGGAACACAACACATTCTTGATATCAAAGATGACCATACAGATATGGATAAAGCACCAGTAAGCTTCTTCAATCTATTTCCATTCTCTTTTATATTTTCTTTTATAGTTTTGATTTGTTTTTCAAAATAATGACTACTAATTTTCCAACACAACTTTACATGTATCCAAGTTTCTCTGGACTCTTCTATCAAATGGAACAACAATTACAGAAAGGTGAAATTCCAATCTTCCTTTTTAGAAACATTACAAAAAAACAAGATCAAAAGCATGCTCTTCATACAACTCCATCAACATATATTTGCAGTCTCAATGACAAAAGAACATTGGAAAGACTCTGTACACTTTTACACACCATATTTGAGTTAATTTCAAATACCTTGCACTAATCACTTCTTACAATAAGATTCAACATTTTGCTAATATTCTTTCTATAGGTTGTTGGACTCTTGACACCTGCAAATGCATTTTCAAATCTATTCCACACATTCTGTCCTACTTGCGACTACAGATTTGACAGCTACACCACACTAAATGACAACAAAGAATATTGTGCCAAACGTAAAGAGGAAGTCAACTACATATATTCCCTTCATGTTAAAGCAATCATCACCAACAACAACAATCAAACTATTCACTGCTTTGCAGAAAAAAAATATCGCTCAGCAAATCTCGCCTTCCTTACAAAACATGACATATGAAGCATAAGGTGTTGACAAAACAGCAACTATATTTATGTTTCGAGACTTCCAGCTGAAAGGAAAATTTAGTCTCAATCAAAGTAGTCAGATAACTCGTGTTTTTGCACTTGAAGATTAGGCCACACAATGTCTCCATTAAGGTATACACATTCACAATACTTTTCGTTTCTTCTGGTTTCATATTAAAACATTATTTCTATGTAGTACTAACTTAACTCATACAATTACATGACTACATAGGGCTCCAACTACATCAAATGCTTTTGTTATACTGCAACTATTACAAAATTTTGCTTTTTGCACTTGAAGATTAGGCCACACAGCATCTCCATTAAGGTATACACATTCACAATCCTTTTCATTTCTACTGATTTCATATTAAATCATTTTTCCTATCTAGTACTAACTTGACTCATACACTCACATGACTGTATAGGGCTCCAACTACATCAAATACTTTTGTTATACTGTAGCTATTACAAAATTTTGGTTTCAAATATCGATCATAGTTGTCAATCAAATTTATTATAAAACATACATGCTATCTATGCTATTTTGAATAGTCACTAGTAACATTCAAGCAAAAGCATATCATCACATATTAGATGTTTCCCATACATACTTCTTAAGTTATATGTAACAATTATCTCATACATAATGCAGATATTAATTTCATGTTTTCATGTTTTTTATAACTTTTATAATGATTTTAGCCACAATAGCATTAATTATTTCGGCTTGATCTTTCACTGAGATGTCATTGATACTTGAAGCAATAATTGCTAAATTGAAATTTTATAACAAAACAATTATTTACTCAAGCTCAATGTTATGTTCTAATTGCTCTGAACATGTATTTTGATTTTTAATATTTGTTTTCCATCGAACACTATTAATTCCATACTAGACATTTGCTCATTATTATGGTTCAAATATGGTTGATTTGTACATTAATTTTAACAATTAGACATCCATGGAATTTAAGCATTCCTCTGTTATTGTAATTTGGTATGTTTTTAGTGTTCACTTAACCTGGATAGTCCTCATGAGTATTCTTTGAATCTATATCATCATATTAAACAAACCCAATGCGTCTTCCACATTTCTTCCCTTCCACAGTCCATTTGTTAGCCTTCTATAGGATCAATCAAGAACATCATATCCCAGTGCCACTGGTGAAGCTTTCCAGGTTACCAATTGCAAACGTGAGTACCATTTCCAACATATACTTCAATGCTATTTTCTTTTAAAATCTTTGTTTAGCAGATTTCTTTGAACCATCAAAAATAGTTTTTTTTTTAGTTATTAGATATTAATGTCTAGATGTATTGAACAGGTCACAAAGAAGCAAAAAATGCTCCATTTGTTGGAGGATCTTGAATTCAGAGGATCCTACAAGGTGTGTATAATTTTTTACTTTTTTACTTATTTTCTAATATGAATACTGCACTATTAGTGTTTTTATTTGTTAGGAATAAGGTGTCTCAACCTTGTATAATTCCTATTCTTATCATTTGTTTTGTAAAATGTATTTCTTGCAAATAATGTTGATGTGTCGACATCTTGAATTGTGTGTAAGGAGATCATGACTATAACGGTTATGACAGATTCCTATGACATGTAAGAGCTATGTTAGGAAGATTCAATGACAAGTGAAGACATGTGGCAACTAAGATATTTGAGTACTGTACACTCTACCCCAATAGTGGGGTTTGGAGCATCGCCTCGGAAAAAATTTTGGGGTTCCTATTTTCTCAGAGAATGGTAAAACCCTAATACGGTTTACCTTAAAAGTGAAGCACATGTTATAAGTGGTTTTAGGGTTGCGAAGAGAAGGGATGTGTGAGAGTGTATTGTTGGTACTGTGAGTTGCTATTGGAGTCTTCTGTTGTCACTGTTGAGCTTGCATTGCAAGTGTATTGTAACCTTTTGTTGAAGATAATACATTGTGCACGTTTTGGAGGGGTGGGGTTGTTTTACCGAAAGGTTTTTCCCCACCGAAAAATCCTTCTGTTATGTGTTCCTTTCTCTGTCTATTTTTTGTATGCATGGTTGGCTACAATATTTTTGTTTACATGATATTGAATCTGTAAGTGAAGAAGTTTTAATAGGATTTGCATCATACTTCTCTTAAGAGATTAGTGTAGGAAGTTGTTTCCGCACCTAAGTTTCCTTAAATTATTACAGTATTGTAGTCATATATTTGGGCTCTCCATTATTAATATTTTCAGCTTTAAATGACCCTTTCCTTGCTTATTTTACTCTTTCCACTCTGCGTATGTCTTTTATTTGGAAAATGAGATCACTTAACGCCTTATGAGGTCAAAGTTAAAAAGATGATTTGAAGCTTTTATTGTTTGCGTCATTTTGGTTTTTACCATTTTTATTACAATATTACAGTCATATATTTGGGCTCTACGCTATTAATATTTTCAGCTTTAAATGACCCTTCCTTGCTTTTGCAAGTCCTTTTAACTTTCAACCTGAGAATTCTGGGAATTTTCCCAAGCTACATATTAATCCATACTCCTGGTCAAAGGTCTAGTCTCTTTTTGAAGGATATTCCAAACATTGACATCTTGATGTTCTAAATAATGTCTGGGTATTTTTAAGAGCATTTTACCATTTGCATAATTATTTTCTTATACTAGTCTCTAATATCATCTATTTGGATTCTCCTTCTAGTCTTGGTTTTTCATACTCTACAACAATTGATGGCTATATTACAGAAGACTTTCAAACAGCTAAAGATACTCATGCTTTCCTTTTAAAGGTCCTAAGTTGTTCTTTGTAAACTAAAGCTATGCTTTACCAGTATTTAGTATTAGATCAAAAGCATAATGATTTTTTTATATTATACTTTTAATGTAAAGACATTTTATAGAAGAAATATTAAATACTAAAACCTCTTATGACTGTGGTCTATTACAGGAATTGCAACTAGTGTAAAACCTATTCTAAATTTTTAGGTTAGAGACCTTTAACGATCTACCAAATTATTTTTCATTGCAACAAAAAAATTAAAACTTATATATCATGTATCATACAACAATTATGTTGGTATTCAAAATTTTTAATGATTTGCAAGGCTATATGGTAGGAAATGGGGTCACAGATGCTACCTTTGGTTTAGCTCGTTAGTATGGCAGTCCTTTGAAAACTTACACTAATTTAGTGGTTACCTTATGGTATAGGTATGCTGACTTTAACATTTTTAATTCTATTAGTAATAAGCTTTCAACACAGTTTTAATGTTTTTAAATTAGGAATGTGAAAAAAAATAGTTCTGTTCATTTATGATTTCAATTTGTGCAGAAGTACTCAACAAGATTCATTTCAGTTTAGAAAATCATTCGTGAGAATGCTAACAATTTTGTACTTTACAGTTATTGCAAATATTTAAGATCTTGGGGACACCAAATCAGAAGATATGACCTGAATTTGTTAATTTTCCAAGAGAAAAATGTAGATTTGTTAAACAACCATAAGAATCAATTTGTTATGTTGGCTTATTTAAAGCACATATGGCTTCTGCCACAAAAGTTAACATACATAAACTGTCATTTGATTGCCTTCATTTTTTTGTATTATATTAATGACAAATTGAAATTTTATTTTTTTGATATAGATATAAACTTTGAGAAAAGCTTCCAGCAGCTTCATTTACAAGCAAGACAACTTTATTTGAGAATGGATTTGATCTTCTTACTCACCTTCTTACATATGATCCTAACAAGGTGAAAATGAAACATCATTGTAATTTTTAAATATTTCAAAATGTGTACTTATACATGTCTATGTTCTCTATTAAGTTATTAGTTAGTATCCTTCTCTGATCGTTGTGTTCGCGTTCTGTTTCCAGTGGATAACTGCTGAAGAAGCCTTAAACCATGATTGGTTTAAAGAGGTGCCTGTAGCAAAGTCAAAAAAGTTCATGCCAACATATCCCACAAGAAGTGATCATGACAGGTTGTATATGAATGAGATAAAGAGATTCATTTACCCACAATCATGAATCTAATTGAAAGTGATATGGTTATATTTTTTGGGCATAATGTTTCTTTGTATATTTTATATTTCATGTCATATATTTAATCTTAAAGAGTTTTTGGTGCTTACTCTTCAATACAAATTCTTCTTATATAAAAATATGTATTGATCAGCAGCACCTTGGCAACACAACAGCAGCATCCCTGCTATTTACAAACAGCAACACTTTTTCCAACTAGCAGCACCTCGGCAACATAACATCAACACTTTTTCCAGCTGAAACATGAACTTAATGTTATTGAATTGTATTTCTTATCAATAATATCAGCTATAAAACAAATGTTTATGTCAATCACGAATAAGTTCAGCATACATATTTTTATATATATAAAAGTTTATTCATAAATGGTATTCATAACAGGGCTCAATCTAAATATTGCATTCTGTTTAATTTAATGCATTCTATTTATTACAACTTGTATTGCTCATGAATCTTACTTATATTGGATTTCTAGCAAAGAAGAAACCCTCTTCAATTTTGTCTTCATGCATAAGTACTTTTGTCAACCATAAAACATGAAGGTAGGAACTTTGGTGCTTGCGCCACTTGGTTTTTTAACACATTCAACAAACAGTCGAGAAAGGAAAAACCAAGGTAACAATTAACGAGTTTTAGCCTAATAATTTTGCTATTATGGTTGAATGCCCTGTCACCTAAATCAATGAGTAGGGCCTACAAAACTAAGCACGTGGCTCCCCTACATGAAGTAAAAACATGCAAAGGATAGGGGGCTTTTATAGTCCATGACACCAACCATAGGTGTATGGGTTAACATATGGTGATAGTATATGGGACTACCTTGTACTCCTTGCAGACAAGGTGTACATACCCTACCCCCCAGTGGGATTTGAACTTGTGACCTCTCTTTTGAGAGCACAATGAATCACCACTAGGCCAATTCAGGCAAGGAAGCCATGTGCTAATCCCATGTGCACTTACAAGAACCGAAGCGGCCTTTGCAAAAAGTAGGCTAATGAATATGCTTTTTGATGATCTCTTGGAAATACACCAAATATTCCTACAAAATGGTACCTATTCCCAATGATGTCATTTTGACTTTCGTGCCTCTTGTACATGGAAATCTACCCAAGCCTACAAAGCTCACCATAAAAATGTGACAATAATAAAGTTAGTCTAGGATCCAGTAAATATCGAGCATCTTATCATTGAGGAGATTGCACATACCATAGCTATGAAGCTAACAAAAAAATACCATTGGCTATTAGAAAAAAAGATTAATCACAGTTTATGTGCTAGCCCTCCCCATTAGTTCTCAGGAACTAATAGTTCTCAAGAGCTAAAAAAATATTAACAAGGCTAGAATTTCTTACATTATCTAGAATTTTAGACATCTAGGTACACGTGGAGACACCCTTGAGGCTTCTATCAAGTCCGCAAGAGATGCATCCAGGCCTATTTCAACTTTTTCACCATTTAAGCTTGGTAACTAAATATAGTTTTGAAGCAATATTTTATCCACTGTACAAAGGCTTCGAGTTTTACATTTCCAACAAGGCCTTCAAATGCTTAGGTTAACATTTTAAAATGACCATATTTGTATTATGCTTCCTACAAGAACATTTTACCATGGAAAAATGAAAACAATGTTAAGTACCTTACACACAAATAAGTGACATCTTCTTGATGGCTTGTTTATTGCCTATATTCCTCTATTGCAATGTAGAGGTCATATCAATGTGAACTGCAAAAATCTAATGTCTATAATTTATTTAATTGTTGCTTTGTGCAAGGAGAACCTCACGATAGTCAAGAGCTCATGTATTCAATTATTGAAAGAACTTGGTCTTCATTTAACTCTTGTACAAGAGAGGGACTCAAGCTCTTCTACAACTCTTTTTATTTAAAACTATTAACATTTTTATAAAGTTATCTATAATTGTAATATTGCAATAGTTATTATAAATTTTATGAAGATAATCATGAATCCTAACAACAATAATATTTAATAATGATTATGATCAACAATACAATAATTTCAAGTCATTGACTTCCACTGTTGTTGTGGCATACATCATCATAATGTATATTATTTGACAAAAAATCTTAGGAAACTCAAGACATCTCAAAATCATCATGATAAACTTCCATTCTATCATATAATATGCTTCTTCATAATCTAGGAGCATAATACAAGCATTCTCATTGGATTCTTTCGCCCAATCCAAGACCTCCCAATAGATGATAAGATTCTTTAGAATGAATCTTCCTTGAGTAAACCTTGTTTGAGTTGGACAAATAACCATAGGGAGGATTTTTTCTAATCTCAATGCTAAAAGCTTGGCTAGGATTTTGTAAGAAACAATTAAGGATAGTGATTGACCTCCACTTTTTTATTATAGTTTTATCTCCTTCTTTTGTTATAAACTTAGTAAAGCTAGAGTTTATAGTATATCCTAGAAATTTCTCATTTATAGCTTTTGAGTGTACTTGGAACAAATCATCAGCAATATGGTCTATGGTATACTTCTAAAATTCAACTAGTAGGCCATTAGACTCAAGAGCCTTGTCATAATGCATATGCAAATTACATTCTTAATCTTTTTGTTATTGTAGTTAATGCTCTCTCCTACATTTTTAAGGATAATTCATTATCATCTAGGATTAAAGGTATCTCCTTGCCTAATGAGGTCGACCTCTAGATCATTTAGTTTGCAAATGATACAACCATCCTTCTAGAGTTCGTAAAAGATAATATTAATCATCTCATGATTAAACTAAATTTATTTTGTGTTTCATAATCAGCTTAATATTAGGGTATTAAGGACATGTTTGGCATGGATTAAAAGGAAACAAGAATTTAGGAAAATGGAATAATAACTATGAAAGCTTAAATCTTTGTCAGAAAATTTTATCTACTTATACCACTTATTATACATCTTAGTTATTCAATCAAAATAAATTTAACTACATTCAGAAGAGAATCATGGATTTTATTTGGTTATATGGTAGAGGACACAATAAATCAAATGCAATCAAATGGGAGTGGTGCACTATGAATAAAGATATTGGAGGGTTTGGATTAAAAGATCTAAGAACTTAGGGAATCTTAGTTGCAATCAAATAGATTGTCAATGCAACTCAAGGATACGAGTCTTGGAAAATCATTATCAATATTAGTAGAGCTACTCACATCAAGGCCAAATACTGATAAAAGCCTTCATTTGAATGATCTTTTATGGGAAACATGGATCTAAAAGTAGTTGGATCCAATGTATTTAGATCAATCTGGAAGTGTTGGACTGCCACCAAGCATTAAATCACCAATAAGGATTTAATTTATGATTTAAAAATCTGATGTGAAAGATCTATTTGGTGGAGTCGTCAACTAAGAAAATAGGATAAAAACACAGATCTGTGTCACCTTTCAGGATACCAAAACCTAGTTTGGTTGAATCTCATTTCTCTATCAAAACTCTCTCTTTTTTCAAAAACTAAAAATACCCTTTTATAGATCTCAGATTCAATATCATCATTATATAAATTTCAGAGTGTTCTGATTAGTTATAATATATTATAATTTCAAAATATTATAAGTTGATATTTTAACATTTCAAAAGATGCTCCCTCAAAAAAGAAAAATAATAATAAAATATATAAAAGAAAAAAAAAAAAAAAATTATCTCTAGAGAAGAGAGTCCTCCTCAAGAATATGTTTTTTTTTTTTAAAAAGGTGTAGATTTGATAGGGAAGTTTTGGCAGGAGGAAAAAACTGTTGGATCTTGATAAGGTTGACCTTGAGTACTTATAACAAAGAAAATATACATCAAAAATAATTATTTCTTTTTCCATTCCCTAGTTGTACATGTCATCTATAAGATATTTTCAAATTAGAACAAAAAAAGATGATTTGCATATACTTGTTTGACAAGAACTACACCTTATGTTTTTTTATAGTTGAAAAAGGGACTTCAAAATTTAAAAACAATGGGTGAGTGCACCAAGATGGTGTACAAAATGGGGTATAAGTGAACACTTTTTTCTGAAATCAAGTAAACTTAAACTTGGATGAGACATTTGAGGGTCATCCACTAAAAATGACAAGATGTTTAAAACATATAAATTGTAGTAGTTTGAATCTACTTTCTAAACTACTAGAGTTATTAGTTGGGTCAAACCATGCACACACAAAAAATAGTTTCTGATTTTTAAAAGAAAAAAACATAACATTATTATTTTCTTGTGCAGCACAAAAGACAGAGTTATATTTAGTATTGTTCATATCCCTTTGGTAGGATGATAGTTAAGATTCATATCTAGAAGTTGTGTATTATTTTGTAATTTTATGATGAGTATTTTTTTATTATGAATTATTGAATAGAATACATCTTGAAATTTTGGTACCTGTTCATGTGCTAAGCATAACTTGCATCAAAATAATTGAAAATGGACACTTTTTTTTAAATGTGTATATAATCAAGTGTAGAATAGTCATATGTAATTTATTTTGAATTTGGTTAAGTATATCAAAAGCTACTAAAAAATGGTAGACATATGTCTATGAGAAATGTCAAGGCATTGGTAGAAGTAATTAAAGTTTACAATGTTAATGTTGTTGAAAAAAAGAAAAAATTATATGGTTAGAAAGCTAAGAAGACATGTAAGATTATGGTGGTGATTTTAGAGACACCCACTTCACCATTATCGTACCTGATGAAGACAAAAATGAGAATTCATTGAAAAAATATCTTAAGGGAAAAAAATGGAGGGAAAACAATCTCCCAAGCCTTTGGGCTGTTTCCCTATGTTATCACCAAACCACAACTCGATCAGGTTTTTTGGATTCAAATTACCCAATCAGGTTATGAAAATAAAAAATGCATTTAGAACACAATCGGTTTTTGTATTACTACTACACAAGGTTAGATTGGGAGACATGAGAGAGAGAGAGAGAGAGAGAGAGAGAGAGAGAGAGAGAGAGAGAGAGAGAGAGAGAGAGAGAGAGATCGGGTTATGTATTCTACTAAACAAGTGTATATCATATCCCCCAATCCTTATCTTCGTCCCATCCTCTCTCTCTCTCCATCACTCCCTCTCTCTCATTTTTGTTCTTTATCCTATATGGGCCGTCTCTCTTTCTCATATCCCCTTCTCTCTCTCACTTTTTATATCATATCCCCTAATCTCTCTCTCCTATCCTCCCTCCTCTTTCTCCTATCCCCTTCTCTCTCACACACTCTTTCTACCCTTTCCCCAAATCTCTCCCCCCCCCCTCTCTCTCTCTCTCTCTCTCTCTCTCTCTCTCTCTCTCTCTCTCTCTCTCTCTCTCTCTCTCTCTCACACACACACACACAATTTCTATCATATCCCTTAATCTCTCTCTCTCTTTCTCCTATCCCCTTCTCTCTCTCTCTCTCTCTCTCTCTCTCTCTCTCTCTCTCTCTCTCTCTCTCTCTCTCTCTCCCTCCTATCTGCTTCTCTCTCTCTCACACACTCTTTCTATCATATCCTCTATTTTTTCTCTCCATCCCATCCTCTCTAGAGCTCTCTATCATTCTCTCTTTGTCATATACCCTCCCTCCCTCCCCCTTCCCTCCCTCTCGCCCCCCCCCCCCCCCCCCCCCCCCCCCACCTCTCTCTCTCTCTCTCTCTCTCTCTCTCTCTCTCTCTCTCTCTCTCTCTCTCTCTCATGATGCCTCTTTTACCTTAGTTTTGGATTTGATGAGGACCAAAGTCACTTGGGGGCTTGATGTTTTCCTATCTCCTTGACATGGGTAAAATATTGCATTGCATTGATCTACTTTACCATGACCATGAGTTGTAATCATAGTCTTGCTAAAATGGGGGATAAATTATCGTCCTAAAAATTTAGCACCCATAAATGATTGATTGGTAGTTACTAAACAAATTTATCTTTTCACAAAATTACCCTTGGAATGACTCTTGATCAGCTAGACATAAAGACACAGTATGGAACTAACAGTTGGAACACTTGCAATTGAAATGTGCAAGCGCCTTTGAATTTTGGTATAAAGGTACAACTCCATTGGTTTGATATGTAAAGAATAAAATTACTAGTATGCCTTTAACTAGAAGGAAAACAACCATCTATCATAAAACATGATATAGATGTGTGAATTTATAAGTAAATAAGTAAACTAAGAACTCAAAGATTCTTGGTTCAACATT